>CM062815.1:811462562-812062562 GCA_031772625.1 Pinus tabuliformis | reverse complement strand
AATATATATATATATATATATATATATATAAGAATTTTATATTATATTTTTTCTATTAAAAAAATCCTAGAGATAAAACCCAAAATAAAAGAAAATCCATTGTTTGTTCATGATGTTAAAGAAATAAATTATTTTGGTCATGTTGAACCCTCATCCATCAAGTCTACCTCAAAATCTCTTCTAAATTGGATCCAATTTCATCCTCTACAAGTCGACCTATCAACTACTCATGTCAACTCAATAAATAGGAAAATACAACTATATATAACCAAGTGAAATCAGTCCTAGAGAGAATATGTCAAGAAGTTTGGATATAGTTGTAGGACAAAGAAGTTAGGAAATTGGGAGCATCTACAGGATTGAACTATTGGGTATCTACAAGAATGAAATATTGAAGTGACTACATGAATGAAATATTGTAGGACGAAATTACAGACCAAAGTATCTGAGGAATCATGTGATTACAGGACAAAATTTCTATTGCAGAGTAGAGGACGAATTATAGAGAGGAATGTATTCATACTTGGTCAGCATGATGGATGGAGGGGGGAAATTATGTGTTAAAGGTCTTGGTTGTCTTACTTTGATATGAATCTATTAAGGAATATTTTGACTAGGTTTTCCCTCCATATGGGTTTTTCACTGACTGAGTGCCTACATCTAGTGTCTCTTTGTTTCTATGGTTTTGATAGGTGTTTGATAAACAAATAAATAATAACTATAATAAGAAGAATAATAGTTTAATTAATAAATCACAAGAATCTATCAAAAGTAAAGAGAAATCAATATAATATAAGACTTGATCTCATTTCCCTAGATTTCTGAACATGGTCTTAGAGTTCCTATAAGACCAAGGTCAATAGAGATATGTGTAAGAGGTCCAAAGTTTTCATATCTATCTGAGCTACATACCTTTGTGTACAAGATGGAATTTCTGTGTAACTAAGAGGCTAAAGATACTGTGATCATCCTCATGCTAGTAGAGCCAAAGAATGTGGTTAGTATCTGAAGTAAAGAACCGAAATGAATGCAAGAGATATGAACCTGTGATGTCTTATAATAGAAGGACGAAATTGTGAAAGTGGATGTTTGTAATTGGGATATGAACCTGTGAATAATTCTGAAAAAATATCAAATGTTGTGGTGGTTAGCAAAAATATGAAGTTGAGTATATAAGTCTGTAATGACATATAACAGAGAGATCCAAGCTTGTGTTGACTGCCCAAAATATATCTCTATGAGTCATCTTTGAATGAAGAACGAGAGTCTGTGCATATACTTATGTCTATCATTGAGCAAACAAGTAAGGAATTCATATTAATGTGAAGAGAAGCATACCTAAAGAACTGTAGCAACTTATTCTTGGAGGCCTCTACTCTAGTCAAATAAAATATATCTAGCATCATACACCATCTTGTTGAAGGAAATCTTAAAACTCAAGTATTTACATTATTATTTATATCATTTAACACTATGCTTTTTAGTTTGCAAAAAGAAGCAACCAACTCTATGGAATATCATTCCTTCATGGCAAAGGTATGTAATATTAAGGTATGTATAACCTGTTCATTTTATTTTAAGGTCTAATTGCTTGGGTCTAAAATGTTTAATGTATTGAGGATTTGTAAAACCCTGGATAGTATATATAAAAACCTTGTTCTCTCTTAAGGAATCCTATCCCATGATTTCTAGGGTTTGTAATACTAAAGATTGATGTCATAAGTCTTGAAAAGAAATCCTACCCTATTTAAAAAATACTCTACCTTTTGATTTTGTAAGCCTAGGATAAAATTGGAAGTCCGAATAAGTACAGAATTAGATTTTAACTTATGATTCGAATCTAAAATTACTATGATCAGGGATGAATTTCTCCTAAAATAAATCATATCTTTCAGTTTTGTTTGAACCACCTATAATAAAAATTCATTTCTAATAATTCTAATATGACTTTCCAAAAATAGTAAGTCACGTCTCAATTTGCAAGTGGCATTCCAAAAATAGAATGTCATGTCTAAATGATCAAGGATGATCTCGACATATGGAATCCACTTTAAAATCAAATCAATCATGATTATACAAGTCAAGAATTAATATTTTTATCCTTAATAGTAGTAGTATTATTATGATACTATTATTTATAAAATAGTCTAAATTCATTCACCTTTAATGGATTAATAAAAATGAATTCCCTAATGAAATAAGTAAATTAAATTGAGAATATCTTACTGGAAAATTGAACCTCTCTCTTGGAATAAAATATTAACTCCACACTTAAGAGAATGTAACTCCCCCTCACTAATTCAAAGTATGGAAAAAAGTGTAACTCCTCATTAAATGCACTTGTAACTTCCTCATTCAATTCGATTTGTAACACTCACCAAATATTCTCTCATGTCTAAGTGTAACTCTCTCTCTCCCTAATTCAAATTGTAACTCCTAAAGACATGTGTACCTCTTTCTCCATTCATGGGATGAGTTACACTTCTCCTCGAGTAACTCCCCCTCGTGGAATTAAATTCTCCTTTTATTGGCTCAAGGCATGAATTAATTTCATAACTCCTCTCCTTTCTCATCTACTGACGAAAGAGAAAGTGTTGAGAGTAGCATGTTCATTGTGAAGAAGGAGAGATTTTGTTGAGTGTGTGAAATAGAAGTGTGAGAGAAAGTGAAGAGTAAGAGCAAGGGTAGAGCTGGAGAAAGTGTAAAGGAAAAGATATGATCAAGAGAAGGATTAGGACATATTCAAGAAAAGAGAAAGAGAACTTCAACTGCAAGTTGATCAGACATTGGTAACTTTATTCATTCTCTCTCTCTCTCCCTCTCTTTCTCTGTAATATGTTGAATAATTGACTAAATCTAATAGAAAAAGAATCATTTGGGTTTTCCCTTTGTGGGTTTTTCCCTCGTCATTGGACCTAACTCTCAGTGTCTCATATTTCTGCTTGATTATCTTCATATGATATTTAAGTTTATGTTCTATCTACAATTGCTGACGTGAAAAGTTGTGAAGAAGAAATTTACATTCTAAGTAATTGTAACAACATAGAAAATTAATTTTTTTTCAAATTACATTCATATTTTTGCTAAGTACATTCAGTTCCATTCAGTTTTCTGCAAAGTACATTCAATTTTCTACAAGTACAATCAATATTTTGCATAGAACTTTCAAGTGTTTGCAAAGAAATTTTAAATTTCTACATAGAAATTTCATATTTTAACATGGTATCATAGCCTTGGTGAAGACAAGTCCAAGGAGACCAGAGATCACTTGAAGAGACCCCACTTGTTGCCAAAGTTTCCTGATTAAGATGACTTCATCCTAGTTCAAGATAGAGGAGAAGTTGAATGATGCTTCAAACTTTGGTCCATGGAAAGCAAGGGTAGATAACACTCTTGAAGAACACCAAGTTCAGGAGTATGTTGAAGACATAGTAGTTGATCCAATAAAAAATGAAAGTGTTGTTGTCAAATCCAAATATAAAAAGGGTGAAATAAAAGCTAGAAAAATTATCCTTGATTCTCTTAGTTATTATCTCATTACTTATGTTTCTAGTTTAAAGAAACCTAAAGAAATGTATGACAAAGTAATTGGCATGTTTGCAATTAGTAACTTGAACCAGATTATTTCCTTGAAGAATCAATTGAAGGACATCAAGATGAACAAAGGAGAGACCATTCAAGAATACTTCTTAAGAATGACCAAAATTAGGAATCAATTGTCAACAGTTGGTGAAGTTGTATCCGATAAATAAATAGTGTTGATTGTGCTTGGAGGCCTTTATCTTGTTTGGGAGAATTTTATCACCACCATCAACAATATCAACATTATTCGCACATTTGATGAGATCCTAGGAAAGTGTATCTAAGAGGAGGCCAGAATGATCTCCAGAGGGAGAATTTCACATCATGAAGAAGGATAACCTACTGCATTTTGAACCTATGACAAGAGAAAGAAAGGTAATAAAAAGAATTTTTCTTTCAAATAAAATAAAGGGAATCTAGACATGTCAAAAGTTAGATGTTTTAATTGTCAAAAGTATCACTTTTCTTGTGATTGTAAAGAAAGAAGAAGAGCACTTATATTCACCCGAAGGACATTGCCTTGAAGAATCATTTGATGGACATCAAGATGAACAAAGGAGAGATACTTCAAGCATACTTATTAAGAATGACCAAAATTAGGAATCAATTGTCAACAGTTGGTGAAGTTGTACCTGATAAAGAAATGGTGTTGATTACGCTCAAAGGACTTTCTCTTGTTTGGGAGACTTTTATAACCATAAAAAATATCAACACTATTCGTACATTTGATGAACTCCTAGAAAAGTGTATCTAAGAGAAGGCCAGAATGATCTCTAGAGGGAGAATTTCACATCATGAATAAGGATAGCCTACTTCATTTTCAACCTATGACAAGAGAAAGAAAGGTAATAAAAATAAATTTTCTTTCAAATCAAATAAAGGGAATATAGACATGTCAAAATTTAGATGTTTTAACTATCAAAAGCATGGTCACTTTGCTCGTGACTGTAAAGAAAGAAGAAGGGCACCTAGATCAAAAACAAATCTAATGAGAGAAAATACACTTTTGAAAATCAAAGAAAATGGCATCTTAAGAAAACAAGAAATCAAGGTATATAAATAATGAAACATAATCTCAATCAAAATATTTTCTAGTTTATGCTCTTTCCAATTCTTCTTCTATAGATTCATTTGATAGCTAGTTAGTTGATAGTGGTTCTTCGAAAAAAATTATTGGTTACAGAGAAGCACTCTCTAATCTAGTTGATGGGGAAACTAATTTAAATGTTATTCTTGGAGATAATTCTACTCATGAAGTTAAAGGTTTGGTTTAATTTCATTTCTGTTAGATGATGGCAAATCTAATTTTCTGCAAGAAGTTTTGTATGTACTTGATTTGAAAAAGGATCTTGTATCCATATCTACTCTAGAAGATAAATTAATGAAAGTTTATTTTATTAATGAAAAATTTATAACTTTTCCTTTGAAATCAAGTATGATATAGTCCTTCACACTTGGATTAATACGTGAGAGGATTTACAAAGTCAATGGTAAATCCATTCATGCACTGGTCCATGATACTGATCTTCAGTGTGAGCTATGACACAAAAGATTTCCTCACCTACACTACAAAGCCTTACCTCATGTAAGGAAGATGGTTTCTAGAATTCCTAAGATTAAAATGGATCATGAAGGCATTTTCCCTTGATTTGCAAGTGGAAAACATATAAAAAGACCATTCCCTTCAAGCACAAAAAAAACTAGTGAGGTACTTCAACTCATACATTCTGCTTTATGTGGACCTATGGTTGTCACTTATCTTGGTGTCTACTTGTATTTCATGATTTTCTTTTATGATTTTTCTTGAAAGACATGGATATTATTTTTGAAAAAGTAAGGGGAAGCATTTGACATGTTCAAAGATTTCAAGGCTCTGATTGAAAATCAATTTGGAAAGCTGTGTTAATCTAGGTTGTCGTTGATGTCAATTTGGGATTGGAAAATATTCTTGACATGCAAGAGGATGAATATAACTCATGTTTGAAGAAGATGTCAAGCAACTAATGAATAAGTCTTTCCCGAACAAGTCCTTGAACTAAATATAATGTTGTTGAGTGCTAATCATGTGCCTTGATTGGTGATCTAGACCTTAGGTGCCAATATACAAGTATTTGAAGTGGAGGAATATAATTGATGAAGTCATACACGTGATAATGTCATACTCTTTAAGAATGAAAAAACTTTGACATAATTAGAAGACTACTTTGGTGTTTTTGAAAAATTAATGAAGGTTTCATTATGACATATTATTGCACTATCATTGAAGACATGATGCTATACCTTCATCATCATGTTGGATACTATCATGATGACATTATTGGTGCAAAACAATGAAGAATCCATGCCATCCAAAAAAATTCTTCATACTGTTCCAAATATTTTATGCACAAAAATTTAAGGACAGTCACAAAGAAAATTAATTTTCGCTATGTTAGAGGCAACCTCTCAATGTGATTCATATACCATATTTTAGAGCATAATTTTGTCTTTCAAACAAGCCCTCAAACGCCCCCAAACCCCCTATTATTGAAGATAAAATGAATTGTTGAGTTGGAATATAATATTTTTAAGGCTATCCAACCTAGTCCGACTTGTAGACTCATGTCCCTTGGCCAATAGGCGTGACTCTTCATGAAAATGAAAAATTTGTATAAGTATGACGTTAAAAACTTCATTCTTGCATCAATTTTTCGGTGATCATTTCAGAGAAAATATATAGAAGAACAAGGAGGCCGAGAGGACTTAGTAGTCTACTATTTGGGAAAATTTAAGGAGGCTAAGGAGGAATATTGTTGTGATAATCTAGCTGTGTAAAGGAATAGTGGACAAAAAATTACTTTGAACATGTTCTCATTTACCTTACAACTCGGATTTGTTGTTTAGGACTATGGACATCTTGGATCATGGTCTTCACACTCCTGTAGAAGCTCGGAAGGCTGAAAATTGTCCTATTTCAACTCTCACACCAGATAATTTCAGTCTTTTGGAGCTTGGATTTTTGGCACCAAGTTACAGACCTATCATCATTATGTGAGATATAAAGTGTCTTAGGGATTTCAGATTGAAGGCTCAGAAGCTCGGTTTATCACTGTGAACAACATAGAGTCCAGTCTTGTAGCTACTACCTATGGACCATTTATCTTTGCAGTAAGTAAGACACCTACATAACTACACCAATCTTGGAACTATGATCTTCTCCAACATTAAAGGATTGCTTGAGGATGTTGACAAGTAGTTAAAGGCCACCTATGGGAGCTCACTTAAGGATTTATGAATAGTTGACTATCCAAAAAACTGTCACCTATTTGTTGACCTGTAGAGACCTATACCTATTTGTTACATTCTTTTGAAGAGGCTCAGTCTTAAGCCTGGATTAGGCATTGTTTGGAGCAAGGCATTGGATAGAGAAATAATTGGAGCAAGCATTGGACAATGAAGCAATTAAAGCAAGCAATGAAGAAATAGAAGCTCTTGGATAGTGGAGTATTGGAAATCAAGAATAGTCACATATTTGAAGCCTTGAACATTCAAGAATTTCTAATCTTCAAAATTTCAATTCTTTTGAGAAGTGCAGACTAAAAGGAAGTGAACCTTTTAGATAGGGGTGTAAACAGTCTTGTAGAAGGTTGCCTTGTTTTGGAAGGTGTTTTGCACTCTTGAAGGTTGCATATTACATACCTATTGAAGCATATTCTGGGACAATCAAGAATACCTTTTAGTAGCACCTTTGAGGATAAACTTGGAGAGATCTTGATGAAGCCTTGAAGAAGAGTTTGCACTAGTCCTTGTACTTGAAGATGTTTGGAAGAACTTGTGTAGAACTTGAGCAATTGATTGAAGACACCTTGAGACATCACCAAGCATTGATTGAAGTCTTGGAGACACCCTTGGAGAAATGATACTTTGCTGAAGCCCTCATTGAGTAACCTTGGAGTTTTTGTTTGGGTGACATGAAGAGAAGTGGTGATACCTTCTAAGAAGATAAGGTTGTCATTGATGAAGTGATGGTGTTAAAATTGGAAACTAGGGAAAAAATCCATGTGGGTCTTCTTATATATAGCAAATGATAATTTTCTTGGATTCCTATCATCGAGAGGTGTAGGATTGATCTAAAGATCATCTGATTCTGACATGTATTGATGGAGATATGAATTTATTTATGTTATGTGACAATTCGTCAAGGTCGGCTAGCAACCAAATTACCCCAACCTATCCTCAACCTTTTATTATAAATAGAAGGGGACTTCAAGTCATTTGTCACTCACTTCACCCATTATCTCTCTCCACTCATTTTGGGTTTTTGTGGCAAGAGAGGTCTAGATGATGAAGTCCTAGACGTAGGAGGAAAGGAGGCATTTTGACCACAGTCAAGAAGGGTTCGATACATTGTAATAAGATTCTCTAGCCACAATCCAAACTAGGAGTTCAAGATGCTATTCAATGGTGCCCTAATCCACTATCAAGGAAGGGCTAATGCTGCCCTAAATGTAGTCCTAAAGGACGAGATATAGTCATAGCCTTGGAGGAGCCCTAGCTATAGTTAAACGTTCCCTAGTCGTAGTTAAGGCGTAGGCCTAATTAAAAGTGAAGTGAAAGCCCTAAACATTGTCAAGAAAAGGCTCCAATACGCAGTCAGTGAATGCTCTAATACGCACTTAAGGAAATCCCTAATCTGTATTCCAATCAAGGTCACCTAGCCGCAGGCAAGAGAGTTTTATACATTGTCCTACAGAGATCAATCCACAATTTTCCATAGCCACAGTCAATGAAGGAGGTTCTAGCCACAACAAATGGAGGTCTAAAGAAGTTGTTTAGTTGTGCCTTAATCCATAATAGGAGAAGCCCTTATATGCAGCTCTAAGAGACATAGTTAAATTCATCTAAGCTTCTGTCATAATGCCACATTGATGTAGGTGACAGCGTGGCCTATTTGAGGATTGTTTGGGCATGTTAGTGTTGTTCTTGAGGGGCAGAAGAATCCGCAAAAAGGAGGAGCTAGGATCTACTGTTTAAGGGTTGTTTGGATCCCTAAGCTACAACCAAGAAGTTCCCTAACCAGTCATCATGTTGACAACATCAAGTCTCTTATTGAATGTGTCCTAGAAGTGTGGTGATAGTGCAGTGTTGAGGTTGTTCATGAGGACAGTTTATAAGGTTGGCAAACCTCAGTCATTGCATTGAAGAAATTTTTCCTAGTCCAAGATCATATCATTATATTTAGATTAAGTCAAGACTGTTGCGTTGATATTATTGATTATTGAAGATCATTCGCCTAACTTGATGTTGGGTTAGGCCGTAGGCCATAGCCAACAACAAACACTTGTTCTAAGGATTGTACAAGTGGTGGAACCTCACCTTGAAGACCTGCATTGTTGATTATATGGAGGAAGAGGACTAAATGTTGAAGCCCTATCTCATAAAGTAGTGGCAGCTAGTACAACAAGAAGACATCAAAATTCTGGGAGATGTCTTGGGTCAATATTTGACTATGTTTGGCTCAGTTTGATGAGCATCCTGTTGATGTCACTTAGATAAAAGGTTCAGTCTTGTTTGACCTCTCTAGTCAAGGCTTTACTACTGTTGTCACAAAATCTCAGATTTGTATATTTGTACTATCTCTCTCTCTGTTGAACTATTGAAGAATATAAGAAGAATTGATCAAGGGTTTCCCCACATTGGGTTTGTCCCTGGCTAGTGCCACATCTTGTGTCCTCTTGTCTTGGCTTGTTTTCTATTGTTTATGTTTATGTTCTATATGCACTTTACTATCATGCTGATGTGATTACTAATATGAATATTGTCTTTGGTCTAATATGAAAATTGAAGTAAATTGTGCTAATCATAGATCATACCTAAATTTAACATGGTATCAAAGATGAGGTGAAGACAAAGCCCAAGCAAGAGTGAACGACAAATCATCAAAGATAGTTGGAGAAGGTCAAAGGCTCAATGGGTTCCCCATCCCACTTTCTGGAGAGAAAGAAGTGTTGGATTACGTGTAGGTTAAAATCCCTGAGCCTCCCTAAAATGCACCAGCTTCCCCAAAGATCAAATACACCAAGGGTGAAGTTGAAGAAAAGAATATTATCAAAGATTCCATTGACAAGCGTCTAGTGGCCTACCTAAATGTCACTTCAATGGAAATCCCGGATCTAAGCGTGGAAGGAAGGGTAGATGCCTTGCTTGCAATAAGTTTGGCCATTATGCAAGGGAGTGTCCAAAGAGAAGGGGCACATCACATGATGATGATAATTCTAGGAGCATCTTCAATGATCGAAGGAATGATATGTACAATGGAAAAGGAGAAAGGAATGCAGGACATCAAGGAAATGGATGACTCTCCAAGAAAGCAAGGAACTCCAGGTATGAAGAATCAAATGTTGTTTCTGATAAGCAAAAGGAGTATTATCTTATATCGTCCCTCTCCTCTACCTCTCCTCTGGACTCGTTGTGAAATTGGCTTATTGATAGTGGTGCCTCAAGGCACTTCACTAGATATAAGGAAGTGCTCGCTAATCTGATAGAGAAGGAAACAATCCTAGAGATTATTCTTGGAGATGATGTCACCTATCTCGTAAAGGGTGTAGGGAATGTTACTCTTCAATTAGATCAGGGTAACTTGATTCATTTACAAGAAGTTATTTATGTACCTGATCTCAAGAAGAACCTGGTGTTCATTTCTGCAGTGGAAGACAAAGGTTATAAGGTGGTATTCATCGATAGAAAGGTATGTGTTTGGAAAAATAATTTTAAAGATGCTTTTACTCGTAGGATCAGGATTGGCACTTTGTATCAAGTTGCAGGAATTCCATTGGGGACCATGTCATGTGACACATATCTTCAATGGCACCGAAGATATGCCCGTCTTCATTGTAAGGCCCTACCCGATTAAATATGGATGGGGATAGGGATGCCTGAATTCAAAGAAGAGAATGAAGGTACCTGTTCGAGATGTACTGAAGGAAATATTACAAGGGGACCATTCCCCTCATGTTATAGAAAGACCAAAAATGTGGAACAAATCGAGGGGTTTGAGATTCTTGATTGGGAATCTCATGTGTGCAGGTTGAAGAAAACTCTCTATGATTTAAAGCAAGCACCCCGGGTTTGGTGTGAGAAGATTGACAACTATCTAATGAAGTTGAGATCCACTAGGAATGAATTCAATCCAAACCCTTCATTTAAGGTTGTAGATGATAGACCTCTCATACTGGTACTTTATGTGGATGACCTCTTTCTGATAAGTGCAGACCCTCTGATTTGCAAAAGTAAGAGGGAGTTGGATTTCGTATTTCAAATTGTGGACTGCAAGCCCATGACTACCTCGATGGAGCTTAAATGTAAGAAGTTATGTGGTAGTGTTGCCAGACCTAATTTGGAAAATGCCTCTGAGTTTCTTCAACTCATAGTAGCATTGATGTTATTGGTGAACTCCAATCTGGATATATGTTGTGTAATTAGCATGTTGAGCCAACATATGGCTGAGCCTCATCACTTACATTCGATTGGTGCCAAGAATCTTCTAAGGTATCTTCAGGGCACAATACTGAGATACATTATTGGAGCTGTGAGGCTGTGTGATTAATGTAATGTTGATTAGGCAAGCAGTGTGGAGGATCGCAAAAGCACTTCTGAGTGCTATTTCATTTGGGTTATGTTTCAATATCCTGGATGAGAAGGAAGCAGAAGTCGGTTTCTTTGAGCACCGTTGAGGCCAGATACATAAGTTGTGAGTATGGCCTCCTGTGAAGTTGTCTGGTTGAGGAAGCTCTTCAGTGAGTTGTTTGAACATGTATTGGATACCACCGTGATCTTCTGTGACAACCAGAGTGGGATTTGATTGTTGAGGAATCCCGTGTTTTATGATCGCTCCAAGCATATAGACATCAAGTACCAATTTATCTGGGATATGGTACAACAAGGAGAAAGAAAGCTCCAACACATTGGGACTAATGTGCAGGTCACCAATATTCTCACGAAGCCCTGTGTCACACGGAATGAGTCGATCTTGCGGACAAGATATACCTTCCTAGAATCTAAAGAAGACCTAATGACAAGCAAACCAATCAAAAACTATCCTTCTCTAAATATGCATTTATAAAAAAAGGCAAACAAGTGTTTTAGGCCTACCTTGGGTCCATCGCAAGTTTGTGGAAGCCTTCGCTCCTTCGATCCAAATGAGCTCCCTTGTCGCGAATCTGCAAACACAAATAAGCAAACAAATTAAATAGCACCTGAAAAGCCAATATCATAAAACATATTTAACATGAAAGTCAAGGAATTCATGAAACAAATGACATGAGACAATTTGTTGAGAAAAATGAATCTGATTGTATTAATTGAAATCAAAGAAGAACTTTACAACCCGTGCCTCGACGCTGCACAAGCTCCTCCCAGGGTCCAGCAAGAAGTCTCCTCTACTTTGACAAGTTTCACTCTCTTCCCAATGAAGCCAAAAAGGTATGTGATCTCTCCTCTCAAGCTCAACTAGGAAGTCTTAATTTCACCAACATTTACCCTTAAAAATGTTCAGCTTCCAACCTCTCTAGCAACCAGCCCAATGCCTGAATTTATAGTGCAATGGAGGGAAGTTACTAGGTCCTCCTTCAAAGGGATAAAGCCCTCCTTCAAAGGGATAGCTCCTCTCATCAAGGGATTAGCTCCTTCTCTTTTGGGATGCATGAACCACCTAAGAGCGGCCAATCCACGTCAAAATTCCTTCTAGAATCATCTAGAATTAACCCAAAGTGAGTTTTTTAGAATAAACTTGCGCCTTTTTGACTTTCACAGGGGTCTGCACCCACACCTTTAGGGACAGAGCGAGTAGGTCCACAGTTTTTGTAAACAAAAGGTGCGGGACCGCAGGCAACAGTGAGAGAAAGTGCGGAACCAGAGCTTTATTGATTTTCAATGTCTTTCTCTCATTTTCAAAGCTTGACTTGAAGAGTTGAGGTCTGAGACTTGCTTAGGAGGATAGTACAAGTGATGATAAACCCATACTGACTGAAAATAATCGTGGTGACAATATTTTTGTGTAACAGATTGCCCCCTAAAGTGCGAAGTCTGTAGTACATGAGGATTTTATTTATCATTTAGGAAGAGTGAAGTACTTTATCATTTCAAGGATCATCTTGTGGAGAGCCCGATTGGAACCTGTAAAAACATTCAATGCAAGATATATATATGAGATCATATCATCGTGAGGTAGGCATTCCCATACTCAGATCAAAACTGACTTAGAAAACTAACTACTGCTCTGATATAGGAATGATCTTATAATATGTTATCACAAAATCATGCCCCTGATAGGCTGCTGATCAGGAAGACTTTATGTAACTATTTCAAACCAACTTTTGGCTGAGGCTTAGCCTCCTCAACCTGAGAGGGCTCTCTCAAAGGTTAATGATTTTGATAAAGATAAGATGGCTAACTCTTATAGAACAACTGTAAAAAATATGAATGGTGGAAACACATTAAACAAAACTATCCATTGGGCTTATGGAGTCAACAACACCTCAATATAACAATGAACTCAACCTTACATGGAAGTCAGGGCATTCAGTGTTTAAACATTCAGAACATAACTCATATGGGACCACACAGTTTATGCATGTATACAGGAAGTCAGAGCACATTCAGTGAATTCTGAGTGATTATACATCCATACCACTGTAAACAAAACTAAGAAAAGGACAACATCACATATTCTGAACATAAAAAATCCTTCATGAATCCTGAGAAGTAAATTCAAGCATGCATTATTGAAAATGAGTCTTACATATGCCAAATACAAGCTTTTTCATAAAAATTTCCAACCCCCATTACATAGATATTTCAGCTATATATAGAAACATAACTCTAACTACTTTGAGCTTCCTCCTCCAGCATGAGGGGATCTCGATGACTGTCACTAATGACCCCTATCTGCTTTGCAACAAACTATTTAATACAATAAGTGCTAACTGAAATTCTAAAGAGTCCTAATTTGATTATAACTCTAAGTCTATCTCCTTCGTAGAATGATTCCTCCTTGCAGCTTTGACACCTGGCTTCCTTTCTGTTTGGCTGAGATGGCTGAGATGAGCAGTTAATGCTCCATGTTGGCTTTGGATACTGAAGGCTTTAATCTGCTCAGCGATGTTGGGGAATATCCCTAGCTTTCCGGTTCTGGTCTCCCATCACTTCGAATATGCAGCAGCATGTCTTTAGCTTTTAATGACTTGAAATATGGAACGTTGCCACGTTCCTGATGTGCTGGCCACCCTTTTCCATGTACCTGTGTGATGACAAAACTTTTCAAAAAGATTTTCCGCTTTGTCAATTACAATTGATTGGCTCAACTGAAATATGCAGCTACAGCAGTTTCGTAGCGCGCTACGAAACTGCTGTGTAATTTCATCATACACAGTCTCATCACTTCTCTGCATTCTTGCTATCTTCTCCCCATATTTCTCTTTCAGCTGATTGTTCACATTTTCCTCAACAAATGAATAACAACTTGCAAGTAATCCTGTTCAGCTGCCAGGCTTCAATGTCAATAGCTTTTCCTCCTAGATCCCTCCCTCAGACGAATCACGGTGCTCTCCAAAGCATCTCTCCTTGGAGTTGATGGACTTACAACAGATAAATGATGAATAACAGCTGCTCCTAACAACACTGAAGCCACCACTGTATAGCTAATGCAATGATCAAGATACCAATAATGTACTCTAAAGCATATTAAGAAAACTCTGTATATTTCAGCCACAAACAAGACATCAATTCGACTTTTGAGAAGCTCAAAGCCAAATAATCATGCTTCAATACCAACTTCAATACCATCCACATAAGAAAACTTATAAGACCTCCGGACATACTCATCTACCTCTAGGCCTGCTCCAAGAAAAACCAATCCATAACATGTGTGTCTCTGTCCATTTTCAAGAGTCCTTCATCAAAAGTCTTTAAATGTTTGATCTGTACATTTGTACCATCTTTGCTATAAACTTCAGGAAAGGACATGCCGAAGCATGTTATAGACAAGGCAGTATAAGCTGTGAAGCTGGATTTAGTTGCATAAAATGATGCAACAGATAAAAGGTCTTTGATTACCAACATGGCATCCTTCAAATCACTAATATTATATTTATCTGCAGAGCCAACCTGTGTGTGTAAAAACTCATTAGGAGTAAGAGATCCATATAAATATAGCTCACAACAGCCTAGGTATTAAGTCTTTATCCAGTTCAGGGTTTAGTGCCCACTGCCACATTCCAAGTTTTTTTTTATATATTCGAGCAAGGAGAGAAACTCCAGAACTTGAAGGGCTAACAGAGCTTGATAATTTCACTTCAAGTTTATCACGGGGAACAGAGGACATTCCAGTTCTTCTAGATTCCTTAGCTTCTTTCTTGACCATTTTTTTCCATTTTTTAATGAGCTGAGGATGTAAGCACAGTTCCATCTGAAAACGACCAGAAGAAAGGCTGTGCCATAATTGCAGATGGACGAGTTAAGCATTGTTCCACGCACTATCTCATCTTCCAAGCTTTGGAATGAGTAAATCAAAAAGATCAAGTAATTTGTTTTCTCTGCTATGTTTAGGTCTCTTCCCTGCTGCTTCAGTAACAAAACTTGTCTTAATAAACCCTCAAATGCATCGTCCCTGTCATGAAAGCATTTCCATGTCAAATATGTACAACTTACTTGAATCTTCATGTCCATGAACCCAATTTCCTTCATACTGTAAAGAAACAGATGGTGGCAGCTGAGAATCAAGAATTGCATGTAAGAATAATCGCCCAGGAAGAGGTAAAAGGCCTTCAATTTCGAATGTATATCCAACCCTTGCATTTCAGTAAACAGAGTATTACAGAGAAAACCCCTGCATTTCCAGTGTGGCTGCAAATCCAGAAAGAATTGGATCACAAGCAAGGTGATGGTACAAAGCATGAGTATCTCGCAAGCAAACATCCCGAATTGGCTCATGCTTAATAGCTTCAGCTACAACTGATAACAATGCTTGTTGAAATTAAGTATCTTCATGGTATCCCATATTTATACATGAAGAATTATGCATCCAAACAACCATGGAAAATATTGAATAAGTTGGGGGCAAAATGCTGTTCAGAGATAGCATATGCTATATTCGAGCAAGTGCCAATACATTTGATTTACCTAGAAGATTGGCCACTAAACCATCAGACACTGTTTTGCAACTGCTAATGAGAACACTAAACCAATACAAGTATACTTCAATTTAACTATCAGCTTTCAAAGAATTGCCTGCTCCGCCTACACGAGAAAGACCATTGGAAACGGAACGGTTGTTCTTAAAAAATGTGAAGCTTCCAGACCGTCCCTAATCCTCAGGAGTGCCATCATTCTTTCTAGACTTGAAACTCCATGAACAACTGCTCGCACTACTTTCTAGGAAAATCAGCATGAAATTACAGTCAACAGCTATACCAACAATTCCAAAGAATGTGGAAATCTTCAAATCTTCAGAACTCGAGCTTGGAATGTAATCATGCATTTTTCTCTGTAGAGCTATAGTATTTAAATATCTAGAGGTTTGTTGCTTTGAAAAAGATCCAACGACATTTCAATAGCGAGCAGCTTTGAGAAAATTGTCGTAAGGGCTTGCCGGTGGTAGCCTGAAAGATTGCGAAAAATACTGGGATTCTTCCAAGGAAGGATGCAACAAGCTAGAAGTGATGTTAAACCACTCTGGGTTGCCTGCATTGATAGCTAGTTTCTGTCTATTGAGGGAATTATTTTTAATCTTCCGCAGGTCTTGATCAGCTTTATACACAATCAATCCACTCAAATCATTTTTTCGGTGCAGGGAGGAGCAAAGGATCTGGATTTCTCTTGAAGCTCATGACGACCGACATTTTCCTTCGTTTGCCAATTACAAGAGCTTCACGCTGGCTTGTCATTTGGGTGTAAGGTACAGGAGTAGTCGAGGTGGATATACTACTTGCCACATGCCGTACTGTGTCCGGAGCCGATTCTAATAGTTGATTAACACTCAGCACATGTACATTAGCAATATATCCTCCCTTCTCAACCGCTTTAAGAAACCATGATAATGCTTTCGCATGGTCACGGGGAACCCCCTTCAAACCAAAGTAGTAGAATACACCAAGTTTATACATTGCCACTGCATTCCCTTTCTGGGCCTGATATTTAATAATTTGGAAATCATCATCTTCCTCACCGCGTGACTTCAGTGCCATCTTCGACTGAAAGTTTCCACCTTCTGTAGCAAAAACGATGATACAAAAAAAAAAAACTTTGCATCACTCGAACAAATCCCCAATTTCGTAGCGCGCTACGAAACCACCTAAACATGTAGCGCTGCGAAACTGCTGAAAAGGATTCAAACAAATGTAAGACATTTGGCATTGAAATTTTTTCAGTGATAACATAATACATCACAAGTATAGACTCATGTGGACACAGTATGGACGCAGCCATCTGTTTATGAATAGTCCATTATATAATGAATACAAAATTCCTCGCAGCCTGGATTATGGAAACTAGATCCAGGGTCTTCATTTCTACTTCCCGAAACAGTACGATTCTACCCGTGTGAATGAATGTGTTGAAGTTGAACATGGTAGAAACCACTTGATTACCAGTCAATGATGTAAATTGTTAACAAGTGTGAGAGAAACAACCAGTGATGTCAATGGCTCTCAAAGTACCCTGTACAATCCATGAGATGTGAATGAATGTGTTGATGTCGAACATGTCACGGAATCCTTTGATCGAAGGTCAATGATGCAACCTGTCGTCAAAGGCGAGAAACCTGCCATTGAGGCATGCCGATCCCAAAGTACTGACGATTTCTAGATCATCTTTCTAGATAATGAGCTGAAGTCGATAGAAAGCGATCTGTCGTAGGCAAGCCCACAACACG
This sequence comes from Pinus tabuliformis, assembly GCA_031772625.1. Classification (NCBI taxonomy): domain Eukaryota; kingdom Viridiplantae; phylum Streptophyta; class Pinopsida; order Pinales; family Pinaceae; genus Pinus; species Pinus tabuliformis. The sequence goes on along the minus strand of CM062815.1, from coordinate 812,045,074 downwards.
AAATCATAGATCAAGTTGAAGAAATTTAGTTGCAAGGACTGACTCAGGGATGGTCAGGATGGATGACAGATATTTTGTAGATGAATGGCTTATTGGCAGTGACCTCTTGAACACATAACGACACAACAGATGGCTTGGTGACAATTGACCCAAAGTTAATACCCAGAAACCGGCTAAAGACTTTCGATGTGGTTTGATCAACTGTTAGGCAAAGGATTTCCCAACCCAGGTGAATAAAAGTGTCGTGTTCAAGAGTGGTTACAAAGCATGACAAACAGGCTCATTTTTCTCTCTTTTCCCCCACCATTTCTGGCAAGTACCTCTTTATTTTTGACAAGCTTGAGGAGGACAAAATTTGCTTGATTATAAGCTCATCCTTCGGATGAGTCCAACTTAGTTTAAATTCAAACCCTAAGAAGGAGTGGTTTGTTCCTGTTTGTAATTGAACAGGTCCTTTACTGTGAAATTTTAACGAGTCCAGTATAGGAGAACCTCGGCATTTTTCAATTTTAGAGAGTCTAAAAAAACTTAAGAAGACTCCAGGGTTGACCTTTTTCGTAAATTTGTGTCTCCCAAGCCCGAAAAAGTATAAAATAATACTTGAGAGAACTGCTTGATCTTTACGACCAAGGAGTACTTTTCGTAATTAGTGCCCCTGATCCGACAAAGTAAAAAAGCGATCAATGACACGTCTTTTTATAACCAATATCGAATTCGAAACGACAAAAATCCGGCAATCTTTTCATGTTTTTACGGTCAAAAAAGAGCTGTAAGTGGACCGTCTTTTAGTTCTGTTTTAACGAGTTTAAAAGAAAAAACTTGGCAATCTTTTCATGTTTCAGGAGTCAGAAAAGAACTTAAAGGTGACTCTGAATGTTTTTTCGCCGAAAATGATAGATTTCGCCTGAATAATCCATTATCCTGAACAAAAATGCAAACATTACTCATACCTGTTTGAAATGGATAAAAATGTTGCAAAAATACCTTTCCAAAGTGAAACATAAACAAATTTTCAATTTATTTACTCAAAAAACTTATAAAAAGGGCTTTCGTCAATTCAATTTTTACCATTTGAGTTTTGGGTGAGAAAATAGTGCTTTTTTCCAAAAAACCTCCCGTGAAGATTGCGTAAAATCCAACCGTCGGAATCGAACGCCGTCTTCTCTAGGTAATCCACATCATCCTACTCTTCATTTTTAACTGTTTCATTTCTTGTTTTAGGCTTTTATTTCATTTTTTGGAGGGTATTTAGGCTTAAAACCCACGCGCGGGGGCCTGCAGGCGTAACACTGCCAGCCCGCGGGCCCCGACCTTTTCTCAATGGGGAAAAATTCAAGGGTTCACACCTTCCATGTAGGCAAGGTGTGGACCCACGCACTGTGTCTAACCCAGAGGGTGCGGTCCCCGCAACAAGGGTTTTTAACCCAAAAATTCTCAAATGTGGCCCAAACAAATTAATTTCTAGCATTCTAATTTGTCTTTTTACTTGATCCAGAGAGTACATCATGCTATATTGGCGTGAATGAGAGCATGAGGACATGGATCTAGCCACGTTGAATCACCAACCTTGGATCGATGCATTGAAGGCCTGCGACTTGTACAAATTCTGGGCCATACCTAGCATGAGGGCCCAGGTGGATTTCTTACAATGGCTAGTTGACAGATGGAGAATACAGGACCAGTGCTTCTTCATTGGTGGCCACCAGCTCGAAATCGAGCCGGCAGACATATATTTCTTGACCGGTTTTCCTACGAGAGGCGAAGACTTGACTCTATTTGGGACTAGGCCAGGTGGCCAGTCTGTCAATAGCCTTCGGCTAGAGTTTTGCAACAGCCAGGCTAGAGACAAAGGGATAAACATAAAAACCATATCCCTTCCTGAACTCATGGTGATCACATTTAATGTCACCAGACTTTGCGGGAGTGTCACATTACATATTGCCACCGGATCCCAGATGCGGATGGCAGTTGACTGCTTTCGAGGCACCATCTTCACCTGGTGCGATGTTGTGTTGGCCAATGTGAAAGGCCAACTGACCAAAGCCAAGAACGGAAAACTAAAGACCTTTGGTTATGGGGCTTTGGTTGTGAGCTTTGGTCTGGAGAGGGTTCCCATGTTGATCCTGCAGCACCTTACTGTTGGAGCTGGGCTTCCTCGAGAGCCCAAACTGATGCGATGGGTCACAGTTATGGCTCATCATCTGGACGAGGGGACAGAGGTTGTTCGATTCAAACCTGAGTATTTCCAATGGTTGGAAAACCAGGTTTTTTCTATTCAGGACTTCCCTTACGCTAGGGTAGATTTTCGTGGTGACCCAGACATGGCTCTTCCACCAGGAGAGCAATGGGATGACTCAGGTAAAATCATTTTCAACATTTTTCCTATTTTAATTTTTTTATTATTTTTCTATCATCCCAAAACTGATAGTAAAAGTTTCAAATGCAGATGTGGGTCCAAAACGACCAGCCGCTCTCTGGCCTTACGAAAGGAAACAACCAGTTGTAGCCGCGCTAGCCCCACAGGACGAATCATCAGAGGTTTTGGCTGAGTTGGAGGGTCATCTAGAGCGCTTGACAGGAGATATTCCGGAGACCACCATAGATGACATTCCTCGTCGACTTCAGCACTATGTGATTGGGGTCCCAAGACCTTTTAGGAGGTTCCTTTGCAAGGTGGCCCGTGCAGTGGTTTCTTATCGAGATCATCACCAGTGATAGGATGATCGCCTATTGTGGGCAGATATGACATTTTTGTTTTTTGTACTTATCATTTTTGCCGATCATAAGGTATTTTTCAACCTATGATCGAGGACGATGTATTTTTGGACACACTTCTATATATATATATATATATATATATATATATATATATATATATATATATATATATATATATATATATATATATATATATATATATATATATATATATATATATATATATATATATATATATATATCACTATTACCGGCTTATCTTGTAAATCATGTTATGGAATGGTTTTAAATTTACATGTATGATTATTGCAAATGTCTACTTGACATTCGAGAAGCAATTGCATCTGCTAATGTATTTAAAGATCTTAGAATATGTTGATATTCAATATAATCAGATTCACATTCCAAGAGATGCACTCTCAAAAATAATCTCAATAACACTGGATTTCTAATGGCATACACTCTATTAAGCTGTAATACAGCGAGTTCAGAATTTAACCTCACTATCAAACTCTGAATCCAAAATGAAATAGATTCAGATAATAACTCAATCACTGCACTATACTCGACAATGTTGTTCGTTGTTTGACAGAGGCTTACCCCATGCATAGATACCAACTCGTCAGAGGGAGAATAGATAACCCAAGCCGCGGAAGAAATGTTCCATGTATTACGACAAGCACCATCAGCAAAACCAATGTATGTTTGGAGAGGCATCGACATCTGCAATATCAAGAGTAAAACCAAGATAAGTAGGAATAATGACGAAAAAACACTCTCTAAGCTAAGCACACTGTTTAAACTAAAACACACCAGCTAGAAAGAAAAACTATTCTAACTAAAAATCTCCATACCCATCCTTTAAGCATAATACCTCTTCAAGTAAAGACCATTTCTGGGTTTACCTAAAGAGTCCCCATCAAAGTCTACCAATTCATAGGCCCCTTTTGCTAGCTTTCGCTTGACAACATAGGGACCATGCCACATAGGAACGAATTTTCCAACGCCTAATTTATCATTAGCTTGATCGTAAACTAAGACTAGATCTCCTTCCGAAAAATTTTGAGGGGTCACATTTCGATCATACTGAGCTTTCATACGTTTTACGTGAGTCTCAATTGCCAATGCAGCATCACGTCGATTCTCATCTAATTGAGCCAAGTATAACAAACGCTTTTCCTCTTCGGAAGTGGCTGGAAGTAATTCGATGGCCATTTGCAATGATGGGATTTCGCATTCAATGGGTAACATAGCTTCAAGACCATAAACTAGTTGGAAAGGAGTGAACCCTGTTGATGTTTTTACTGATGTTCGATACGCCCAAAGCGCTGAAAATAGCATGTTATGCCAATTCGACCGATGAATCCCATTGATTCGTCAGATCATGATGACTAAAACTTTGTTGATGGATTCAACCAAACCATTAGCTTGTGGATAATAAGGAGTTGAACTATCGTGACGCAAACCAAGCTGGCCTATAAGTTCAGTCATCTTAACGTTTCGAAAATGACGTCCATGATTAGTGATAATCGCTTGTGGGACACCAAACCTAGCAATTATATGATTGAAAATGAAAATTGCAGTTGTCTTGCCGTCTGCCTCAAATGTAGGCATCGCCTCAGCCCACTTGGTAAAATAATCTACCGCAAGGATGATAGACACATGCCCCCCGCCCGAGTGAGGGTTACATGTAATAAAATCGATACCCCATTTGGAAAAAGGACCAACGGCAATTATAGGGTGGAGAGGAGCAGGTGGAGCACGCATCTTTTGATAAAAAAATTGGCAGTTGTGGCATTTTCAGACCGTGGTAATACAATATTTAAACAAAGACGGCTAGAAGTAGCCAGCGCGCAATATCTTTTGGGCTATGGCATACCCAGAAATATGACCGCCACACGCTCCAGAGTGACAGTCATTGAGAACCCTTTCAGCTTCTTTGGGAGTTAAACAACGTCGAAAAACAGAGTCCACCCCACGACGATAAAGAGTATCTCCAATAATCCTGAATTGTTGGGACCGGAATCGTATTTTCCGACGTTCTGACCTTGAAATTTCTGGCCGAAAGGATTGGGTTTTGAGATAAACGATAATATTCCCATACCACGGATCTAAAGTGCTGATTAGAAACAAGGATTCGTCCGCAATGGGCTCCTCCACCACAGTCTCCGTGTCAGCACGTGGGAAGTCACACATTAACTCCGCAAAAACTAAATATTTCTTAGACTTAGATTTTTCAAATTCTAAGTCGAACTCTCGCAGGATAATGATCCATTTAGAGTACTTGCCCCCTAAAAATTGCTTGGTCAAAAAGTAGATCATAGGGTTACAATAAAAAATTACTGCAGTTTTACGTAGTAAAATGTAGTGACGAAAACGTTGGACAGCTTGAACAGCTGCCAATGCCAATTTCTCCACATGTGAGTATTTTAGCTCAGTTGGATTTAAAGTGTGACTAAGGTAATATATCACATGTTCATCACCAAATTCATCTTCCTGAACTAAGACCATTTCAATGGTGGATGAGAGGCAGCGAGATACAAGAATTAATCCTGGTTTTAGTTGGGAGGATGCAGTAACGGTGCATGGGTCAACGCGTGTTTTAGTGCATCAAAATATTTCTGAGCTATCTCATCCCAATAGAATGGAGTATTCTGGTTCAAAAACCGGGTAAAACCCTTTGTAACCTCGGTGTAGTTAGGAATGAATCGTCGTAAAAAGTTTGCTTTCCCTTGCAAACTTTGGAGTTGGCGAAGACTCGAAGGAGGAGGCAATTTGACAATAGCTTCAACCTTCGAGGGATCGACGCGAATGCCGGCTTTCGAAACTACAAACCCTAGCAATCGACCCGTTTCTATACAAAAAACACATTTGTGTGGATTCAACCGAATCCGATAAAGCCTACACCTCATAAAGATTGCTCGTAAATAAACGAGGTGATCAGCTCGATGTAATGAATGAGTAGGCAAATCATCGAGATAGGGTTGCACAATGTGCTTGATGTCATGAAACGCATAAGACATGGCCCTTTGAAAATTTTCTCCAGCATTCTTGAGCCCAAAAGGTAACTTGCAATAAGCAAATGTCCCCCATGGACAAATGAAAGCCATTTTTGGTTGATCGGCAGGTAGAATATTGATTTGAATGTATCCAGAAAAACCATCCATGAAGGAGAATATTTCGCTGCCAGCACAATCATCAATGATTTGATTGATATAGGGAGTTGGGTAATTGTCCTTTGGACAGGCTCGATTAATGTCCCTATAATCGATACATATTCTTATTGTCCCCTGCTTTTTGTTAACCGGAACAATATTCGATACCCAATCTGTTAACGGGATCGGATAAATGAAACCTGCTTTGAGTAATTTTTCAACTTCTGCTTTGATAGCAGCAGCTTTTCTTGGGTGAATCTGATGCAAACGTTGCCGGATGGGTTTAGCGTCCGGGTAAGTCTTGATTTCATGAACAACAATCGCGGGATCAATTCCTGGCATTTCCTCATAGGACCAGGAAAACATGTCACAGAATTATTGAAATAGGGCCTTATATATTTGAATTTCGTTTTCTGTACACGAGGCACCTATATGAATGTTCTCAACAATTCCAGGCTTAACCGAAATGTCAATAAGAATAGTTCGAGAGATGTTTCCCAAATTTAACTCTGAATCAGGATGTTTCATTGGATTCTGAGGTTCCCTGACATATTTGGTCGTAAAGATTGATGAAAAATCATTTTCAAAACGATCATTCTCGAGTAAAAACAAAGATCTGTGATGGAGATCTTCCCATGGTAAATCATCTACACGTAGGATTTCACGAATTTGCTCATCAGAGTGAACAAGTTCAGAAAACGTGACTAAATCCGAGCTTGATGTGAAAAGTGATTCTTCACGGACCACATTCATTAAGTCAATTTCAGTTGAAGATGGGCCGGTAAATGATTGCACAGCCTCATACGCAATTTCATATGGACTCAAAGGCATGACATCACCAAATGAGTCTATCTCAAATTCAGAAGGAACGATCCAAGGATCATCATAAACAAAGGTGTCTAACGTAATCATATGAATGGTTGCAAATGAAGACGATGCGTTGATCGGAGGAAAAGGAAAAGTTCCCAGTAAACCGGGAACATCCTTATATGGGATAGTCGTTTTACCGACATGCTGAATACTTTCAGAAGAGGCTGGGTCAAATGAAAAGTAAGCCAACTGGTCTATTGCTACGATCTTTCCATTATGAGGAAACTTTATAACCCGAAAGACCGATGAAATGACAGTTGTCATAGCGTAAGACCAACTACGACCCAAGAGAAGGTTGTAATCTAGAGGGGCATCAACCACCTCCACATCTAGATTAACGGTTTTTCCTTCAACCCCTATAGGAAAATCCTGTAGAATGCCAAAAAGATGAAACCCACAGCCATCAAAGGCCTTTAGAATCATTGGGGATTGATTTAGCGAAGGAGAACCAAGTGATCTCCAACACTGTATCGACATAATACACGTTGAGGCTCCCTCATCAATCACAGTCCGATGACTAGGCCTGTTTTTTACTATCACTAGAATCTAGAAAGACATTTGATGAGGTAAGCACGGTGTACTATTTTCTAGATCGAAAATTTTTAGGTTCAAGTCCTGAACGTCAACAGCTCCTATAGCTGACAAAAGTAATTTATGCTGTGCTGGACATGATTGCAACACCTCCAAAGCCGACATTGTTGAGGGTGAAACAGCTAAATCCTCAACAATGTTATAGTTCTGAGCCACTCTCGCATGTGTATTGAAAGCTGACTTTCGAAGTATACCCTTGGCGGGCGGTTTGATTACCAAGTCTGGATTAGGTTTCTTGATCTGTAGTGGATCAGAACCGGGAGGTGAGGTTGATGGATTAGAATGAGAAGATTCTGCTTCTTTACCATCAACAGGACTTTTACTACCATAATCATGTGATCGAGTCACAATCCTAACATGGGACTTCATCAATATGGGTTCTTCATTGGCACTCGAGGAAGAACCTATCATCTTACTGTCTTGACTTGGAAAAGGATCCTTCAAAATAGCAGGTGTCTGGGAACCTTTGACAATCTTCGCAACCTCTACACGATGAGGGCAGTCTCTTGTAAAATGTTCGTCGTCACAAATGAGACAAGGATAACGAGGTTTGCGTTTTTCATCATTGGTTTTTTATTTTTCAGGTTTCTCCTTTGAATTTTTGTTCGTTTTATTCTTCTTCTTTCCTTTCTTCTTCCCACCGGATTTTGATTTGGCTGTAGATGACTCTACAACGTGAATATCGGCGGAAATCTCCGTGGAAGAATCTCCTGTCGGGGAATCAGGCAAGGTTATGATAGGAGAAGAATTTTTGGAAGACTTCTTCTTACTTTTAGTGTTAACCGTACCAATCATACCATCGGCGGCATGAGATCCCAAAGGAGCTGCAGCAATTTGAGTTTGCTTGGGAAGATCGGGGATTTTCTCGTGTAACGTACCTGACTGAGTATAGACCAAGTCAAGGTACTGTGCTTGAGCAATTACTTGCTCCTCAGTAACAACTCTGGCTTTAGCTACATCTTCAGTGATCTTTGGCAACAAAGACTTTACAAACCATTCAGCCAAGATCTGATCTGGAATAAAAACCTTCACTAAACATCGTCGACGTCTCCATTCATGAATATGATCTGAAATGTAAGTGGACGTCGATTGCTTTAACAAAGTTAACAATTCCATGCCATTTTCATATCGGACTGGAAACTGAAAATGATTTAAAAACGAGGTAGGTAACTGACTAAAATTATAAAAAGTGCCTCACGGTAGCTCAATGTACCACTTGGCCGCAAGACCAATTAGAGTGCGCTGGAAAAGTCTTAGACGGATTGAATCATCTGAAATGGAGTTAGACGCACACCAGAGGTGATAAGTCATCACATGGTTCGACGACTCCTCTCGTGATTTGCCTTCGAACTTAGGAATATCACTAGGCAACTTATTCAGCATTGGTGGCCAAAATGGAAGATAATTAATGGGATCATTCGTTAGGCGCGACAAGTCAGGCAAGCCCAAAGTTGAGATAAACGGTAACTGATGATTAGGGTCCCTAAAACTCTGGGTCATGAGACCAGCCCCAGGAGGAGGATATCCAGGATAACTAGGAATATGAATTGCATTTGGGATATTGTATCCTCCCGAAAAACCAGGATTAACCGGACCATACTGGGGTTGTTGAGGTTGTTGATATGTGTACCCAGGGTATGGTTGATACTGATAGACTGGCTGTTGCACAGCAGGACCGAATTGGTACTGTCCCTGGTACGGTTGATAAGTAAATTGTGGTTGACTTGTGACAACCTTACTTGAACTAGGTTTTCCTACAAGCATCTGAACCGAAGTTTGAATCGTGGATCCAAACGGAGGTAAAGATGTCTGAGGAGTAGATACAGGAATAGTAGAAACCGGAGCTGTCGATACTCCAGAAGTAGGTGGGGTAGATTGAATAGATGTTGCGACAGTTGCAGCAGTCGTTTGAGGCGGAGTACGAGGCATACTAGGCCCAAGCTGAGAAACTACCGAAGGTACAGAAGTTTGAATATTAGACTGGACAGGTTGTTGGGGTGTACCAGAAACTAAGGGTTGTCCAGTTTGAGATGATAACTGTACATTTGGCTACAACACCTGTTGAGTTTGTGATGTATCCCGCACTAAATTCATTCCGGGGTACGGACCCATAACAGGTTGAGAATATTGAGGACCATAAGCGGGTTGATGGTAGGATTGATAATTCAAAGGTACATTTCCAATTCCTTGAACATATGATTGATTGGAGGGTGGTTGGAAACCTTGGTTCGAGTACTGACCTTGGGGTTGATACCCTTGAGGCACGTACTGATACTGGGGTTGACCTTGAGGTATAAATTGATACTGGGGTTGACCTTGGGGTACATATTGAGTCTGGGGTTGACCTTGAGGAACGTACTATCCTGTAGGTATGTACTGTCCTTGAGGTTGCCCCCCAGGTGCAAATTGGGTACCTTGAGGTTGCCCCCCAGGCAATAATTGAGGATTTTGAGGCTACCCCCCAGGCGGTAACTGGCCACCTTGAGGTTGAGGATTGGGAATAGAACCTGACATCATGAGAATATCTTCTACGCTCAACGGCTTAGTACCATTGTTTCCAGTTAATAACCCTTGTTCAATGGGTTGAGGAGATGCTCCCGAAAAAGTACCAGAAAGTGACTGATACCCAGAGGGAATAGAAGGACCGTCGTACAAACAGGATTCGAGCGATTGAGTAAACATGGATGACTGTCTTGACATATTTAACGAAGGATAATAACCTCTAGGTGTTGGGTGATAAGGAACATGAGGTGGTGAAAAACTTAACACTGGGTTTTCTAAGAAATTAGTCAAAAAAAGATACCAAGCACTGCTCCTAGGTGGACTGTAAAAAATTGATTCACGCTCCCTTAGCTCAATAGCAGGTTGATTTTCAGGGATAGGGATGCCTACTTCTTCTTCTGGAGTAGTAAGTTTTTCAATAGCTATAAGTCCAGAAGGAATATCTTGGGTGATTATTCTTTCTATCGTAGGTGAACCAGGACCACTAGAAGCTAGAGAAGCAAACCCCGATGTCGGAGTAGCAGAAAATTCACTTTCAGGTTCGGATATTTCAGGTTCCTCACCTATATCACTAGTAGACGAAAAGCTACCAGTAACTTCGGAAACAGACACTGATTGTGGATTATAATCTGCTACTAAAGCTTGAAAATCATGATGTACCACCAAAGAAGACTCTCCTTCTTCAGGTGACCCAACTCTACTGTCTCTAGGAGTTACGAGGACTTTCAACCCTTCAAGTTGGCTCGGTGAAAACTTAGGAGGTTGGCCCTGAAGTCTATGGGACTTCCTCGGTAATTCAGCCACGGTTAAAAACTTTTAACTACTTCACACGCAAACAAAGTAAAATCTCAATGAAAACCACCTAAAGTCTCTAAAGAACTAAACAAATTTGAATCACACGCCTAAAGAATCTAGGAGATCAAACACACACAAATAGTAACTTTCCGTACTGAAAACACTAGTTGGTGATGAAATCCAACGTCGCAGAGTTCAATACAGAAATGGCGGTTGGAACAATTACCCCGGCAACTTGCTTAATGAATAGACTGGCACAAGTTCCTCCACTTAACTATCTCGAGTGAAGAGAACCCCCCAGAAAATCCAAGTGAGTCAAGCCGACGTCTGCTCCAGGTACAGTGGGATCTTCCCACCACTGTCACCTTAGGAAGAATCCTAAAGAATATGGCCACTAAGGTTACCAACTAAAACAAATATACCTGGGGGAACAGTCTACGATCCGATACGCACGCAAGGGTAGAGTAGCAAGCTCAATCCCCTTGAAGGCTCCTTGACATAATCCAAGGTTTACCAACAAGTGACCCCAGGCTCCTCGAAAATGGTTAATTCGAGGTTTACCATTTTTAATACGTGAATATCTGGCGTCATTCCCAATGAGGAAGGATTTATTCCCACACTGGTTCGGACATGATCTCGTGCTTCTCCTTTAAGAGGAGCTTTCCCAGAGCATAAATGCAACAATTGGATTTCTTCCCTACCACAAGATATAGCTACTTGTTTGTTTTTACTGTCTTGGAGAGTTAATTACTCTCCTACTCCAAGACACTAGCCTAAGCTATGTTGGTGTATCAATGCCCTAGAAATAAAAATGTTACTAGATGAATTTTACTTTAAGCATTATTTTTATTGGGTTTTTTTTAAGTCAAAAGGTGCGGAGATGAAACTCGTGGTATGAAGACTCGACTCAAAATCACTAAAAATGCACCTAAGATGATTTAAACAATCTTTCCCTTCGATGAACTTCTAGCTAAGAAAGAGTTTGAGAATGCAAATACTTTGTAAACACAAATCTTTCTTAACAAACAAATTAAAAGAAGAGCTTTTGTCCTTTCCAATGCACTCAAAACGAGACAACTAGTTATTTTCACAAAAATTTCTCTTTTCTTTTCAAAGCATTCAACCACTACAAAAAACAAACTTTTTCCAAAAGAGGTCTTTTAATTTTTATAAAACACTCAAAACTATGGAAATGACTAACTTTGAGATCTATAAATTACAAAAACCTATTTGAAGTCAAAGCCTACAAGATGTCTTTTTAAGGATGTTTTACTTAGCTAGATGTAAACTAAGGACCAATTTATGCAGAATCACAAATCAGTCAAACACAAACAATTTTGTTTTCTTTTTAAAAATGAAAATCCAAACTTTTAAACATAAGCTTTTCGAAGTTTTGTAAAGAGAAAACACAAAGCGGATTCCTCAACAAGGGTAGATTTCATTAATGGTCAGACTCATAAGAAGGCTGGTAGAAACCAAGGTGATCTGAGGTCCCTACAGCTTCTAAGCTCAGAGCTACTACAAGACCAAAATGAAAAACAAACCCAACAAGCAAAACTCCTAGGAATTTCACCTAAAACCCTAACACCAATGAAATCAACCTAAGGAAAGCTTCTGACAGGTTATATGCAGGTCTGGGCAGTGGATAATAACTTCTAAACAAAAACTAAGCTGACTAACAGAGGAAATATTAGGTTTTTTAAAATTTTGACAGGGTCCGCAGGCCCACAGTTAACATAGGTGCGGTACCGCTCTATGCTAAAAGCAAAAGTGCGGATAAGTACGCACTGTGTCAAAAGGCTAGGGTGTGGTCCTCTCCCAAAGTTATGAAAAACGAAAAATAACCATGGATCTACAATTTCCACCCAATTCCACACACAACAAGCCAAAAACAGAAACAAAAACACAGTTTCTCAGGTCAAAGTAAAAACAAGGAAAAAATCAAGTCCCCAGTGGAGTCGCCATTTTGTCACACGGAATGAGTCAATCTTGCGGACAAGATAGACCTTCCTAGAATCTAAAGAAGACCTAATGACAAGCAAACCAATCACAAACTATCTTTCTCTAAATATGCATTTATAAATAAAGGCAAACAATTGTTTTAGGCCTACCTTGGGTCCATCGCAAGTTTGTGGAAGCCTTCGCTCCTTCGATCCAAATGAGCTCCCTTGTCGTGAATCTGCAAACACAAACAAGCAAACAAATTAAATAGCACCTGAAAAGCCAATATCATAAAACATATTTAACATAAAAGTCAAGAAATTCATGAAACAAATGACATGAGACAATTTGTTGAGAAAAATGAATATGATTTTATTAATCCAAGTCAAAGAAGAACTTTACAACCTGTGCCTTGACGCTGTACAAGCTCCTCCCAGGGTCCAGCAAGAAGTCTCCTCTACTTTGACAAGTTTAACTCTCTTCCCAATGAAGCCAAAAAGGTATGTGATCTCTCCTCTCAAGCTCAACTAGGAAGTCTTAATTTCACCAGCATTTACCCTTAAAAATGTTCAGCTTCCAACCTCTCTAGCAACCAGCCCAATGCCTGAATTTATAGTGCAATGGAGGGAAGTTACTAGGTCCTTCTTCAAAGGGATAAAGCCCTCCTTCAAAGGGATAGCTCCTCTCATCAAGGGATTAGCTCCTTCTCTTTTGGGATGCATGAACCACCTAAGAGTGGCCAATCCACGTCAAAATTCCTTCTAGAATCATCTAGAATTAACCCAAAGTGAGTTTTTTAGAATAAACTTGCATCTTTTTGACTTTCACAGGGGTCCGCACCCACACCTTTAGGGATAGAGCGGGCAGGTCTGCAATTTTTGTAAACAGAAGGTGTGGGACCACAGGCAATAGTGAGAGAAAGTGCGGAACCAGAGCTTTATTGATTTTCAATGTCTTTCTCTCATTTTCAAAGATTGACTTGAAGAGCTGAGGTCTGATACTTGCTTAGGAGGATAGTACAAGTGATGATAGACCCATTCTGACTGCAAATAATCGTGGTGACGATATTTTTGTGTAACACCCTGGGAAAGGTCAAATGTGTGAATTTTCTAGAATGACTAGGAGTCATGGAGAGACCCTCTCCTGAGGGTCCTGTATGATATGGACATTGAGCTTTAGAAGCTCCAAGGGGATTGGGGGTACTTCTTGGAGCAATGAGAAACCATAGGGTGAGTGGTTTAGCCTTCCTCTAGTGGTTTTCTATGTAGGCAGGATGAGTGGTTCATCCTTCTCTTGGTGAGATATAATCATAGGGTGAGTGGTTCAACCTCCCCCTAGTGATTTTTTATATATAGGGTAAGTGGTTCAACCTTCCCCTCGGATACTTCATGGCGACATGTAGGCATGATGAGTGGTTCATCCTTATTCTACAGAGAGATCCTACCCATGCAGTCTGGGACTCATCGAAAGTTCCTCTCATATGGCCAATGAGCAGGGAAATGAGGATAGGGACCATAGTATTACTGATGGACACATCGTGTACTACCGTACTCCCTATGCTAGGATGATATTGATATGGGATCAATTGGAACTGATTTTAGATCAGTAAGAATGGTATGAGACACTCTCTTTATTTGGAACTAATTTCAGATTAGTAAGAGTGGTATGAGACACTCTCTTTATATGGGATAACTTCAGGTCAGTAGAGAATGTTATGATACATTCTCAATCACTTCTTCTTCTTCTTAGTTCAGCAGAGCAGAGAAGAGCAGTGCAGGGCATTGTGTTGATGGCATAGATAGTACAGTCTGGCAGATGGATTAGCAGATGGAGTTCTCCCTAGTTGGGAGGGAGTGTTAAAATTGGAAACTAGGGCCAAACTCCATGTGGGTCTTCTTATTTATGGTAGCTGATACTTTTCTTGGATTCCTCTCATCAAGAGGTGTAGGATTGATCTAAATATCATCCGATTCTGATATGTATTCATAGAGATATGAATTTATTTGTGTTATGTGACAATTTGTCAAGGTTGACCAGCAACAAAATTACCACAACCTATCCTCAACATTTTATTATAAATAAAAGGAGACTTCAAGTCATTTGTCACTCACTTCACTCATGATCTATCTCCACTTGTTTTGGGTTTTAGTGGCAGGAGAGGTCTAGATGATGAAGTCCTAGATGCAGGAGGAAAGGAGACAGCCTGGCTACAGTCAAGAAGGGTTCTATACATTGTAATAAGATGCCCTAGCCATAGTACAAACTAAGAGTTCAAGCTATTATTCAATTGTGCCTAATCCGCTGTCAAGGAAGTGCTAATGCTTCCCTAAACACAGTCCTAAAGGAGGAGACATAGCCGTAGCCTTGGAGGAGCCCTAATTATAGTTAAATGTTCCCTAGCCTCAGTCAAGGAGGACACCTAATTAACAGTGAAGTGCAAGTCCTAAACATTGCAAAGAAAAGGCTCCAAGTCAGTGAATGCTCTTATACACACTTAAGGAGAGCCCTAATCTTCAGTCCAATCATGGTCACCTAGCCACAAGAAAGAGAGTTTTATACATTGTCCTAAAGAGATCAATCCATAATCCTAATCTTTCCTAGATGCAATCAAAGAAGGAGGTTCCAACCACAACAAATGGAGGTCTCAAGAAGTTGTCTACTTGTGCCTTACGATGTAGTAGGAGAAGCCCTTATATGTAGCTCTAAGGGACCTAGTTACAGTCATCAAAGCTTTTGTCATAATGCGACATTGTTGTAGGTGACAATGTGGCCTATTTGAGGATTGTTTGGGCATGTTAGTGTTGTTCTTTAGGGGCAGAAGAATCCGCAAAAGGGAGGAGCTAGGATATACTTTTTAACAGTTGTTTAGATCCCTAAGCTTCAACCAAGAAGTGCCCTAAACAGTAATCATGTTGATAACATCAAGTCTCTTATTGAATTTGTCCTATAAGTGTGGTGATAATGCAATGTTGAGGTTGTTCATGAGGACAGTTTATATGGTTGGAAAACCTCAGTCGTTACATTGAAGAAATATGTCCTAGTCCAAGATCAGATCAATATATTCATATTGGGTCAAGACTGTTGCATTGATATTATTGATTGTTGAGGATCATGGGCCTAACTTGCTATTGGGCTAGGTTGTAGGCCATATCCAGGAGAAAACGCTTGTTCTAAGGATTTCACAAGTAGTGTAGCCTCACCATGAAGACCTGCATTATTGATTGTATGAAGGAAGATGACTAAATGTTGAAGCCCTATCTCATGAAGTAGTGACAACTAGTGTAGCAAGAAGACATCAGAAAATTGGGAGATGTCTTGGGTCAAGATTTGACTATGTTTGGCTCAGTTTGATGAGATTCCTATTGATGCCACTTGGATAAAAGATTCAGTCCTGTTTGACCTCTCTGGTCAAGGCTTTACTACTCTTGTCACAAAATCTCATATTTGTATATTTGTACTATCTCTCTCTCTCTCTCTCTCTGTTGAACTATTGAAGAATATTAGAAGAATTGATCAAGGGTTTCCCCACATTGGGGTTTGTCCCTCCCTACTGCCACATCTTGTGTCCTCTTGTCTTGGCTTGTATTCTACTGTTTATGTTTATGTTATATCTGCACTTTACTATTATGTTGATGTGATTGCTAATCTAAATATTGTCTTTGGGCTAATATGAAAAATTGAAGTAAATTGCACTAAGCATAGAACATACCTAAATTTAACATTTGGATAAGGCAGAGTTGAAGGTGAAGATATTGCAGAAGATACTGGGAGTCATGAAGAATCTTTGATCTTACCTTGAAGAATCGAAGCAAAGGGTTGGAGCCCTATAGGATCAATGTCCTCAAGAAACCAAATTGGAGCCTGAACCAGATATAGGGTTGGAGCCCTTGAGGTTGGTGCATCAGAATTGACAAGATTGGAGCCTTGGAAGTCCAAGCCGGTGCTTGGAAAACACAGGTTGGAGCCTGGGAGATTGAAGATCGGTGTCTTCATCTAGGGTTGGAGCCCTACATATATTATACTTGACTTCTTGTAAATAAGAAATTAATAAAATCATTTATTCTTATTGTTCATTCTGTGTTCTAAATATAAGTGATCTAATTGGTAAAAGTAACAATTGAAAAGAAATATTGATTCACCCGCCCTCTCATTATTTCCAACAATTGTTATCAGAGCCAGTACCTTCACTCAAAACCTAACAGCTTGAAGGTTGATCATTAGAACACAAATGACGAAGCCAAGGAAGAAAGTCTCCAATCCTCCTAAAGATATGTCTCCCTCAACCACCGAAATTGACGCCAATCAATTTGTGAAGGCCCCATTGTTCAATGGAAAATTTGAGATATGGGAGGCAAGAATGAGGAATTTCTTAAAGACTCCAGGCATTAGGGGAATTTTGAGGTCTAAAATGGGACTCCTAAGAAAAATGTACAACCAAAATAAATTTTATAAGAACCAATAGGATTCAAGATGATGATGTCAACCATGAGGGATGATTCACCATTTTTGGAGTAAAAAAGTAAAAAGATTATAAAATAATAAAACGACTTTTTCAACTCATATTTTAAACTTATCTCCTTAATTTTTTTACTCAAATTTCGAGCGGGAGTACTCGTTGGATGAAAAATTTAATTCCTCATCCAAAGAGTACACATTTTTCATACTTTCGATGGACTCTAATACACGAAAATGAGAAATACATGAAAAACCATGATTGCAATCACATTTTTCCTATATTTCTCATTTTTCATGTAGAAAGGTCCATAGAAAGTATTAAACATGGGTACTTATTGGATGATGAATAAAATTATGCATTCAACGACTATTTCTGCTCGAAATTTGAGTAAACCCATAGGGAGATAAGTTGAAAATATGAGTTCGGAAATAGTTTTTTTCTTATTCCCCTCTAAAATTTGATGATGAAATCTAATCTTATTTTATTATTTCCACTATTATTTTATAATTTCCTTAGGAGGCCCATTTTAGACCTCAAAACTCCCCTAATTCATTGAAATCTTGAAATTGGTGATTGCTGATAGCATGATGGATGGAGAATCCAAGGAACATAATACAAGAGCAATGAAAGCAATCTTGAATGGGCTACTTGATTCTATGAAGGCCAATTTTGAAAAATGTTCGTCAAAAAAAGGCATATGGGATAAAATTCATGATCTTCACTCAAAAGGAGCATTGAAAATGATCTCTAGTCAAGAAAATGATGGAAAATAAGAAGGAAATGCAAAGCCCATAAAGGAAGTTGAAGATAAGAGTGATAACGCCAAGGTTAAAGAAGATCTAGAAGATGAAGAGAATGAAGAATATCTCCTCACTAAACTTATGGCTGCCATAGAAGAGATTAACAATTTGAAAATGAAAATGAGGAACTTAAGAAGAAAACGCAAGTTGGTGACCAGGTCAAGAAAAGGAAGGAAGTTGACCTTGTCAAGCTTCAAGTGCAAGAAAGAGATGAGGAGCTCACCAATATTAAGGAATAATTTCATCAGAACAAGAGAAAGCATCATGAAGAATTCATATCCATGACAAATAAATTGGATAAGGCAAAGAAATAGGAAGATACCTTGTCAAGCCACGTTGCACAAAGGCACAAGAGCTTAAACAAACTTGAAGCAGAGATTGGTCAATACAGGGAATAGGTCTCCTCCCTTAGATCACAACTATAAGAAGCAAGGAAACAAGCACAAGGAGCTAAGAAGGAAATGGAAGCATTGGCATTCATAGAAGGACAAGTTGATAAAATAGAAAAGGAGAGAAACACCATGACATGCCAACTAGAAGAGAAGGATGATGACATCATCAAGTTAAGAGCAGAAATCATCTCACTTAAGGCCCAATCATGTGAAGCAACCAAGATGATGGAATAAATGAAGAAGAATCTAGTTATGAAAGATGAATATTGTGAAAAGTTAAAAGGAGAAACTTTCTTTCTTAAAAAGGAAGTTGACTTACTGAATGAGAACTTGAAAATCTCGCAAACCCTAGATGACATCCTAATTAATCAAAGGTATCCCCTTGATAAATGAAGCCTTGACTATGTAGGTGAATCCTCAAGCAAGAAGGAAAAATCTTCAAATAACAAGGATGTGAGGAAGCCAAGGAAAAATGTTGATTGTCCCAACAAAGGCAAGAGTAAAGTTGACATTGGAAGAAATCCTACTCCAAGAAGAAATGCAGATGGTGTCAAGGATGAAAGAATAAATGGTTATCATCAAAGGATCCCAAGGAAAAAATACCTCAGAAGTACATCAAGGAAACCTTCTTCTCTGAGGTACCAAAGTATATTTCTTGGTTATTTCTATTCTTGTACAAACTTTGGGCACATGGCAAAAGATTGTATGGCATATCACAGAGACATATTTTATGGTCCACATCATTCTTCGAGAAGCAACTTTGCAAGAAGTCATGAATTTTTATTCATAAACAAGATAGAGTGATTCAAGTGTCATAACATTAGACATATGGCACGTGATTGTAACTTGACTTGGGCCCCTACACAAGCTAGAACCGTTCCAGAGAAGAAAGTTACACAAGTATGGAGAAGGAAGAAAATTGAATCTAGAAGTCTCTTGAGCACTCCAACCAACAACACATGTTGTTGACCTTATGAAGTTATCCTTGATATTCCTAATATTTGATTGGGACACTCTGCCAAAAGGAAGACCATGCATACAGTTGGGGGGAGCTTATGATGATTAAGCATTCTTGTAGAAGCAATCTGTGAATGGGCCTTATGAAATCCTTGATGAGTTATAATGACAATCATTCTTTGATAGATCGTTTCTTAGGAACACTCCATTGAAGAAAATGATCTCTTATCTACCCAATGGATTGTTTTTGAAGATGTCTTCCACTTGATCATAAGCAGGTAATCTTTCCTAGGCTAGAGGAGGTTGTGTAGATAGGGGGAGTTGGTTCATCACATAAATGAATGTAAGCACATCCATCATCAACCACATTTCCAAAAAGAAGATCACCATGATAAGGGGAGTAACATACCTATGAATAACTACTATTCATGAAGAAAATAAGCAGCTTGACAGGGGGAGTAGTTGGGTACCCTATTTTCCATTGATGTCAAAGGAGGAGAGAATATTGGAATGGAAAGAATATTGCCATCATTGACAAAGGGGGAGATTGTTAATCTAGGTTGTCATTGATCTCAATATGGCATTGGAAAATATTCTTGACATGCTAGAGGATGGCTATAACTCATGTTTGAAGAAGATGTCAAGCCACGAAGATGTCAAGCAACTAATGAAGAAGTCTTGTCTGAACAAGTCCTTGAACTAACTATAATGTTATTGAGTGCCAATCATGTGCCTTGATTGGTGATCTAGACCTTAGGTGCCAATATACAAGCCTTTGAAGTGGAGGACTATAATTGATGAAGTCATACATGTGATAATGTCATACCCTTTAAGAATGACCACACTTTCACATAATTGGAAGACTACTTTGGTGTCTTTGACAAATTAGTGAAGGTTGCACTATGACATATTACTACACTATCATTGAATACATGATGCTATACCTTGATCATGTTGTTGGATACTATCATGATGACATTATTGGTGCAAAACAATGGAGAAGCCTATACTGTCCCAAAAAATTCCTCATACTGTTCCAAATTTTTTATGCACAAAAATTTAAGGATAGTCGCAAAGCCTTGATTAAGATGATTGTGCTACATCATCTCAACCTCCTCAACATCTCATGGGATACATTCATTGCCAATGACATCTTCAATGGTCCTCAGATTCCTCCATCGATGCCCCAAGAAGTAGAAAAGCCTTCCAACAGTGCCAAAGTAAAGAAAAGTGAGAAGGCTAAAGAGACTAGAGTTGTTGAGAAGCCAAAAGCCTACAAAACATATCAGAGAGGGGCTAGAAAGTCGTTTGCAGTGGATAGGCAAGTGTTTACTCCACTTGATGTGGAAGGGGCCTTGCCTTCTTCATTAGCTCATAGACAAATGCTTGTTCCACAAACTGTGGAAGGGGTTTTTCCTTCTTCATCAACACAACAGGTACAACAATTGCAGCAGGTGCATAAAGGGAAGGAAAACATGTTGGAGGAAAGCCTCAATGATGAAGAGGAAAGGGAATTTAATTTGATGGAAGATGATGAACCAGAACAGCCACACATCCATCATGGCATTGAGATAGTTGACTTGGAGGCTCAAGATGAGGCAACAAATGAAAATATAACCATAAGGGAAAAAGATGCACAGATCCAAGCACTGATGGAAAACTTGGCGAGAGCTAAGTATGTTATTTCATACCTTGAGAAAGAGAACAAGCAACTAAGTGAAAAATAATTTCTAATGGAGCTAGAACTTCTTAAAGCAAATAGGCAAGGTGATAAAGGCAAGTCAGTAATGCAAGAAGAAGAAACCCCAGCACCCTGACTACAAAACAAAGGCTTGAGAAGGAGATTGAGGAGGATAAAGAAAATTGGCATGATAGAGTCAATTTGCATTTGGAAAACTACTACAAAAGGCCAATAGTGACAATCAAATCATTAGGCACATGGCTCGCCATTACAGGACCTAGAATAAGATTTGCAACATAAGGGTCAAGCAAATGAAGACAAGTCTAAAACAAGCACTCAAAGGCAAAAAGGAGGGTGATAGGCTTAGGTTTCTTGCTGAAGATTCCTTCACTAAACAAGATTCTTGATGGTGGTGTTCTCCATAAATTTTGAGTAAGTTGAAGAATTTTTTCCTTTGGGAGAATTTAGCAATTTTTGACACATAAATTATGGCTCTATGCGCAGTTCCATTAGCGCTACGATTTTCCTAGGGGCATACAATGAGGACATGGTTAGCATTTTTGGATTCACAATGATGATTACATGAACCTTGTACATTTTCTAAGATTTTGGAGCAAAATTGGTCAACCAAAAGGTCAAACAACACTCAAAAAATGACCTTTCTACCTTCTTTTTGAGCGACAGAAGCAGTCTTGGGAAAATGAGTTTTTGAGGGGTCAAATCAACTCCAAATTCAAACATGCAAGATTTTATGGAATTAGACTTGAATATATTTCCAACAAGTTATTTTGGGCCCAATTAGGACACCAGGAAGGCCTCCAAAATGGTCCTGCAAGAAGTGTCGCACATAGAGCTTGGGCGCTGTGCATAGGGCAATTTTATCCTGAAATTTCACTTCACTGTGCCATCATTGTAATTTTGAGTTTTCTCTCATGGATGATGTTTTTACTGATGCAATTGGTAACTAGTCATGTAAATAGGATGGATAATAGTTATTATAAGGTAGATTCATTATATCAAAAGCTATCTTGAGGACAAATGAATCGGTTCCCCCCTTTTAGAAGCAAGTTGTTAGGTTACCTAGATTCTAGTTTCTTGTTCAGTTTTTTATGAATTAGTTCCTCATCCTAGGGATTCGACCCTATCTTCTTCTTATTTCTCATTGTAAAGGGTTGGACTCAGTTGGATGCTTAGGTTTTGAGTAGACATCATTTTGTATCAGTTTTAGCAGGAGATTAATGAAAAGTTGCAGTTATTTCTTTGGGATCCATGTGGTATGATTTTTAGTTCAGTTTTTTCTTATTTTTTCATGTATTAAAACGTATTTTTGACTCCATTTCATCATTTCATACTCTTTAAGTGGATGTTTTCAAGTTGATAGGCAGAACCCATAATATTTATGCTCTGTTTTGGGACAATATTCATTGTCTATGTTTTCTTCAGTTTAGGAAGAATCCATGTTGCTCAGGTGCTCTTTCTATCTCCTCACGTATCTTGGAATCACTTCACCCATCAAACCCTATAGTTTTGAGCCTTGTGCCTACCTTGCCCCATCGAAACCCTGCAATTTTGACCTAATTTCCTTGCCCTAACTATTTGGATCCTCCTGATCCAGCAAAACCCTTCAAAATCAAATCAAACCTTGTGCTACTATACCTAGCCTAATATCATTTTCTTGATCTAGTCATCTTGGCTGAGATCCTTACAGAGAGAGCCCTCTCCTAGCCTAGTAGGGCTAGCTACTTGGCTAAGCATGATTTGTGGTTACCCTAGCATTGCCTTCCTTTAGCCTAAGGTTCAATCCAAGTGATAAAATAGTGGTGACCATACTGGGGAACGAAAGATCTGAAGTTAATCACCCTAGTAATATGTTTCATTTGAATTCTTAAGCTTGTGGATGATGAGTTTTATAATTTAATAGGCTGAATTGGAAAGTTGTAAAGCAATATATAAAATTTCAAAATTAGACATACTGGCTTCCCGAAAGTACACCAAATCCAATCTAGATCCGAATCCTCGAATCATTTTCAGTGATCCTCATAAAATTGGGCAAAAATCTAAGAAATCTATAGAGAAATCTAGTTTAGATAGAGAACAATCAAGTGAGGATTTCATTCCTTGTGTTAATTCACTCCCGGGAAGGTTAGACACTTTGCAAGACATTGAGTTTGATGTTAATTTTGAACATAGTTTATTTCGCAGTAAATCTTTAAGTTGGATTGATCAGACAGTTTTTTATTCTTCCATATCTGTTTATAACCCTGTTGAAGACTTATTTTCACACAATAAATTAGGGTCACAACTTATTCACACTCTTGAACACTTGGGTACAAAATAAGACTCATAGGCCATCTTTTGATTTTCAAAATATCTCCTTTGCATCTACTGCCACTCAAAATATCTCTCACCCCATGCCTTCCTCTTCATAGATTGTTCACATCACTCAATCTATCGTTAATCCCCCTTTGAGTATACCAAATATCCCAATCCTTGTTTTAAATCCACCACCTCCCCCATCTCCAGTTATGGCTGCCCGATATGCACCCCTTGTTTTTCCTCAAAACCCTGGTGCCATGCCCCCTAATTATCAAACCAAAATACCTTTCTTTGATGGCACCCAAACCATCACAGCTCAATAGCACGTAGACAAGATGAATGATTTCTTTGACCTCCATGAAGTTGAAATTGAAGATGTGATGATGAGGCTATTTATACAAAGTTTTGGAGGAGAAGTTCAGAAATGGTTCAGAGCCCTACCAGTAGCTTCTATCACTACTCTACCCGTCCTCTAGAGGCAGTTCCTAGATCGGTGGGAGGTGAAGAAGAATCCCCTTCAGATTTTGTTCGAATATGAGAACATCAAAAGAAATGTTGGCGAGAGTGTGCAAGACTATTGTGTAAGATTTAATGTAGTGTATAATGTTATCCCTGCCAATATCAAACCACCTGAGGGATTGGCTTTACTTAAGTTTCCAAATGGATTTGATGCCAATATGACATATCAGTTGCGTGAGCGTGATCCTACAACTCTAGAAGACATGCAAAAGAATGATGTGAGCGTAGAAGCGAACTTGCTAGAAAAACGAGCAAGAATGAGATCAGAGAAAAGAGTGACCCTGAAAGAAGAAGCATCTACCTCAGATGTAAAAATGGATACACTAATTCGAACAATGGAAAGGATGGTTGATCGGTTGTCCATCATAGATAGACCTGAACCGTAGATTCGGAACCCAAATTTTAGAGGGAAACAACAACCCCAATTCTGAATCAAGCAAAGAGAGAAAAAAGCACCAGAACAACCAATGCAACATCAACAGCAGATTAGAACTCCCTTACAACAGAATTATGTTCAAGGAGTGGAAGAAGTAGAGGAAGAAGATTTGGTAATTGAAACAAACCACTTCTTCACAGCCGATAGTATGCCTTTATTTCTGACTTAAGATGAGGAGTTTGCAGAAAGTTCCAACATTCTAAAGGATGAGGACTATATCTTAGCAAATGATGTTGATTTGGAGGCCGAATCTGATGATTATCAGCGTGGTTACATGAATGCTTTGAGCGCATAGCAGAGACAATATCCTTTGAGGAGCAGAGATGTACCAGTTAGTCCTATTCAGAAAAGGAAGGATGTTCAGTCAAAGAATGATCCCTCAAACAATCAGAAAAAGTGAAAGGAGCTAGCCGATCAGAATTCTAGCAAGGCAAATTAGCCATCAACAAGTGCAGCTACAAAATAAAAAGATAATTAGCAAAAGGATAGTGCAACGAAGGAGCAAACAGATAAGAGGGACATCGGTGTCAAAGAGGTAGAAAAAGTCACATCTTTTAATTTAGAAAGTGAAATTGCTAAATTGAAAGTGTCCATTCCTTTGACTGAGCTTGTTAAGAATATCCATTACAAACACCATATGTGTAGAATATTGCAAATTGATCCTTTGTCTGACATGGTGAATGTTGAGGATGATCATCCTGAACTTATTTTTGGTCTAGCTATAGAAGGTCAGCTAGAAGATAGTGAAGTCCCACCCTTTTATTTGAGTCTTAGACTACATGAGTATATTCTTCATAATGCTATGCTTGATTCCAAAGCTTCCCACAATTTGATGCCCAAGGCCATCATGGAAAAGTTGGGCCTAGATATCACCTGAAAATATCATGATTTGTACTCATTTGATTCTGGTAGAGTTTGCTGCATTGGTCTCATCAAAGATTTGGTGGTTTCCTTAGATCAAATCCTAGCCAAGAATGTCTTGATGAACGTGGTAGTAGCTGATATACCACCTCGATTTGGTATGATGTTGTCTAGATCGCGGGGAGCCAAACTCAAAGGAACTTTACAACTTGACTTCTCTTATGCTACAATCCCTGTTTTTGGTCAATTGAGGAAGTTGTACTGGGAAAAGAAGATGAAGTATATGATCACTAGTAAAGAGAAGCCCATAAATCATCTGATAAATGATGTACATTCAAATTTAGAGTCTTTTGTTTTGTACACTGATAGTGGATTGAATGATGTAGATATTCAGCTTGTAGAAGTAGATGATGTACTAGAAATTCTCGAGAGTTTTAGAGTAGTTCTTAATCAAGAAAAGGAAAAAATGGAAATTCCTTTTGAGCAACCTCCATAGGAGTAGAAAGTCAGTGAAAAGTAGAAAAATGAAGCAACCATCAAAGGTAAGATCAAAAGTAAAGCAACCTTTGGAGCATGGACTTCAATGGTGCTTTGGGTAAAGATGGTGCAGGTATTGGAATTTGGATTCGAAGTCTTGTTTTTCAGACAGACAAAGTCCCAAGTAATGTTAGAGTGTGTTCCTATAAACTAGATTTTGATTTCTCTAATAATGAATCGGAGTATGAGGCATTGATTACAGGTCTAAATATTTTGAAGAAGCTAGGTGTGAAAAGGATCTCTATTTATGGTGATTCAGAGCTAGTGATTAAACAAGTCAAAGGAGAATATCAAGTGAAGCATCCGCAGATGAGAGCTTATAGGAACGTAGTCCTGGATATCTTGAAAATGTTTCCAGAATACACATTGACAGTGGTGCCTAGAAGTCAAAACATCATTGCTGATTCACTTGCTACATCAGCTAGCACAAGTGTTATGGGATGACAATGAAGTTAATTCCTTTTTGCAAAATGAAGGGAAGTTTAAGAATTCTTTCATTGATGATGTTTGTGATTCTGATGAACAAGACATTGAGGTAAATCAGATGGAGGTTTTACAGCTGAAGGATAATGTTATTCCTAGAGGTCTTATACCTTTAGAGGAGTTGTTTGATCAAGATGATGTGGTGAGAAAACCAGCCTTGGTTCCTACTAATAAAGGTGTTGAAGATGTAAATATTGGGACAGTGGACTAGCCCAAGCTTGTTAAGTTATCAAAAACATTATCTCCTGAGTAAAAATCTAAGTATGTTAAATTGCTTTCTGAATTTTCTGATGTTTTTGTGTGGGATTACTCATATTTGGAAGTATATGACAAGAACATCATTCGACATACCATTTCTATCAAGCCGGATCAAAATCCTTTTAGACAAAAGTTGAGGAGAATCAATCCAAAGATGTTGCCATCCATCGAGAAAGAGGTAAATAGATTGTTTAAAGCTAGTATCATTGTTCAAATTAGATTCTCTTATTGGGTTTCAAATTGGTCCCGGTACGAAAAAATACTGGAGAGATAAGGTTGTGCATTGATTTGTGGAACCTGAATAAAGTATCCTTGAAATATAATTATCCTCTTCCTAAGATGGAACATATTTTGCAACGAGTAGTTGGAGCATCACGGATTTCACTACTAGATGGCTACTCAGGTTACAATCAGATCTTGGTGCACGAAAAAGACCAAGACAAAACTACCTTCACAACACCATGGGGAACTTTTTAGTATGCCAAGATACCGTTTGGGTTGAAGAATGTTGGGGCCACTTTTTAGCGGGCCATGGATATAGCTTTCGCTAATGAGAAGGATGTTTTCTTGGTGGTTTACTTAGATGACTTAACAGTATTTTCTGGTTCTGATGATGAGCATTTACACCACCTGAGGATTGTTTTTCAGAAATGCAGGGAGTTCAAGATTTCTTTAAATCCAAAGAAGAGTCTTTTTTCCATGGAGGAAGGTAAACTCCTTGGTCATATAATTTCTAAAGATGGTATTTGCATTGATCCTTCTAGGGTGGAGGCAATCCAGCAAATAGACTTTCCGCGCAACAAAAAGGAGATTCAAGATTTCAACGGTAAGATGAGCTTCTTATGTAGATTTATACCAAATTTGGCTAAGCATTTGTGTGTGTTAACTAATATGTTGAAGAAGGACAACACTATGAAATGGACCGATGATGCCATGAAATATTTCAACTTGGTAAAGCTTTCTTTGACCACAACCCCGGTTTTTATCAGTCTCGATTATACTCATGATTTAATTATATTTTCATTTGCATCTGAGCACACTTTGGCTGCGGTGTTGATGCAAAAGAAGGATTAGGTAGAAAAACCCATTGCATTTTTTAGTCAGACTATCAAAGATGTTGCTCTATGCTATAACATCATTGAGAAACAAGCTTTGGCTCTTATAAAGGCATTGAAGGATTTCCGATTTTACATTCTGCATTCACATACCATAGCATATGTTCCTAACGTGGTTGTCAAAGATGTCCTCATGCAAACTAATCCAGAAGGGAGAAGAGGTAAGTGGATAGCAGAAATGTTAGAGTATGATCTTGAGATTAAACCCATGAAATTTATCAATGGTAAAGGCTTGGAAAAACTTATGGCTGAGTCGAATCTTCATGCTCTGGACATAAATCTTATTGCAGCAATGTCAGATGACGAAGATGGTGGCACCCTCATTCAGGTATCAGAGATGTTTCTCAACTCACCTTGGTATTCCGATATAGTATATGTTCTTCAGCATCTTTCTCCTCCCCTTGGAATGTCAAGAAGTAAAGGTAGATCACTGAAACTAAAGTCTGCAAAATTCTTCATTTTAGATAGTGCTCTATATTGGAAAGATCCGGGAGGGGTTCTCCTTAATTGTTTGGTTGAAAATGAAGCTTAGAAGGTAATGAATGATTTTCATAGAGGAGATTGTGGGGGTCACTTATTTTGGAAAACAATAGCTAATAAAATCTTGAGAGCAGGATATTATTGGCCATATTTGTTTTCAGATTTATATAAGACAATCATGAGCTGCCATGAATGTCAAGTTTTTCGGGGAAAAAGGAAGCTGCTTCCTCTTCCTTTGAAGCTAGTTGTAGTTAATGCACCATTCCAGTAGTTGGGGGCTTGATTTCATATGAGAAATTCATCCTACATCATCAACATGGCACAGATGGATTTTGATAGCTATCGATTACTTCACCAAATGGATCGAATCCATTCCGACAAGGCAAGCTATGGACACGGTAATTATTTAGTTTTTAGAGTCCAATATCTTGTCTCGTTTTGGTTTCCCTCATAAGATTATTACAGATAATGCAGCAGCATTTAAGTCGAATAGAATGGTTGAGTTTTGCAACAAATACATCATTACATTGGGTCATTCCACGACATACTACCCGCAGGGCAATGGACTAGCTGACTCTTCAAATAAATGCTTGGTAAACATTATTAAGAAAAAAGGAGATTCAAGATTTCAACGATAAGATGAGCTTCTTATGCAGATTTATACCAAATTTGGCTAAGCATTTACGTGTGTTAACTAATATGTTGAAGAAGGACAACACTATGAAATGGACCGACGATGCCATGAAATATTTCAACTTGGTAAAGCTTGCTTTGACCACAACCCCGATTTTTATCAGTCCCGATTATACTCATAATTTTATTATATTTTCATTTGCATCTGAGCAAACTTTGGCTACGGTGTGGATGCAAAAGAAGGATCAGGTAGAACAACCCATTGCATTTTTCAGTCGGACTATCAAAGATGTTGCTCTATGCTATAACATCATTAAGAAACAAGCTTTGGCTCTTATAAAGGAATTGAAGGATTTCTGAGTTTACATTCTGCATTCACATACCATAGCATATGTTCCTACCGTGGTTGTCAAAGATGTCCTCATCCAAACTGATCCGGAAGGCAGAAAAGGTAAGTGGATATCAGAAATGTTAGAGTATGATCTTGAGATTAAACCCACGAAATTGATCAAAGGTAAAGGCTTGGAAAAACTTATGGTTGAGTCGAATCTTCATGCTCTGGACATAAAACTCATTGTAGCAATGTTAGATGAGGAAGATGGTGGCACCCTCATTCAGGTATCAGAGATGTTTCTCAACTCACCTTGGTATTCCGATATAGTATATGTTCTTCAGCATCTTTCTCCTCCCCTTGGAATGTCAAGAAGTAAAGGTAGATCACTAAAACTAAAGTCTCCAAAATTCTTCATTTTAGATAGTGCTCTATATTGGAAAGATTTGAGAGCGGTTCTCCTTAATTGTTTGATTGAAAATGAAGCTCAACAAGAAATGAATGATTTTCATAGAGGAGATTGTGGGGGTCACTTGTTTTGGAAAACAACAACTAATAAAATCTTGAGAGTAGGATATTATTGGCCATCTTTGCTTTTATATTTATATAAGACAGTCATGAGCTGCCATGAATGTCAAGTTTTTCGGGGAAAAAGGAAGTTGCTTCCTCTTCCTTTGAAGCTAGTTGTAGTTAATGCACCTTTCCAGCAGTGGGGGATTGATTTCACGGGAGAAATTCATTCTACATCATCAACATAGCACAAATGGATTTTGATAGCTACCGATTACTTCACTAAATGGATCAAAGCCATTCAACAAGGCAAGCTATGGACACGATAATTATTTAGATTGTAGAGTCCAATATCTTGTCTCGTTTTGGTTGCCCTCACAAGATTATTACAGATAATGTAGCCGCATTTAAGTCGAATAGAGTGGTTGAGTTTTGCAACAAATACAACATTACATTGGGTCATTCCACGACATACTACCCGCAGGGAAATGGACTAGTTGAGTCTTCAAATAAATCCTTGGTAAACATTATTAAGAATATGTTGGAGGCAAACAAAAAGAATTAGCATTGGAAGCTTTTTAATGTTTTATGGGCCGACATAGTGAGAAGTAAGAAATCAATAGGTATGTCACCTTTTGAATTGGTTTATGGTACTGATACAGTGTTTCCCACATCCATTGCAGTCCCGATCATGATATTCTTGCAAGAAGACGACAGTGAAGAAGGTGATATTCAACATCGGATCAATCAAATGATTCACCTTCAACAAACAAGAGACAAGGTTTCTAAAAACAATTTCCAGCTACAAGAGAAGATAAAGAAAATTTATGACTGCAAAACCAAGGCATAAAAGTTTCAGCTGGAAGATGTAGTGTTGCGATGGGATGCACGAAATGAAGAAAACGAGAAACATGGTAAGTTTGACAATCTATGGAAAGGACCATATAAAATATCAACCTATCAAGGACAGAATGCATTTTTATTAAAGGAAATGGATGGTCAAGAATGCTTAGGAGGACCAGTGAATGGTAGGCTCCTAAAACACTACTATTTCTAATGCAGCTTGCTAAAGTTGTTTCATTGTCATTGTACATACCAGTTTGCTTTCCTTGTAAGTTTTGAAGTACAATGTCATTTGAGCTTGGGGCCCGAAGTGAAGGCTATAAAGAAATTCTTTGTGCTAATTTTAGTTGGTTTTTGAGTCAGTTTAGAGTCGGTTGTGAGTCAGTCTTCAGTTTGTATAGAGTCATTTTTCAAAAATTTCAAAAAAAAAAAAATCAGTCTTTCATTTGTTTGACCGTATTGGCCCAATCAGCTAGGCACTTGGTGTACGGTGTTCTTCACACCTCCAAGGAGCTTCCATCCCCAATAAGGCCAATGTTAGTGTTAGTATATGCACACTTCCATCAGGGATCAAATCTGCTCTTTGTATTTTCATTTTAGGTGTCTCATACTGAATTTTTGGATCATTCCATTAGGTCATGTCAAAATGGTCCACTGATGGTTGTCATCTTCTCATTAAATCAAATATTTCCTCATGAGGTATTATTTGTTGACCCATCTCCATGTTGTATTCAGTTGTGCTTTCAAATATCTCATCTTTAGTGTCAAGGCAGTTGTCTTTCCATTAGGTCTTAGGGTTCATTTCCAAGGTCAAAAGCATGGTTTCAAGTGTAAATAAAGGGCAGCAAAGGTATGAGGATGACCAATAAACAAAGAGTGATTGCTAGTAAGTCATCGTGATTGTACAAAGATCTTATGTCACTATGTAATTTTCATCTCGAAAACATTTTTTTGAGATGAAAACATAGTATTTTTAGTTGATTTATATTTTTTTGATGTAATTCAATTCATTTCATGTAATAAGTGTTCCCAGTTGCCCCAAGCATTTCTCCTTGCTGCAAGAAAATGGAACCATTGAAGAAATCAATACTATCCAAGCATCATCCACCTGAAAAGAGTCAAAGATAGAAAGGTATTAAATAGAGATTTGAAGACAAAGAAAAAGTTTCAAAAAACATTAGAAAGTGGGTTTTTTCTAAAGAAAAATCAAAATCATCCTCTATGTAATATTTCAAATTCCTTTTCCAAATTCAACATTTTCATTTGACAAAGGGAAAGAAAAAAGTTCAAGAAGAGAAGGGAATTAAATCCAATTGGTGGTTGAACAAAGAGGAGGCATTGCACATAGAGAAGGATGCATTGCGCACAGAGTATATTGAGGAGGCGTTGCACATAGGAGACGGAGCTCTATGCATAGGGACAGAGTGCTACGCATAGGACCGATTTTCTAGTGAAATTTTACAGAACGCTGCACATAGAGCTGGAGCACTGCGCACCTATACAAGGCGTTGTGCATAGGCCCATCAAGCACCAAAACCACCCTATCAATCATCCAAATTGTTTTTTTGCCACTTAGACATTCTAAACAAGTAAGTGCACTCTTTGAACTATCCTCCCAACATTCAATTCATGATTTTGAAGTTGGTTTGCTAGTTAAAATTTCAAACCCTAGGTTGCATATAAATCCCTCCATCTATACCTTATACCCTAATTCCCTCAAACAAATCCCTCTACCTATCCCTTATACCCTAACTCCCTCAAATCCCTTATACCCTAAATCCCCAAAACAAAATCCTTGAAACCCTATTTACTAGATAATCCCTACCAAAAATACCCTCCTTCTCACTCTCATATCATATATATCTCATCCTACATCGCATAAGCTTCTCTCCCCTTCCCCTATCCCTATTCACCATAACTCACTTCTTGACTACCTTCTCTAGGGTTTCAAAGCTTCAAAATTCAAAAAACATGGACAAATAGGATAGAGATTATGAGGAGGAGGAAAACAGTGGCAGTGAAAGTTTGGGAGATGAACCTCAGCATAAGAGAAAACCACATAAGGGAGGGAAAATCATAGTTCCCAATTTTTTCCCAGTCATTTTTGACCAGTACCTCTTTATTTTTATCAAGCTTGAGGAGGATAACATATGCTTTTTCTATAATTTTCCCTTCAGGAAAACCCGTCGCTATGTTTTAACGAGCCTAGCAACAGTGAAACTCGTTCTTGTCTATATGGACAAGTTTGTCGCTATTGGTTTTAACGAGTTTAACGACAAAGATAACTCGGTCCTTTTCAATTTTAGAGAGTCTAAAAGGGACGTAAAGGAAACTCCAATAATCCTTTTTCGTCATATAATCCCTTAAGTCCGAAAAAGTATAAAACAATATGAAAGGGATGAATTTTCGATAGTTTTAACGAGCTGAACAAGACAAGCGCTCTATATTTTTGTGTAATAATCCCTCAGGTCCAAAAAGATTAAAATATAGAGGAGGGATAGCACTCTCGGTAGCTTTAACGAGCTGGAGAGGCCAACTGCTCGGTAATATTTTCATATTTTACGAGTTAGGCAAAAAGAGCTTAAAGGAGACTCGTTTTTTGAGGAACGAGTGATAATTTCGGATTGCAGCTGATTCCAGTTAAGGTTTGGAATTTCCAATCATGGCAGTGTCACAAGGATGGCTAACAGAATCACTTTTCGCAGTTGTTCCTCAAAATGGGTAAACAATAAAATGGAGGCGAATGATTGGCTAAAACAGAGTGGAGATGATGATGATAACACGACCAAGGCTCAAGAGCTGATGATAATGCATTCATAATGGTTATTTACTGGAAATTGGTTCATTTTTTAATAAGATTAAACTCTGGGGGAGACATTTGCTCATCGCTTAGGTTTAATTTTTAATGAGCTTGAACTTCGCATAAAAATTGCTCGTGGCGGGTTTATTTTTTAACAAGCTTTAACCCTGCGATAACACTACTCGTGATAAGTTTGCATGCCCCCAGCATAATAACGTAAATCGAGCTGCATGTACCCCAAGCTTCATTGCATTCAACACCGTGGCTGGAATGAAGGTTTACCTTCGAGATCTTTGAAAGACTCAACTTGGATTTTACGTGATCATAATCAAAGATTCAATTTGGAAAGGGATTTGTTTCATTTTTTAATGAGGTTGACACAGTAAAAGAACTATCCTCATGACTCCTTGTTTTATTTTTTAACGAGGTCGACACGAGATAAGAACCATCCTCGAAATCCACCATATTTACAGTATTTGATATAAAATAAAAAACTGAAGGATGATTAAGGTCGCTGGAATAATCTTCGTGGTAATCTGAAAGATGGGAACGATGGTGGTAATCTTCCCATAGTGCCTCCCCTATCATCATTGATTGAATGATTCATTCGTCTGTAGAATTTACATGCGACCAAGGATATGAAGAGGTGCCAAATTCCTTAGACCTATCTATCCAAACACTCGATGAGTGTTGATTTGAGTCTGCCCCCCAGGCCAAGAAAATGGATTGCTATAATATTTCTAAAATGGTGATGATCCATGCTGTCAAAATGTTAAGGAATCTTCTAAATCTAGAAGACATCATATTGCAGGTTCCCACCGTGGCCACTTCCACCAGATTGTTTGGAGGCGGTAGGGAAAAAGTCCCCATTAATGTAGGGTCTTTTAGTAGGCCTACTCTGACATTTTGAAGCGATTGAGAGCTTCCATGGATCATTGGAATGCTTCTCGTAACTTGTGAACTATTGGGGAGGAAGGTTTGTTGGTCGACGATCGTAATCCCTCCTTGGAAGGGAAATGCAATCTTTCTGAAGTATGTCGACACAACTGCAGCCATAGCATAAATCCGGGGCCTTCCCAGTAGGATGTTGTAATTGAGGTTTTCATTGATAACCTCAACATCAATTTCTATTGTTTTTCCCCCCAATTCAACTTGCAAGTTACTTAAAATCCCGTATGGAGTGTATGATCGTCCATCAAATGCTTTTAACATCATTGAAGATCGCAACAAGGGTGGAGATCCTAAATTTTTCAAGCAACTCATCGACATAATACATGTAGATGCCCCCTCATCATTAATTGTTCGATGAACAGTTTTGCTGAGGGCTTTCACTTGAATAAGGAAAGCTAGTTGAGCTGGTAACTGAGGGTCATATCCTTTATGATTAAAGGCCACAAGATTGGAATCTGTTGGGTCAATCCCACCTATTGCTGATAATAAAGCCTGCTTTCAGGAGGGGCAATTTTGCAGTACCTAAAGTGTCGACATAGCAGACGACGATTGGGCCAGATCCTCCACTATATTATAATGATGTGTTGCTCTGGCACAAGGATTAAATGTCAATTTGTGTACTACTTCCTTTGGTGGCTTTATCGTTAGTTCAGGAATGATGGGTGGCACAACTTTGGTCGAAGTTTTTGTCGAATTACTAGGTTGATCATTAGCCTTGTTGTCCGACAGCTGTGGATTCCTGTAATCTTTATTCCTTGTCGATATCAAAGCATCATTTTGCTGTTTTGAAATGGACAACATAAGCACTTGGGATCAGGAAGCATTATCACTAGCAACCAGATTGGTTCCTGGGTTTGGAAACGGATCAGTCAATACCTTTGAGGTTTTTGAATTCTTGAAGAATTTTCTAAGCTTAGCTTTATGTGGACATTCTCTCGTCCGATGATCCTCATCGCATATCTGACACCCCGCAGGGGGTTTCCTTTGCCTAGAAGGGTTTGCAGAAGATTTTTCAGGAGACGACTCCTCCTGTTTCTTCTTCTTCCCTTTCTTTTTTTTCTTGCCTCCTGGTTGCTTTGGTTCTTTTCCTTTGTCAGTTGAAATGGAATTTACCTCTAAG
Organism: Pinus tabuliformis; assembly: GCA_031772625.1. Lineage (NCBI taxonomy): Eukaryota > Viridiplantae > Streptophyta > Pinopsida > Pinales > Pinaceae > Pinus > Pinus tabuliformis. The sequence goes on along the minus strand of CM062815.1, from coordinate 812,010,023 downwards.
GCGAGAAGTTCCTCATTTGCATTTTGACTTGGAACCGTACGAGCCTTCTTTGATGTAGCTTTTACGGTTTTCGTGCTAGTCGCACCTATCACGCCATCACCGGCATGAGAGTCTTTGCTTGATTTAGGAGGGGGAGGAACGCAGAATTCCGGTCTAGGAGCATCAGGGATTTTATCGTAGAGCGTGCCAGACTGAGTATATATCAAGTCTAGATATTGCGCACGAGCAATGACTTGCTCTTCAGTGACGACTCCTCCCTTTGCCACATCTTCCGTAATAGAAGGTAATAATGACTTAATAAACCATTCAGCTACTAGTTGATCAGGAACATATGTTTTTACCATTCTATGATGGCGTCGTCACTCATGAATATGATCAGATATGTGAGTGGTTTTTGTCTGCTTAAACTTGGTAAGAAGCTCTATTCCTATTTCGTACCTTATTGGTAACTGAAAATGGGTTAAAAAGGTGGTGGCAAGGGTGATAAAGTTATCAAACAAAGCTCTAGGAAATTCTATATACCATTTAGTTGCCGGACCATTTAACATTCGTTGAAAAAGGAAAAGCCTAATCAAATCATCATTGAGAGTGGTTGACGAACACCACAGATGAAAGGTCATCACATGATTCAACAGATCTTCACCCTGATTTCCATTAAATTTAGGAATATTCGACATAAGTTTATGCAGAATCATTGGCCACCAAGGGGCGTAAGCAATTGGATCGTTTGTCAGCCGATTTAGATCTGGTAACTCTAAAGTTGCCACGAAGGGTAGCTGTTGATTCAAGTTCGGCGAAGCATACCCAAGATAAGATGGGATTGCCTGAGCAGTGGGTCTTTGCATACCAGCATAGTGCATTTGATGCTGATAACTTTGGTAAGGTTGATGGGCATAACCACTATGAAAGGGTTGATGTTGACCGTTTTGAATGTACGACTACCCATTATTTGCAAATATTTGGTGCTCAGATCCTTGGTAAACTTGTTGGAATTACAGTTGTTGATATTGCACCAGCCACGGTTGTGAAACCATTTTCTGTTGTCCAATACTAGCTTTTTGACCAAGATGAGGGGTGATGGTACCCGTTTGAGCCTGGGTCACTCCAGTTAAGGACCCACTAATCGATGATTGTGGTGGTGTCGTAGAGACAAGAGGCTGTTGAACTGTGACCTTAGAGACTTGAGGTTGGCATACAACAGGCAACGCTTGTACTTGCGACACCATCACAATTGCCGGTGTAGTGGGGATATTTGACATAGGCAGACTTTGTTGCATTGAGTATACAACTATTGGTTGTTGAGGTAGTATTGGCACCCAACCACTGGATGTAATTCCAGCATAACCTGAATTCTGTTGTGAACTCTCGTATGTTTGTTCTCCCGGAGGAGAAAATGAAAGGGTATATTGTTCCCCATACGGCGGTAATCCAGTGCTCAAAGTAATGATTTGCCTTTGAGGACCAGACTGCCCATATTAACACTGCGAAGGATCAATTTGCTGAGACTCAACATAAGAGATTCCAGATATTATTCCAGACGAACAAATGGGAACAGACCATACTGTCGAAACAGCTGTTGGATGGATTCCATCCAGCGATTGAGATATCCCCAATGGTCTACGAAACCAGAGATTTTGGGTTCGATCCCCAGTGGAGTCGCCATTTTGTTATCAGGAAATCTAGTGTCTATGCAGAGCTGCTAGTTGATGAGCCCCAAAAATGGATAATTATATGGGCTCATTCAACCTCCTAATTCGACTTAATCCACCATTCTCATTAGTTTATTGCATGTTTTTTATTATATTTATGCTAATAGAGTGAATTGGGTTAGTCATTATCCCAACAAGTCTAATGTGTGCTTTGTGTAGTCTTTTTGGTCAATTTGGAGACAAAATCAAAGGTCTTAATGAGAACTTGGCAACCAAGTTCGTGGGAGAACAAGGGAGAGGATTTTTAGAAGGTGTCCCCTTCATTTATGAGCCCTTACCTCGAATTCTCCACCATCAGCTCGGAGTTCAAGGGCCACCAAATCGATTATCACAAGGGCAGCCAAGCAAGTCAAGTAGGACTGTTGTTAACTACAAGTTTTGGGTAGCCGAGTCCCTAAAGTTTAGGAGGACTATTGGGGTCCTCAATTTGCATAAATAAGAAGGCTTAGGGTCTCATTTGTGTTAGGCAGTAGTTAGTCACTTTGTAGGCAGAAGTTAGCTAGCTTGTAGTTCGATTTTAGTCAGTAGATTAGCTTTGCATTTCAGCACATTTTCAAGCTTCCCCTTGTGGACAGTTTTGATGTAACTCTTCTTTTCTTGCTCAATAAAGATGAATCCAGCTTTGCACCAGCTCTAAATCTCTCTTAGGAGGCTATAGATCTTGGGGTTGGGCCCATCTCAAGTGCCCAGTACCTCCTTTGTTTATCTTTATGTGTCTTTGTTGCATTCTTAGAATAAAATCTGTTATTTAGATTTAAATCTTGCTTTGTTATTTAGATTGTTTTTGATGAGTAAAATAACTTTTCATGCTCAGATTTAGTTGATAGGTTGTTAATAGAAAAAGCTTCAAGAAAAGGGCCATCAAACATCTGTGGTTTCACCTCTCCCTCAGTGGGATCAGGAGCTGTGACTAGGATGACTTTGCTGCCCACAAAAACACTGATTTTGCTTTGCCATGCAATCACTTGTGTTTGATCTTCATGTGTAGAAGTTGGTTACAAGTTCAGACTTCTGTTTGCTTAGTTGCATGAGTTAAAATACATGGTTTTATTGCAGGTCACACTTCTGTTCATTCTCTTTACTGACAGCTAGCAAATTAGGTCAACGTAACTAGGTCTTTGAATTTACAAGTCTTTGTTGTTTCAGATTGGAAAAATGACTTACAGAGCACCTGTACCACTCCTTCATCTACTTATTCTCCATCAGAACCATCCACTCCACCCTCTACTTAGTATCCTTACCTCACGTTTTCCAAATTTGCTCACATAAACCTAGTTTTTTTACATCCTTGTTTAAGCCTTCTTTGAGCCAACTTAGCTATCTACACCTTCTCACCACTCCATCCACCGATCCCTGGGCCACTTCAGACCCCTATCCTACCTCCATATCCATTCATGCATCTTCCCTCACTCACCCATCCTCCAAAATCCAATTTTAAAACATCCTGTAGAAATTTCTGAACATCCTGTAGAAATTCCTGAAACATCCTGTAGAACCCCTGCAGACTTCCTATAGAAGCTCACGAATGAGGTTTCTTGATATCCAAACTCTGTGAAACTCTCTGGAAGGGTGTTAGGGACCCCTTAGGCCCTCTCTGAACCTTCCCGACCTCTTCTAAGCATTTCCTCTCGCCAATCCACCTCTCCACAGGCACAAACAGTTAAAAGAACATGCATGATAATTCTAATAACTTATTCAAAAATACAAAAAGATGTTTTCTTCAGGTAGAGGTAGTCTAGACACATGTATTTTACCTTCATAGAAGTAATGGCACCCCTTCCAGTAGTTTTCATTCTCTCCTTTGCATCAGTAGGACTAGCTGGTAGAATTAGGGTTTGCTAGGGTTTGCGTTACTTTTTGGCTTTCAGTTTCTTTTCGCAAATAGATTAGCTTCCTTTGAGTTAGTTTTCATCCATCAATTAAAAAGCTTCTTCTAAGAGCTCATAGAAGTTGGCTTAAGCTCCTAACGGACTTGAGCCAGTTGACCAAGTGACAGCTGCGGCAAGAGCTAGTACTTGTGTATATAGCACCGTCGCTTCCAAGTTTGTTACGAACTACCGGTTTGATAAAATTAAAGAAGGGAGTCCCCGAAGTTGTAGCATTATTGCTGCAATACTGGAGCCCACCATCTTTTTGGCTCTGTTGCCGAGGAAGCATCAGAGTATTGGTGATTGCTGTTTTTCTTCTATTTTCCACTACAACCTTCTGCTAAGTAGTTTATTTCATTTCCATTATGCAATTTCCTTTCTGCAAAAGTAGATTAGTATTTCCTGCTTTCATAGATTAGCATTTCAATTCCACAATTTCATTTCTACAAGCATAGATTAGAATTTCAATTCCGCAAGCGTAGCCTAGCATTTCATTCCTACAATTTCATTTGAGCAAAATAGATTAGTCCTTTCCTGCTTTCATTTCAATTCCGCATTTTCATTTCAACAAGATAGTTAGTTGCAGTTCAATATATTTTAGCTTTGTAGGTACAAGAGAAAAAGCAAAAATCAACCAAAAATATTTCCTTTCATGCCTTGTAGGAGTAGAGATAATTCAGAAAAATGATTGCACAACACCCCCACTGCTTCACACAGGCAACCTTCTATCTTCTTCAATGGCTGTGATTAAAGAACCCTTAGGTGGACAACAAGACGTATTTGAAGAACCTCAAGGGAAGAAGAAGAAGAAAACATTCCTCTGGAGCAAATGGCTACAATTAGAAATGTTGGGAGCAGTACCTTGTCCAAAAATGAATTTCAAAATTAGATGGAAGATTTCAAGAGTGATATAAGGCAGTTTCTTGCCATGCAACTGGATACCTTGCGGATCCAAAAGAAGCAAGAAGAAGCCAAGAGGGCTTTGGCCATCTTTTGTCCCAGGTGCACTAGAAAGCATTCTAGGAATGAATGTCCATTGCACTCCATAGAAGTGTGTTTTGTCTGTGAAGAAGACCATCCTACAAATCAGTGCCCTTCCTTGCCTAGACTCAAAGCTGCATATCAAAGGGCAAAAGGAGCCACTGAACCACTCTATTATCTAAACCAAAGAAGGCCACATGGACCCATACCTTACCAGCAAGGAATTCAAGGTACATCCCAGACCTATTATGACCCCTATCAAACCACTTCCATACCTTCTTGGGGTCCCCCTGCTCACCCTTCTTGGTTCACACCTCCTCCTTGTTCCTTCACAAATCCATATTATGCCCAACCAGCTGCTCATTCGTTTCACTCTTATGCTCTGCCACAGCCTCAGTGGAATGCACCTCATTAGGGGTGGAGGCCCCAATACAACACTCCTCCCGCTTCTTTTCCTCCACCACCTGCTCATCCACCACCATCGCCTCCTGCTCCACCAAGGCAACCCCAAATGCCCGCCCAACCACAACCCCATCCACATCCATCTCAAATATACATCCCCACTCAACTACCCATACCACCATTCCCAAAACCATATAATGGAGTAGCTCATTCCAATTACAATGCTAAGGTGCAACATGTCCAAATGACTCCTCTTGAGCTCGATGATCTTCACCATAGCTCAGGAAGAGTATTGCAAAACAGAGATTATATTGACAACATTGAAGGACCAAAGGCAAGAGAAGATTCAAAAGAAAGGATCAAAGAACCATGGACTACTCTTGACGAAGAGAAGAGATCAGAGTCAGAGATCAAGAAAGCTCCCTCATGGTTACCATCAAATCTTCCATGTATTCAAGAGAAAGATCAGCAAAAAGAGGAAGATTAGAAAGTCATGATAGAAGGTGACATGAAGAATGATCCAGATCAGCAAAAGGACCAAGGATATCAGAGCTATATTAAGATATGGTTTCAGATGGTCACTAAGTTGCAGCGGTACTATCTTCCTCAGCTATGTTTGATCCCTTCAAAGTCAGATCATTTGGTCTCTGAAATCCAGTTACCTATCAAAGCATGCATTTCGAGCCTTCACATCGTCTTGTCTCTAATCTCGATGTGCACATGGCTCCATTGGAAGTATTCTTATACTTGAAAATGATTTTGTTTTTCAAGTAGGGTAGGGTAGGAAAAAAGAAAAAAAAGAGAAAAAAAATGAAAATAAGAAGAAAATAAAAATCTAAGGTGAAAACCTCCTCGGAGGTGCCTTAGTTTGGCTCATTGATTGAAAACGTCCATGAGGCAGTCAATGGGTTGGAAAGAAGATAAAATAAAAAGGGACTAAGATCCCTGGGTGAAAACCTTCCTTGGAGGTGCCCAGGGCAGGCAATTAGGGTGAAAACCTCCATGAGGCGCCCTAGTTGTTTTTCAAAAAAAAGAGAAAAATAAAAATAAAAATAAACTTAATTTTCATTGGATAATTGCAGGCTGTAAGAAGGACATTGCAGGTCAGGAGGATCACTCAAAGCAAAGACAAAGGAATTTTTGTGCCTTCTACAGGAAGTTCTGTATTTCTACAGGAAACATCCTGTAGAACCTTTGGACGAACCAAATTCAATTTTAAAAGGGAATCTGATGGTGGGAATCTGTTGTTTAGGCCTGCAAGCACCTTTGTGTCCATCCCTCGCCTTTCTCCATCATTTTTTCCACCTCATTGTGCTTCTTTTATGAAAACTGTGTTTTCTACAGGAAGTTCTGTGTCTTCTACAGGAAGCTTACAAAAAAAGCCAAATTGATCTCCGAAGATGACCCGAAGGCTGGGAATATGTCCATGAGGCCTGCAAACATCCATGCTTCCATCCCTCACCCTTTTCCATCATTTTTTCTGCCTCATTTTGCTTCTTTTATGAAAACTGTGTTTTCTACAAGAACTTCCTGTAGAAATTACAAGAAGTTAAAAATGGATTGCAAAAAAAGTAGTTTGGCGAACATGGTAGCTTCCTCAAGGGTTTAGAAGTCCTCCTGCACTTTTCAAACTCCTCCTCCATCATCTCCATGCCTGCATCACAGCCCAAGCTCATTCTTTTTCACCATGCAAAAACTTGCAGAATGCTTTGAAGAAAAAAATACATAGAACATAATTTGTTTTTGCCCTAACTTGAAAACCATGCATCCATTTGAAAAACCGTTTTATGGGGAATTGTACAAGGGTGATGGCAACATGCCTGAGCAGTTTCAGCCAATTCTGGTGCACGGTTTCCAAGAAATAAGCCTCCATCACCATCATCCATTTTTTCATTTTCTCCATATCCGTGCATCCGTTTCAAAACCTGTTTCATGGGGAGATGCACATGGGTGATAGTAGCCTACCAAAGTAGTTTCAGTCAATTCCGATGCACGGTTTCCGACAAATTGATATCTGAAATATTCAGTCATTTTCCATTTTTCTAGGAATCTGTGCATCCATTGATCGCAATTTTGCTATGGGAGGTGCATAATGATGATAGGAACATGCTCAACAAGTTTCAGATCGATCCGATCTATCATTCCCGAGCAATGGAGAAAACAAGTTTCGGTCTTGAGATAATTCAGCGGCAACAACTTGAGGGTGCAGATCTGAACGTGGAAACGAACTCCTGCAACTTAGATCTGGCTAGAGGATACCTACACAAGAAAAATAACCACACATCAGACAGCAAAGAGCGTATAGCACAAAGGAGCCATCATGCAACCATCGAAACAGATGCATGCAGCAGCAAAAAGCACCTCACAGCAACCATTTGACTTCAGGTACGTGACTAAAACTTGTTCCTCTATTGCATGAATCTAATCTAAGCACTGCATGAACGAATGAGATGGGGGGATTCAGCCAGGAAGCTAGCCATATTCGATTGCACTCATCCAGGAAAAAATCACGCAGCATGCATGTATAGTCATTCACGTGGAAGTTGAAAAACACAGGCAGTGGTGGACGTGTTGAACTCCAGCGCACAGGACATCAGATGATTAACAAATAGAAGAAGACATGCAGTTCATAACATCACTGCAGTTCGAAAAATCCAGCGCACATGTTTTTGCCACCTCACCACAAATCACGCAGCAATTAAAGACGGCTCAGCTGAAACTCATGAACTGTTGTTCATGTGCACTTTCCACATCCTCAACTGAAGTGTGCACAATCGGTTAACCTATAGTCCTCCACTGAGTTTTTCTACCTGTCTTCAAGATTCTGCTGTGTATCAGGCTCGCTTAGAGGTGCAGGGGTGCTCTACAGGCAATTCTACAGGAAGTCGTGTACAGGAAACGCAGAAACAACCATGCAAAAAGAAAACGTGGGATTTTTGGAAAATTTCAAGCTCCAGATGAGGTAGGCTCAGGAAACTTCTCTGCATATGATATTTATATAAGGTGGAGGATTAAAAATACAATATTGGGTTGAAAGAAAGGGAAGTGAAGCTTAAAATGCTGCCTGTGTTTTTTCCCTCCTTTGGGTTATACACAGTCTCTCCATTTTCCTCCTCTACATCTGAAATATGCCTTTTCCTTTCTCACATTCTTTTGAAAAAAGGATGCAACCATATAAGCCAACCTATGAGAAACAAAATTTACAAGACTGTCCACTCTCTGAAGCAAAACCTTGTGTTATAAATATTCTCTGTTCTGTCAAAGGTATTGATTTTTCTCAAAAAAAAAAAAAAAAAAACCGAGAAGCAAATTCAAGTTGGAAACAGTTCGAGGAAAAATTGCAAATTGATGTTGTGAAAAAGAAGAACATGAGAAATTCTTGACTCCAGAAAGACAAACCTCAGCCATTTCTCTATTTCCAGTTTTGAAAGTTTGTTTCCTCCCTCCTCACCTGAACATTTCCAGTAGTCACCACACATCATGACAGGGAGATTTTTAGAAATATGGCAGGGGAAGATGAGGAGGAAATAGAAAAAGAGGAAAAGACCAAAATGGAGAAATAAGGACTTGAAACCAAGGAGGAAATCAAAACAGAAAGTGAGAAGGAAGATCCAGAACATAAAAGAAAAAGATTAAAGCAGGGAAGGCAAAAACTAAGCAAGATGAGAATAAAGCCAAAACAGAGCATGAGGAAGCAAGATATTGAGGCAGAGAAGAAAACTAAGGGTTGCAGGAACACAATGCGGAAAGGGGGTCTCCCAACACAATAAAAAGGGTCCCTACCAAGTTCCCAGGAATCCTCACATCCATCCCCTCCATGAACACTCATTTTTTTCATGGTTCGGGTACAATCTAGTCATGGTTCAACCTTCTACAGGAAGCTACAGGACTTTCTACAGGAAGTTTTGTATTTCTACCAGAAACATCCTGTAGAGCCTTTGGGTAGGCCAGGATTGATTATGGAGAGGGATTTGAAGCTTGAAGTCTATTGAGGAGGCATGCAACCACTCTTTTCTTCCATCATCCACTGGTTTCATCTCCCTTCACCACCATTGCCACCATCTGATTGAATATACTTGCACAAACATACCAAAGCTGAGAATTCTTTAGGAAAAGGAGAAGGCAGTGGGAAGAAGCAGAGAGAAAAGCATGGTTTCATGACCGAGAAGAGGACATCACTTCAGAAGCTTGGCATGATAGGGAGGCCACCAAGGCCATCAAAGATGAGGAGACAGATTGGTTGCTCAGAGGATGAGCAACACTTTCAGTAAGGGGGTGATGATGAGCCCCAAAAATGGATAATTATATGGGCTCATTCAACCTCCTAATTCGACTTAATACACCATTATCATTAGTTTATTGCATGTTTTTTATTATATTTATGCTAATAGAGTGAATTGGGTTAGTCATTATCCCAACAAGTCTAATGTGTGCTTTGTGTAGTCTTTTTGGTCAATTTGGAGACAAAATCAAAGGTCTTAATGAGAACTTGGCAGCCAAATTCGTGGGAGAACAAGGGAGAGGATTTTTAGAAGGTGTCCCCTTCATTTATGAGCCCTTACCTTGAATTCTCCACCATCATCTTGGAGTTCAAGGGCCACCAAATCGATTATCACAAGGGCAGCCAAGCAAGTCAAGTACGACTGTTGTTAACTACAAGTTTTGGGCAGCCGAGTCCCTAAAGTTTAGGAGGACTATTGGGGTCCTCAATTTGTATAAATAAGAAGGATTTGGGCCTCATTTGGGTTAGCCAGTAGTTAGTCACTTTGTAGGCAGAATTTAGCTAGCTTGTAGTTCGATTTTAGTCAGTAGATTAGCTTTGCATTTCAGCACATTTTCAAGCTTCCCCTTGTGGACAGTTTTGATGTAATTCTTCTTTTCTTGCTCAATAAAGATGAATCCAGCTTTGCACCAGCTCTAAATCTCTATTAGGAGGTTGTATCTCTTGGGGTTGGGCCCATCTAAAGTGCCCAATACCTCCTTTGTTTATCTTTATGTGTCTTTGTTGCATTCTTAGAATAAAATCTGTTATTTAGATTTAAATCTTGCTTTGTTATTTAGATTGTTTTTGATGAGTAAAATAAATTTTCATGCTCAGATTTAGTTGATAGGTTGTTAATAGAAAAAGCTTCAAGAAAAGGGCCATCAAACATCTGTGGTTTCACCTCTCCCTCAGTGGGATCAGGAGCTGTGACTAGGATGACTTTACTGCCCACAAAAACACTGATTTTGCTTTGCCATGCAATCACTAGTGTTTGATATTCATGTGTAGAAGTTGGTTACAAGTTCAGACTTTAGTTTGCTTAGTTGGATGAGTTAAAATACATGGTTTCATTGCAGGTCACACTTCTGTTCATTCTCTTTACTGACAGCTAGAAAATTAGGTCAACGTAACTAGGTCTTTGAATTTACAAGTCTTTGTTGGTTCAGATTGGAAAAACGACTTGCAAAGCACCTGTACCACTCCTTCATCTGCTTATTCTCCATCAGCACCATCCACTCCACCCTCTACTTAGAATCCTTACCTCACGTTTGCCACATTTGCTCACATAACCCTAGTTTTTGTACATCCTTGTTTAAGCCTTCTTTGAGCCAACTTAGCTATCTACACCTTCTCACCACTCCATCCACCAATCCCTGGGCCACTTCAGACCCCTATCCTACCTCCATATCCATTCATGCATCTTCCCTCACTCACCCATCCTCCAAAATCCAATTTTAAAACATCCTGTAGAAATTTCTGAACATCCTGTAGAAATTCCTGAAACATCCTGTAGAACCCCTACAGACTTCCTGTAGAAGCTCACGAATGAGGTTTCTTGATAGCCAAACTCTGTGAAACTCTCTGGAAGGGTGTTAGGGACCCCTTAGGCCCTCTCTGAACCTTCCCTACCTCTTCCAAGCATTTCCTCTCGCCAATCCACCTCTGCACAGTCACAAACAGTTAAAAGCACATGCATGATAATTCTAATAACTTATTCAAAAATACAAAAAGATGATTTCTTCAGGTAGAGGTAGTCTAGACACATGTATTTTACCTTCATAGAATTAATGGCACCCCTTCTAGTAGTTTACATTCTCTTCTTTGCATCAGTAGGACTAGCTGGTAGAATTAGGGTTTGCTAGGGTTTGCGTTACTTTTTGGATTTCAGTTTCTTTTCGCAAATAGATTAGCTTCCTTCAAGTTAGCTTTCATCCATCAATTAAAAAGCTTCTTCTAAGAGCTCATAGAAGTTGTCTTAATCTCCTAGCGGACTTGTGCCAGCTGACCAAGTGACAGTTGCAGCAAGAGCTAGTACTTGTGCATACAGCACTGTCGCTTCCAAGTTTGTTACGAACTACTGGGTTGATAAAATTAAAGAAGGGAGTCCCCGGAGTTGTAGCATTATTGCTGCAATACTGGAGCCCACCACTAGTCCCACTAAGATGGGTAGCTATATTAGAAACAAACAGATTAAAGTCACTTGTTTTTCCTTTACGAGAGAGAGATGGGAAAGAAGCAGAGAGTACCAACCTCAGTCTTCCGCTTGGCTCCTCTCTTGTTTCCTTTCCCCTTTGACAGAATCTCGCCACTGCTTCCTTACCTGTCCAGCTTCAAAGAGCACCTGTAGATTCACAGAGCATAATACCATCAAAGCATAGAGATCTTTCACTGTAAACAATATAGGATCAGATATATATTGGCCATACAAATGCATATAACAAACATAATATTCAGAGATACACAAGAATATGGAGGAAAAATCAAATAGCTTTATTAGTAAAAGTCATAGAAGAGAGGAATACAACCCATTGATCTGACCCAGCGTCATCCTCGCAGCATGAAAGCCCTTCTTCATCTCATGAAAATCTTAGATCACCCAACACTATGATATTCCACCAAGAAACCAACAACACTTCCTTACAAGATACAAAATTTCAGCCTTTGGATCTCTGGGATGAGGGATCCATATATAGATGATTGCAGGGAGGTGAGTCAGCTTTTGGGATTTTGATTAGTGTCTTTTCTCTAATAGTTCTTGATTCCACTTGGAGATTGATGATCTCTTACTCCTCCCTGGGTGAATTCAGAGAGGCAAGTGTCATAGGAGAAGTTTCTGGAAGATTCCATGATCATCCACCTCGCAAACTGCCTCTGCCATTTGTCCATTCTCGCCCATCACACCCTACAAAAGGGATTTCCAGTATGCATCGTAACTTTTACACTGGGTAGGTGAGATGCATCGCACCCTTAGCACTGAGCAACCTGTATGGTCCAGTTTTGACAAGTTCTGAGCAGTTTTCTATGGAGAAATTTTGGGAGATGATGTAATAAGTTGACCTTGTTCCTTTAGGGCATGAAACAACACTTTTAGGGACTCAGAAGCCCTTAGTTTATGGACATATATGATTGGGGTTACAGTGCCCAAAAATGTCTATAACAGTACAACAAGTGCATCAGGTTCATAAAGAGAAGGAAAAGATGTTGGAGGAAAGCCTCAATGATGAAGAGGAAAGGGAATTTAATTTAATGGAAGATGATGAACCAAAATAGCCACACATCCATCATGGCATTGTGATAGTTGACTTGGAGGCTCAAGATGAGGCAACAAACAAAAATATAACCATAAGGGAAAAAGATGCACATATCCAAGCACTGATGGACAACTTGGCAAGAGCTAAGTATGTTATTTCATACCTCGAGCAAGAGAACAACAAGCTAAGTGGAAAAAAAGTCCTCATGGAGCTGGAACTTCTCAAAGAAAAGAGGCAAGGTGACAAAGGCAAGTCACTAATGCAAGAAGATGAAACCCCAGCCACCTTGACTACAAAACAAAGGCTTGAGAAGGAGATTGAGGAGGATAGAGAAATTTGGCTTGACAGGGTCAATTTGCATTTAGAGAAGCTGCTATAAAAGCCCAACAGGTAACAATCAAATCATCAGGCACATGGCTCGCCATTACAGGACCCAGAACAATATTTGCAACATAAGGGTCAAGCAAATGAAGACAAGACTAAAACAAGCACTCAAAGGAAAAAAGGAGGGTGATAGGCTTAGGTTGCTTGCTGAAGCTTCCTTGGATAACCAAGACACTTGATGGTGGTGTTATCCACAAAGTTTGAGTAAATTTTGAAGATTTTTTTCCTTTTGGAGAATTTAGCAAATTTTGACACAGAAATTTTGGCTCTATGCACAATGCAACTGGCATTGCGCTTTTCCTAGGGGCATCCAATGAGGAAATGGTCAGCATTTTTGGATTCACAATGATGATTACATGCACCCTATGCATTTTCTAAGCTTTTGGAGCAGAATTGGTCAACCAAAAGGTCAAAAAACACTCAAAAATGACCTTTATACCTTCTTTTTGAGCCACAAAAGCAGTCTTGGAGAATCAGTTTTTGAGGGTTCAAATCAACTCCAAATAAATTAATGCAAGATGCTCTAGAAAGTAGACTTGAAGATATTTCAAACAAGCTATTTTGGGCCCCAATTTGGACATCGGGAAGGCCTCCAAAATGGTCCTGCAAGAAATGATACGCATAGAGCTTAGGCATTGCGCATAGGGCAATTTTATCCTGAAATTTCACTTCACTGTGCCATCACTGTAATTTTGAGTTTTCTCTAATGGATGATGTTTTTACTGATGTAAATGTTAACTAGGCATGTAAATAGGATGGATAATAGTTATTAGAAGGTAGATTCATTAGATCAAAAGCTATCTTGAGGACAAATGAATCAGTTTCCTCCCTTTTAGAAGCAAGTTGTTAGGTTGCCTAGATTCTAGTTTCTTGTTCAGTTTTTGATGGATTAGTTCCTCATCCTAGGGATTCGACCCCTGAGGATGTGAGGAGGTTGAATCAATGTCTATATATTCTTCTTCTTTCTCATTGTAAATTGTTGGACTCAGTTGGATTCTTAGGCTTTGAGTAGACATCATTTTGTATCAGTTTTAGTAGGAGATTAATGAAAAATTGCAGCTATTTCTTTGGGATCATGGATAATTTTAGGGGCTAATGTTCGCCCAGTGGGCTAATTTTCCATGATTTTTCCACAAAAAATATTCGCCAATTTCCAATTTTACAAAAGACGATTCGCCCAAATTTTAGAATATAAAATTATTTTACCTTAAAAATCGCCAACATTATATAGAGACTATGTATAAAATCATTATAAATTTGGATAATTTTACAAATATATCAATAAATTTTTTATAGTTTTCATATTAGGGATTAGTGAGATTCGCCAATGTTTTTAAACTTCAAAAAAATTTTCCATCCTTAAAATTTTCCTTGTTTGGGATCCATGTGGTATTATGTTTAGTTCAGTTTTTATTATTTTTTCATGTGTTAAAATGTATTGTTGACTCCATTTCATCATTTCATACTCTTTAAGTGGATGTTTTCAAGTTGATAGGCAGAAACCATAATATTTATGCTCTGTTTTGGGAAAATATTCATTGTCTATGTTTTCTTCAGTTTAGGAAGAATCCATGTTTCTCACATGCTCTTTCTAGCTCCTCACCTATCTTTGAATCACTTCACCCATCAAACCCTAGAGTGTTGAGACTTGTGCCTACCTTGCCCCATCAAACCCTACAATTTTGAGCTAATTTCCTTGCCCTCACTATTTGGCTCCTCCTGATCCAGCAAAACCCTTCAAAATCAAATCAAACCTTGTGCTACTATACCTAGCCTAATATCATTTTATTGATCCAATCATCTTGGCTGAGATCCTTACGGAGAGAGCCCTCTCCTGGCCTAGTAGGTATGGCTACTTGGCTAAGCATGGTTTTTGGTTACCCTGGCATTGCCTTCCTTCAGCCTGAGGTTCAATCTAGGTGATAACAGACTGCATGCATGAGTTTTCTCCATGAGAAAACACATGCAACTGATAGTACATTGTCCTTGAACATTAATATCAACTGGGTCTTTCTCAGAATAGACATGCATGAGTTTCCGATGAGGGAATCTTCAGTTAACTGGAGTAGCACTAGTTGAGTGCATTAATGCATCAACTGACTGTTAACTCACTATTAGTTCCTCAAACAGTTTGCAACTAATTCAACTCAACTTAACTCAGTAAACTGAGTTAACTAATTAGAACTCAAATATAACTCAATCTTATCTCCTTAATTTAATAGATAACTCTTGCATGACTTCAGAAAGACTTCTAACTTGAATTTCTCCAACTAATTAATTTAAAATTTATTAATTAATTATTTCCAAGTAGTTGTTAAGACTAAATTTGATTTTAATTCACAATTTAATTCAATGACAAATTAAATTGGAATATTCTTGTTGCCATATTTCAACACTTCAACTTATCATCCTTTGACATCAATAACAATTATTCCCTCAACATTCTAAGCTTACATGTTTGAAGCATATTTCAGGAGAATTATGAACTCTATCAATTTTAGGCATTATTTCACTATATTTTGGAAATATACACGAATATATTGCCTTAATATCCTCAAAATTTTATAGTTTGAAACATCCTAGAAGAAAATTTATAGTGAAAATGACAAGATGGTCCATTCAATCCAAAGACAACATTTTTGTTCCACCTTTAAAACCTCAAGAGTATTCCTTAGGTTCTCTTCTGCACCTTAGATATCTTCTTTCTTGGATGATCTTAAAATGAACTCATCTATCCTTTAATTATAGTTTTTTTGTGTTCACTTATGGGCCCTTGTAAAACTAGTTGGGCCTACCTAATAGAGTCTTTCATATTTCCTCATTCCTATGGAGTTAGAGGGATGCCATATATTATTGGAAAGGTCCTAGAATAGGATTTTCTACCATATATCCTATCATCCCATTTAGGATAGGCCTTTAGATTAAAAATGCCTTCAAAGATTGGGTATTCAAAAAATATTCATCTTGCAATCATTATCTTAGACATCTGTAGTCTCCCCTTATCTTGATATTAATTAAAAAAATATTTCCCAAAATCAAGATATCATGAATACCTATAAAAGGAGTCAAGGAAAGAGCTAGAAGAAATGTAGCCAAGTTCCAATGTCATTACCTCTTCATAGTCTTGTTTAAAATGGAAGAAAAAGTCGATATCAATCCACACCAAGGTGAGATTGATGTAGTAAATTTGAATCATTGGTTGCAATGGTTAGATATCTATTTCAATGTCCACCATATAGAATAAGAGAAAAATATTTCATTTTCCATACTGAAATTAAAGGGCCATGCATTAACCTAGTGGGAAATTGACATAGAGAAACTTAATCTAGAGGGTGATTCACTAGTAGTTAAGAGGGAGCATTTCAAAACCATCATTAAGTCATAGGTCTACCCTATTGGATACGTAGAGTACCAATGGATATATTGGAAACACTTTAGGAAAAGGTAGGGGTAGAGAGAGTGAGAGTACAACACCAAATTTTGGAAGATTTATATCTTGTTAGGTATCTCTCCTAAGAACCTTGATGTACCCCTCAAGTATTATTTGCTAATTTAATTGATGTTAAATTACTACATAAATTATCGAACATGGCTAGTAAACTGATGAAGTATATGTGTACTTTATGTACTAGAATTCCTGATTATTCAAGAAATTCCTATATTAAATTGAGATATCGAGATGCACATGTATTTATCATTCTTATAAAAATAAAATATGTCACTCTTTAAAAAAAATGAAATCACAATCATTACACTTGCTTAAATGAAATATCACACTTTGCTTGGAAGGAAAATCACATTGGCTTGAAAGAAATATGAAACTTGGATTATCACACTTGCTCAAAAGAAATATCACACTTACTCGACTGGATAATGAAACTATATCTAAATCACTCTAACAAAAAACAGAGAAATTCACATTAACTGGAAATTGAAATCCTTTTCACCAAAATCAAACTATACTGTAAATCTTAAATCAATCCACTCTAATCCAAACTCTACTATACTATTTATCATGTGCATAGGAGATCTCGGCTTCACTCATTTATCCTATAACAAAATGGTTAAATAGAACATACTCTATGATCAATGTCAAAAGCATTCACTAGAAATCGAACTGGAAAATTAGATAGATGAATTAAACACGATATAGAATGCAGAATCGAAATGTTAATTGAAAATAATAAAACCTTACAACTCCAGGTGGCCCTTCTATGAGATGTAGGCAACAACACGACTCTTCAAAGGACTATATATGTATCAAAGCAATTCACAATAACGATATCAAATAAACAGAGTTTTATAACTTGTAAAACAAAGTTTTTCAAACAATATGCAAGACTATCTTTGTCATGCCAAGAGGTAGATTTATAACCCCCATCAAATAATTGTTTAGAGATTTATGAGGCTATACTACTCAGAAAATACTAAAAATATCATAGAAATATAATATCTCATGATTTCCTCATGATTTTCTCTGCTTCAATTAATTTCCTCACTCACCTGGTTCGACTCTGACTCCTTCGTTGGTTGAGTTTCACATTGATTGGGCCTATATGGTGTTCTCATCATCGATCTATCCCATGAAGATAGGAACATATCGTTGTGCCAGCTTTTAGCCACCTTCCCATATGTCTCGTTCCTCGTTTGGAGTTTTGGAACCTATCAAACCTTCGAATTTGCTGCAAAATCAGCCATTAGCTGTAGAATTGGTGCAATTCAGTAGCTCATGCAAATATTAAGTTAAATAACAAAGAACAATGAAACTTATGAAATAAAATATGTTAAGTACTTGCTATTTCCAAGAACCTTGTAGACTGATACTCAATTTTTATTAGATTAAAAAAGGAGGATGGAGTGGAATAAGGTGGTAAAAAGAGACAATTTTGGGCGTCAACTTTCCCCCACACAGAAGACATTTCATGTCCTCATGCACAAATTTTGAAAATTTGTAATCTTTCTCTGTCACTAAGCATATTCATAGGCATGGGAAAGAACATCTAAGTTAGTCCTTCTTGATTTCTTGACACTGACTGCTACCATCCTTGGTTTCTTCATCAAGATTCTATTATGCAAATTTATGACATTTTTCTTAATAAATTGATTTTTAGCTTTCAATTTCTTATTTTTCTCATACCATAAACCAAGATGTAACAAAATGTTGTCATTTTGAGTTCTCTGGATTTCATTTTGTGCCTTTATTGTTTCCTATTCCTACTTCAAATGTCTATTTAGTGCCTCCAATTCATAGATTTCCTGCTTAAGAGTGTTTACATTTTGAGGTTCTTTTAGAGGATCAAAATGAATAATTTCTTCTCAATTTGAGGATGATTCAATAGTATTTTCCGTAGCTCTTTGTTCCATAGACTCTATGTAGTCATATATTTCTTGATGGACAAGGTCAATTTCTGGAGTTATCCTAGCTGGACTTGCAACTGGCGATGGAACTCTCGGTTCCTCTTCTTCTTTTAAATTGACAAATTCTGGAGATTGCTAAGACTGTACATGTATTTGTTTATTAAGCCTTGCACTTTTTCTTGTTGTAAAATGTAACTAGGTTCGATATTCATGATGCCATGTAATTATGATCTTTGTAAATGATGAAATAAAAATAATAATAAAAATTTATGCCTTGCTTCATGGGTTTCATTTGAAAGAGTTTTTATTTCTAGATGGATCCCATTCAGAGCTTTAGGATTTGTCGAAGTGTCAATGTCATGTATGAAGATATTTCAAAAGTATTCTAGTTTATAGGATTGTCAAAATAGCCCTCCAAAAGACAAGCATGGTTCTCCTCTTGAAGTTAGCATGCAAGATGAATTAAATAACACAACTTGTCTCACCTATAAAGACACATCTATTCATGTATACAAGTCTCATTATTTATAGAAATACTACTATAAATACCCAACTCGAATCTTCGGATAAGGACATAAAATAACTCGGCTATCTATGAGATTTTAAGAGGTCAATTACAGTTCAAAAGTTTATATTTATTCTATGGTTTTAGTGGGAAATCACAGTAAGAAGTTGGAAGGCAGAATCACAGTCATATTTTTGCACATCTCTGTGATCTCAGATGGGTGAGAGAAAAAACAAGTTTGAATTCATATTCCTATGATCTCAAATGCATAACAATAGGATATAGTTAGGATTACAGTTTGTATCTCTATAAAAGGGAGTTCAAATCTATTTGATTATAGTGACAAAATGCAGAGATCAGTTCGAAGAAGGAATGAAGGTATAGCGAAGAAGATCAAGGATCAAACATAGGGACAGTAATTTGAAAGGAGAGTTTTGATACCTCAATAGAAGATCACAAGTTGGTCAAGGAAATAGATGCCACAGTGATGATCTTGGTATGATCTCTGTCCTACAAGAAATAGGATTCGATGTTATAACAGGAAGGTGATCACTAGCATATGACAAGGTCTCAGTATTATCACATAGGAAGCATAGATACAAATAAGAACGAAGTGGAAGAGAATTGAAGAAGAAGGTTGAATGTCAATAGGACTTGTATCTTGGTCTTGGAGAGGCTACTAGGTCAAGGGTCTTGGTCATGGTATTCATTAATTGGAATTTCTAGAAGAAGAATTTGTGTGGGTTTTCCTTTCAATGAGTAAGAGGTTTTGGCCCTGGCTCATAGCCTACATGTTGTGTCTCTTGTTTATTTATGTTCATGCATTTTAATGTTTGATTAAGAAGAACACTAATAATATCATATGGATAAGATCCTAATCTAAAAAAGTCAAAATCAATCACAAACAGTCACTAATGGAAGAGAAATCAACTAACATTAATGCCCTAGATTTCTCAAGATGGTATCAGAGCTAAGGTGTTGAAATCCAAGAAAGGGCATCTAATCAAAGAGACATTCAAGGATCAAGTTTCAAGGAAGTCATCAAAGCAAGGTGAAGGTTATCAAAGCAAAATATTAAGATCTACATTAAAGAATCAAACCCTAGATCGAAGAAGTAGTTTACAACAACAAGGGTTTTTGTCTCTATAGATATCATCAAAAAGCCACAAAGACCTTAATCAAGTTTTCTACAAGGAAAGATAGCTCGAATGACATTAAATAAGAATATCACATCATCTTGGGTAAAGTCGAAACCCTGGAAGCATTTGTGATCTACACAACAAGAAAAATTCAAAGTATATTGATGGAAAGAAGGCATTGTCATCATTTTCAAGGTCATAAAGCAAGCAATGATCCTCTCCTTGTCCTTGAAGAAGTTCATCTAAAGAAGAAGAAAATAATTCTCATCAAAAGGAGCAACCTTCTCTACTGAATAAAGTATTTTTCATTTGGAAGAATATCATCCAAGAGGGAGCTCTAATACATCTTCTTCGACCATCATAAAAGTGATCAAGGTGAAGATTTCATCTTCAATTGTCAAGTAAGTATCTTTAACTCTTTAATTAAATTTGGTAAAATGACTTCAAGTTTTCAAGGATATGTATAAGTTGGTTGGGTCATCAAAATTCCTTGCATGAAAGAGGAGGATAGACATAGTCCTCTAAGAAGTTGAAGTAATTTAACATATCAAAAGGTCTCCTCTGAATTCATGGAAAAGGATATTTATGAAAGATCCCCTCATATAGCAATATTGGATACATCAAAGAAATAATCAAGGCAAAAAATATCCATGGGGATAAGAAAGTTACCTCATTCGAAAACTTGGGGTTTCTATGCAAGATAAGAAGAAGACAAGTTGAGGGAAAAGGTGTTGAAGGATCAAATCAAAAGGATTCAAACACTTTGTGAAAAGAAAATAAGAACATGGCTAAAGATTCAATTATATGAACATTACAAGAAAGATTTTCCTTAGCTTAATAAGGAAAATAATAAGAAGGATAGATAAGAAGTCCATTTCACTAAAGAAGTGGAGGAAGTTGAAAGAAGGAAGTCCAAGGAAGAGGAGCATTAAAAGCAAGAGCTAGTAACATATCACCATATGGAAACATGAAGGACCATTGGAAAACAATCTATAGTATTCAACTTTAGAAGATATAACTCATGGTGACCTAATTGAAAGATAAAAGGAATAATTCATCCAGGACAAGACTCATCATACATCAGTTTAAAAATGAAACATTCGTTGAATAAGGATATGCAAGATGGAATCCTCATTGGAGGATTCACCGGTCAAAAGAGGAAGCAAGTATTTCATCAAGAACTCCAACTTGTGAAGTTCATGGGATGATGGTATGATGACATAAGAAATGAAGAATATCAAGGGATTGAATATATTTGCAATCAAAGAAGCTGTTGAAAGAAGCCTAGATGACCTAAAAGTAAAATGAGGTATGTATGCTTGTATTTAATATTATAAAGTCATGTCGTATGGTTGCGGGTAACAAGGATCACTAATTCTATTTTGAGAAGCTTGATCAAAGGAAATGAATCTCCTCCTATAAAATAATGTCGGAAGGCATGAGTTGCATTAGATGAAATCAACATAATATGTCCTCACATGAAGTATAAGGTTGTTGACTACGATTAAGGAACTCTGATTGGGAGTCCTTTGGAATTAAGTGTGTGAAAAATGTAGGAAGAGACCGTGATAATATGAAACGAAGGAACAAGGCATTCAACATCTGAAGTCCAAGAAGATTTGACTAGAAGATCTCCAGGAAGGATGTGAAGAATCTGATGAAAGTCATAAAAAGATAGAGACCCTTGACATTGAACGTAGAAGATCTCCTGGAAGGATGTGAAGAATTCAATGAAAGTCAGAAAAAGATAGAGACCCTTGACATTGAACATTTATGGGAGATGTTTCAATCTACATGCAGGATACCGACACTTACAAGAAGATGTCATGGTGAAATATCATCACAAAGGTAAATATGATTTGAATTGTTCAGTTATTTTTGAACTAACATATGGTTGGGAAGATCTGTGAATGACTTCCAAGCAAACCATATAGAAGGATGTATATCCTTTTGAGAAATATGGCATGAAAGAAAACTGACATGAAGAAAATCCAGATGGAAAATATGATCGATCACCTTTTGATGAGTTAGGGACATGACTAACTCATGGAAAAAAGTGATGGATGATCTGTGCCCTATATATAGAAGTTCCCAAAAGTTGAAGATTCCACATGAAGAGATATTATAGGTCCCTGGTTAAGAGGGAGCCTGAGAAGAAGTTTATTACTTGGAAGCAACTCAGAAATTCCTAAGACAAAAGCTTAGGTACATTCCTCTATGTTAGGAATGAGTACATTAAAGGAATAAAACATCCTAGTATAAGAAGGAGCGATAGACATGTTGTTTTGTGCTTCACCTAAGAAGACAAAATGGAGGATTGTATAATCATTTGGCATCTGATTCTCTTGTGGGATGAGATAAGGAATCCCATGGAAGAGTAGTTGTGAGGGACCGATATTATTTTGGGGATTTGGGAGTCCAAGGAAAGAACAATCCTCATGGAACATATCCTGAGAGAACCCGGGTGGGGTATGTTATGAGAGAGACAATGATGAGGATGTATATAAATCATTTGTCTCGCAAACATTTTTCTCTTATGGAGAGAAATAGTTGTTAGTCAAGCCCTTGTTATATAAGTGTTGGTTGGTATGATGTTATACAAATGAGTTACAAATCCAAATTCTTAGTATGAGAAATTATTTAGATTGAGAATGACCAAGTACCATTATGAATACCTCCCTAGATAAGAGAGAGTGTTGTAAAATTTAACTAGGTTCAGTATTCATAATGACATGTAATTATGATCTTTGTAAATGATGAAATAAAAAGAATACAATTATTTTATGCCTTGATTCATGGGTTTCATGAGCAATAGTTTTTATTTCTAGATGGCACCCATTGAGATCTTTAGGACTAGTCAAAGATTCAATGTCATGTATGAAGATATGTCAAAATTATTCTAGTTTATAGGACTTTCAAAATAACCCTCCAAAAGACAAGCACGATTCTCCTCTTGAATTCAGCTTGTAAGATGAATTAAATAACACAATTTGGCTCACCTATAAAGACACATCACTTCGTGTATACAAGTCAACTTATTTATGGAAAGACTATTATAAATACCCAACTCGGATCTTCACATAAGGATAGAAAAAAACTCAACTATCTCTGATATTTTTTAAGGTCGATTACATTTCATAAGTTCATATTTCTTCTATGGTTTTAGTGGAAAACCACAGTAAGAAGTTCGATGGTAGAATCACAGTGATATTTCGCATATCTCTGTGATCTCAGATGGGTGAGAGAAGAAATAAGTTTGAATTCATATCCTTATGATCTCGGATGGATAACAACAGGATATAGTCAGGATTACAGTTCAGATCTCTATAAAGGGGAGTTCAGATCTATTTGATTACAATGACAAAATTCAGGGATCAATTCGAAGAAGGAATGAAGGTATAGCGAAGAATATCAAGGATGAAACATAGGGACAATAATTAAAAAGGAGAGTTTTGATACCTCAATATAATATCACAAGTTGATCAAGAATATAGATTCCACAACGATGATCTCAGTATGATATATGTCCTACAGAAAAGAGGATTTGGAGTTATCCCATGAAGGTGATCACTATCATATGACAAGGTCTCGGTATTATCACATGGGAAGCATAGATATGAAGAATATCGAAGTGGAAGAGAATCAAAGAAGAAGGCTAACTGTAAAGAGGACTTGTGTCTTGTTCTTAGAGAGGTTACTAGGTCAAGGGTTTTGGTCTTGGTATTTGTCAATTGGAATTTCTAGAAGAATAATTTTTGTGGGTCTTCCTCTCAAAGAGTGAGAGGTTTTGGCCCTGGCTCATAACCTACATGTTATGTCTCTTATCTATTTATGTTCATGAATTGTTTACTTTTGGATGAAGAATAACACTAATAATCTCACATGAAGAAGATCCTAATATAAACAAGTAAAAAGCAATCAAAAATAGTCACTAATGGAAGAGAAATCAAATAACACTAATGCCCTAGATTTCTCAACACTTGTTACATTTGATGGTGGTTTTTCAGCGGTATGGGGGCACTTTTTTAATTTTTCTTGTTATGTTTCTCCCTTTTATGTACTTTCCCCTTTATTGCTGGCTATCTTTATTCTAACGTTTTTCTTCTTAAGGGTTTCCAATACATTTATAAGAAGTGTTCGATCATCAAAGTACTGATCTTTCTGTGTTACTTGTGCAGGTGAGTTTTCCTTAGGGTTTGAGGGAAAAATTTTTCTACTCTTTCTGGTCTTATCACTAGGTCCTTCTTGTTCATCTTCTTTAAAATGATTTCTAATGAGAAAATCCTCCCAATTATCCCCTTTTCTTTTCAGATGCACTTCAATTAAAATTTTCACTAATCCATGATGATACATGGAATTATCTATGGATTGTATCTTCCTCTGAATATTTCCAGCCATTTTTCTCAAACTATTAAGCAGGAAGTAAGGTAGGTTGATTTCATTACCATCAAGAAAATTCATCATCAAGCAAGCATGGTAAAAGAACATGTTTCCAAACTTACCCTCACAAGTTATGAATTTTTGAATAATCAATAGCAAATTCCTCCATTTATTATTTTAGGTTGTGACTAGAATTCCCTTCTTAAAGACAAAGATATCTGTACCTAGGGTTTTAAGGAATATTTCCCAATCTTTCTCTTTGTTCTTTCGATTTTTGAACCATTTTTCCCTAGCAATCTGGTAGCTTCTACTACAAATGACTCTGTCAAAACCAATATAATATCTCCAATCTCTGCTTCTATACCATCATATTCCCTAGCGAATCATTTTTTCACTTCTTTCGCATACCCGTCATTTTTTTCTACAGACTCTAACCACTATGCTTGCTACAACTGTTGTTTCACCTGCAAGTATCCTTCAAGGAATTTAGCCCCATTTGGATCTGAACGTACAATGACTCCCATTCTGAAGAAATCTTCGACATTCACTTCTCTCTTTCATAGGGTTATGGAGGACAAAATTTGGGTAATATGTGAGGAGGTTTTGGCAATGGAATAGGATCGAGTGGAGTGACACAAGAAGTTGTGATGGTATGTGAAGGAAATGGAATGGTATACAAAAGGAAGGGAGTGAATTTAAATGATAACAAGGTTTCATATCAGAGCTATACCTTTTGACAAGATATTTTCATTAGAACCAAATTTATATGAAAGTAAATTACACAAAATCTGAGCAACAATGGTCATATATTTGTTTAATTTCATAATTCAATGCTTTTTCCTTTATTATTTAATTAATATTTACATATCTATTGGTTTTGCCTTACTGATTTTGCAGGTTGTACTGAGGTTGCTTTAGCTGTAATATTCATCCAATTTGTTTTTTCCATGATCTTCATTTTCCTTGGATGCAATCTGTTAAGTTGGCTGCAGAATTCCATGAGAGATCCATATTATTGACAAGTATGTAGCTGTCTTATTTTTCAAAAGAGGAAAAAAATGAAATGGGACAAGAATAGGGAATTAAAAAGAAAATCTATGTTGCCAAGGATCCTTGGTTTTCAACTTAGATTTTTTGTATAAACGTGCCAACAATGTTGGTTTTCATGTTTATACAAAAATTTTATTTTCATTCATTTTTTGTTTTTGTTTTTATTATTATTTTGAAAAATAAAATAGAAGGCTAAGTTGGAGAGGAAGAAGAATCTTCCTTGAACAACTTCAAAACAAGATTATCTTGCAGATTTCTTATGAACTCTTCCTTTGTTAATGATTTATGATATATTCATAATCTATGACCATTTGCAAGGAAAGCTACTTTTTCTTCATCAATGGTTTTGATTTTCACTACTCCATTATCAATGACAATTTCAATCTCATAAGGACCAAGCCAATGAGTTTGAAATTTTCCTTGAAAAAATTTAAACTTTGAGTAAAAAAGAAACTCCCAATCACCAGGCTGGAATTTTCTTCCTTTGATAAAATTATATTTCCATCTCTATCTTTGTTCTTGGACTATATTGGTTCTATGAATAACATCTTGTTGTATCTCATCAAGTTCATTCAATTGCTCCATTCTTTGTCTTTAGGCTTCTGATAGATCAAGACCCAATTTGGTTGTTGTTTTAAAATTATTTGACTAGAACTCAATAGGAAATAAGACTTACTTTCCACAAACAAGTTCATAAGGGGAGTGTCTTGTTATGTTTCTCCATGTGGTACGATATGCCCATAAAGCTTCTGGAAGCTTTTCTTCTTAATCCCTTTTATGTAGATGCACAATCCTTGTTGGGTCCCTATAATACTAGTGATTACCCCATTACTATTGTAGTTGTATCCCTTATTAATATTGTTGTGCCCCTATTGTCCCCATATTGTTATTATTGTGCCCCATAGAATCCCTCTATTGTTATTTTTGTGGCTTTATATTATTATTGTTAGGTCGGCTGGGTTATATGTACTCCTTATACTCCTATATATAGAAAGGAGGTTTTGACATTTGAATCATCGAAGAATTGTTCATTTATGTAATGTAAAGGAGGTTTCCCCCTTGAAGAGGCTGAATTCTAAGGTGTTGATCTATCTTTTCCATCTTTTTGTGAGCTGGTTTTATAACATTTGGTATTGGAGCTTCGAATTCTAGGGTTTCTCTACTTCAAATAGGTCATCGTGGCATTTTCTCTATAACTTTTTTCCTGTGACGTTTCAGAAGCTAAAAAAATACCTTTTGAGAAGACATCGCGTTGAACCTCGGGTCCAAATTTCAGATCTTTTTGCGCTATATTTACGGAGATATGATCTAAGGAAGTTAGTCTTTTTGCAGACTCCTGAATTACATTCCAAACAGGTGACCTGGGGAAAATTGTCATAACTTTCTCTCTGAGCATCGGATTGAAATTTTGTAAGAAGGTACAAAAAGAGGAAGGACTATAGTTTCTTGTATATATTTTTCAGAGCCAAAGGTATAAACAGTAACTCGTGGCACGTCGTACAAGTTCACTCTATTGAACTAGTCTATAATCAAGTCATTGTGGGAGATTTTGCATAACTCTTCCTTGGAGAACCAAATTTGGATCAAACTAGTGGCATTGGAAAGAGGACATAGAGGGCTACTGCAGGTCGCAATTTTAGAGCTGGATGATCAGAAAGTACAGAGATACATCAGAGGCAATATCAAGCTCCTACAAAGTGAAAAAAGGTGTGTAGATTTTTTAAAATTTTTGCTTAAGCTTGGTTTGAAAATTTAATTTGAAGGAATTCAAAGGGCATAGTAGAGCATTATTTTCAGTAACGGATGCCCCGAGGAAAGAAAATGCAAACACCTAGTAAGCAACCTGAAAGCTCTAGCATGACTCATGAAGAAGAGGAAGAAATGCTACATGATATATCAAAATTACAAGACCAAGTGTGTTGGGTCCCTATAATACTAGTGATTACCCCATTACTATTGTAGTTATACCCCTTATTTATATTGTTGTGCCCCTATTACCCCCATATTGTTATTTTTGTGCCCCATAGAATCCCTCTATTGTTATTTTTGTGGCTTTATATTATTATTGTTAGGTCGGTTGGATTATATTGTGACTCCTTAGACTCCTATATATAGAAAGGAGGTTTTGTCATTTGAATCATCCAAGAATTGTTCAATTATGTAATGTAAAGGAGGTTTCCCCCTTGAAGAGGCTGAATTATAAGGCGTTGATCTATCTTTTCTATCTTTTCTTGAGCTGGTTTCATAACATTTGGTATCAGAGCTTTGGATTCTAGGGTTTCGCTGCTCCAAAGAGGTCATCGTGGCATTTTCGCTATAACGTTTTTTCTGTGATGTTTCAGAAATCGCAAAAAGAACCCATTTGAAAAGAAATCGTGTTGAACCTTGGATCCAAATTTCAGAGCTTTTTGCGCGATATTTGCGGAGATATGATCTGAGGAAGTTGGTCTTTTTGCAGACTCCTGAATTACATTTAAAACAGGTGACCTGAGGAAAATTGTCATAACTTTCTCTCTGTGGATCAGATTGAAATTTTCTAAGAAGGTGCAGAAAGAGGACGGACTGTAGTTTTTTTTTTATATCACTTTTAGATCCAGAGGTCGAATAGTGACACGTGGCACTTCATACAAGTTCGCTCTTCTGAAAAGGTCTATAATCAGGTCATCTTGGGAGATTGTGCATAACGTTTTCTTGGAGAATCCAATTTGGGTCAGACTTGTGGCATTGGAAAGAGGACGCAGAAGGCTACTACATGTTGTAATTTCGGAACTGGATGATCCGAAATTACAGAGATACATTAGATTCAATATCAGGCTTCTACAAAGGGAAAAAAGGTGTGTAGTTTCTTTTAAATTTTTGCGTAACCTTGGTTTGAAGGAATTCAAAGGGCATAGTAAAGCATTATTATCGGTAACTGATGTCCCAAGGAAATAAAATGCAAACACCGAGTAAGGAACCTGAAAGCTCTAGCATGACTCATGAAGAAGATGAAGAAATGCTACCTGATATATCAAAATTACAAGAACAAGTGCAACAAATGTCACGCTCACAAAAGCTAACAGAAGCTAAGATAAATGGCGGGGAATCTAAGATAAAGGGCATGGAAGCTAAGATGGATGATTCGAACACAGATTTGAAGAGAGACATGGCAGATTTGAAGACAGACATGGACGAATTGAAGATAAATATGAATAAGTTGCTACAAGAAATGGGCACTAAGGATGAAAGGGTACTAAAGGAAACTCATGATGAGAATAAAAGAAATGTTAATCATGATTCCATAGATGTTAATGTTGGATCGAAGACGCACAATATTCCAAAAATTGATATGAAGAAGTTTGATGGCAAGGATCCTGCCACATGGATATTACAGATGGAGCAATTCTTCGATCTCAATAATGTGCAAAACACACAAAAGGTACGTATGGCAACTGTATATTTGGAACCAAATCAGTTTGTATGGTATCAATGGCTTTGCTCTCGTAAACAATTTATCACTTGGGCAATTTTTACGGAAGAATTGATAGCACATTATGAGGATACAAAAAGCAACACCTTTTTTAGCCAATTGATAAGTCTCAAACAAAAGGGTTCAATAATGGAGCACATTGAGGAGTTCCAAAAATTGAACATAAGGGTAAAAGATATTCCAGAGGAGCATAGGGTTGATGTGTTCATAGGGTCTTTAAAGGATAATATCCAACATGATGTTCGCCTTTGGGAACCTGATTCATTAGAGAAGGCATTCAGGTTAGCAAGAAAATGGAAAGCAAAATTATGGCAACCAGGAAGCATACCACTCACAACTATAAATATGGAAGTGTTGTTGCCCGTAGTCTTCCAAAACCTATAAGGTTGACACCACAACAATTGGAAGAAAAAAGAGCAAAAGGGCTTTGTTACAGTTGTGATAGCAAATACACTAAAGGTCATAAGTGTGCTGAGAAGAAATTATTCTACATAGATTGTGAAGAGGAAGAAGAAAAGGAGAAAGAAAGGTCAAAAGAAGAGGATATACTCCAGGAACAAAGCATAGATGAAGAACAATTAAATCCAACCATATCTTGTAATGCATTGGCGGGAATTACCACTACTCGAACCATAAAGATAGAAGGACAAATCAAGAAGAAAAAGGTAATAGTGTTGATTGATTCAGGAAGCACCCACAATTTTATTCATTGTAGGGTAGCAAAAGAATTGAATTTCTTCCTATATCCAGCACCAGAGTGTCAAGGTGTTAACACCCAGGTTGTTCCCTTTGACTCCCAAGGGAATACGGCCGGGGTAACCACTAACCAATCTTTGGATTGCAGTTTCTAGCCAAACTGTAATCAGAGAGGGCTCTCTCTTTATGATTTGTCTCTGTTATGGAAGTATTTTAGGCTAGCTATTATGCTCAGGTTTTTTGATTATGTTTTGGTTGAAGAATCTCTTTAAATGCCTAAGATGTAATGTTAAAACAGTTGTATTTCATTGGGCAATGGAGTCCAGAGCTGTGAAATGCTTGAAATGCTTTGGTGAGAATGTTCAGACTGCAGGGCCTATTGGGTATCTCAACAAACAAGATTTAAACTTAAGTGGTGATGTATGGTTAGCCAACGGAAAGCAATTAAGAATTCTCCATTAAACTGGTGATGTGAAAGTGAAATATATTGCTCAGGAGCAAACTTGAATTCCTGAAAATAAATTCACTGTGAAAGATATATTCTGATAGTGTAGCAATTAAGAATTACACATATCAAGATTACAGCTGAAGAAAACATTCCTTAACAACATAGATTGAGCTCAGGGTATTGCATGAATAAATCCTGAAGGCTATTCTTTTTCTTTGTTGCTAAATACTTAGAAATTTGAAACATATGGATTGTAATAGATTTGAAATACATAACAGAGAGAGTTACAGGAAACTTATTGTATTGTGAGGTACACAGGAATCATGCAGTTTCAACAAACACCAGAACGCATTCAACACTTCAGAACTTTGAGAAATTCCATCATCTTCTGTATTAAATTTCTGAAAAGGATTACAGCACAAGGAATTCTTCCAGAGAGAAAAACAACAACCCCTGCAAGCTTGTGCGAGGGGCAAATATATACAAACAGTATTACAAAATATCTAAGGCGTTGAGTCATTTGAGAAATAAATATTTCATTAACTTTGTACAGAACAGCAGATAAGAAGTTATTGCTGTCTTTAATACAACATAAATGTATCTTTCTATCTGTCAGAAGATATTTTGGCTTTTGAAAGCCAACAAGTCGGTTGGAGTAATCCGCTTTAATGATAAAAAATGCGCTTTAGGAGCTGTTCTGCTGTAGCTTTTCGGCCTGGACACCTGTAGCTTCTCGTCTTGCTTTGTTGGCCATAAGTTGTGCTGAGTTGGCTCAGCTTTCATCATCAATGCATGCTGATTCTTTTGAACTGTCCTGTGCATGACAGTTTTCTATTCTCTATGAACAAAATTTATTAAATGGCTTCCTGTTTATAAGATCTTCTGTATTGCATTTGCCCACCAGTCCTGTGTAGGTAATTGA
The DNA here is from genome assembly GCA_031772625.1 of Pinus tabuliformis. NCBI lineage: Eukaryota > Viridiplantae > Streptophyta > Pinopsida > Pinales > Pinaceae > Pinus > Pinus tabuliformis. The sequence goes on along the minus strand of CM062815.1, from coordinate 811,979,197 downwards.
TGCCTGAGAATTGCATCCATAGTCTCCTCTGCCTCTGTATATTTATAAAAATTGGGAGCTACTTCAAACAGGTGATTAATCTCATTCATTATAAAAAATAGACTTTCTACTTTGTTGTAGATAGTTTGTCCTGTAGCTGGCCCTGTTTCCTCTGAGCTGCTGGGATTTTCATTGATTTGGCTTGTGGCAAATGCATTGACTCTCTTGGCATACTGCTCATGTGTGAACAGTCTCCCTGCGTTGTTCAGTAAGCTAGGGAGCCCTCTGTTTTGCAGCACCAGGAATTTGTCCATGAACCTTTTTACCTCAGTCTGCATGTCTTGGGTTCTTCTCTCTAATGTCTGCACCAGGTTTCTCAATGTAAGAACCCTTTTGATCAACTGAATGGTCTCAGTTCTGTTTGAAATTCCCATGTTAGCCAGCTGAGTACTTGTTCTATTGTTGAGCACATTAATCATCCTGGTGGCAACTTCAGGCATGTTGCCTAGAGCAGCCCTTGACTTATGAATTTCAGTCTGTGCTTTTGGAATGAGCTCTAACTGCTCATGGATGGTCTCGATATACTGCCATTGGTCAGTGATAGACTGGCCAATGTTGGCCCATAGCATTGCCTTAAGCCCAGCCACCACCTTATCTAATTTGAGCTCATTTTTTAGCTCTTTGATCCTGTCTTTGAGGGCCTTTACCTCCCTGCCCTTCTCTGCTACAGCTTGCTTGGATTTATCATATCTGTCATTCACTTTGGCCAATTTATCCCTAGTCTCATTCAGCTCTGTCATTTGAGCTTCCAGGGCCTGGATCTCATTTTTTAGCTTTTGCATATCCAAGCTTGGGGCCTGCTCTGTTGGTGGAGGTGCTGAAGTAGATGGTGCTGCTTGATCAGTCTGTTGAGGAGGAGGAACAGTAGTTGGGGCAGCTTCCTCAAGGTTTATGATTTGAGGAGGAGGTTGGGAGGTCTGCCCCTCTTCCCTTTGTTTGAGGGTTGCTTGTAATGCTGCCTGTGCAGCCTCTGATTCTCCCAGTTGTTCTTGTGTCTGGATGAGCTGCTTATAGAGAGATATCAGCAGATCTGTGGCATCTTTATCATGCCTTTGTTGGGCCACTTCATCTGTTTGAGGGTGAATTGTGGCTGGGAGTTTGATCTTTCTCCTTAGAGCTGCCATATCTGCATCCCTCAGCTTTAATATCTCTTGTATGCCCTTGATATCTTTGGGATCATGCCCAATCTCTATGATTATATCTTCTAGGGCCCTGATCCTGTTGTCCTTTGCTTGAGAGGAGGCCCTCTCCAACTCAAGCTGAGAAGCTGTATTATTTAGGCTATTTTCTAGCCTGTAGTTGTCCAAGGTTTTGTCTGCTAATGAAGCATAGACCATCTCACCTGTTTGTTTGTGTAATTCAATCTTGTCCATTGGGTGGATGTCCTTGGCCAGGACTTCAAGATTAGTCCTCAGGTAATCTGAAGGGGACTGTGGCTGCAAAGTAGTTGGCGTGAAGTGGCTCATGATCATCTTGCCTTCATTTACATCAAAGGCAGACATTAGTCGCTGCTGGTTGGTGGGAGCCATTTTCAATAAATGGTTATACAGCTGTATCTTTATGGGGTCACTTCTCCTCTTTATGTCGATGAACTGCTGTTTTATGCTCAGTTCACCCTCTCTCTGCTGGCCGGAGGAGCTGACTTCCCCTCCCCCTGTTCTCTCTTGTTCCTGCTGGAAGGAACTTGCAGATGCCTCCATACTGGGTAGGCCCATACCCAAAGATTGCCCTCTAGGCATCTCTTCCTCTGAGAAAGGATTTATTCTCTGTCTTTTCTCCCCATGCCTTATTGATGTGGTCAAGGGAGTCTCTCTTTCCCTTTTTCTGCTTACATCCTCCCTTTGTGGAGTTTGGAGGACTGAGGTTTCGTTAGCAGCTTCTTGCCTAGGAGGCACCCTGCTTTGAGCCTGCTGCTCAGTGAGAATTGGGGCCTCAACTGCCTTTTCTTGTTGTGTGGGCTGCTCTTTGTCCTGCTGCCCTTCTCTTTGCTCTGATTCCTGTTGTTGCTGTTGCTCTACCTGCTGCTGCACTTCTTCTTGCTGTTCCATCTCCTTATCTGCTTGATTTTCAGTCATGGGAGGTGGTTGCTCTTGTTCTATCTGCTTTTCTTTGCCTTTGCTGGATGTTTGTTGAGTTTTCATGGCAGCTTGCTGATTTGCTATGGAAGAAGATGCAGTTGTTCCCACTTGGATGCTTGGAAGAGTAAACACCTGTGCAGAAAGCTCCAAGTCAGCCATCTTTAGAAGATTTTTACGTGCTCTTTCATTCAGCTCTTCTTGTGTAACGGGCTCTTCTAGGGTTCCTCTCCTCCATTTTACTTGGTTTGCATGTTGTTCAATGTGAGGAATCTTCACATGATCATAGCAAGATAGCTTATATTCAAGCCTTCTCAAAGTGATGAAGTGGTTGGGGTCATAAGGTTTCCAGAGGAAACTGGTCTTTAAACCAAGGCCTTCTAACATTCTACCTGCCTCTATCCAGCCTTCCTCCCTTTTATTATAGACAAGGTGGCCAAGTTGGTTCCTGACTTTCAACTGTGCCTTCTTGCCCTTTCCTGAAAAGTGAAGCACATCAACATTGCCAAACTGCCTGAAGTATTCTAGGGCAAAGAGCCTCATAGGCACATATCTGGGCAGTCTGTATGGGGGTAACTCACAGCCATATATTCTAATGACTGTGTGATGTTGGTAAAAATACCAATCCCCAATGTTGTATGCTTTTGACAAGTGAAGGAGTCTTTGCATCTCATCTGTTAATCTTGGAGGAGGTGAGCCCAGAAGCAGAGCCATGGCTGGATGGATGAAGAGATCTATGAACTCACAGTAGGTGTATGGAGAATAGTAACTGCAGTGGAAAGCAGAGGTCCAATACACTACTGACCTTGGATTGCCTTGTGCATCCTCTCTTTTCATAGCAAAAGAGAATTTCTCATGTTGGTGGTATAAAATCAAGTGGTAAATGTAGGAGGTGTATTTGAACACCCTTTCCCTTGACAGGTTCATCAATTGCTCATGCATTTTGTCTGAAATGTAAGTGGCATAGTCATAGCAGACTGGATTTTTGCCAGGAGAGAACATGAGCATCATCAGCAGCACAGTTTCATCTACATACTCAATTGAGTCATACCCCAGAATGGGACTGATCATATCAACAAGGTCCCTGCCCAATTGGTTGAGGTAAACATGACAAATGGGAGGATATTTCACAGTATCAGAATCAATAAACAGCTGGTTTAGTTTGGTGATTTGGGCATCTGTCATTTTGGCTCCCTGCCTTATCAAGTCAACCAGTGATAGAGGAACCAATTTCTTCTTTGTTTTGAACTGCAGCATCTCTTTGATGGCCTCAGGGGTAATATAGAACACAACTGTGCCTGAAGGGTCAAGCACAGCCCTCTGGGTAGCATCATACCTATTAGCACATAAGTGGATCAGGTCAGGAAATTGATTGACCTGAGGGAGCTTGAAGATTGGGAGGAAGGAATCCCAAATGCCCAGTATGTCTGTTTCAGTCTCATGTTTTATTTTTAATTCATTTAGCAGATGAATGTGGAACTTGCTCTGGCTTAGAATTTCTTCTGAGATTTTATAATCCAAATCTGCTAATGCCTTCCACTCCAACTCTCTCTGAGGGGCATTCAAAGGGGCAACATTAATGGCTATGGGAGCCACTGGTGGTTCCATGATTTCTTCTAGGATTATGGATGGAGTTGCTATGCAGAGCAACACAAAAGAGTTTTCTTCAACGAAAAATATGAATTGTATGGAACAGAGGGTAAGTGAGACAGCTGCAGCAATTGAAATACTGCTTTGAAGTGTGAATAGGGCAACTATCTGTCCTAAATAACTTTCTCTCAGTCAAAAGGTATAAATCGAATTACCAGTTCGCAACTACGCGAACAGAGTGCGGTTTTTCTATGGTTTCTTTGGAAAATGAGGCTTAGCTGGTGAATTTCGTCGTTCTAGGTGTAGATGGAGAGCAGGCACAGTAGAATTACCGGTGAATTGTATGTGTTTTCACAGATTTAAGCTTCCTTGGCAATTTACAGACAAACCAGGTGAAGGAAGGATTCTCAAAGATAAATACCTGGTTTTCAGAGAGCAATGGAGAGGAATGCAGGTGGGAATAGTGCGCCGGTGGTCTCCAGGTCGAGTTCTGCAGGTTGGTGCGCGGTTGGACGTGAAAATTGCATGCAGGAGCAACAGTCGTTCTTTGTAGAAAAGTGCCAAAAACGCGAAATTTTGGCTATAATATTGACTTTTGGAAATTTGGCGCGTTTTTCTGATGACGTCAGCATGACGTCATAGGTGGGGTGGCGAGCTATGATTAGTCCACGGGGATGATGAGGTGGTAGACGTATCAACATGGGGGCGGACGTAGGGGCTGACGCGACGGCGGGGTGGCGCTGACGTGAGTATGACGTGGTGGTGACGCTGGCTGGGCGGATCGACCGAAAACCGGGAGCGGTTAGCGGTTTCTCATCGCACCGCTTATGATACGGAAGAGGGATTTGTCAGGCGTACCTCCGATAAGCTGTGGGGATGACGCCTAGCGGAGGCCTGACGTCACCCTCTGACAGATATCGGAAGGTATCTGTCGGATGTCGGGGCCAGTCCGATATGGATTAGGGCCGCCCGATCAAAAGCGCTCGATCGGACGGCAGTCGGGTTGACGAGATGATCGATTGATATGACAAGGGCGGGATTATTTTAATATTTATTTTCTGGATCAGTGCTGGGCGGAAACTCTTGGGATATGGCAGGTTTACAAAGGTTTTTCAATGCCCATTCAATATAAAAATATAAAAATAACTCGGCGCCCATACTTTGGATAAACGAGAAAAGTGGGTTTTTTGTTTATTTTTGCAACTTAAAGCGGGTATAGGTAGAACAAGGTCTTTTATAAGGTTTTCTTTAGCAAATGAAGGTTTTAAGGGGCCAAATGAATTCAGAAGAGGGGAGGGGGTTAGACTTAGGTTCATCAAAGTGACCAGATGCCATTTGATCCTTGACAGAGAGCATATGGCTATAATGCCAAGAGGAGGGATATTTATTCAATGCTTGGGGTTTATACACCAGGGTGTTACAATACTAGGGAAAGGGTAACATAGGGGAATTATATAATAGAGTTAGGGTTAATATGGATGAAAGGAGTGGATTAGGGGAAACAATACTAAGTTTATTTGAGAAACACTTAGCTTAGGGAGTAGATCAAAATGAAAAGATTTTTACACAAGAAATGTGGCTTTTAAAGGAACAAGAACCACCATAAAACCTCAGATTTTTTCATCAATCTCCATGGATGAAGGGATGTTAGTAATAAGAGTGGAAGGGGAATTTGGGGAGTTAGACATGCTCCTTTGCCTTGCTTTTCTTATCTTGACCAGCAAGATTCAATCTGAAATGAATACCACTTCTGCAACCCCATCTACTTACCCAGCTACTTTGCCTAGCATTTTTTGTTTCTTCTTGGAGGGTGCATTTGAACTTGCAGACCCTTACGTGCCTTTTCTTTTCATTGGCTTTTCTTTTGATCATCTATCTAAGACTGCCCTTATTTCTTCCAAGGTCCCAGATTAAGCAGTTGGGAACCTTACTTCTCTACCTACACTACTTGTCTGCCAAGATTAAACAGTTTGGACAGACTTCCTTCTCTATTCTACAACTGGAAATTTAAAACATGGCATGATCCAGATTGGGCTGTTGGATCATCCATCAAAATTGAGTCCATATCAAGCTATAAGCACAGATTGTATTCTCTTGGAAATATGTGATCTTTGCATCCTCAAAGCAGAGCATATTTGGACCTTTTCATTGCCAATCATGAAATATGAAACCTATTGATATAGGTAGCTAACACAAGGGATGATTGCAAATGGAGGAACAATAAATTTCTCTGGAAGGTGCCATAATATCAAGCTATCCATGGGAGAATATGTATTGACTAGCCCAATGCTTTCCATTCCAATGGGAGGTGTTGATGCTGTACTAGGAGTCTAATGGCTACAATCCTTGGGTACAATAGCTTTTAATTTTCAAGAACTTTTCATCAAAATTTCTACGGAAGGAAAGGAAGTTGAATTAAGGGGTATTGCAGGGAAACTAGGAAAGATAATAAGCTCTAATGGTATGACAAAGCTTCAATGCTTTTTCCTTTATTATTTAATTAATATTTACATATCTATTGGTTTTGCCTAACTGATTTTGCAGGTTGTACTGAGGTTGCTTTAGCTGTAATATTCATCCAATTTGTTTTTTCCATGATCTTCATTTTCCTTGGATGCAATCTGTTAAGTTGGCTGCAGAATTCCATGAGAGATCCATATTATTGACAAGTATGTAGCTGTCTTATTTTTCAAAAGAGGAAAAAAATGAAATGGGACAAGAATAGGGAATTAAAAAGAAAATCTATGTTGCCAAGGATCCTTGGTTTTCAACTTAGATTTTTTGTATAAATGTGCCAACAATGTTGGTTTTCATGTTTATACAAAAATTTTATTTTCATTCATTTTTTGTTTTTGTTTTTATTATTATTTTGAAAAATAAAATAGAAGGCTAAGTTGGAGAGGAAGAAGAATCTTCCTTGAACAACTTCAAAACAAGATTATCTTGCAGATTTCTTATGAACTCTTCCTTTGTTAATGATTTATGATATATTCATAATCTATGACCATTTGCAAGGAAAGTTACTTTTTCTTCATCAATGGTTTTGATTTTCACTACTCCATTATCAATGACAATTTCAATCTCATAAGAACCAAGCCAATGAGTTTGAAATTTTCCTTGAAAAAATTTAAACTTTGAGTAAAAAAGAAACTCCCAATCACCAGGCTAGAATTTTCTTCCTTTGATAAAATTATATTTCCATCTCTATCTTTGTTCTTGGACTATATTGGTTCTATGAATAACATCTTGTTGTATCTCATCAAGTTCATTCAATTGCTCCATTCTTTATCTTTAGGCTTCTGATAGATCAAGACCCAATTTGGTTGTTGTTTTAAAATTATTTGACTAGAACTCAATAGGAAATAAGACTTACTTTCCACAAACAAGTTCATAAGGGGAGTGTCTTGTTATGTTTCTCCATGTGGTACGATATGCCCATAAAGCTTCTGGAAGCTTTTCTTCTTAATCCCTTTTATGTAGATGCACAATCCTTGTTGGGTCCCTATAATACTAGTGATTACCCCATTACTATTGTAGTTGTATCCCTTATTAATATTGTTGTGCCCCTATTGTCCCCATATTGTTATTAATGTGCCCCATAGAATCCCTCTATTGTTATTTTTGTGGCTTTATATTATTATTGTTAGGTCGGCTGGGTTATATGTACTCCTTATACTCCTATATATAGAAAGGAGGTTTTGACATTTGAATCATCGAAGAATTGTTCATTTATGTAATGTAAAGGAGGTTTCCCCCTTGAAGAGGCTGAATTCTAAGGTGTTGATCTATCTTTTCCATATTTTTGTGAGCTGGTTTTATAACATTTGGTATCGGAGCTTCGAATTCTAGGGTTTCTCTACTTCAAATAGGTCATCGTGGCATTTTCGCTATAACTTTTTTCCTGTGACGTTTCAGAAGCTAAAAAAATACCTTTTGAGAAGACATTGCGTTGAACCTCGGGTCCAAATTTCAGATCTTTTTGCGCTATATTTACGGAGATATGATCTAAGGAAGTTAGTCTTTTTGCAGACTCCTGAATTACATTCCAAACAGGTGACCTGGGGAAAATTGTCATAACTTTCTCTCTAAGCATCGGATTGAAATTTTGTAAGAAGGTACAAAAAGAGGAAGGAATATAGTTTCTTGTATATATTTTTCAGAGCCAAAGGTATAAACAGTAACTCGTGGCACGTCGTACAAGTTCACTCTATTGAACTAGTCTATAATCAAGTCATTGTGGGAGATTTTGCATAACTCTTCCTTGGAGAACCAAATTTGGATCAAACTAGTGGCATTGGAAAGAGGACATAGGGGGCTACTGCAGGTCGCAATTTTAGAGCTGGATGATCAGAAAGTATAGAGATACATCAGAGGCAATATCAAGCTCCTACAAAGTGAAAAAGGTGTGTAGATTTTTTAAAATTTTTGCTTAAGCTTGGTTTGAAAATTTAATTTGAAGGAATTCAAAGGGCATAGTAGAGCATTATTTTCAGTAACGGATGCCCCGAGGAAAGAAAATGCAAACACCTAGTAAGCAACCTGAAAGCTCTAGCATGACTCATGAAGAAGAGGAAGAAATGCTACATGATATATCAAAATTACAAGACCGAGTGTGTTGGGTCCCTATAATACTAGTGATTACCCCATTACTATTGTAGTTATACCCCTTATTTATATTGTTGTGCCCCATAGAATCCCTCTATTGTTATTTTTGTGGCTTTATATTATTATTGTTAGGTCGGTTGGATTATATTGTGACTCCTTAGACTCCTATATATAGAAAGGAGGTTTTGTCATTTGAATCATCCAAGAATTGTTCAATTATGTAATGTAAAGGAGGTTTCCCCCTTGAAGAGGCTGAATTATAAGGCGTTGATCTATCTTTTCTATCTTTTCTTGAGCTGGTTTCATAACATTTGGTATCAGAGCTTTGGATTCTAGGGTTTCGCTGCTCCAAAGAGGTCATCGTGGCATTTTCGCTATAACGTTTTTTCTGTGATGTTTCAGAAATCGCAAAAAGAACCCATTTGAGAAGAAATCGTGTTGAACCTTGGATCCAAATTTCAGAGCTTTTTGAGCGATATTTGCGGAGATATGATCTGAGGAAGTTGGTCTTTTTGTAGACTCCTGAATTACATTTAAAACAGGTGACCTGAGGAAAATTGTCATAACTTTCTCTCTGTGGATCAGATTGAAATTTTCTAAGAAGGTGCAGAAAGAGGATGGACTGTAGCTTTTTTTTATATCACTTTTAGATCCAGAGGTCGAATAGTGACACGTGGCACTTCATACAAGTTCGCTCTTCTGAAAATGTCTATAATCAGGTCATCTTGGGAGATTGTGCATAACGTTTTCTTGGAGAATCCAATTTGGGTCAGACTTGTGGCATTGGAAAGAGGACGCAGAAGGCTACTACATGTTGTAATTTCGGAACTGGATGATCCGAAATTACAGAGATACATTAGATTCAATATCAGGCTTCTACAAAGGGAAAAAAGGTGTGTAGTTTCTTTTAAATTTTTGTGTAACCTTGGTTTGAAGGAATTCAAAGGACATAGTAAAGCGTTATTATTGGTAACTGATGTCCCAAGGAAATAAAATGCAAACACCGAGTAAGGAACCTGAAAGCTCTAGCACGACTCATGAAGAAGATGAAGAAATGCTACCTGATATATCAAAATTACAAGAACAAGTGCAACAAATGTCACGCTCACAAAAGCTAACAGAAGCTAAGATAAATGGCGTGGAATCTAAGATAAAGGGCATGGAAGCTAAGATGGATGATTCGAACACAGATTTGAAGAGAGACATGGCAGATTTGAAGACAGATTTGAAGACAGACATGGACGAATTGAAGATAAATATGAATAAGTTGCTACAAGAAATGGCACTAAGGATGAAAGGGTACTAAAGGAAACTCATGATGAGAATAAAAGAAATGTTAATCATGATTCCATAGATGCTAATGTTGGATCGAAGACGCACCATATTCCAAAAATCGATATGAAGAAGTTTGATGGCAAGGATCCTACCACATGGATATTACAGATGGAGCAATTCTTCGATCTCAATAATGTGAAAAACACACAAAAGGTACGTATGGCAACTGTATATTTGGAACCAAATCAGTTTGTATGGTATCAATGGCTTTGCTCTCGTAAACAATTTATCACTTGGGCAATTTTTACGGAAGAATTGATAGCACATTATGAGGATACAAAAAGCAACACTTTTTTTAGCCAATTGATAAGTCTCAAACAAAAGGGTTCAATAATGGAGCACATTGAGGAGTTCCAAAAATTGAACATAAGGGTAAAAGATATTCCAGAGGAGCATAGGGTTGATGTGTTCATAGGGTCTTTAAAGGATAATATCCAACATGATGTTCGCCTTTGGGAACCTGATTCATTAAAGAAGGCATTCAAGTTAGCAAGAAAATGGAAAGCAAAATTATGGCAACCAGGAAGCATACCACTCACAACTATAAATATGGAAGTGTTGTTGCCCGTAGTCTTCCACAACCTATAAGGTTGACACCACAACAATTGGAAGAAAAAAGAGCAAAAGGGCTTTGTTACAGTTGTGATAGCAAATACACTAAAGGTCATAAGTGTGCTGAGAAGAAATTATTCTACATAGATTGTGAAGAGGAAGAAGAAAAGGAGAAAGAAAGGTCAAAAGAAGAGGATATACTCCAGGAACAAAGCATAGATGAAGAACAATTAAATCCAACCATATCTTGTAATGCATTGGCGGGAATTACCACTACTCGAACCATAAAGATAGAAGGACAAATCAAGAAGAAAAAGGTAATAGTGTTGATTGATTCAGGAAGCATCCACAATTTTATTCATTGTAGGGTAGCAAAAGAATTGAATTTCTTCCTATATCCAGCACCAGAGTGTCAAGGGATGATTGCAAATGGAGGAACAATAAATCTCTCTAGAAGGTGCCATAATATCAAGCTATCCATGGGAGAATATGTATTGACTAGCCCAATGCTTTCCATTCCAATGGGAGGTGTTGATGTTGTACTAGGAGTCTAATGGCTACAATCATTGGGTACAATAGCTTTTAATTTTCAAGAACTTTTCATCAAACTTTCTACGGAAGGAAAGGAAGTTGAATTAAGGGGTATTGTAGGGAAACTAGGAAAGATAATAAGCTCTAATGGTATGACAAAGCTTCAATGCTTTTTCCTTTATTATTTAATTAATATTTACATATCTATTGGTTTTGCCTTACTGATTTTGCAGGTTGTACTGAGGTTGCTTTAGCTGTAATATTCATCCAATTTGTTTTTTCCATGATCTTCATTTTCCTTGGATGCAATCTGTTAAGTTGGCTGCAGAATTCCATGAGAGATCCATATTATTGACAAGTATGTAGCTGTCTTATTTTTCAAAAGAGGAAAAAAATGAAATGGGACAAGAATAGGGAATTAAAAAGAAAATCTATGTTGCCAAGGATCCTTGGTTTTCAACTTAGATTTTTTGTATAAATGTGCCAACAATGTTGGTTTTCATGTTTATACAAAAATTTTATTTTCATTCATTTTTTGTTTTTGTTTTTATTATTATTTTGAAAAATAAAATAGAAGGCTAAGTTGGAGAGGAAGAAGAATCTTCCTTGAACAACTTCAAAACAAGATTATCTTGCAGATTTCTTATGAACTCTTCCTTTGTTAATGATTTATGATATATTCATAATCTATGACCATTTGCAAGGAAAGTTACTTTTTCTTCATCAATGGTTTTGATTTTCACTACTCCATTATCAATGACAATTTCAATCTCATAAGGACCAAGCCAATGAGTTTGAAATTTTCCTTGAAAAAATTTAAACTTTGAGTAAAAAAGAAACTCCCAATCACCAGGCTGGAATTTTCTTCCTTTGATAAAATTATATTTCCATCTCTATCTTTGTTCTTGGACTATATTGGTTCTATGAATAACATCTTGTTGTATCTCATCAAGTTCATTCAATTGCTCCATTCTTTGTCTTTAGGCTTCTAATAGATCAAGACCCAATTTGGTTGTTGTTTTAAAATTATTTGACTAGAACTCAATAGGAAATAAGACTTACTTTCTGTTAGCGTTTGAAATTTCACCTCAGGCTGAGAAGGCAAATCTCAAAGCTACATCAAACCATTTCACCTCGTAGCTAGCCCTACGGGGTATGAGAAGGCTCTCTCCGGTCTATCTCGGCAAATTTTCAATGGGATGAGATGACCAATCAAAGGTAACACTGATATTAGGCTAGTAAACTGATTAAAAGGTTTATTTGGGGGTTTTTGGGGTTTTTGGTGGCAATTTGAGGATCTGGAATTTAGGGTGCGGGGATTTGACACAGTTTCTGCAGGGGGGTCTTTGGGGCAAGGTAGGAGCTTGTATTGATGTCTTTAGCTGAAGTGGGTGATCAGGAAAGAAAGAGGAGGAGCTAAAGAGAGCAAACAATGACTTTGAATTCTCTTTAGACAGCAGAAAACATAGAAATTAAACAAATTTGAAAGCAGAGCATGGCAAGCATGAATTCTAACTTTATCACTTCATTTGTTTAATATGCAGCAGTATAGAAAGGAAATGAATCACATAACAAAGCTTACAATAACATGAAGAGACACACCATCAACACAATGAGTCCACAAGAATCCCAATGATGACTGCAAAACCCTGGTCCTCCTTAGCCAAAAATTGCAGAGATACAAGTGAATAATACAATGATAGTTCCTCCCTCAAGAGTCCAACCATGAAAATGAGCATGAAAGTACATAATATAGATGATCTAACATCTTTCCCCACCTCTAGGGGTCGAGCTCACTATCCTAGGAGCTGTTTGAACAACTTCTAAACTAAGCACTACAAAATAGGCAGTCAAAACAACTTGCCTCTAAAAACTTGGAAACCAGTTCATACAGTCAATTTTACCCTTTTACATGAGAGAAACTTCTAGAAGAGTAAAACAAGAGTAAAAGTACCCAAAAAGTGCCACAAGTACAGTCAAAAGGATCATCATCGACCTCAGCAAGTCAAACTGGTGCTAATCTGCAAATTCTGGGCTGAACTGGTCAAATCTGGCCAAATCTGCTCAATGGGTCGCGCACATACTGCTCAACGGGTTGCGCACTTTGGAGCCCTGTTTGGAGGCCTTCCCGGTGTCAGAATGAGGTGCATGATAGATCGTTGGAAAGGTCTCTGAGTCTACTTTCCAAACCAACTAGAATTTTTGGATTTGGAGGTCATTTTCCTAGTCAAAAGTCAATTATCCCAAGACTACTTTTGCAGCTCAAAAAAGGGGCAGAAAGTCAAAATTTGACTGTATTTTGACCTTTTGGAGGCCCAAAACTCCATGAAAACTCTAGGTAATGGATGGGCATATGTAACTTTGCATGAAAAATCCATCAATGCTGAGTTTCCGCAAAACGGGGCTACGATGACAAAGGGTCTCACCGGGGGTGAGACCCGTTGAGAGGCCAAAACCTGTAAATTGCCCAAAAATGCCAAAAATGAGCCAAAACTTCCAAAAATTTTTGTACTTGGTGCTGTGAAGAGGCTAATGAGTGTCATGATGAGTGAGAGAAGCCTCGGCCAAGATGCGGAGTGGGTTGGCCTTCTTCTTCCTCCTAAGAGCCTCGGTCAATCTTCTTTGGAACACCTTCATCTTTGCTTTACAAACGTGCATCCTAGCCCAATAGTGGTTTTTCATGTTCCTCAGCAGTCTTTTCTCTTGGTTGGCCTTAGCCAACAGCCTCTCCAAATGGGCATTCTCCTGAATAAGCAAAGACTCCCGGTCAACAGGCAATGGATCACCGGGCCTCCTACGGTTTAGGACTCGATCACTTCGAATCCTCCAAATCTCATCAAGGGCCTTCTCCTCCTCCAGCTGAGTGTTCCGCTGCTCTAAATATGTGATGGTCCACTGAGCACCCTCAAGTCTCTGCTGCAAAGTATCATTCTCGGCCCTGAGCTGCTGAATGATCTCCTTTGCCTCCTGGCTAGGAGAACTGACCTCAAGATCAATCACTGGATCCTCATGAACCATGGGCTCTTTGCCCCTCTGCAATACATCTGTTGGTGATGAAGGCAAGGCCCCTTCCACATGCTATGGAGATAACACTCGCTGCTCTGAAGATGAAGGCGAGACCCCTTCCACCTGCTGTGGAGATAGTACTCGCCTAGCTGCTGCAAATAAGGCCCTTGGGCCTTTCTGATAGGTGACCATGGGAGTAGAGCTGACATGTCGGGTGATGGGAGCATCGGGCTGCTGAGATGGTCCTCCCTCCTCATGAATAGTCTCCTGATGTGGCTGAGGTGGCACTGTGAAAAACTCACGGGAGATAAACTCCTCCCATGAGATGCCCTGCTGTGTCAACTGATGCAAAACTATGAGCTGAATCAGACCATAGTGACAAAGACTCTTGTACTGCTGGGTCGGGGTCTTCCTCTGCAACATGGGTACCATCCTCTGAATGTTCTGAAACAGGAAGACCGGGAGGTTCATCATCCTCACCCGGGTGAAATGCATCAACAGGCGAATGTGATATGAATACACCTATGAAAATCTGCCCTCACATGTGAAGTAATGCATGATGAGTCTCATGAGGGGAGCATACTCACTCCGAAGAAATCTAAATGGGAAAACACCCGTCAACAGTCTCACAAATGCTGGCTCGACATAGGGCTCAAAGTGAAAAAAATCAAGAAGTCTACGCTTCGACCACACCTCACCCACATTCGGTATACCTGTAGCCTCTGAGATCACCTCAGGTGTCAATATGAAATTCACCCCTGCAAGAGTGACATGTCCATCATGGAGGTGTAAAACAAACAAGCGGGCCAACTCTCTATGATGCTGAATCTGAGAGAGCCTCTCACAAAACTGGTAGCGTGACATATACTGGAAACAACTCAGTGCCAAAGGACAAGCCTGTAACTCTGCCAATGAAGTGGGCTCCTCCCTCTTATGGTGACCTCCCTTACCCCCTCTACGAGGCCTCCTCTGTTCCTCAATCTCTGTAGATGATGAATGGTCATCACCTTGCTCATAAGTCTCGGTATCTGACATGGTTTTGGAGCAAGGTGGGCAAACTGAAGGAGTAAATGAACTGCTGCCTCTGCCTGCAAAAGTACTGAACTCTATGTTGTTTCAAGGGGAAAAAACATGAGGGGAATGTTAGGGGAGGGAACTTCTTAACAAGGAATGGGAATATATGATAATAACAGGGAATTTTTTAAGGGAAACTTTACAAATTGTCATGCATATAGGAACACAATTTTAACATTGGGAAATCATTTGCAAAGAATATCTCATATGGGATAAAACATGTATGATAATGAACATGGAAGGGGCATACATGAATCAATAGGGACATAGGGACATCATACACCAAATTCACTTAGGAGTTCATGTGTGTTATAAGGCAGATTCTGCTCTTTTTGTTCTTTAAGGATTACATGCACATTAAGGAGTACATACTCATCATTTTCACATAAAGGGAAAGTGTTCATGTACAAGGGGATGTCAAAGATATATAGGGGTTTGTACATGCCTTTAGATATATAGCACATTAAATTTACATGACTCTCTTCTATCTTTACAATGTATCTTTTCCTTTTTTTTTGTTTAGTTTTTGCATGTGTATGACAGAGGGAATTAGGGTTTGAGTGCTTGTGAGAGGGGTAGGGTTTATAACTTAGGGATGGGGGTAGGGAAACCTTTTATGTGCAAATGAAATGGGACAGAGATGCAAGCATGATTATTAATGAAAGAGGGGAAAAAGGAAGGGATCAATGGGACAATAAACACTTGAAACAGTCACAAAACCCTAGCATTTTACAAACATTAGCAACAGCCACATTAATCCATTCACTTACAAATTTAAAAGATAAAATCATGACACACATCATTATTTTCACCACCCATATCAACATTCATGAGTTGAGTGCCTACCTTGATCGATTTAGCAAGTTTGAAGAGGAATGAGGAAATTTGTTTGCAGTTTTGGAAGCTGGCAGCTGAACGGGTCGTGCACACCCCTGGACGGGTCGCGCACAGCTCGACGGGTCGCGCCTGTTGTGATTTTACACTGCTGGAGGCTGCTAGACGGGTCGCGCACCGCCCAACAGGTCGCGCACGAGCCTGGACGGGTCGCGCACCTGTAAACTGCCTGAAACCCTTATATTTTCGCCTCCTTCTCCTTGCACGCTCTCACAATCACTCTTGGAAGCTCGAAATGCACAATGAGAGTTAAAGGAGGGAGAATGACCTTTTATAATCTCACTTTTGAAAAAATTTCATCCAAAACCCACTTTATAAAGTCTATTTGGTCACTTTTTAAAAAACACTGATTTTCTTGGTTTCCTTTATCCTGAAATTGATTTTTTAAGTGCTTTCACCTGATTCTTTTTTGCAGGGAGATCATCTGAATGACTATGGCAAGGGGACCAGGGTTGTTGCTGCCTTTCTGAAGATTTCTTGGACACTTATTCTTTTTACAAAAATTATCATGACCTTGGCTTTAAAAACAGGGTTTTTAAATCCAAGGTTAAAAATGAGCTATACCTGATGAAAATTTCAAAGGAACATGTTTACCATCCTCCCTCTGGCTTGCTGGTCACTCAAGGACTCTTAGAAACATGACCTTGCTAATATTACTAAAACAACTGACCAAAACCCTAGACCTAGAATTTTGACATTAAGACCAAACAAGAGCATTTTGACAAACTCAATGACCTGATATGACCTGATCCAGCAAAGCCAAAAGGGATATGAATAGACCAGCTCCTCCATCAGGGTTATGGCATGCCTAACGGGATGCAAACTTTGACACTGATGCGACACTTACTAATGCAAATGCAAAGAGCTTTGATCACTGATGGATGGCTTTCAAGACCGACACTAACACTTTCCACAAACAAGTTCATAAGGGGAGTGTCTTGTTATGTTTCTCCATGTGGTACGATATGCCCATAAAGCTTCTGGAAGCTTTTCTTCTTAATCCCTTTTATGTAGATGCACAATCCTTGTTGGGTCCCTATAATACTAGTAATTACCCCATTACTATTGTAGTTGTATCCCTTATTAATATTGTTGTGCCCCTATTGTCCCCATATTGTTATTACTGTGCCCCATAGAATCCCTCTATTGTTATTTTTTGTGGCTTTATATTATTATTGTTAGGTCGGCTGGGTTATATGTACTCCTTATACTCCTATATATAGAAAGGAGGTTTTAACATTTGAATCATCGAAGAATTGTTCATTTATGTAATGTAAAGGAGGTTTCCCCCTTGAAGAGGCTGAATTCTAAGGTGTTGATCTATCTTTTCCATCTTTTTGTGAGCTGGTTTTATAACATTTGGTATCGGAGCTTCGAATTCTAGGGTTTCTCTACTTCAAATAGGTCATCGTGGCATTTTTGCTATAACTTTTTTCCTATGACGTTTCAGAAGCTAAAAAAATACCTTTTGAGAAGACATCGCGTTGAACCTCGGGTCCAAATTTCAGATCTTTTTGCGCTAAATTTACGAAGATATGATCTAAGGAAGTTAGTCTTTTTGCAGACTCCTGAATTACATTCCAAACAGGTGACCTGGGGAAAATTGTCATAACTTTCTCTCTGAGCATCGGATTGAAATTTTGTAAGAAGGTACAAAAAGAGGAAGGACTATAGTTTCTTGTATATATTTTTCAGAGCCAAAGGTATAAACAGTAACTCGTGGCACGTCGTACAAGTTCACTCTATTGAACTAGTCTATAATCAAGTCATTGTGGGAGATTTTGCATAACTCTTCCTTGGAGAACCAAATTTGGATCAAACTAGTGGCATTGGAAAGAGGACATAGAGGGCTACTGCAGGTCGCAATTTTAGAGCTGCATGATCAGAAAGTACAGAGATACATCAGAGGCAATATCAAGCTCCTACAAAGTGAAAAAAGGTGTGTAGATTTTTTAAAATTTTTGCTTAAGCTTGGTTTGAAAATTTAATTTGAAGGAATTCAAAGGGCATAGTAGAGCATTATTTTCAGTAATGGATGCCCCGAGGAAAGAAAATGCAAACACCTAGTAAGCAACCTGAAAGCTCTAGCATGACTCATGAAGAAGAGGAAGAAATGCTACATGATATATCAAAATTACAAGACCGAGTGTGTTGGGTCCCTATAATACTAGTGATTACCCCATTACTATTGTAGTTATACCCCTTATTTATATTGTTGTGCCCCTATTACCCCCATATTGTTATTTTTGTGCCCCATAGAATCCCTCTATTGTTATTTTTGTGGCTTTATATTATTATTGTTAGGTCGGCTGGATTATATTGTGACTCCTTAGACTCCTATATATAGAAAGGAGGTTTTGTCATTTGAATCATCCAAGAATTGTTCATTTATGTAATGTAAAGGAGGTTTCCCCCTCGAAGAGGCTGAATTCTAAGGCGTTGATCTATCTTTTCTATCTTTTCTTGAGCTGGTTTCATAACATTTGGTATCAGAGCTTTGGATTCTAGGGTTTCGCTGCTCCAAACAGGTCATCGTGGCATTTTCGCTATAACTTTTTTTCTGTGACGTTTCAGAAGTCGCAAAAAAAACCCATTTGAGAAGAAATCGCGCTGAACCTTGGGTCCAAATTTCAGAGCTTTTTGCGCGATATTTGCGGAGATATGATCTGAGGAAGTTGGTCTTTTTGCAGACTCCTGAATTACATTCAAAACAGGTGACCTGGGGAAAATCGTCATAACTTTCTCTCTGAGGATCGGATTGAAATTTCGTAAGAAGGTACAGAAAGAGGACGGACTGTAGTTTCTTTTTATATCATTTTAGATCCAAAGGTCGAAACAGTGACTCGTGGCACGTCGTACAAGTTCGCTCTACTGAAAAGTCTATAATCAAGTCACTGTGGGAGATTTGCATAACTCTTCCTTGGAGAATCCAATTTGGGTCAGACTTGTGGCATTGGAAAGAGGACACAGAAGGCTACTACAGGTCACAATTTCAGAACTGGATGATCTGAAATTACAGAGATACATCAGATTCAATATCAGGCTTCTACAAAGTGAAAAAAGGTGTGTAGTTTTTTTTAAATTTTTGCGTAAGCTTGGTTTGAAGGAATTCAAAGGGCATAGTAAAGCATTATTATCGGTAACTGATGCCCCGAGGAAAGAAAATGCAAACACCTAGTAAGGAACCTGAAAGCTCTAGCATGACTCATGAAGAAGAGGAAGAAATGCTACATGATATATCAAAATTACAAGAACAAGTGCAACAAATGTCACGCTCACAAAAGCTAACAGAAGCTAAGATAAATGGCGTGGAATCTAAGATAAAGGGCATGGAAGCTAAGATGGATGATTCGAAGACAGATTTGAAGAGAGACATGGCAGATTTGAAGACAGATTTGAAGACAGACATGGACGAATTGAAGATAAATATGAATAAGTTGCTACAAGAAATGGTCACTAATGGTGAAAGGGTAGTAAAGGAAACTCATGATGAGAACAAAAGAAATGTTAATCATGATTCCATAGACTCTAATGTTGGATCGAAGATCCACCATATTCCAAAAATCGATATGAGGAAGTTTGATGGCAAGGATCCCGCCACATGGATATTACAGATGGAGCAATTCTTCGATCTCAATAATGTGCAAAACACACAAAAGGTACGTATGGCAACTTTATATTTGGAACCAAATCAGTTTGTATGGTATCAATGGCTTTGCTCTCGTAAACAATTTATCACTTGGGCAATTTTTACGGAAGAATTGATAGCACATTATGAGGATACAAAAAGCAACACTTTTTTTAGCCAATTGATAAGTCTCAAACAAAAGGGTTCAATAATGGAGCACATTGAGGAGTTCCAAAAATTGAACATAAGGGTAAAAGATATTCCAGAGGAGCATAGGATTGATGTGTTCATAGGGTCTTTAAAGGATAATATCCAACATGATGTTCGCCTTTGGGAACCTGATTCATTAGAGAAGGCATTCAGGTTAGCAAGAAAAATGGAAAGCAAAATTATGGCAACCAGGAAGCATACCACTCACAACTATAAAGACGGAAGTGTTGTTGCCCCTAGTCTTCCACAACCTATAAGGTTGACACCACAACAATTGGAAGAAAAAAGAGCAAAAGGGCTTTGTTACAGTTGTGATAGCAAATACACTAAAGGTCATAAGTGTGCTGAGAAGAAATTATTCTACATAGATTGTGAAGAGGAAGAAGAAAAGGAGCAAGAAAGGTCAAAAGAAGAGGATATACTCCAGGAACAAAGCCTAGATGAAGAACAAATAAATCCGACCATATCTTGTAATGCATTGGCGGGAATTACCACTCCTCAAACCATCAAGATAGAAGGACAAATCAAGAAGAAAAAGGTAATAGTGTTGATTGATTCAGGAAGCACCCACAATTTTATTCATTGTAGGGTAGCAAAAGAATTGAATTGCTTCCTATATCCAGCACCAGAGTGTCAAGTGATGATTGCAAATGGAGGAACAATAAATTGCTCTGGAAAGTGCCATAATATCAAGCTATCCATGGGAGAATATGTATTGACTAGCCCAATGCTTTCCATTCCAATGGGAGGTGCTGATGTTGTACTAGGAGTCCAATGGCTACAATCCTTGGGTACAATAGCTTTTAATTTTCAAGAACTTTTCATCAAATTTTCTACGGAAGGAAAGGAAGTTGAATTAAGGGGTATTGCAGGGAAACCAGGAAAGATAATCAGCTCTAATGGTATGACAAAGCTTCTAAAAAAGGAGCAAAGAGGTGTAATTGCACAATTATGTTCGCTAGATGTTTCCACATTGGAATCATCTATTTCTCCAGATCTCCAAAAAGTCCTGGACAATCATTCCAAGGTATTTGAGACTCCCAAAGGTCTCCCACCTATGCGTGATCATGATCATGCTATTCATCTGATTCCAGGAAGTGTTCCTCCAAACATCAGGCCGTACAGATATCCCTATGTCCAAAAAAGTGAAATTGAACGTATGGTTGCAGAAATGCTAGAGGCTGGTATAATTCAACCGAGTCAAAGTTCTTTCTCTGCTCCAGTAGTATTGGTGCACAAGAAGGATGGATCATGGCGCATGTGTCCGGATTATAGGGAGCTCAACAAGCTCACTATTAAAGATAAGTTCCCCATTCCTGTCATTGATGAATTACTGGATGAATTGCATGGATCAATTTACTTCACCAAGTTGGATCTTCGTTCGGGATATCATCAAATCAGAATGAAGATTGAAGACATTCCGAAAACAGCATTTAGAACTCATGAGGGTCATTATGAATTTTTGGTCATGCCTTTTGGCCTTACCAATGCACCTTCAACATTTCAAGGTTTGATGAATTCAATTTTCAAACCATTCCTTAGAAAATTTGTGTTAGTATTTTTTGATGATATACTAATCTACAGCAAGTCTTGGAAGGATCATGTTGAACATGTTGACAGGGTGCTACAACTATTGGAGGAGAAACAATTATATGCAAAAAGATCCAAATGTTTCTTTGGAGTCCAGGAGGTGGAATATTTGGGTCATATTGTATCTCATGAAGGAGTTAAGGTAGACCCTAGCAAAATTAAAGCCATTAAGGAATGGAAAATCCCCACATCCATAAAGCATCTGCGAGGATTTCTTGGGTTGACAGGGTATTATCGCAAGTTTGTTAAGAATTATGGGAGAATAGCAGCACCTCTAACAACATTATTGAAGAAAGATGCATTTTCATGGACTCCGGAAGCAACAAAGGCCTTTGAACATCTTAAAGAGGCAATGTGCCAAGCACCGGTCTTAGCTACACCGGACTTCACAAAAACCTTTATTGTGGAATGTGATGCTTCAGGAAATGGAATTGGTGCTGTTCTAATGCAAGATGAAAGACCCATTGCTTTTGAAAGTCGTCCAATCAAGGGAAAGTTTTTAAGCAAAGCTATTTATGAGAAGGAAATGTTGGCAATACTCCATGCACTTAAGAAATGGCGACCCTACCTAATGGGAAGACACTTCAAGGTAAAAACGGATCATGATAGCCTTAAATACTTTTTAGAACAAAGATTATCCTCTGAAGAGCAACAAAAGTGGGTCACAAAGATGTTGGGTTATGACTTTGAAATCATCTACAAAAAAGGGAAGCAAAATGTGGTGGCAGATGCACTCTCAAGAAAGGATGAGGATGTGGAAGCATTGTTGTGTGCCATTTCTATTATCCAACCAGATTGGATAAACGAAGCAAGGGAGGAATGGAAGAATGACGAAGAAGTGTGGGCACTTATTCGAAAGCTACAACAAGATTCCAGTACTTCTGATACATTTAGCTGGCAAAATGATTCGTTATGGTACAAAGATCGCTTATACCTCTGTAAGAATTCCCAGCTAAAACAAAAGATTCTTATGGAATTGCACACTTCTCCCTTAGGAGGGCACTCAGGATTTTTAAAAACTTACCACAGGGTTAAGAAGGAATTTTTTTGGGATGGCCTTAAATCAGATATTCAAAAGTTTGTGGCGGAATGTTTGGTTTGCCAACAAAATAAAGTTGAAACAATTAAGACACCGGGTCTATTACAACCTTTATCCATTCCAAGCCAACGTTGGGAGGAGGTTTCAATGGATTTTATCACAGGTTTACCCAAGTCTGAGGGAAAGAGTGTCATCATGGTGGTAGTTGACAGACTTACCAAGTATGCACACTTTTGTGCATTATCACATCCATTTAAAGCCAGTACAGTTTCTACTGCATTTATGGAAACAATTCAAAAGCTACATGGAAACCCAAAGATTATTGTAAGTGACAGAGATCCCATTTTCACTGGAAATTTTTGGACAGAATTATTTTCTTGTCTTGGTACTCAGTTAGCTCATAGCTCATCTTATCATCCTCAATCTGATGGGCAAACTGAGATAGTAAACAAATGTTTGGAAGGATATCTTCGTTGCTTTGTATCTGATAAACAGACACAATGGGTCAAATGGTTGCCTCTGGCTGAATGGTGGTATAACACTTCCTTCCATACAGCAACAAAAATGACCCCATTTATGGCACTTTATGGGTATCAACCACCATCCATCACATCATATTTAAGAGAAAATTCTAAGGTTCAGGCAGTGGAACATCACATCGAACATCAACAACAAGTCCTCCAACTCTTAAAGGATAACCTCGTGTTGGCACAAAATAGAATGAAACAACAGGCAGATCAACATCGCAGTGAAAGAAGTTTTGATGTAGGTGATTGGGTATTCCTACGGCTACAACCATATAAGCAAATGTCCCTAAAGCAAGCTAAGAAGGATAATAAATTATCACCAAAGTATTATGGTCCGTACAAGGTGTTGCAAAAGATTGGTACTATGGCATACAAATTGGAGCTTCCTGCAGCTTCTCGATTGCACCCAGTTTTCCATGTTTCATGTTTAAAGAAGGTTATAGGCGACAAGCTCCCAGTTCAAACAATATTGCCAGAACTTGACGAGGAAGGAAAAATTATATTGGAACCGGAAGCAGTCACAGAAACAAGAACTCGACAGCTACGAAATCGATCAATTTCAGAGTATCTTATCAAGTGGAAGAACTTATCCGCTGAAGATTCCACATGGGAGGATGAGAATTTTATGCAGAAGTATCCAGAACTACTCAAGCGTTGAGGACAACACTTTTTTGAAGGAGAGGGGCATGTTGGGTCCCTATAATACTAGTGATTACCCCATTACTATTGTAGTTATACCCCTTATTTATATTGTTGTGCCCCTATTACCCCCATATTGTTATTTCTGTGCCCCATAGAATCCCTCTATTGTTATTTTTGTGGCTTTATATTATTATTGTTAGGTCGGCTGGATTATATTGTGACTCCTTAGACTCCTATATATAGAAAGGAGGTTTTGTCATTTGAATCATCCAAGAATTGTTCAATTATGTAATGTAAAGGAGGTTGCCCCCTCGAAGAGGCTGAATTCTAAGGCGTTGATCTATCTTTTCTATCTTTTCTTGAGCTGGTTTCATAACAAAGTGCAACAAATGTCACTCTCACAAAAGCTAACAGAAGCTAAGATAAATGGCGTGGAATCTAAGATAAAGGGCATGGAAGCTAAGATGGACGATTTGAAGATAGATTTGAAGAGAGACATGGCAGATTTGAAGATAGATTTGAAGACAGACATGGCAGATTTGAAGACAGATTTGACAAATTTTCTACAAGAAATACTTACTAATGGTGAAAAGGTAGTAAATAAAACTCATGATGCGAACAAAAGAAATGTTAATCATGATCTCATAGACTCTAATGTGGGATCGAAGACCCACAATATTCCAAAAATCAATGTAAGGAAGTTTGATGGCAAGGATCCCGCAACATGGATATTACAGATGGAGCAATTTTTCGATCTCAATAATGTTCAAAACACACAAAAGGTACGTATTGCAACTTTATATTTGGAACCAAATCAGTTTGTATGGTATCAATGGCTTTGCTCTCGTAAACAAATTATCACTTGGGAAATTTTTACAGAAGATTTGACAGCACATTATGAGGATACAAAAAGCAACACTTTTTTTAGCCAATTGATAAGTCTCAAACAAAAGGTTTCAATAATGGAGCACATTGAGGAGTTCCAAAAATTGAACATAAGGGTAAAAAATATTCCAGAGGAGTGTAGGATTGATGTGTTCATAGGGACATTAAAGGATAATATCCAACATGATGTTTGCCTTGGGAACCTGATTCATTAGAGAAGGCATTCAGGTTAGCAAGAAAAATGGAAAGCAAAATTATGGCAACCAGGAAGCATACCACTCACAACTATAAAGATGGAAGTGTTTTTGCCCCTAGTCTTCCACAACCTATAAGGTTGACACTACAACAATTGGAAAAAAAAAGAGCAAAAGGGCTTTGTTATAGTTATGATAGAAAATACACTAAAGGTCATAAGTGTGCTGAGAAGAAATTATTCTACATAGATTGTGAAGAGGAAGAAGAAAAGGAGCAAGAAAGGTCAAAAGAAGAGGATATACTCCAGGAACAAAGCCTAGATAAAGAAGAAATGAATTCGACCATATCTTGTAATGCATTGGCAGGAATTACCACTCCTCAAACCATCAAGATAGAAAGACAAATCAAGAAGAAAAAGGTAATAGTGTTGATTGATTCACGAAGTACCCACAATTTTATTCATTGTAAGGTAGTGAAAGAATTGAATTGCTTCTTATATCTAGCACCAGAGTGTCAAGTGATGGTTGCAAATGGAGGAACAATAAATTGCTCTGGAAAGTGCCATAATATAAATCTATCCATGGGAGAATATGGATTGACTAGCCCAAAGCTTTCCATTCCAATGGGAGGTACTGATGTTGTACTAGGAGTCCAATGGCTACAATCCTTGGGTACAATAGCTTTTAATTTTTAAGAACCTTTCATGAAATTTTCTATGGAAGGAAAGGAAGTGGAATTAAGGGGTATTGCAGGGAAACTGGGAAAGATAATCAGCTCTAACAGTATGACAAAGCTTCTAAAAAAGGAACAAAGAGGTGTAATTGCACAATTATGTTCGCTAGACGTTTCTACATTGGAACCATCTATTTCTCCAGATCTCCAAAAAGTCTTGGACAATCATTCCAAGGTATTTGAGACTCCCAAAGGTCTCCCACCTATTTGTGATCATGATCACGCTATTCATCTGATTTCACGAAGTGTTCCTCCAAACATTAGGCCGTACAGATATCCCTATGCCCAAAAGAGTGAAATTGAAAGTATGGTTGAAGAAATGCTAGAGGCTGGTATAATTCAACTGATTCAAAGTTCTTTCTCTACTCCAGTAGTATTGGTGCACAAGAAGGATGGATCATGGCGCATGTGTACAGATTATAGGGAGCTCAACAACCTCACTATTAAAGGTAAGTTTCCCATTCCTGTCATTGATGAATTACTGGATGAATTGCATGGATTAATTTACTTCACCAAGTTGGATCTTTGTTCAAGATATCATCAAATCAGAATGAAGACTAAAGACATTCCGAAAACAGCATTTAGAACTCATGAGAGTCATTATGAATTTTTGGTCATGCCTTTTGGCCTTACCAATGCACCTTCAACATTTCAAGGTTTGATGAATTCCATTTTCAAACCATTCCTTAGAAAATTTTTGTTAGTATTTTTTGATGATATACTAATCTACAGCAAGTCTTGGAAGGATCATGTTGGACATGTTGACAGGGTGCTACAACTATTGGAGGAGAAACAATTATATGCAAAAAGATCCAAATTTTTCTTTGGAGTACAAAAGGTGGAATATCTGGGTCATATTGTATCTCATGAAGGAGTTAAGGTAGACCCTAGCAAAATTAAATCCATTAAGGAATGGAAAACCCCCACATCCATAAAGCATCTGCGAGGATTTCTTGGGTTGACAGGGTATTATCGCAAGTTTGTTAAGAATTATGGGAGAATAGCAGCACCTCTAACAAAATTATTGAAGAATGATGCATTTTCATGGACTCCAGAAGCAACAAAGGCCTTCGAACATCTTAAAGAGGCAATGTGCCAAGCATCGGTCTTAGCTACACCAGACTTCACAAAAACCTTTATTGTGGAATGTGATGCTTCAGGAAATGGAATTGGTGTTGTTTTAATGCAAGATGAAAGACCCATTGCTTTTCAAAGTTGTCCAATCAAGGGAAAGTTTTTACACAAAGCTATTTATGAGAAGGAAATGTTGGCAATACTCCATGCACTTAAGAAATGGCGACCCTGCCTAATGGGAAAACACTTCAAGGTAAAAACAGATCATGATATCCTTAAATGATTTTTAGAACAAAGATTATCCTTTGAAGAGAAACAAAAGTGGGTCACAAAGATGTTGGGTTATGACTTTGAAATCATCTACAAAAAAGGGAAGCAAAATGTGGTGGCAGATGCACTCTCAAGAAAGGATGAGGATGTGGAAGCATTTTTGTGTGCCATTTCTATTATCCAGCCAGATTGGATAAATGAAGCAAGGGAGGAATGGAAGAATGACGAAGAAGTGTGGGCACTTATTCGAAAGTTACAACAAGATTCCAGTATGTCTGATACATTTAGCTGGAAAAATGATTCGTTATGGTACAAAGATCGCTTATACCTCTGTAAGAATTCCCAACTAAAACAAAAGATTCTTATGGAATTGCACACTTCTCCCTTAGAAGGGCACTCAGGATTTTTAAAAACTTACCACAGGGTTAAGAAGGAATTTTTTTGGGATGGCCTTAAATCAGATATTCAAAAGTTTGTGGCGGAATGTTTGGTTTGCCAACAAAATAAAGTTGAAACAATTAAGACACCGGGTCTATTACAAACTTTACCCATTCCAAGCCAATGCTGGGAGGAAGTTTCAATGGATTTTATCACAGGTTCACCCAAGTCTGAGGGAAAGAGTGTCAACATGGTGGTAGTTGACAGACTTACCAAGTATGCACACTTTTGTGCATTATCACATCCATTTAAAGCCAGTACAATTTCCACTGCATTTATGGAAACAATTTAAAAGCTACATGGAAACCCAAAGATTATTGTTAGTGACAGAGATCCCATTTTCACTGGAAATTTTTGGATAGAATTATTTTCTTGCCTTGGTACTCAGTTAGCTCATAGCTCATCTTATCATCCTCAATCTAATGGGCAAACTGAGATAGTAAACAAATGTTTGGAAGGATATCTTCGTTGCTTTGTATCTGATAAACAGACACAATGGGTCAAATGGTTGCCTCCGACTGAATGGCAGTATAACACTTCCTTCCATACAGCAACAAAAATGACCCCATTTATGGCACTTTATGGATATCAGCTACCATCCATCATATCATATTTAAGAGAAAATTATAAGGTTCAAGCAATGGAACATCACATTGAACATCAACAACAAGTCCTCCAACTCTTAAAGGATAACCTCGTGTTGGCATAGAATAGAATGAAACAACAGGCAGATCAACATCACAGCGAAAGAAGTTTTGATGTATGTGATTGGGTATTCCCACAGCTACAACCATATAAGAAAATGTCCCTCAAGCAAGCTAAGAAGGATAATAAATTATCACCAAAGTATTATGGTCCATACAAGGTGTTGCAAAAGATTGGTACTATGGCATCCAAATTGGAGCTTCCTGTAGCTTCTCGATTGCACCTAGTTTTCCATGTTTCATGTTTAAAGAAGGTTATAGGCGACAAGCTCCCAGTTCAAACAATATTTCCAAAACTTGACGAGGAAGGAAAAATTATATTAGAACCGGAAGTAGTCACAGAAACAAGAACTCGACAGCTACGAAATCGATCAATTTCAGAGTATCTTATCAAGTGGAAGAACTTATCCGCTGAAGATTCCACATGGGAGCATGAGAATTTAATACAGAAGCATCTAGAACTACTCAAGCGTTGAGGACAACACTTTTTTGAAGGAGAGGGGCATGTTGGGTCCCTATAATACTAGTGATTACCCCATTACTATTGTAGTTGTATCCCTTATTAATATTGTTGTGCCCCTATTGTCCTGATATTGTTATTACTGTGCCCCATAGAATCCCTCTATTGTTATTTTTGTGGCTTTATATTATTATTGTTAGGCCGGCTAGGTTATATTGTACTCCTTAGGCTCCTATATATAGAAAGGAGGTTTTGACATTTGAATCATAGAAGAATTGTTCATTTATGTAATGTAAAGGAGGTTTCCCCCTCGAAGAGGCTGAATTCTAAGGCATTGATCTATCTTTTCTATCTTTTTATGAGCTGGTTTCATAACATTGCTAGTAAAAATTTCTTTTGATTACTTTATTGGTAGATTCCACTTGTCCATTGGCTTGTGGATGATATGGAGTAGACTTCTGATGTCTGATTTTATACTCGTCCATTATCTTCTGTACCAACTTGGATGTAAATTGAGTACCTTGATCTGTCACAATTTCCCTTAGGACACCAAAACGAGTGAAAATATCCTCAAAAAGAAATGAAACTACAACATTTTTAGTAGCAAAAGGAAGTGCTTTAACTTTCACCCATTTTGTGACATAATCTTTACAAACAATAATGTACCTTTTTTGTCTTCATAGTGGATTGATTGGACCAACAAAATCCAAAGTCCATTTCTCAAAAGGTTCAATAAGTACTTGAGGTTGTGGAGGCATTTCATTTGAAGGAACATGCTTCCCCATTCTTTGAAAATTGTCACATCTATTAGCATATTGCTTAGCATCCTTAAAAAGAGAAGGCCAATAATATCCTAAGAGAAGGACTTTATAGGAATTTCTTTTATCCGTGAAATGCGCTCCATATGGTTCAACATGACAAGCTTTTAATATCTATGGTACTTCATCCCCTCTAACATGTCTTTGAATGATTAAGTTAGGTATTTGGTGAGCACCAGTATTGCAGCAATAATGCTGCAACTCCTGGGCTGCCTACTTTACTCTTATCAACTTGGTAGTTCGTAACAAACTTGGAAGCGACGGTGTTGTATGCACAAGTACTAGTTCTTACTGCAAGTTGTCACTTGGTCAGCTGGTGTAAGATCACTAGGAGCTCAAGACAACTTCTATGGATTCCAGAAGAAGATCTATATGTGATGAAAGGAGAGAAAGACTATTCTATAGATATTACTCTAACTACAGAAAGGAGAAAGATTGGAATATAAAGCAAACCAAGTAAATCCTAATTAACCAACTAATCCTACTTTCGTAGAAAGCACTATGAAAACCATGAAAAGAATTCCATTACCTACTCAAGGAAGTAAACAACATCTAACTAAACTATTTCTGGAAGTAAATGAGCAAAAAACATATTTTTGGATTTTTATGTATTTTTATGTGAATTTGTCATGCATGTAATTTATTTGTTTGTGAATGTGATAGCGAATAGGTGGCGTTAAAGGGCGGTTTTGGGACTTGAGAGGATATAGGATGGTGTGGATGGGTCTTATGAGCTCTCAGGTGGCCTTCTAGAGGCTTTTCCAAAACTTGGTCTTCAAAAGAAAACCTACAGTAAAATCTAAAGGAGGACACAGGAAATCTACAGGAGGAAAAACAACATTCTACAGGAGGCCTACAGGAGGAGGCCGAGAGCAGTTTTCACTATTTTGAAGGTGTGAGAGTGGGTGGATAAGGTGGATGAAGGTTATAATGAAGTGTTAGGGAACCTAGGGTCTACTAAGAATAATTAGGAGAGAGAAAGATGATTGGATTTGCTCAAGGAGAGAGGAAGAAATTCTATGGAAAATGTAGGAAACTAAGGCAGAATTGAGGGGAGATTTGGGCAACCTGTAGGGCATGGATCAGATGGAGGATGGGATGGTTGATAGGCTAACCTACTGCTAGAATATATCTGATGCATAAACAATTGACAACCAACCAATGAGATCATGCAAGCAATGAAATAAGTGCATCTAGAAAAATAGAGTTTTGCATCAAACTAGTCTAAACTATGATCTATGAAAGGAAATGCTGAGAAATGCTACAAGAAAGGAAAGCATGAAAGAAGACTGTTGTAAATAAATAAATGAGCATGATGCAGAAGTTCTGAAGCAAAGCAATACTAGACTATTAACCAACTAAAAAGCTGCAAACACTAGAAGTCCTATGAATGAGGAAACTCTGTGTTTTTGGGGCAGCAAGAGGGTCTTTGCCTCAAATCATGGTCCCAAAGGGAGGAAGAGAGGCCAAGGAACTTCCGCTATCCTTTTGAATCTTCTCTTTATCACTGCTTAACCTACTATAGAAAGCACAAATGGAAGCAAACTACTGAATCATAAAAAGCAACCTATTCTTAACCACAAGATAAATATATCTAACAACAACCTAATCTAAAAACTGAAGTAAGGCATACAAATACAAGTAAAAAGAATCTTGGCTACTTGGATTGGGTCCTAACCCAAGAGCTTCAGTCCTCTGAGGTAACCCAGTGCTAGCTCAAAAAGGATTCCATCTTTATTTCCAAAACAATAACAAGATTACATGAAACCGTCAAAATAATAAGCTCGAAGTTGGAGTAGAGTTTACATAAGAAAAATTACAACAAAAATCCAACAAAAATCCGACCCTAGTGAGGCCCTAGACCTCTCTACTTATACAAATGAAGCTACCAACAACTTCCTTAAAATCAGGGAGGCTTGGCTGCCAAAACTCGAGATAATCATCAGTCATCCTCCACTTGCTCGGCTACCTTCTAGTGCATGACTTGGCTGTTTGTACTCCGAGCTGAATGAAGGGGAATTTGAAGTGAGGATTAATAAATGAGGGGGATTCCCTCCTATAATTCCTCTCCTTTGTCCACTTCGAGTTATTTTTGCCATTTGTCCACTGGATCCTTGACTTTGACCACAAAATGCATCTATAATTTGCATTAAACACATATTAGACCACATGGTATCATAAATAACTCAACTCACTCTACAAGCATAAATATAATCAGAAAAACATACAATAAGATAAGAGAATGGTTGATTTGACTAGGTTAGGAGCTAAAATGAGCCCATATAATTACCCATTTATGAGGCTTATCATCACCCCCCTACTGAAAGTGTTTTTCATCCTCTAAGCAACTTAGTCCATCTCCTCATCTTTTATGGCCTTGGTGGAATCCCTAGCATCCCATGCTTCTGATGTGGTCTCCTCTTCCTTGTCATAGAATCCTGCCTTCCTATCTATCTCTTCCCACTGCTCCTGCTCTTCTTCTTCTCTTCTGCCTTCCAACATGCCTAGCAACAGTGGGGGACTCAATTTGAGGCCAATCCAATTGACCTTCAGCCTCTGCATGGAGCGCTTGTACATTGCCACTCTCCTTAATGCCTCCTTCATCCTCATTGGGGAATGATATTCCCTGATCTGCAGACTGTGTGGTAAGGTGTTCCATCTCCTCATACATGCATGCACACAGTCATCCCCAAGTAGCCTTTCCATATCCTCAAAGTGTGCAATGTCTTGTGCCTGGTCACTTATATATCTAGGGGCAATCTAAGGATTATTGGCAAGCAGGTTATGTGTGTTGATGAGTGCCATGGGGTCTAATGGCTCAACTCTGATTTTGCTCCTTTATCATCAAACTTCTTATCTCTGCTGCCCTTAACTCTTCATGGTTCATCCATGAGGTCATGGCCATTAGTTGCAGGTCCCCTAGCCTGGCATTGGGGTCTCACACATTCATGTCTGTGAGGGCCATGTTATGTAGGTATAATTCTACCATCTTTTCTTTATCTTATGATGTGCTTTGGTCACACAGGTCCATAAACTGCCTGTAATCTTGGAAAGGCATTGTGCCTTTTTGTGCCAAAGTTTTATTTGAAATTGCAACCATTGGTCCTTGAGATATAGGCCATAGGATTTTGTTGGTGTTCTACATTGCAATGCCTCCATGGACCAGCAAGCCATGCATGCCAGTTGGGTCTCTTTCTCTTGCAGCTGCCTCCTTAGCAATTCATTTTCAGTTTCAAGGTGGTTTCTTGTAATTGCTTCTCTGTGTCTGATAGCACTCAAATCTTTGCCCATTTCTCTGAGTTTGTTCTCTATATGGCCAATATCCTCAAATCCTTTGGATTTGTCTATTTGCATCCACCTATGTGTTCTTATTATCTCTTTCTCTAATTCAAAGAATAGTGGAATTTCAAATTTTCATGGAATTATTCTTTCCCACCTTAAGAAGATTGTAGTAGGAGCCAAGACTGGGCTGGGGATCAGATTCTTGTAGCTCTGTTTCTTCCTCCTTTCCCTGTGGTTGTCCTTCTATCCTTTTCTCAAGCTTTTGGGTCTCCTGTAGTTTTGACAGTGTCTCCTATAGAACTGTCTGTGCCTCCTATAGCACTGTTTTTGGGTCCTGTAGTTCTACCTTTTCTTTCGATGTGGGAGATCTAGGGTCCCCCTTTCATATGTGACAGGTGCCTTAGAATGGGATTCCTTTCCTTGGGAAGAGGGTGACTATTCAATTATAATTGGCACTTTTGAAGAAGGCTGGGGTTTCCATGTTTTGATTCTTGTGCTCTTCCTAGCCCTGAAATACATGGAGGCCTACCTTTTCCTCTTCTGCTTTGGTTTGATGGGTGTACTGAGGGTAGTGAAAGCAGCTGCTACTTCTCTTTCTAGAGTCTCAAGGGACACTTCTCCTTGTTCTGTCTTTTCTGCCCCTTTTTCTCCTCCTTTTGTCTCCTATTCTGTCTCTGTTTGCTCCGTTTCTTCCTGCTCTGCTTCTTCAGCTTTCTCCTCCTCTATCATAGTTTCTTCCTTATTCCCTTCTTTTTCTGCTAAGTCACCAGTTGCTTCACCTT
Organism: Pinus tabuliformis; assembly: GCA_031772625.1. Classification (NCBI taxonomy): domain Eukaryota; kingdom Viridiplantae; phylum Streptophyta; class Pinopsida; order Pinales; family Pinaceae; genus Pinus; species Pinus tabuliformis. The sequence continues at coordinate 811,946,220 of CM062815.1, read as the reverse complement.
TTTCCCCTTGTTGCTCTTCCTCCTCACTGCTAGTAGGACTGACATCATAGGTTAGGGTATTTATGTCATCCTCAGGTGTCATGTTTCAGAAGATTTTCCATGTTATAGGGAGTGTAAATGTATGGAGGGCTTCTTCCACTAAAATTTTGATTAACCCATGGTGAGCTAGCTGCTCTGAATTTCCTGCTTGAACTTTAGTGTTGGAGTCAATGAGAGACTGCAAGAGGAAGTATGGGATGTTGAGCTTCTGAGGGACTATAGTGTCCATGCCATACCTTAATTCATGAAGGATTCTAAAGTGGTAACCATAGACAATGTTGTACCTCCCCTCACAGGAAATATATTTGATTATTTGGTAGCTAACCTCATCCCAAGGATATGGTATGCTAGCCCTTCTAATGCCATTTTTATCATCTACAGGGGTTTCATTGTTTTGGAAAAAGTTTTTCTTAGCAGCCTAGCCAATTGGTTTCTCATCCTTACTCCAAGGCAACCCAAGAGGAAGGGAAGTGACCCTACTGATAAATTTAGGGGTTATCTCCATGGAAATACCTCTAAAGGTGATAGTGGCGTGTGTTCTGGTGTGAGGGACCAAAGAGTGGGCAAATTCTTGAGCAATTTCCTCATCAAACCCTCGAAATTTCTCAAAAAAGTTCATCCAATTTGCTCTTGTGAATATGTCCACTACTCAGGAATGTGCATGGAGCCTGGAGGAGTTGGCGGGCTCCTTCCTCATAAAACCTCCTTTCATTTTGTTTATGCTTCTTTGGGAAACCAAATGTGGAGATGGAGACAACAATTTTTGAAAAAAAAACAAAGAAACAAAGAGACTATGTTTTTTTTTCATGTATTTCCTCCACCTAAAGGCTCGATTTCACCCTCGAATTTAAACCGCTGCTTACATATTTTGATATTCAATGGGGGTATGCATGGAACCTACCTCCTCAACCCAAGAATCGCGCTAAAACTCATGTTTTCTCCCTTAAAAACAACTCACTGGCCCTCATGTAGAAGACTGTTGTCCCTCCTGTAGAATTCCTGTAGGTCCTCCTGTAGAACCTGTAAGTGCTCCTATAGAAAATGCCGAGAGTAGGAACATGGGAGAGATCAATGGAGAATGATGGTTACGAGGTTGTGGGGGCACAAGAAGATTGCAGGAGTGGAGTTTCGAGGAGAGAATGAAGGAAAAGGTGGTGAGAGTGCTCGGGGAGGAGTACTTATTGCGTTTTATGGATATTTCTAGTGATGGAGGGTGAGCTAGAAAAGTGTACGTTGGCCATATTCGGACCGTTGGTCCCCGCCTACCTTGTCATCAAGGCCCTTTCCTCATAATCATCCCTCATGATTGCATCGGAGTTCACATTTCCTCCACTACCTGTCCTTGACATCTTTCTTGAGTTGACTATGCGCACGTGTGGGTGACATCTTCGGATGAGTGGAGTCAACTAGATGAAGGTGGCCAAGTTAACTAGCCACCTTTCCCTCGTTCAACCTCAACAATCTCGTTATTTTTGCATGCCTTCTAATTACACAAATGCAAACAGAGGAGTGGGTTAGTTACTTACCTGAGATCTGAATGCATTTGTTGTGAGGTGTTGTGGCTCTCTCTCTGCTGCATGCCTTTGTTTCTTTTGATGCATGTTGTCTACTTGTTGATGTGTGGTTGTGCCTTGTGCAGGTTCTTCTCTAGCTGGATCTAAGCTTCAGGTGTCTTCTTCAACCTTCATATTTGCACCCTCTTGCAGTTGATGCTGGATTTTAATGGGATCAACTGCTACAGGAATTCCTACAGGAGCTCCTGTGGCTGCTTCTCCCCTTGAAACTTTAGCTTCTTCCTATGCTTGGAGTTGTGAGGATGATGCTAGAGATGTAGATAGAGATGGAGAGGTAATAGGTGGGCTTCAGGTGAGGTTGATGGTTTTGTTCCCTTTCTTATTTTTTTGTTTTTTTTCCTTAAGAACTATTTTTTTCTGTGTTTTTCTTGGACAGGAAGAAGAATGATGCTTGGGGTATGATGCAGGCTTGGAAATTATGGCAAGGAGGTTTGGAGACTGTAGGAGGATTTATATATTTTTCATGAAGCTTACCTGTCCCTCAAACTACCTTTTATATCCATTTCTGGCTCTCTGTAATTCCTACAGGAGCCTCCTGTAGAAAACACAGCCTTTGTAAAAGAAGCATAGTGAGGTGAAACAACTACCAAGACTGATGGAGAAAGGTGTGGGAAGGTAGGATAGGTGCTGGTGTTATTTTCAGGGCTCCCTTGGCACCTTCTGCTGCTTCTTGTAGTCCTCCTATAAACCTGCAATGCAACTGAAAATTCATTTTTATTTTTCTCTTTTTTTTTTGAAAACAACTAGGGCACCTCAGGGAGGTTTTCACCCAGGGATCTTATTTTTCTCTCTTTCTTGACATCATTGGGCCACCTCAGAAGAGGTTTTCAACCCAATGATGGGACTCAAGCGCCTCATGGATGTTTTCACTTGAGTCCTTATTTTTTTATTTTTTCTTTTTCTTCAGTGAGTGGGTGAAGTCGAGGCTAAGACATGCTCCACTACCATCACTGTCTTATTCAAATTTTCAATGAACTCTCACTTGGAGAGGGGTTTCTTGTAGACTTTCAACTGATGTCCATTGACAATCATGGGGATGGCTTCATCATCAATGGTTTTGATCAAAACTGAACCATTTTCATTGCATTTCTCCATAGTGTAGGGTCCCATCCATCTTTTCCTTAGCTTGCCCTTGAAATATTTGTATCTTGAATCATAGAGTAGTCCCCAATCTCCCTCTTGGAATTGATTCTCCTTGATATTTTTTTCATGTCATATCTTTCTCTAAAGTTGAACTACCTCTGTATGGAGAAGGGCCTGCATTCTGTGTTCATCCAATCCATTGAGCTGAAGTAATCTCTCTTTTTGTGCATGGCTAACGTCTAGGTCCAGCTGAGCTGCCATCCTCAAGGTATTGAATTCAAATTCTATTGATAGCAAAGCCTTCTTCCCATAGACCAGCTCATAGGGTGTGAACCCTGTGGTGGTCTTCCATGTTGTGTTGTAGGCCCAAGTAGCCTCAACTAATCCGTCTGACCAGTCTTTTCTGCTGCTGCTCACTACCTTTGTCAGGATCTCTTCCAGTGCTCTCTTAGTGACCTCCACCTGCCCATTAGCTTGTGGATGGTAAAGGGTTGAAGTCCTGTGCTTGATTCTATGATGTGTGAGCAGGTCTTCAATCAAATTGGAAGTAAATTGACTACCTTGATCTGTGACCAATTCTCTTGGATACCCAAACTTGTAGAATATGTTCTCTCTCAAAAATCCAACTACTTTTTCTTCTATCATTGCTTTGATTGCTTTTGTCTCTGCCCACTTTGTTAGGCAATCGGTGAACACAATGATGTATTATTTCTGCTTTGAAGGAGGGCTGATAAGACCCACAAAGTCCATGCCCCACTTCTCAAATGGCTCAAAGGTCGCTTGAGGTTGCATGGACATCTCATCCTTTGGAGTAGGTTTCCCCATCCTCTGACACCGATCACACTGTTGGTATATCTCCTCACATCCTGATGAAGAGTGGGCCAATAGTAGCCTGCTTGCAGTATCTTGAAGGCAGTGATTTTTACTGAAAAATGACCTCCACAAGGTTTTTCATGACAGGTCAGGAGGATGTCAAAGACTTCCTCCTCCCTGAAACATCTTCTAAAGATTTGATCTGGCCAAGTTTGAAGAGATTTCCCCCAACCAAGTTAAAGGGGTGCTTTTCCTTACTACCCTTCTTTTCTCTTTTGAGGACAGGTATGGTGGGAACTTTGCTAAAACCAAGTAGTTTTCTATATCAGCAAACCATGGAGAGAGTACTGAGATAGCAAACAGATGTTCATCTAGCATTTGGTCATCCACCATTCCTTCTTCACCTGTAGGAAAATTTACTCTAAACAAAAAGTCAGCAACAACATTTTCTTTACCAAGATTATCAATAATGGTCAAATCAAAATGCTGCAGTAAAAGCAACCATCTAATAATGTGAGCATTTACATCCAGTTTGTTCATTAAATATCTAATTGCAGCATGATCAGTGTGCATAAAAGTTTGATAGCTTGTGATATAATGTCTGAATTTGTTTAAAGAATACACAACACCTAGGAGTTCCTTCTCGATCACTGTATAGTTTAACTTGGTCTTTGACAAGTTTTTGCTTATAAAGTATATGCCATAAGGCAAATTTTAATCAATTTGTCCCAAGGTTGCTCCTATTGCTTTGTTCGAGGCATCTGTGTGAATGTGGAAAGGTAGGGCTCAGTTTGGGCCTCTCAGAATTGGGGCAGTCACGAGCTTGTTGTTCAAGGTTTCTAGGGCTTCTTGACAGTTTTCTGACCATATAAACTCGACATCTTTACCTAAGAGGCCAAACAAAGGAGAGGCTAGCTTGTTGAAATCTTTAATGAATCTCTGATAATACCCAGCTAAGCCTAGGAAACTTTTGACATCTCTCACTTTTTGAGGAGGTGGGACCCTTTGGATGATGGAAATTTTCTTGGGGTCCACTTGCAATCCTTGTTGAGATATTGCATGACCTAGCACAGTCCCTTCAGTCATCAAAAATTCACATTTTTCTAGATTGAGGGACAGGTTCATCTCAATACACTTGTCTATAACGTTTCCTAGATTAGATAAGGCTTCTTGAAAGTCAGAGCCATAAGGAGTAAAGTCATCCATGTATATCTCTACTGCATCATGAACTAATTCAGAGAATATACTCAATATAGCTCTTTGGAAAGTGGAGGGAGAGTTACACAAACCAAAAGGAAGGACCCAATATGCAAAGGTACCCCAAGGGCAAGTGAAAGTGGTCTTATCTTGGTCTTTCGGGCCGATTTGAATCTGATTGTACCCGCTAAACCCATCTAGGAAAGACAAAAAAAAATTCCCTGGCAGACCGTCTAACACTTGATCTATGAAAGGTAAAGGAAAATGGTCCTTTCTAGTGGCTTTGTTCAATTCCTGATAGTCGACACAGATTCTCCACTTACCATTTTTCTTTGGCACTAGAACCAAAGGAGAGATCCATTCACTGTCAGAGATGGGATAGATGAATCTTGCATCAATCAATTTTTGCAGTTCTTCCTTAACAATATCTTTAAGTGCTATATTCATCCTCCTTTGAGGCTACCTGACTGGCTTGCAACCCTCCTTGATGTATATATGATGAGTAAATATTGAAGGGTGCAATCCCTTCATATCCTTATAACTCCAAGCGAAGGCATCTCGGTGTTTTCTCAATAGGATACACAATTCCTTCTCCTGGGAAGTGGATAGGGATGGATTGATTTTCAAGGTTCTTTCTGGGCCGAACTCTATATTCTTAACATGGAGAGGAGTGGAGTTGGCTGCACCAATACCAGTTGAGGGGTTGTTTTGGGTTTCTCTTACTATGTCCTCTAATGGTGATACACTGGGAGATGGATCCTGAATCATATTTTCAATCATATCATCCTCATCTTGTTGTTTTTCCCCCATGGCGATTCCTAATGCACAAAGCAGTGCAGAATAAACTTCATCCTCATCTTCCTCTTCCAACCAGAGAGGTAGATCATGTTCTAACAAGGGTTGGGCAAGAGGATATAGGATTAACTGCTTGGACATATGCCCGTTCTTTATGGTCATGTTCCCAGCTCGACAACTGATGTAGGCATCGACAGTAGCCAACTAGGGTCTTCCCAGAATGAGAGGATACCCAGTGAGCTTTGCCTTTGGCTGGAGAACTAAGAAATTAGTAGGGTACTGATGAGTCCCAAAAATGGATAATTATTTGGGCTCATTCAACCTCCTAATTCGACTTAATCCACCATTCTCATTATTTTATTGCATGTTTTTTATTATATTTATGCTAATAGAGTGAATTGAGTTAGTCATTATGCCAACAAGTCTAATGTGTGCTTTGTGTAGCCGTTTTGGTCAATTTGGAGACAAAATTGAAGGTTTTAATGAGCACTTGGCAGCCAAATTCGTGGGAGAACAAGGGAGAGGATTTGTAGGAAGGTGTCCCCTTCATTTATGGGCCCTTACCTCAAATTCTCCACCATCAGCTCGGAGTTCAAGGGCCACAAAATCAATTAGCACAAGGGCAGCCAAGCAAGTCAAGTAGGACTGCTGTTAACTATAAGTTTTGGGCAGTCGAATCCCTAAAGTTTAGGAGGACTGTTGGGGTCCTCAATTTGTATAAATAAGAAGGTTTAGGGACTCATTTTGGTTAGCTAGTGGTTAGTCATTTTTTCTAGCCAATGGTTAGTCATTTTGTAGGCAAAAGTTAGCTAGTCTATAGTTCGATTTTTAGGCAGTAGATTAGCTTTTCTTTCAGCACATTTTCAAGTTTCCCTTGTGGACAGTTTTGATGTAACTCTTCTTTTCTTGCTCAATAAAGATGAATCCAACTTTGCACCAGCTCTAAATCTCTCTTAGGAGGCTGTAGCTCTTGGGGTTGGGCCCATCTCAAGCGCCCAGTACCTCCTTTGATTATCTTTATGTGTTTTTTTTGCATTCTTAGAATAAAATCTGCTATTTAGATCTAGATCTTGTTTTGTTATTTAGTTTGTTTTTTGATGAGTAAAATAGCTTTTCATGCTCAGATTTAGTTGATAGGTTGTTAACAGAAAAATCTTCAAGAAAAGGGCCAACAAACATCTGTGGTTTCACCTCTCCCTCAGTGGGATCAGGAGCTGTGACTAGGATGACTTTTCTGCCCACAAAAACATTGACTTTGCTTTGCCATGCAATCATTAGTGTTTGGTTTTCATTTGCAGAAGTTGGTTACATGTTCAGATCTTTGAATGCTTCATTGCATAGTTAATATACATGGTTTCCTTGCAAATAAAGCTGCTATCCATTCTCGTTATTGTTAGCCATATCATAGTTGGGTAGCATAGCTAGATCTTTGTTTTCTTGCATGTCTTTGTTGGTTTAGTTGGAAACACAAATTTCAGAGCACCTATACCACTTCTCTATCTGCCCAGACTCCCTCAAACCCATCTTCTCCATCTCCTAGCTTGGTTTCTTGCCTCACGTTGTGACATTGCCCTCATAACCCTACCTTTTGTGCAGCATTATTCCAGCCTTCTTGGAACAAGTCCAGCCATCTACACCTTCTCCTCAACTCCATCCTCCAAGCCTTGAACTCCCCTACACCCCTATTCCACCTCCATACTCATTCCTCCACCTTTTTCCCTCCATCCATGCTCCAAAATTCCATTACTAAACATCTTGTAGAAAAATTACAGAACATCCTATAGAAATCCCAGAACATCCTGTAGAACCCCTACAGACTTCCTGTAGAAGCTCATAAGCGCGGTTTCTTGGCAGCCAAACTTTGTGAAACTCTCTGGAAGGGTGTTAGGGACCCCTTAGACCCTCTCTGAACCTTCCCAACCTTTCCCAAGCATTTCTCCCCTTGATCTACCCCTGCACAGTAAAAAGCCAGTTAGAAGCACATGCATGATAATTCCAACAACTTCAACAAAAATACAAAAATATGTTTTCTTCAGATAGAGGTAGTCTAGACACATGTATTTTACCTTCATATAAGTAATGGCATCTCTTTCAGTAGTTTGCATGCTCTCCATTGCGTCAGTAGGACTAGCTGGTAGAATTAGGGTTTGCTAGGGTTTGCGTTTCTTTTTGGCTTTCAGTTTCTTTCCGCAAGTAGATTAGCTTCCTTTGAGTTAGCTTTCATCCATCAATTAAAAATCTTCTTCTAAGAGCTCATAGAGGTTGGCTTAAGCCCCTAGCGGACTTGTGCCAGCTGACCAAGTGACAGCTGCAGCAAGAGCTAGTACTTGTGCATACAGCACCGTCGCTTCCAAGTTTGTTACGAACTACCGGGTTGATAAAATTAAAGAAGGGAGTTCCAGGAGTTGTAGCATTATTGCTACAATACTGGGGCCCACCATCTTTTTGGCGCCGTTGCCGGGGAAGCGTCAGAGTATTGGTGATTGTTGCTTTTCTTCTATTTTCCACTACAATCTTCTGCTAAGTAGTTTATTTCATTTCCATTATGCAATTTCGTCTATGCAAAAGTAGATTAGAATTTCCCGCTTTCATAGATTAGCATTTCAAATCCGCAATTTCATTTCTGCAAGCGTAGATTAGCATTTGAATTCCGCAAGCGTAGACTAGCATTTCATTCCTGCAATTTCATTTGAGCAAAATAGATTAGCCATTTCCTGCTTTCATTTCAATTCCGCATTTTCATTTCAGCAAGATAGTTAGTTGCAGTTCAATCTATTTTAGTTTTTGCAGGTACAAGCAGAAAAAAGAAAAAAACAACCAAAAATATTTCCATTCATGCCTTGTAGGAGTAGAGATAATTTAGAAAAATATTTGCACAACACCCCCCTCTGCTTCACACAGCCAACCTTCGCTCTTCTTCGATGGTTGTGATTAAGAAGAAGCCCTAGGTGGACATAAAGGCATATTTAAAGAACCTCTAGGGGAGAAGAAGAAGAAAAAATTCCTCTGGAGCGAATGGCTACAAGTAGAAATGTTGGGAGCAGTACCTTATCCAAAAATGAATTTGCAAATCAGATCGAAGATTTTAAGAGTGATATGAGGCAGTTTCTTGCCATGCAACTGGATACCTTGCAGATCCAAAGGAAGCAAGAGGAAGCCAAGAGGGCTCTGGTCATCTTTTGTCCCAGGTGCACTAGAAAGCATCCTAGGAACGAATGTCCATTGTACTCTATAGAAGTGTGTTTTATCTGTGAAGAATACCATCCTACAGATCAGTGCCCTTAGTTGCCTGGAATTAAAGCTGCATATCAAAGAGCCAAAGGAGCCACTAAAACACTCTATTATATGAACCAAAGGAGGCCGCATGGACCTAGATCTTACCAGCAGGAACTGCAAGGGACACACGAGACCTATTATGACCCCTATCAAGCCACTTTCATGCCTTCTTGGGGTCCCCCTGCTCATCCTTCCTGGTTCACACCTCCTCCTTGTTCCTTCACAGATCCATATTATGCCCAACTAGTTTCTCATTCATTTCACTCTTATGCTCAGCCACAACCTCAGTGGAATGCACCTTATCAGGGGTGGAGGCCCCAGTACAGCTCTCATACTGCTCATTTTCCTCCACCACCTGCTCATCCACAACCATCACCTCCTCCTCCACCAAGGCAGCCCCAAATTCCTGCCCAACCACAACCCCATCCACATCCATCTCAAATATACACCCCCACTCAGCTACCCATACCACCATTTCCAAACCCGCACATTGGAATAGCTCAACCCAATTGCAAAGCTGAGGCACAACATGTCCGAACAACTCCTCTTGAGCTCAATGATCTTCACCATAGCTCAAGAAGAGTATTGCAAAAAAGAGACTATATTGCAGGCATTGAAGGACCACATCCAGCAGAAGAAGATTCAAAAGAAAAGATCAAAGAACCATGGGCTGCACTTGATGAAGAGAAGGCATCAAAATCAGAGATCGAGAGAGTTCCCTCATGGTTACTGTCAAATCTTCCATGTATTCAAGAGAAAGATCAGCAAAAAGAGGAAGATGAGGAAGTCATAGTAGAAAGTGACATGAAACATGACCCAGATTAGCAAAAGGACCAAGGATCTAAAAGCTATATTGAGATATGGTTTCAGAAGGTCACTAAGTTGCAGCGGTACTCTCTTCCTCAGCTATGTTTGATCCCTTCAAAGTCAGATCATTTGGTCTCTAAAATCTGGGTAGCTGTCCAAGCATGCATTTCGAGCCTCCACATCATTTTGTCTCTAATATCGACGTGCACATGGCTCCATTGGAAGTATTCTTATACTTGAGAATGATTTTGTTTTTCAAGTAGGGTAGGGTAGAGAAAAAAAAAAAAAAAAAAGCAAAAAAGAAAAGAAATGAAAAAATGGAAATAAGAGGAAAAATCTAAGGTGAAAACCTCCTCGGAGGCGCCTTAGATTGGCTCATTGATTGAAAACCTCCATGAGGCGGTCAATGGGTTGGGAAAAGAGAGAAAAGAGAATAAGATCTCTAGGTGAAAAACCTCCCTTGGAGGTGCCCAGGGCAGGCAATTAGGGTGAAAACCTCCATGAATCGCCCTAGTTGTTTTTCAAAAAAAAAAAGAGAAAAAGAAAAGAAAAATAAAGCTAATTTCCATTGAGTAACTGCAGGTTGCAGCAAGGACGTTTCAGGTCAGGAGGGTCACTCAAAACAAGGTCAAAGGAATTTTTGTGCCTTCTAAAGGAAGTTCTGTATTTCTACAGGAAACATCCTGTAGAACCTTTGGACGAACCAAATTCAATTTTAAAAGGGAATCTGATGGTGGGAATCTGTTGGTTAGGCCTGCAAGCACCTCTGTGTCCATCCCTCGCCTTTCTCCATCATTTTTTCCACCTCATTTTGCTTCTTTTATTAAAACTGTGTTTTCTACAAGAACTTCCTGTAGAAATTACAAGAAGCTAAAAATGGATTGCAAAAAGATGGTTTGGTGAACACGATAACTTCCGAAAGGGTTCAGGAATCCTCCTGCACTTTTCAAACTCCTCCTCCATCATCTCCATGCCTGCATCACAGCCCAAGTTCATTTTTCATACCATGCAACAAAATTGCAAAATGCCTTGAAGTAAAAATACCTAGAACAGAATTTGTTTCTTCCATAACTTGAAAACCATGCATCCATTTGAAAAACCATTTTACGGGGAATTGTACAGGGGTGATGGCAACATGCCTAAGGAGTTTCAGCCATTTCCGGTGCACAGTTTCCAAGAAATTAGCCTCCATCACCATCAGCCATTTTTGCATTTTCTCCATATCCATGCATCCGTTTTAAAACCTGTTTCATGGGGAGATGCACATGGGTTATAGTAGCCTACCCAAGCAGTTTCAGCCAATTCCGATGCACAGTTTCCGAGAAATTGATCTCTGAAATCTTCAGCCATTTTCCATTTTTCTCGAAATCTTTGCATCCATTGATCACAATTTTGCTATGGGAGGTGCATCATGATGATAGGAACATGCTCGGAAATTTTTAGATTGATCCGGTTTACCGTTTGGGAGAAATGGTGAAAACAAGTTCTGGTCGAAAATTCAGCAGCAGCAACTTGAAGGTGCAGATCTGAACGTGGAAATGAACTCTTGCAGCTGGGATCCGGCCAGAGGACACCTGCACAAGGAAAAAAAACCATGAATCATCAACCAAGCCACCATGCAACCACATAAACAAATGCATGCAGCAAATGAAAGATCTCAACACTTCACAGCAACCACGCACGACTTGCAGGTACGTGACTAAACTTGTTCCTCTGTTTGCATGAATGTAATTCGTAAACAACATGAGCAATGAGATGGTTGGGATTAAAAAATCAGTGGCCAGCTAACTGGCCACCCTCATCCAGTTCAAACAGCACTCGGTGGGTGCAATCAATACGTGTGCTCAGCCATCTCAAGAAGAAAACTGAGAACAGGTAGTGGTGGTTGTTTAAAATCCAACGTAACTGATGGGAGTAATTATAGGCAGAGAACTACAGTTCATAATAACACTGCAGTGGGAACTAATGGTCTACATGGGGCCAACATGCACTTGGCTAGCTCACCCTCCATCAGTGGAAGTCTCCATGAACAGTCAATTGAACTCATATTTGAAATGCTCTCACCACCATTGTTTCCATTTTATCATCGTCCTTACAGCTGCAACAAGCTCCATAGCAGCAAACCAAGCTTTCTTGGCCATTTTCTTTTAAAAAACCCTCCTGCTTATCAGCATCCTATAGGAAGAATTTCTCCAGGAAGTACGAAACAACTTTCAAAAGCAGAGAAAATGGATTTTTCTTTGACAAATTTGCAGTCCTTGGTTTCCTTTCTCCTTCGAATCGTGGAGGTTTAATGACAGCTATGCTGCTATTATGGGTGTTTATGGGTTTTTTTGCAGGGTGTGCATCGTCACATCTATATAATATGTTCAAGGGCACAGAATAGAGATGGAACACACTGAAGACAACATTCTTGTTTCCAGGCATTACCTTTTGCATTTTCTTTATTCTCAATGCACTGCTATGGGGAAAAAAAATCATCTGGTGTAGTTCCTTTCAGGACTATGTTTGCCTTGGTCCTTTTATGGTTTGGAATTTCTGTGCCATTGGTCTTTGTGGGCAGTTACTTTGGCTACAAGAAACCTGCAATTGAGGATCCATTGAAGACCAATAAAATCCTCAGGCAGATTCCAGAGCAAGCTTTGTATATGCAGCCCATTTTCTCAATACCAATTGGAGGCATTTTGCCTTTTGGAGCTGTATTCATTGAACTGTTCTTCATATTAACTTCAATATGGTTGCATCAGTTCTACTATATATTTGGGTTCCTGTTCATTGTCTTTGTGATCCTCATTGTTACATGTGCAGAGATCACCATTGTCCTGTGCTACTTCCAACTGTGCAGTGAAGATTACAACTGGTGGTGGAGATCTTATTTGACTGTAGGCTCCTCAACATTTTACTTGTTTCTCTATGCCACATTCTATTTCTTCACCAAGCTGGAGATGACAAAGCTTGTTTCTGGAATTTTATATTTTGGCTACATGCCCATCATGTCATACTCATTTTTTGCTCTGACCGGTACAATAGGTTTCTATGCATGCCTTTGGTTTGTGCGGACAATATACTCATCAGTGAAGATTGACTGAGGCTCTGCATGCAGCTACCATTTTTCAGAGGGGCCGTTTAAGTTTTGGTTTAGGGGAATGGTGCTTGCTCCTTTTATGTTGTTTTAGAGGTTTTTGGGTAACATTACAGGAGACACCAATGTCAATGTGCTGCTGTGGGAGTTAATTCTGAAGATGTTGCAGGAACACAATGCCGAAAGGGGGCCTCCCAACACAAGCAGAAGGGTCCCTACCAAGTTCCCAGGCATCCTCACATCCATCCCCTCCATGAACACTCATTTTTTTCAGGGTTCGGACACAATCTAGTCATGGTTCAACCTTCTACAGGAAGCTACAGGACTTTCTACAGGAAGTTCTGTATTTCTACCAGAAACATCCTGTAGAGCCTTTGGGCAGGCCATAATCAATTATGAAGAGGGATTTGAAGCTTGAAGTCTGTTGAGGAGGCATGCAACCACTCTTTTCTTCCATCCTCCACTGGTTTCATCTCCTTTCATATGATTGAATGAGCAGGCAGTGGGAAGAAGCAAAGAGAAAAGCATGGTTTCATGACTAAGAAGAGGACATCACTTCAGAAGCTTAGCATGACAGGGAGGCCACCAGGGCCATCAAATATGAGGAGATAAATTGGTTGCTCAGAGGATGAGCAACACTTTTAGTAGGGGGGTGATGATGAGCCCCAAAAATGGATAATTATTTGGGCTCATTCAACCTCCTAATTCGACTTAATCCACCATTCTCAATAGTTTATTGAATGTTTTTTATTATATTTATGCTAATAGAGTGAATTGGGTTAGTCATTATGCCAACAATTCTAATGTGTGCTTTGTGTAGCCTTTTTGGTCAATTTGGAGACAAAATTGAAGGTTTTAATGAGCACTTGGCAGCCAAATTCGTGGGAGAACAAGGGAGAGGATTTGTAGGAAGGTGTCCCCTTCATTTATGGGCCCTTACCTCGAATTCTCCACCATCAGCTCGGAGTTCAAGGGCCACCAAATCAATTAGCACAAGGGCAGCCAAGCAAGTCAAGTAGGACTGTTGTTAACTGTTGGAAATAATACTGAGAGGGGGGGGTGAATCAGTGTTATCACATTAATAAAACTTTTTCATTTCCATAATCAGATTCATATATGCTACTTCCACAACTTCTTATGATTAAGTTAATTGATCTTCAATGAGTGCATTAGAACATTATCAACCATATTATCAGATAACAGATGCCGTAATAGAGAATAGATCATCACACATAAGGCACACACATGAACACCATGATATAAGGTGGAAACCCAATGCGGGAGAAAAACCACCTGCTACAAGTCATCTCAATCTTCTTCTTAATAAGAAAATCCTTTTACAATATTTGTACTGGTGCAATCTTATACCAGTACGGGAGCTACAACCCCATTTGCTCTTGTACTAGCCGATCCATTTACTAGTACGCAGGCTGCTACCTGCTACAATGCTCCAAAGATCTCCCTTAGCTTTTGTACTAGCTTAGATACTAGTACATAGGCCCTGGCCTACAATCTTCTCTCCTCCAAGTACCACGTTTCATCAATTTTCAGACTGGATACACTGAAGCACAACACATAATCTGAAAGGCCACTTTTCATCCAATTTTCATACTGGACCCAACAACAACATTGAAGCTCATAATCAAACAACCTTCTAAATCACCCAATCACCAGATCCATACATATACAATGATATTATGAGAGTTATCAACCAGATCTAGTACATAAAGATAAGTCATTAATCATGTTGTTATTTGAACTCAATACCAGTAACCAAACATCAGTTGTGCACCCAAAACCCTGCAGAATAGTCAAAGGCAGTGAAAACAAATTTTAAGCAGGGATCGCAACTTCACTGGTATAGATCTGCGGATATCTGTACTACCTCCGCACCTGCGCCTTCTGTGGCGCCGCGACCACCGCACCTGTGCCTTCTGTGGCGCCTCCGCACTGCGCCTTCTGTGGCGCCTCTGTGGCATCTCCGCACTGCGCCTTCTGTGGCGCCTCCGCACTGCGCCTTCTGTGGCACCTCCGCACTGCGCCTTCTGTGGCACCTCTGTGGCGTCTCTGCACTGCGCCTTCTGTGGCGCCTCTGCACTGCGCCTTCTGTGGCGCCTCTGCACTGCTCCTTCTGTGGCGCCTCCACACTACGCCTTCTGTGGAGCCTCTGCACTGCGCCTTCTGTGGCGCCTCCGCACTGCGCCTTCTGTGGCGCCTCCGCACTGCGCCTTCTGTGGCGCCTCTGTGGCGTCTCCGCACTGCGCCTTCTGTGGCGCCTCCACACTGCGCCTTCTGTGGCGCCTCCGCACTGCGCCTTCTGTGGCGCCTCTGTGGCATCTCCGCACTGCGCCTTTTGTGGTGTCTCCGCACTACGCCTTCTGTGACACCTCCGCACTGCGCCTTCTGTGGCACCTCCGCACTGCGCCTTCTGTGGCGCCTCCGCACTTCCGCAGCTGCAGTGCTCGAGAGATCACCCTTCACAGATTCGCTTTCAACTTCACTTTCATAGATCAAACTTTCAAAACAATAACCCAATATTTCAGATCTTAAGATATTCAATTGCAAGGATGAATTAGCCAAGTGATCTCCTTTGCTTTATATAGGCTTAGGCCTTTCACAATACCACGGGCCAAAACCATAGGATCAAAAAACTGTTGGACTAATACCATGAACCAACCATGAAAGTACGTGAGATCAACACTTTTGACGAAGTACCATGGTCCAAAACCATAGGTTCAAATACCAAGGACTAACTACCATGGACCAAAGGTAAGTTCTCCAACATATACGCGCTTTTCCTCATAGGTTCAAATACCAAGGACTAACTACCATGGACCAAAGGTAAGTTCTCCAACATATACGCGCTTTTCCTCATAGGTTCAAATACCAAGGACTAACTACCATGGACCAAAAGGTAAGTTCTCCAACATATACGCGCTTTTCCTCATAGGTTCAAATACCAAGGACTAACTACCATGGACCAAAGGTAAGCTCTCCAACATATACGCGCTTTTCCTCATAGGTTCAAATACCAAGGACTAACTACCATGGACCAAAGGTAAATTCTCCAACATATACGTGCTTTTCCTCATAGGTTCAAATACCAAGGACTAACTACCATGGACCAAAGGTAAGTTCTCCAACATATACGCGCTTTTCCTCATAGGTTCAAATACCAAGGACTAACTACCATGGACCAAGGGTAAGTTCTCCAACATATACGCGTTTTTCCTTGTATGAAAGTGCGTGAACTTTTTCTCTACATGAAATAAACTTTTCTCTGCATAAAAGTGCGTGAACTTTTCTCTACATGAAATAAACTTTTCTCTGCATAAAAGTGCGTGAACTTTTCTCTACATGAAATAAACTTTTCTCTGCATATAAGTGCGTGAACTTTTCTCTACACTATAATTTATTATCTTAGATGAGTGGGTTGCCATCAAGTACAACATATGTATCATAATGCCAACAATCTCCCCCTTTGGACTTGATGGCAACAACAACCAATCACTCTCCTCCTTTGACATCAAGGGCAAAGGGTTATGCTCCCCCTAAGAACATGCTCCCCCTGACTATAAACCAGATCTGCAAAGAAGAACCATAATCCATGACCATGAAAGAGATAGATTGCCGCAATAATCAGACCAGCATCCAAGATCTCCTTCTTACGTCCTCCATAATGCCAACAATGCATTATAAGCTCCCCCTGAGTACCTGTTGAAATCTCTGAAAGAGCTCCCCCTTTGTATATGTCATGGTGCACCAATCTCATCATGCTCTTTCTGAGAACAAGCTGAAATGTCTACTCTGCTATATAGTGTTGTTCATGCTCAGGCTCCCCCTGACTGTAAGCAAGGTCTGTAAAAGGATGTTCTACATCACAAATGACCTTCCTAAAAGATTCAATACATACATCCATCACCCAACCAAGTGGGGATATATCAGAAAAATGAAAACCAAATACATTAGATCTTCATCCCAAGCATAGTGGGGAAACCAATATAGGTCGTTACATGACCTGAAGAGATGACACTATTACATCATAAGTCTTGATATGACATCACCTAAATAAGATGAACATCAGCAACAACACTTTATGATCTGCTCCATAGTATCTGTCAACAGCAACTAGACCAGCAACTTGTATTAGTGCATGAATCATCAAGGTATGTCCGCATCAACAGAATTTCACATTCTATGTGAGAAACATCATAGCCATCCAGATCTACATGAATCAAGTATCATCAATTGGGAATATCTGCATTAATCAACATATGTATGAAACAATCCTATCATCATATAGATAAGAGCTCATTATCATCATGTCTCCAACAATGCAACTTTGAATAATCATCCCTGTATCCAGCCAACAATCCTCATCCATTTGTGCCAAGAATGAAAGGAATCATAACTGTAATATATGATCTTTATGCATATGATGACAACAGCATATGAGTGACTCAACATCAATAAGATGTGAATTCAAGCTAAGTGCTTCCCATGCCAGCATCATTAGAGAATCAACCATAAATCTGATCCAAGAACCATGTGAACAACTCATAACCATAGCAAGATGAATCATTTATCCATATAAGTATCATCACCAAGGACTATTAACCATAATGCCAATAATGCATTAAGTCCATATGCTCCCTCTAAACCTGTGCCATCTTTCTGATCATGCATATCAATAAGAAGTATCAAGACATCATCAATATCAAGTTAGAACCAAAACACTTCTAACCATCATATCCACACATCATTATTATTAACTAGAGAAAAACTGATCCTTCTCTTGAATCTGTCCCTACTGCCTTTCTTCAAACAATCATATACACGACTGTGCAGTAACTAACTCGCGTATATATGCAACTTTCCTTTATGGAGTTTGCATATGAGATTCAGGACACTGAAGTTTTGTACTTTCAGCTCCCTCTGATTCTGGTATGTCTGTACGTTGTGCAGTGCCGCCTTTTTCTGACTGTACTTCCTTTTTCCTCCATATCTTCAAGCGTGATGATGACATTTTCTCCTTTTGATATGGTGCCCACACTTTGTTCCTGCATTCCTTAGCTATATGTCCAAGCTTGTTACATGCATAACATCTTACATGTTTCATATTCCTCCTGTAACAATCAGCAGCTTTGTGACCAAACATATTGCAAGCAAAGCAATATCCATAAAAGTACCTTGAATGTGATGATCTTTCTGCATAATGGTCTTGAACCCTTCTTCTTCTACATCTAGCTGCAACATGTCCAAGATTATGACATACATAACATTCAACATTATTCATAGGAGGAGTAAAGGATTTTCTTTGAGGAATCTCTTTTCTTGGTTGATGATGAGATTGATCTTTCATTTCTTCGTTGATCACTTTAGATTTCTCTTTAGAGTTCCTTGCCTCACCTTGTGAACTAGATTCACCTTCAACAGATTCATGGAAACCAAGACCAGTCTTTATAGCAGGAGACCTTTGACTACTAAGAATATCATCCAAGACTTTAGAACTATCTTGAAATCGTAAAAGCTTATCCTTTTCTTCTAGTTTACCTTTCAAGATATTTACCTCAACCTGAAGTTGTTCTTCCTTTTCAAGAGATTGCTTTTTCAAATCTTCTTCAGCTTTCCTTCCTTCTTCCATTTGTTCCCTTAGTTTGAGAATCTCCTTTTCTTGTTCTTCATTCAGATCCTACTGCATTTGACGAACTCGGAAGGCACATTCTAGTTGAGATTTTAAGCTGGTGACTTCATTTTCTTGTTTTGCAATAGCTTGGAGTAGATCTGTATTCTGCTTCTTTGATTCTTCAAGATCTCCTTTTAGTGAGAGGATTGTAGCTTCAAGATTTTCATAGTAGCTGGATCTATCTTTGAGTTTCTTGATGGTTGTGCTTCTTTCGTTGACTTCTTTTCTTAATGATGTCACTTCATGCTGCAATTTTTGACATTGGTCTTCCTTGTCCTTGAGTAGCTTTCTTACCTTGTTTCCTTCTTCTAGTTGGGCCTTTAGTTTGGTAGCTTCTTCTTTGAAATCACATTCCCTTTTGTTCAATAAATCTTGTTGATCTCTAATTTTGTCTGTCAGCCTTTTAAATTCTGCCTCTATTTGATATATTTCTTGTTCACCCATAAGAGCAAATTCAGTAGTTTCGCTATCACTTTCATCTCTTCCAAAAGGAAAGATAGCTGGAACATCAGAGGATAATATATTCATACCTGATAATGATTCTAAATCTGATTCTGAATCTGAAGAGCTTCTTATACCTAATCCCCAATCGATTCTCCCACTGTCATAGTTCTTCTGAGATGACTTCTTTTTCTTAGGTGCTTTCTTCTTAAGCTTCTTTCCCATTGTTCCACGGATCTCCTTCAAGTGATCAAGCTTCTATCAAAGGACCTGCTCTGATACCAATTGTTGGAAATAATACTGAGAGGGGGGGGTGAATCATTATTATCACATTAATAAAACTTTTTCATTTCCATAATCAGATTCATATATGCTACTTCCACAACTTCTTATGATTAAGTTAATTGATCTTCAATGAGTGCATTAGAACATTATCAACCATATTATCAGATAACAGATGCCGTAATAGAGAATAGATCATCACACATAAGGCACACACATGAACACCATGATATAAGGTGGAAACCCAATGCGGGAGAAAAACCACCTGCTGCAAGTCATCTCAATCTTCTTCTTAATAAGAAAATCCTTTTACAATATTTGTACTGGTGCAGTCTTATACCAGTACAGGAGCTACAACCCCCTTTGCTCTTGTACTAGCCGATCCATTTACTAGTACGCAGGCTGCTACCTGCTACAATGCTCCAAAGATCTCCCTTAGCTTTTGTACTAGCTTAGATACTAGTACATAGGCGCTAGCCTACAATCTTCTCTCCTCCAGGTACCATGTTTCATCAATTTTCAGACTGGATACACTGAAGCACAACACATAATCTGAAAGGCCACTTTTCATCCAATTTTCATACTGGACCCAACAACAACATTGAAGCTCATAATCAAACAACCTTCTGAATCACCCAATCACCAGATCCATACATATACAATGATATTATGAGAGTTATCAACCAGATCTAGTGCATAAAGATAAGTCATTAATCATGCTGTTATCTGAACTCAATACCAGTAACCAAACATCAGTTATGCACCCAAAACCATGCAGAATAGTCAAAGGCAGTTAAAACAAATTTTAAGCAGGGATCGCAACTTCACTGGTATAGATCTGCGGATATCTGTACTACCTCCGCACCTGCGCCTTTCACAATACCACGGGCCAAAACCATAGGATCAAAAAACTGTTGGACTAATACCATGAACCAACCATGAAAGTACATGAGATCAACACTTTTGATGAAGTACCATGGTCCAAAACCATAGGTTCAAATACCAAGGACTCACTACCATGGACCAAAGTTAAGTTCTCCAACATATACGCGCTTTTCCTCATAGGTTCAAATACCAAGGACTAACTACCATGGACCAAAGGTAAGTTCTCCAACATATACGCGCTTTTCCTCATAGGTTCAAATACCAAGGACTAACTACCATGGACCAAAGGTAAGTTCTCCAACATATACGCGCTTTTCCTCATAGGTTCAAATACCAAGGACTAACTACCATGGACCAAGGGTAAGTTCTCCAACATATACGCGCTTTTCCTTGTATGAAAGTGCGTGAACTTTTCTCTACATGAAATAAACTTTTCTCTGCATAAAAGTGCGTGAACTTTTCTCTACATGAAATAAACTTTTCTCTGCATAAAAGTGCATGAACTTTTCTCTACATGAAATAAACTTTTCTCTGCATATAAGTGCGTGAACTTTTCTCTACACTATAATTTATTATCTGAGATGAGTGGGTTGCCATCAAGTACAACATATGTATCATAATGCCAACATTAACTACAAGTTTTGGGCAGCCGAGTCCCTAAAGTTTAGGAGGACTGTTGGGGTCCTCAATTTGTATAAAAAAGAAGGCTTAGGGCCTCATTTTGGTTAGCTAGTGGTTAGTCATTTTTTCTAGCCAATGGTTAGTAATTTTGTAGGCAAAAGTTAGCTAGTCTGTAGTTCGATTTTTAGGCAGTAGATTAGCTTTGCTTTCAGCACATTTTCAAGTTTCCCTTGTGGACAGTTTTGATGTAACTCTTCTTTTCTTGCTCAATAAAGATGAATCTAGCTTTACACCAGCTCTAAATCTCTCTTAGGAGGCTGTAGCTCTTGGGGTTGGGCCCATCTCAAGCGCCCAGTACCTCCTTTGATTATCTTTATGTGTTTTTGCTGCATTCTTAGAATAAAATCTGCTATTTAGATCTAGGTCTTGTTTTGTTATTTAGTTTGTTTTTTGATGAGTAAAATAGCTTTTCATGCTCAGATTTAGTTGATAGGTTGTTAATAGAAAAAGTTTCAAGAAAAGGGCCAACAAACATCTGTGGTTTCACCTCTCCCTCAGTGGGATCAGGAGCTGTGACTAGGATGACTTTGCTGCCCACAAAAACACTGACTTTGCTTTGCCATGCAATCATTATTGTTTGGTTTTCATTTGCAGAAGTTGGTTACATGTTCAGATCTTTGAATGCTTCATTGCATAGTTAACATACATGGTTTCCTTGCAAATAAAGTTGTTGTCCATTCTCGTTACTGTTAGCCAGATCATATTAGGGTAGCATAGCTAGATCTTTGTTTTCTTGCATGTCTTTGTTGGTTTAGTTGGAAACACAAATTGCAGAGCACCTATACCACTTCTCTATCTGCCCAGACTCCCTCAAACCCATCTTCTCCATCTCCTAACTTGGTTTCTTGCCTCACATTGCGACATTGCCCTCATAACCCTACCTTTTTTGCAGCATTATTCCAGCCTTCTTGGAACAAGTCTAGCCATCTACACCTTCTCCTCAACTCCATCCTCCAAGTCTTGAACTCCCCTACACCCCTATTCCACCTCCAAACTCATTCCTCCACCTTTTTCCCTCTATCCATGCTCCAAAATTCCATTACTAAACATCCTGTAGAAAAATTACAGAACATCCTGTAGAAATCCCAAAACATCCTGTAGAACCCCTGCAGACTTCCTGTAGAAGCTCATAAACGTGGTTTCTTGGCAGCCAAACTTTGTGAAACTCTCTGGAAGGGTGTTAGGGACCCCTTAGACCCTCTCTAAACCTTCCCAACCTTTCCCAAGCATTTCTCCCCTTGATCTACCCCTGCACAGTAAAAAGCCAGTTAGAAGCACATGCATGATAATTCCAACAACTTCAACAAAAATACAAAAAGATGTTTTCTTCAGATAGAGGTAGTCTAGACACATGTATTTTACCTTCATAGAAGTAATGGCATCTCTTTCAGTAGTTTTCATGCTCTCCTTTGCGTTAGTAGGACTAGCTGGTAGAATTAGGGTTTGCTAGGGTTTGCGTTTCTTTTTGGCTTTTAGTTTCTTTCCGCAAGTAGATTAGCTTCCTTTGAGTTAGCTTTCATCCATAAATTAAAAAGATTCTTCTAAGAGCTCATAGAGGTTGGCTTAAGCCCCTAGCGGACTTGTGCCAGCTGACCAAGTGACAGCTGCGGCAAGAGCTAGTACTTGTGCATACAACACCGTCGCTTCCAAGTTTGTTACGAACTACCAGGTTGATAAAATTAAAGAAGGGAGTTCCAGGAGTTGTAGCATTATTACTACAATACTGGGGCCCACCAGGTACTCCCAAGAATCAATGGATACAATCACATCTTCCACAATCCCCTCAGGGGTCACGGTGGAGCAGTCTGCTAACTGTAGCACGGTCGTGGTCTTCCTTAAGGAGCCCTGGAGGTTGAGTTTGAGCATTGTGTCCTTTGTCATCACATTAATAGTAGCCCCTAGATCAATCAAGGTGTGTGGGATCATGGTGCCATTGATGTGGACATCGACTACTGGGTTTTCAAGGTCCAAATACTTTGGACATATTACCTACCCCAACATCAGGTCGGACAGTTGCCTTATGACATTGATGGTTGGGGCATCTCTCTTGTGCCTTCCTGGATGCCTAAAGCACTTCTCTTTGATCAACCTATTGTAGATAGGAACATCTTTTATGGCTTGGAGAAGTGGTATCTTCACACATAAATGTTTCAATTCCCCCAGGAGTTCAGTTTCTTCTAGGGTAGGCTGGACTGTCATGGATAGTCTCTCAGGAAAGGGTGGAATTGCTTTAGGTTCACTTTCCTCTTTATCTTCCTCAACCTCCCTGGGTGAAGGTTGGCTATCTAGGAGAAATTTCCTAGATCACAAGTTAATTTCTTGAATCTCCACAGCATAAGTTGGACATGATGATTCCCCACTATACACTTGTTGAGCCTGTGTGTTGTTCGAGTTCAGATTCAACTAGGCAGGCCTTTGGGGTTGCTTTGGAGGAGCAGGAGGTAGCGGTTGTGGTTGGGCAGGTGGTGGAGGCAAAAGAGTGGGAAGAGAGTTGTATTGGGGCCTCCACCCCTGATGAGGTTCATTCCATTGAGGTGTTGGTTGAGCATAGAATTGAAATGAATGGCTGGTTGGTTAGGCATGATATTGAGACGTGAATGACCAAGGAGGAGGTGCAGCCCAGGAAGGATGAGCAGGGGGGGCCCAAGAAGGTAGAGAAGTGACTTCGTTGGGGCTGTAGTATGCCTGAGATGTCCCTTACATCCCCTGCTGGTACGGTCTAGGTCCATGCGACCTTCTTTGGTTTATGTAATAGAGTTGTTCGGTGACTCCCTCAGCACCTTAATATACAACTTTAAGTTCGGGTACGGAAGGGCACTTATCTGTAGAATGATTTTCTTCACAGACTGAACAAACCTCTATAGATTTCAATTGGAATTCATTCCCAGGATGCCTCCTGGTGCATCTAGGGAAAAAATGGCCAAGCCCTCTCTGCTTCCTCTTGTTTCCTTTTGATATGCAAGGTATCCATTTGCAAGGCAAGAGTCTACAGCATCTCACTCTTGAAGTCTTCCATCATGTTTCCAATTTCTCCTTTAATGGATGAGTTAGAGGAAGAGGTACTGGCTATGGGTTGACTCCCCCTACCTTTCTTTCTAGCTACTCTAGAATGGTTCCTAAAAACAGTCTTTATGTCCTTATAAGGTAGTTGGTAGATGTCTCCCCCAGCTAGTAGATTGAGGGTGTCTAAAAGATCTTCCCAAATTCCCCTGAGCAGGACTAGCTTCAGAGACTCGGGGTCAAGTGTACACCCGACCCTTTTGTAACGGAGCTGGAACCTCTGCTCATAGTCTTCCAGGGACTCATCACTTCCTATAGTCATTCGAAAAAATTCTTCTTTAGTATGTTTTGACCTACAGTAGTCTCGATACTTGTTGTTAAAGGCTTGCTGCATCTGAGCCAAAGTTGTGATGCTATTGCCAGGTAATTCCATGAACTAGCACAATGTTGCATCCTTGAGAGTAAAAGGGAACAGTTTCAACTTTTGTTCATCTTCTACATAGTCGTAGGTTCGACGAATAACAACAAACTCAAACAAAAATGTGTCAGGATCTTCTGTAGTCAGACCATGGAAATGAGGTAGGGCGGAAGGGCTTATATTCTTCATTTTGGTGTCCCCATTGGTCTCCCGAATGGGAAAGGTACCCTCTATTCTCTCTCCATTCCCCCTAGCATTTCTATGTTCAGCCATTGGCTCCAAAGGAATGTTTTCTTCTTCTTCTTCCCCTATAGGTTCTTCAAATATGTCTGGCTATTCACCTAAGGGTTCTTCTTGATCGTAGCCACCGAAGAAGAGAGAAGGTTGGCTGTGTGAAGCAGTGTGGGTGTTGGGAAAAAAAATTCCTAAGTTATCTCTATTCCTACGAGGCATGAAAGGAAATATTTTTGGTTGGTTTTTATTTCTTTTTTCCCCACACTGATAGTACCTGCAAAACTGAAATTGATTGAACAAAATAAATAGCAACTAGCTGAAATGAACTTGTTGAAATGAAATTTGCATAATTGAAGAGGAAAGCAAGGATATGCAAAACTTGAAAGAAAAGAATGACTAGTCTACTCTTGCTGAAATGAAATTTGCAGAATTGAAAAGGAAAGCAAGGAAATGCAGAATTAAAGGAAAAGAAAGGACTAGTCTACTTTTGTTGAAATAAACTATTAGCAGAATATTGCAAGAAGAAAATAGAAGAAAGAAGTAATCACAGAATACTCTGACACTTTCCCGACAACGGCGCCAAAAAGTGGTGAGCACCAGTATTGCAGCAATAATGTTGCAACTCCTGGGCTGCCTACTTTACTCTTATCAACCCCGTAGTTCGTAACAAACTTGGAAGCGATGATGTTGTATGCACAAGTACTAGTTCTTACTGCAGGTTGTCACTTGGTCAGTGGGCGTAAGATCACTAGGAGCTCAAGCCAGCTTCTATGGATTCCAAAAGAATCTCTATATGTGATGAAAGGAGAGAAAGATTATTCTACATATACTACTCTAACTGCAGAAAGGAGAAAGACTGAAATGTGAAGCAAACCAAGTAAATCCTAATTAACCAACTAATCCTACTTTCACAGAAAGCACTATGAAAACCATGAAAATAATGCCAGTACCTACTCAAGGAAGTAAACAACATCTAACTAAACTATTTCTGGAAGTAAATGAGCAAAAAACATCTTTTTGGATTTTTATGTATTTTTATGTGAATTTGTCATGCATGTATTTTCTTTGTTTGTGAATGTGGCAGCGAATAGGTGGCATTAAAGGGGGGTTTTGGGACTTGAGAAGATGTAGGATGGTGTGGATGGGTTCTAGGAGGTCTCACGTGGCCTTCTGGAGGCTTTTCCCAAACTCGGCCTTCAAAAGAAAGCATATAGGAAAATCTAAAGGAGGACACAGGAAATCTACAGGAGGAAAAACAACATTCTACAAGAGGCCTACAGGAGGAGGCCAAGAGTAGTTTTCACTATTTTGAAGGTGTGAGAGTGGGCGGAGAAGGTGGATGAAGGTTGGAATGAAGTGTTAGGGCACCTAGGGTCTACTAAGAATCATTAGGAGAGATAAAGATGATTGGATTTTCTCACGGAGAGAGGAAGAAATTCTATGGAAAATGCAGGAAACTAAGGCAGAATTGAGGGGAGAATTGGGCAACTTGTAGGGCATGGATCAGATGGAGGATTGGATGGTTTATAGGCTAACCCACTGCTAGAATATATCTGCTTCATAAACAACTGACAGTCAACCAATGAGATCAAGAAAGCAATGAAATAAGTGCATCTAGAAAAACAGAGTTTTGCATCAAACTAGTCTAAAATATGATCTATGAAAGGCAATGCTTAGAAATGATGCAAGAAAGGAAAGCATGAAAGAATACTATTGTAAATAAATAAATGAGCATGATGGAGAAGTTCTTAAGCAAAGAAAGACTAGACTATTAACTAGCTAAAAAGCTGCAAACACTAGAAGTCCTATGAATGAGGAAAATCTATGTTTTTGGGGCAGCAAGAGGGTCTTTGCCTCAAATCATGGTCCCAAAGGGAGGAAGAGAGGCCAAGGCACTGTTTCTAGCGTTTTGAATCTTCTCTTTATCACTACTTAACCTATTATAGAAATCACAAATGGAAACAAACTATTGAATCATCAAAAGCAACCTATTCTTAACCACAAAAGAAATATATCTAATAGCAACCTAATCTACAAACTGAAGTAAGACATACAAATTCAAGTAAAGAGGAGATTGGCTGCTTGGATTTGGCCCTAACCCAAGAGCTTCAGCCCTCTGAGATAACTTAGTGCTAGCTCAAAAAGGATTCCATCTTTATTTCCAAAACAATAACAAGATTACATGAAACTGTCAAAATAATAAGCTCGAAGTTGGAGCAGAGTTTACATAATCAAAAATACAACAAAAATCCAACCCTAGTGAGGCCCTATGCCTCTCTACTTATAAAAATGAAGCTACCAACAACTTCCTTATAATCAAGGAGACTTGGCTCCCAAACATAGAAAACTTTAGGGGCGAATGTTCGCCCTTTGGCGAAATTAAGGGGTTTTAAATTTTTAGTGGGCGAATATTTTCTATCATAGTACATTTTTGCAAATCACCTCAAATAGCCCAACTTATTTTAAGGGAGAGGGTAAAAAGGTAAATTTAGCCCTTGAAATTAGGAGTTACAACCTTCCATTCGCCCATTTTCAAGAATAGGTTTTATTTAAGTGAATCCATTTGCCCATTTTCAAGAATAGGCTTTATTTAAGTGAATCCTATTGGCCATCGGCCAAAATACCATATTTATAAAGAGGTATGGTAAGTTAATAAAAATATAAATAAATGAGAGGTATGGTAAATAAATAAAACATTTTTTATATTTACTCCATAAGTCACCTTATATACATGCAAGGGTGTAAACAAATAAAAATATAAGTAAAGTGGAGGTATGGTAAATAAATAAAATGTCTTTTTATACTTACTCAAAAGGTATGGTAAATAAATAAAAATATAAATAAACTAGACGCATGGTAAATAAATAAAACCTCTTTTTATATTTAGTCCATAGCCCTCGTTCTATTTATGAAGGCTCAAGAAAGAGGTTTTATTTAAGTGAATCCTATGGGCCAAATACCATATTTGTAAAAGAGGTAAGGTAAATTAATAAAAATATAAATAAACGAGAGGTATGGTAAACAAATAAAACATTTCTTTATATTTACTCTATAAGTCACCTTATACTTACGAACACTCAAAAAATGTGTTATGTTTAGGTAAAACCTATGGGCAAAATACTATGGGACAAATACCATGGACTAGATTGTTATTAATACCATGAAAAAAAACATTATTAACCCTAATATTAGTATTAATAAAAATAAAAATGGCACATCGTATTGACCCATGGTGTTCACCAAAATGGCACATCGTATTGACCCATGGTATTCACCTGGAATGTAGCCTATTTAAATGGAGGAATTAAACCAGCATAGATCCATCTTTACTCTAGATCTACTAACCCCCGAGAGGTATCAAATATCGTGATATGCAAAGTAGCATAGAGTGAAAAAATATTTGATCCAATCAAGAGTAAAAATGGATGTTGTAATTTAATGTATGTTAAACATTTTAGCTTGGTTAAAATAAAAATCAACTATTAATTTTATTAATTTTTATAAATTACTAATAGTAATTTTTAAGCTCCAGGTTTATGATAACCCATGGTATTGACCCATGGTAATACCATGGTATTCATGTGAGCATAGACTATTTAAAGGGGAAATTCTATCATCTTAGATCCATCTTAATTCTGGGTCTACCAAGCGCTCAGAGGGATAAATAGATTTCATCCCCCTAAGAGTGGTAGATGTGGAGTTAAGATGGATATAGGTTGGTTTTTATGATATTGAAGATATTAAATAGACTTAGGAAATTATATTGTAAAAACATCTTAAGGTGAATGGTTAAAGCATAGACATTGGACAAGTATATTTATATACTTCTGTTTTAAACTGAAACAAATCCAGGGCTAAAAGGAATGGATTGATTGCACTAGTCATCCTTATATGACATGGATTGATTGCACTAGTCATCCTTCTATGACTTTCCAACATATGCTGGAGTAAACAGATTGTAATTTGGGTAATTTTTCTAATTGCAAACAGGAACATACTTGTGTATTGGCAGGGTAGTTACGAGGTCCCTAGAAGTGATGAATTTGAATTTTCTTTGTTTTATATATACTATTAGGTTTTTTCTCATGATTTTTGTGAATGGCATGGGTGAATTTTATCCTACACCCACTAGGTTATCGATATGTAATTTAGGTAATTTTGATTTCAAAAGATATTTTAAAGAAATGCAATGATTTCATTTGTGTATTAATTAAACACAAGATTTTATAATTGAGTAAAATATTCGCCATGCCTAGTGAGAGATTCACCAAAAAATTATATATACATATCATATTATTGATAATATCACCTTCCATTTTTTCTATATACCATGGAGATTCACCCATTTAATATATATGTAAATTTAGGGGGGGTTCTTAAAATTTTCCCTGCTCCCAAAACTCAAGATAATCATCAGTCATCCTCCACTTGCTCGGCTACCTTCTAGTGCATGACTTGGCTGCTTGTACTCCAAGCTGAATGAAGGGGAATTTGAAGTGAAGAGTAATAAATGAGGGAGATTCCCTCCTGTAAGTCCTCTCCTTTGTCCACTTCGAGTTATTGCTGCCATTTTTCCACTAGATCCTTGATTTTGACCTCAAAATTCATCAATAATCTGCATTAAACACATATTAGACCACATGGCATCATAACTAACTCAACTCACTCTATAAGCATAAATATAATTAGAAAATCATATAATAAGCTAAGAGAATGGTTTATTTTACTAGGTTAGGAGGTAAAATGAGCGCATATAATTACCCATTTATGAGGCTCATCAATATTTTCTTGTATAATTGTTCATTTATCCATGAATAAGATGCACTACTTTGAATAATATTCCTTTTCTCTCGAGGAGACAAGTATAATGGTAACTTCCCTGTAACCAAATAATTAGCAATATTTGCAAACCAAGGATATTTAACAGATACTACAAAAATGTATTCATCAAGAAAATTATCCTCTACAGGAACATCATTACTATCATTTTGGATTCTAGATAGAAAATTAGCAACTTTGTTTTGCTTTCTAGTTCCATCCAAAATTTCAATATTGAATTCTTGTAATAACAATAACCATCTTGTATTTTTACCATTAGTAATTGATTTATTTATTAAATATATAATTGCAGAATGTTCTGTGTGAATGAAGGTTTCATAACCAATTATATAATGTCTGAATTTATTGATGGCATGTACAACACCTAAAAACTCGTTTTCTATTACAGTTTAATTTAACTCTATAGGGATCAATTTTTTTCTTGTATAGTAAATGGCATAAGGATTTAAACCTTTCTATCCTAATAAAACTCCTAAATTTGTATATGAGTCATCAGTTGAAATGTTAAAAGGTAGTTTCCAATTTGGTCCTCTTTAAATGGGTGCTTCAGAGATCTTTTCTTTTAATGTTTCAAAATCTTTTTGGCAGTTAGAATTCCAGATGAATTCACAATCTTTTGTAAGCAATTTGAAAAGTGGAGAGGCTATCTTTGTAAATTTTTCTATAAAATTTTTATAATAGACAGTAAAACCAATAAAACTTCTAACATCTTTTTGACAAGTTAGAACTGATAATTTAGAAATGAATTCCACCTTAGATGCATCCACTTTAATTCCATTTCCTGAAATATGGTGGCCTAAAACAATTCCCTCGTGAACATCATATAACATTTTTCATGGCTTAATGAGAGATTTTCTTCTTTAAACATAATGAGAACTTTTTCCAAATTTTTAAGATCTTATTCAAAAGAGTTTCCATAGACAGTAAAATCATCCATATAAACTTCCACACAATCATGAATTAGATAAGAAAGAATGCCTAAAATTTCCATTTGGAATGTTGTAGGTGCATTACATAACCCAAAAGGAAGTACTCGATAAGCATAAGTTCCCCATGGACATGTAAAGGTTGTTTTATCTTGATATTATGGAGTTACTTGGATTTGGTTATAACCACTAAAACCATCCAAGAATGAACTACTCTTTCCCTTCCAATTTATCAAGGACTTGATCTATAAAAGGAAGTGGAAAATGATCTTTTAAAGTAGCTTTATTCAATTCCCTATAATAAATGCATACTCTCCATTTTCCATTCTTTTTTAGAACAATTACAAATGGTGAAACCCACTAGCTGGCTGATATTGGATAAATGAAACATTTAGCAATTTTTGTAATTCCTCTTTAACAATTTCCCTTAGATTTGGATTCATCCTTCTCTAGGGTTATCAAATCGGTTTGATATTTCCTTCAATATATATAAATATATAATGCATACAAGTGTTATTATCAATTCCTTTCATATTAGTTTATTCCCATGCATAAGCAGAGGAATGTTCTTTTAACATCTTCACTAATTCTTTCTTTTGAGATTCTTCCAAATTATCATTAATATTCAAAGTTTTCCTTGGAAAAATTTCTATTAAAGAATTGCCAAAAATTTTCATAGAATGTAAAGACATTTGACGAGATGATAGATATTAAATGTTACATTATTCTTGAAAACTCTGATTTTATTCACATATGAGGAAGATTCATTATTTTCTATTATATTCAAAATTTGATCTTCTTCATCTATTTGTGAAGTAGCAAAAATTGGTTGTGTATCAAAGTTTTCATTATCATGATCTATCGATACTTCAATTTCTACTTTTATCATTGTTTTTGCAGGAGGATTGATCCAGTTGGATATTGGTGGCCACCTGGACCCCCACCATTGTCTTTCTCAGCATTTTCATTTCATTAATGGAAAATACTGAAATATGCTTACAACCAGAAATGGAAATAAACCAGCTAGGGCGATGGTAGCTTATCTCTGAGAAGAGATGTGATGGCTACATGCCTCTGAACTGTGTTACAATGAGGCTCGAAGGCCTATTTATTGTTGAGAAACAATGCAAAACCCTTAACATTCCAAAACCTAACCCTAGGAGATGAAACGCCAAACTGTGGGCCCTATTTGGGGTAAATTGGTACATCAACTTCCCGGGGTCATAACTTTGGCATATGATCTCCGTTTGACGCGTACAATAGCTCATTAGAAAGATCTATCCGAGCACTATCATTGTTGGAACGGGCAACATTGGGTCCATTCCATTATGCCAAAGTTACGACCCCAGGAAGTTGATGTACCAATTTACCCCAAACGGGGCCCACAGTTTGGCGTTTCATCTCCTAGGGTTAGGTTTTGGAATGTTAAGGGTTTTGCATTGTTTCTCAACAATAAATAGGCCTTCGAGCCTCATTGTAACACAGTTCAGAGGCATGTAGCCATCACATCTCTTCTCAGAGATAAGCTACCATCGCCCTAGCTGGTTTATTTCCATTTCTGGTTGTAAGCATATTTCAGTATTTTCCATTAATGAAATGAAAATAAACCAGCTAGGGCGATGGTAGCTTATCTCTGAGAAGAGATGTGATGGCTACATGCCTCTGAACTGTGTTACAATGAGGCTCGAAGGCCTATTTATTGTTGAGAAACAATGCAAAACCCTTAACATTCCAAAACCTAACCCTAGGAGATGAAACGCCAAACTGTGGGCCCCGTTTGGGGTAAATTGGTACATCAACTTCCCGGGGTCGTAACTTTGGCATATGATCTCCGTTTGACGCGTACAATAGCTCATTAGAAAGATCTATCCGAGCACTATCATTGTTGGAACGGGCAACATTGGGTCCATTCCATGGACCCATGTTGCCCCTGGATTCCCCAAAAAACGTCGTTTAGGGCCTCAAAACGGCTCCGGAAGTTCAGGACCCGAAAAACTGCTAAAAATAGTAAGTTGTGCTACAATTAAGGAAACTGAAAATGCTGAGAAAGACATTGGTGGGGGTCCAAGTGGCCACCAATATCCACCTGGATCAAGGATATAATGTGAATTTCTTTATCAAACTTCCATTAGAGATAAAGATATCACTAGATCTAAAACTTATAAAAGCATCAATTTTAGCTAACCATGGTCTACCTAGAATCAATGGGTGTTCTCCTAGATTATTCTTGGGTGTCCAAATCATGAAGTCAACAAGATATTCCCAAGAATCTAAGGTTACAAATACATCTTCTAACACACCACCAAGTTTGATAACAGATCTATCTTCTAATTGAAATAGTGTAAGTGTATATTGAAGATTAAAAAGTTTCAAATGATTCATACCCTGTTTACTCATGATATTCATGGCTGCACTTAAATCAATCAATGTATTTGGAATTTCAACACCATTAATGTGTGTTTTTGCAATGGGACTTCCCGGATATAGATATTTTTGAAATGTTGTCTTTCCCGTCATGGTATCTGCAATTTCCCAACTAACTGGATTATTTTAACTTCTTTCCTTAGTCGTCCTAGTTTTTTAATACTTGACTCCCTGATTGTCTTTGCAAATATTGGTATTTATTTGATAACTTGTAACAGAGGAGTTTTTATATAAACATTATTCAGTTCATCTATCATATCATAATAAGGTAACACAATCTATTTTTCTACTCCTTTGTCAATTTTCAGTCTTTCAAGAAAAGGTGGATTTTGAATAGAAACTGAAGGTTGTTCTATAAAGGGAGTTGAGTTTATTGGAGTATCATCAAAATTTACATGGATAGCTTTTTTTTGAGGACTCTCCTCTTGATGAAGAAGATGTCTCTTTCTTAGAGAGGTCATCCTTTTCAGACTCCTGGATAACAACGAATGGTGACTTCTTTTCCAATACTCTACCAGATCTAAGTTGGACATTGTTTAAATCTAATGGAGTTATCATGTAAGTTTGGAAATTTTGCCCTTCCATGTTGTAAACAGGCTGTGAGTTTTTATTATTTGGATTTGGAAGTGGCTGAGCATGTAGTTGATTTGGATTTTGTGGAAATGGTAGTGAAAATTGTGGGTTTGGATTTTGAGGTTGAGAGGGTTGAAAAGGCTAAGTAAAATATTGTGGTGGAAAAATAGGGTAAAGTTGAGGATATTGAGGATACTTTCCATAAGTATTTTTCCATTCTTGTGCCTAAGGTTGAGGACAAGGTTTCCAAGGCATGGACACATTCCAATTACTTTTTGGTGGTTGTGCATACGGTTGAGTGTTGAAACCTTGAGTCATATTCGAATGTGGATTTTACCATGGTCTCTTAGCAATAAAACAAAGAGGTTCTACTTGATTTGAAATTACTTCCTCTTGATAGATAGCTTTAAGACCCGGTATTGAAGTACATTCCTTTGTATCGTGATTTTCTGCACATATAACACAAGTTTCTACGCTTTTTAAGTCAAGAGGGCATTCTCTCAAGGCATGCTTCTTTCTACATTTTTGACAAAATATCGATAATGCAACATTTTTATCCTTTTGATTGTTTTGTACTTTAAGGGTATCTATTTTTTCACTAAGACTCCCCAAAATATATGTTTTAAAGTTTTCAAGCAAATTACCTATTCCAACCCTACTTACTATCCCAGCTGCAGATTTATTAATCCTAAACATAACAGTATCTCTTGGATTTTTCCTAGTCCTTGTCTTTCCTCTTGAAATGTGTATGCATAACGCACAAATATCTCCTAATGATAACTGAGAAACATCTGCGTTACCCATCAAATTGAGAATATCTATCCACTCATCTCTAATAGATTTTAGAAAGAGAGCTTTCAAAATTTCTTCGTCTAGATTATGCATTTGATCCTTTTTTACATTATAAGAAAATATTTCAATGAAATCTTCAAGATTTTCATATTATTTTTGTATCATTTTAAATACTTCATCTTTAAGGTTATAGGGCATACAATAATCCTTGTATTTTTCTAAGAATGTCATTTTCATTTGTTCTTGTGTTCTTATAGAATGTACTCCTAAGCCCGTAAACCATTTTAATGTTGCATCCTTAAGAGTGGCTGGAAGCAATTTCAAATTTTGAGTATCAAGCAATTAGTCATAAGATCTACACAAGAATTCAAACTCAAAGAGAAATGTTTCAGGATCCTCATTTTTTAATCCATGGAAATCAGGGGAGATAGAGGGAGAGATATTTTTCATTGTGGTTGTGGCATCTTCATCAACGATGGGAAATCCAAAAGGTTTTTGATACCCTCTACCTGTAGAAATTTTGAATAATTTAACACATATTCACAGATATTATCCTGATCATACAATTATAAGCGGAACATGTATAATACATAATCTCCTCTACGTTGATCATCAATTTACAAAAGCAGAAACATTCACAGGCACACATAGAAGCATCAATCAAACTCATTAACACAGTATGTATCCCGGGGAAAGCATCTCGCTAAAAACCCCACACTATCTCTATATTATATTGATTGAATCATGTAACATTACAAAGTACAATGCTTATCACAAGAAATCCAATACCAGCTCCACCTGTTACACACAATACAGCTCAGATCTGATCTCCAAATCTATCCCACTGCTTGCCTACCTCCACTGCTCAATACCTGCTCAAGAACTGATGAGAATGGCTTACCAAACTCGTATTTCACCTCAAAATAATCACTCACACTTTGTTGGACGTGAGCAAAGGCTACAATACTGGGCAAATACGTGAGCAAACTCATTGGCATACTCAATCCCTTGATTGTGCAAGATCTGGTGCACAACTATTGTCACAACTGATAGCAATCTGATTCTCTACCACCTGTCCCTGTTGAACTGAACATGCACTGACATGCAACTGAGTTAACTGATGTATTCTATAGTTGTATTATGAGTTAATTATTTTAACAACTCATCATTAGTCTATCTGCAGTTAGACTAACTATAACTAGTTTAACCAAGTCAAACTGAACACAACTCCATCAACTCCACAATCAACTCCACCAAACTCAACAGATTGAGTTCTAACTGAAGTCATGCATGCAACAACTCAACTGACTCATAAGAAAAGCGTATTTCCTTCTGACAGCTGCATGTTACACCTCTGTAGCTCAAACTGAAGTGCTCCAAGAGAATAAGATCAAGTTTATAGTCCAAATATTATTATGAGCCAATAATATTTGACTTTTCTATTTTTGACAGCCAGTCTAAAAATAGACTTTGATCACTCACACTGTGATCACTCACACTTTCATCAAAAATAGAAGTCCATCTATTTTTCCCAACTTGACCAATCATCCATAAACAACAACCTGCAATCCATAGACATGATCCGTATGTCTAAAAATAGACTTGCGCCAAAAATAGCCTGCGGGCCCACTTAGTGAAGGCAAATCTTTTCACTAAGCTCCATCATCTTGTTGCACTCTCAACAAGCATTTCTTGTTGCACACTTTTCAACACTACCACCTCCTCTTCCTCTTCCTCCACCTCATCCACCTCCTCTATTTCCTCCTCTTCCGCCTCCAATCCTAGGTTGTTCACCATTCACATTAAGTACTTCTCCTTCCCCTTCTCCTACCATTGTAGATTCCTCAAAGCTAATGTATAGTTCAAAAATTGGGTTTTCTATTTCCTCCTCTAGCTCCTCTGGTTCTTATACTAGTGGAATGTTAAAATAGGTTTCTTCTTCTTCCTCTTCACTAGGGATTTCCAATTCTTGTCCTAGAAGTTGTTCTCCAGTTGAAGATAGAAAAATTACTCCTTCTGTTTGAGATGTAGGATCCTCTTCTTCTACTACAGTTTTAGTAGAGGAATTTGGTGAATCTTTAGTTTGGATTTCAAATCTAAGTACCTTAGGAAGTCTATGTCTACCTGAAATTGATTGATGGTGTGGCACTATGAGGACATGGTGGGGTGAGTGATGATGTTGGAATCAAAATCCTCCCTCTACTTACAAATCTACCTCTAGATTCTCTTTCCCTATATATGTATATGTATATGTATATGTATATGTATATGTATATGTATATGTATATGTATATGTATATGTATATATGTGTATGTGTATATATATGTATATGTATATGTATATATGTGTATGTGTATATATATGTATGTATGTATGTATGTATGTATGTATGTATGTATACTCCTATATACACTTCCCCGACAACGACGCCAAAATGTTTGGTAATTTAATTTATTTTAAATCACTACATAAATTATCGACCAGGGCTAGTAAAATGATGAAGTGTATGTGTATTGTATGTACTAGAAGTCTTGATTATTCAAGAAATTCCTAGATTAAATTGAGATATCGAGATGCACATGTTTTTATCATTCTTATAAAAATAAAATATGTCACTCTTTAACAAAAATGAAATCAAAATCATTACACTTGCCTAAATGAAATATCACTACTTGGAAAGAAAATCACACTTGCTTGAAATAAATATGAAACTAGGGTTATCACACTTGCTCAAAAGAAAGATCACACTTACTCAATGAGATAATGAAACCAAATATAAATCATTCTGACAGAAAAAATAGAAATTAACAATAATTGGAAATTGAAATCCTCTTCACCAAACTCAAACTATATTGTAAATCTTAAACTAATCCACACTCTGCTATACTATTTATCATGTGCACAAGATATCTCAGCTTCACTCATTTATCCTACAACAAAATGGTTAAACAGAACATACTCTGTGATCGCTATCAAAAGGATTCACTAGCAATCAACCTAGACAGTTAGATAGATGAATTAAACACGATATAGAATGCAAAATCGAAATGTTAATTGCAAATAATAAAACCTTACACCTCTAGGGGTCCCTCCTGCGATATGTAGGCAACATCACGACTCTTCAAAGGACTATATATGCATCTAAGAAACATACATCAAGGATATCAAATAAGCTAAGTTTTGTAACTTGTAAAATTGATTTTTTCAAACAATAGACTGCCTTTGTCATGCCGGGAGGTAGATTTATAACCTCCATAAAATAACAATTTACAGATTTATGAGCCTATCCTACTTGACAAAGACTAAAAATATCATAGAAAGATAATATCTCATGATTTTCTATCAGATAAGCAAATCATGAGGCTAAATATCTACTTTAATTAATTTCCTCGCTCAACTAGTTTGCCTCCGGCTCCTTCATTGGTTGACTTCCACGTTGACTAGTCCTATATGGTGTTCTCATCATCGATCTAGACCATGAATATAGGAACATATCGTTGTGCCAACTATTATCCATCTACCCATATGTCTGATTCCTCGACTGGAGTTTCATAACCTATCAAAACTTTGACTTTGTTGCAAAATCAATCATTAGCTGCATAATTGGTGCAATTCAAAAGCTCATGAAAATATTAAGTTAAATAATAAATAACAATGAAACTTATGAAATAAAATATGTTAAGTACCTTATATTTCTAAGAACCTTGTAGTCTAATACTCAATTGGAGTTATTAGAGTAAAAAAGGAGGATGGAGTGTAAGTAGGTGGCAAAAAATAGACAAATTTGGGCTTCAACAAGTATTTTGGAGGTTTGCATTGCCATTTGCGAATGAAAGTGATGTTGTCGAAGCTAAGGAAGGTTAATGATTCCTATGTGTAAGAAAAATATCTATAAAACATATTCCACTAAAAAATGGCATCTAAGTGGTTTGAAATAGTAAACAATACCATGATGCTTATAATGAGAGAAAGAAGAAGTGGAACGGAAAGGATGAGAAATAACTACACATCAGTGCAAGGATCCTAGTAACCATTTGTTGTAGCTACTGGAACACCCTCCAAAATTTTGGTTTACACCCAATTTTGGAGTCTTCCTTGGTCTTGTACATTGTTGTTGCAAACATCTTTCGCACTCATTCATAAATTTTTGAGCATTGTCATAGAAGTGTCACCACGATTTTCCCAAAGTCTATCTTAAGTGTCGCACTTATTGTGCATGGTAAAAAATTTGTCACACGGAGGGAAATGATTTGTTTATATGATCTATGTTGTCGTGTCGTCAAATTATTCTAAGTGTGTGATCTCAATCAAAGTTCATCACATTTCATCACCGATCCCATACTTAGCCATTTAGCCATTTTTTGGAAAATTTCCCAACTGAGCAACCTAGCCTCATCGGGCCTCTCCTGATTTATGCACTATGTAGTATCAACCCTCTAGCTATAACCTTGCTGCTTAACACTACACAATATGCAGTTCCTGTCTCCCAGGACTGATTCACTGTAGTTTATGTGCCCAAGCCCCGACCTTGACCTCTAGAATTGTGCAATCATGTCCCCAGCCTGGCTTAAACTATGCACTTTGTATCCTCAACCCTCAAGCTCATCCCCTGAGTCCTTGAACTGTGAAACTTCATATTATCCCACCCTCCCTTGACTCCTAAAACTACATAGTCGACTCTCCCAGTGTCCATCCCATAGCCTATCCCCATTGGCTCTGGAAACTAAGTAGTCTTGTCCTTGATACATGCCTAAGCTACGCATTGTGTAGTCTTAGAGCTCAAGTTATTCCCCTAGCTGTTGGATTTGTACAATGTGCAATCACTATGTCCCTCTTCCCATCCTGTCACTTGTTTCGGGCTTAGTTGGTGGATTCAAATGCATCATCTTACACTAGTGGGTTTTCAGATTGATGTCATCTCATCATGAGTGAATTGCACAAATAGGTAACTTATCATGTCATGGAAAGATAATGGAGAAGGAAAATAAAGAGGGAATCATGCTTAAAGACTCTCTTTTAGCCAAACTTACAAGTTAATCGATCAAGAGAAAATGAAGGGACACTAGTTTGTGACCACTATCCAACACTGGAGATCATTGAAGATTCTGCATCACAAATTCATGTAGAGGTGAAGAGAAAGCATCTTCAAGAAGTCATCCAACACTTAGCATCAACAGTGACTTGACATTGCCACATCATCAAGCAGTCCATGTCAAAGTGTCATGTCATTTCATTTCATGATTGGTCATATGCCACATCACTATTGCGGATCATGTATATTTCATTCGAAATGTGTTGTAAAGTGGAAGTCCAAAGGAAACATATGGAATGTAAAGGGTCATGCAATTTGAAAAGTCATAGGAAGTCAGAGAATCATGAGGGTATTCAAAGAGTCACCCTTGGTTATGTATACTCCCTCATTGTATGAGAAAATGACTTTTCACCTCGGTTCCTCTAGAGGTGAACCCTAAGAATCATATCAAGGATGCTAAGAAGAAGATCCTTCTAGCCACATATTAAAGCAATTAGGTAGAGAGAATATTAGATGTGTATGAGAATATTATCTACACTTCAGTGTATAAGGATGAGTAGACTTCATCACAAGAAAGAGAAGGATGTGAAAAAGCTATTTCGTATCATGATCCAAGTTAAGAAGACCAAGGAAGGGACCCTATTAAATTCTAGTTCATAAGATAATATCATAGAAATTGACCTAATTAGTAAGTTTAGGTTGGAGGTTCATAATTATCCAAGCCCATAACCATTTGGGTGGGTGAACAAGGATGTATAAATCAAGTTCATGATCTAGTCTAAGATAAAATTTTATGTAAGTGTAGAGTTTATCGATGAATTTATGTTAGATGTGGTACTCCTTGAATGTGTGGTGTAGCATTTGGAAGCCCCTACATGTATATGAGGAGCACAATCTTCATATGGAGAGGAAAGCACTACTACTTGATTAAGGATGGGAAGTCTTACATAATAAATGCACACAAAGATAAGTTGAATATGTCACCAGTAAATGCAAACCAAGAAAAGAAGTTGATTAGTTGTGATAAGAAGTATGCTTTTTTTTTTCTTTAGAGAGAATTATTCAGGTGATGAATTAGTAGGGACAAACGAATCCTTGGAGGGATGTATTAAAGAGTAATAACAACAATTAGAGGATTTAATACAAGTATACAAAGCAGTATTCTAGGATCCTAAAGGGATTCCACGTGAAAAGGAATTGAATCATGAGCTATAATTATTTTCTAACTCCCAATGATCAAATAGTGGACTATATAGATATACTATTATAAAATCATATGAAGTTAAGAAGTAGGTTAAACTATTGTTAGAGCATGGAGTGATATGATTAAGCACCTTACCTTGTGGGTCATTTATCATCATTGTACCCAATAAGGATGGGACTTAGTATATGTGTATCGAATATAGGGCATTGAATAAGATTGCATTGAAGAACCAATTTCCTCTCTCCAGGAAAAAAAATATTAGACTAGATGGATCTAAAATTGGGAGACCACAAAGTACATATCAAACAAGAAGGCACCTGAAAGATCACCTTTAAGACAATGCAAAATTTGTATGAATGGTTGGTCATGCCATTTGGTTTATGTAATGTGCTTGCTACATTTATGATACTAATGAATGATGTATTACGAGGATGTTTAGATCCATTTGTTATAGTATATTTGAAAATTATATATCTTTTATAACTATACTTTAACAACCAATTTGGTTCACCAATTAAATATCCAAAATATTTAAAAAATTAAAAGAAATCCATTTAGGGTAAACTAATGTATATTGAATAAAAATGTATGAGAAATGAAATGATCAAATTACAAATAAGGGTCTCATATATATACCTAAGAAGAGTTTTCCTTTTCACTAATAAATGTGTCCTTTTATTAAAGAGTCTCTTCATAAATTATTAATTATTTATATTATTTATATATTTATATCTATTATATTTCCTCCCCTGTAGAAATGCATTATCCTCAAAGAAGTTGTGGCTTGTAATGTATTCACATGATCCTCAATTCTAAATATTGTCATGGTTGATGATATAAGCTAGTATGAGCTTCTAATTTTGGTGTAGAATTATTAAATTATATAAGGATCAGACCATCCTAATTCGATCCTTGCAGAATATTGCACTTACATGATTCTCATTATGAATCGTTATTATGAGACTTAAAGATCTTGGTATCATTATTGTTTAAAAGGTAAGTTAATTATTTTTGTTTTAAATGATGTTAACACAATAACTATCCAAGATACTTTCTCTTGTGATTAGGATGGTGATAAAGGATGGTGATAAGGGGTTTTTTTAACATGCATTTCCCTTATCATGCTTATAGAATGTTTTTTTAGATTTGATATTATTTCTTCTTCAAGCCTTGAATTTTCCTTATTGATCACTAGTTTTTATTAGTAAGTATACTTAGAATTGCCATTGTTTGTAATCCAACATCTAAGTATGTCTTTACCTTAATTAGATTAGCATCTACTTGAGTCATGATATTAACCGGATCTGTACTTGTTCCCTTCTCCTCAACTTGGATTTTTTCACTTAAATACTTTGGTGTTTCCTTATGGATAAGTTGTTTTGACTTTTCTTCTAGTGATGTCTTAACATTCTTAAGCTTTTTAGATTGCATAAATAGGTTTTGATTATGATTCTTTAGATGTGAAAATTCTTCATTTTATGATTCATCAATTTCATTTTTAATTTCATTATTCTCAAGTTCCTCATTAAGTTATAATTTGTTCTACCAACTATTAATAAACTTCTTTAACATAGAATTTTTTTTCATCTTTTTGTAATAGGTTCTCATTGAGTTTCTTATGAAGATCTTCCTTCTCTTGTTCTAAGTTTTTATTGCACTAATTTGTAACCCTTGTGTTCTTGATTTGTGCAAGTAATTTTTTCATTATGCCCTTTAAAGTGATATTTTTTTTAATCGATGATAATGTTGGAAAGTTCCTTTTGCATTTTTGATATTGACCATTAATTTACATGAAGGATTACCTTTGTGATATTTTTAGGGTACTTTGATGAAGGTAATTTTGAATCTGACTTCATTGTAATGTCTTGAAATGGCACATTCATTTTCTTATAGGAAAATCTCAAAAATATTCATGTCTAAAATGAAAGTACCTAATTTTCCAAACTAGAATAGCTTGAAAATTATCTCAATATTTTTCTTGTGCATAGTTATAACATCGAATTATGATATATATTCATAGTCATCAATTGTCACTTAAAAATCTTTAATTTCAAATTGTCTCCAAAAAAATGCTTTATTTTCAATAATATTTAGCTGTTAATTTAATAATTGATTTTCCAAATCAATATTATAAAATTTTCAATATAATTCACACTATTAACAATATTAATATATTTTCCAACCTTTAGTATAAATAATATATAACATAAAATTGAAAACTGTTATAAAACAATCTTCCTTCTTCTTTGTTAAAACCAATTTTAAATGCTCAAATAATAAAATATTTTTCGATCTTTCAAACAATCTTTACTTTAGTACCAACGAATATACCTCTTTTCCCTTTGAAATTTTTGTACTGGAAAAAAACACTTTATTATTATCTCACAAAAATAAAAACAA
Organism: Pinus tabuliformis; assembly: GCA_031772625.1. NCBI lineage: Eukaryota > Viridiplantae > Streptophyta > Pinopsida > Pinales > Pinaceae > Pinus > Pinus tabuliformis. The sequence goes on along the minus strand of CM062815.1, from coordinate 811,903,736 downwards.
TACCTTTACCTCTTTACTTATATTTGGCCCTTTAAATTTTTGAATTAGAACTTGGGGGAATTTTAATTAATTTGAATATTAAAAGTACCTCTATATAGCTTTTTATAAAATAACATATTTGTTATTATATTTTAACTCTTTGTAACCCATGCTTTTAGGTTAGATTGAACCTTTTTTCTTAATTTAACGATCTAACTATAGATATTTTGGATAGTCATGACGGTTTAATAATAAGAACTGTACTAAGTATGGATTAATTGTTATGCCAAATGGAATAAGATGAAAGGTGTGATCGTTCTTGAATTAATTTACTATTATTATTTTTAAAATTGTGGTCTTGCTCTACCTTGAAGGGCATGATTATCTTTGCCATATGATTCTAATAACTTTAAGTCTTCATTTCTTCAATGAATTCTTCTTTGGCATCATCAGCATAAATGCTCAGGACCATTGATAGCAGGTACGTTGAAATAAATATTAATGGTAGTTGTGTTGGCTCTTTGGCATCATCAGCATAAATGCTCAGGACCATTGATAGCAGGTACGTTGAAATAAATATTAATTGTAGTTGTGTTGGCTTTTACCTCATTAATGTAGGGTGGAGTTGTAGCTGATAGGTGGAGTTGTAGCTAATAGGTGGCTTTAATTTATATTGTTTTTTGTCAATAAAAGAATCAACAATTTGATTGGTCTCATACATACATGATATAATGTCAATTTTGACATTTCAACTACTAACATTATAATCTTTAGGTACCTATGTATGCCCTTTTTGTGCATAAGTGATTCAAGGGATTTAAATCTCAAATCTCTTCACACACAACATTTCATTTTCTCAATCATCGTCAATTGAGCTGTCCTCGAGGGCTTAGTTTCAATTTCTATTGTTGTATCAAGAAGTGTAGTAGATTTTAAGATCATAATTGTCTAAATCCATATTGGCATACGTATATGGCACCCAATACTTATTTATGAGAACATTCTTAGTGTTAGATACTTTTCTCTCAATGGTGCACAAACTTTATTTTCAAATTTTGTGGATTCCTCAATCAACAATTATGGATTGCATCTACTTTAACTAACACCTACAGTTTATTTTAGTTTGTATCAGTGCTAGTTTTCCCTTTTTAACAATGGTATGTGGAAACACAATAATTTTTCTTTAATAAAATTTGGCCCAATCACCAAAGGCATAATTTTCATCAATGACTGTGAGTTTAGAAAACTATGAAAATTTGAGTGGTCTAAGGGAAACAAAATCTTGACTAAAAGTCTAGTAGCCAAAGCCAAGTTCAAACTTGGCTCTGATTATTGATATATGAAAACCAATTTAGTTCACCAATTATCCAAAATATTTGGATTAAAAAGAAATCTGTTTTTTTCTAAAATAATACATATTGGACAAAAATTTACAAGAAATCAAATGATTAGATCACAAATGATATCCTCATATATATACCTAAGTGGGGGTGCCTTTTTACCAGGAGATGTGCCCTCTCATTAACGCGTTTCTTTGTAAATTATTAATTATTATTATTATTTTTCAAGGAAAAAATCAGTAACTTTGTAATAGTGAAAATGAAAAGTTATATTTGAGTAGATGCATTGAAGCATTCAAAAGTTTTCCCCCAAGACCAGTGTGCAAAAAAGACAAAAAGTAGCAAAGCTACCATAAAAAATTAAAATTAAAAATTAATTTACATATTTCCAGATAAACTGGGCTTTTCTCTTTTTCCTTTTTTCTTTTGGACTTTTTGCCAAATCCCCAATGAAGGAGAAGTAGAAACAATGGCCAGTTCATTATTTCTTGTGTTATTTGGGATTTCTTTGTCTGAATTGGAACTTTATGATACATGAGATCGTTTGATTCCACATGTACCCAAATTGATGTTGTTGCCCTCTACTTGAGTTTCAAGAGGCGGGATCACAACAATGTTGATTGGACTTTCTGATTGTTTGTTATGTTCTTCCTCTTTTTCTTCTCCCATCTCTTGTGAGCCATGTTGTTTTTTTGTTTCCTAATGTTGTTGGGTTTAATACATTTCTTCTTCCTAATCCTCTGAAGAAGGAGTTTCTGGGAATTTCCATCCTTTCTGCTTTTGAGTTCTCATTTTTGTTATTTTTTGTTTGTTTGTTTTCACGTGTTTTGCAGAGGCCCTATTTGTTGACAATCATGCATCGAAAAGTAGTATTTTCAAAATCTAGCCACTGTATCCACTTGAAATCTTTGTGTGTCATGTTGATACAATCCAAGAGACCTTTACTTAGATCCATTTCCATACAGATGCGAGCAAAAGTGAAAATCCCTTTGTCCATTCTTTCTCGATCCATCTTTAGGAACTTTCCCAAATTGTTTCCTATGCCTTCTAAGCCTTGATGATGCGAGAAAGGAAGCGGAAAGTTATGAAGCCTTACCCATACTAGAATTTTTGTAACCACCATTGAGGTTGCGTTGAAACCAGGAAACCATGGGGTAACGAAGAGACCCACCCTTCCCCAGAACCATGGTCCATCATTTATGACATAATTGTAGTCTTTTTGGGTATCAAACTGAACCACAAAAAAAACCTTTGCGCACAAATAAATATCGCAATCTCTGGTCCATTTGAGGTAATTCCACTTGCTTAGCTCTTCACATTTGGCCAACAACCACTAAATCGACATATGATGGATTTTTCTTGTCGAATGTTGAAAAGGTCATTAAAAAGATCACTTACTTCTGGTAGTTCGATCGATAGATCTTGAGATTTTTTCATCTTTTCTACCATGTAGGGGCCTAGGATTGTCAAATTTGGAGATGGTATGTCCTGTGAAGCAACTTTCCCTCTTAATGCATCTTTGAATGAAGCCTGACCCTTATCTGTAGATGTAGATGATGTGATGTCTAGAATGTTTTCTTTGGGGTCAGCTCCATGTAATCTTAGATTAGATTATGGATAATGGTGGAATTTCTTTGAATGCCACGGTCTTTCAACTGAAATTCACCTTGTAGCACTTTCCCAGATAAAATCAGATTTTGAGATGACACAAAGATACCTGTAGCGATTTGGCCTTTTTGCTTCAGATTTTTCACAAGATATATACCCTGTACCCATATAATTTTTTATTCCCCTGAAGGGGTTGAAACGAGTCCTCCAGATCTGAGATATGTTCCCTGTCCTCTACACCTGTTTTTTGGGACCAAAGTCCACACGATATCAAGCTCGGCCTGTCATCTTGCAGGTACAAATGACTGGTTTACCTACCAACAGGAGTCATAATAGCAGAATGCTCCAAGTCATTGCATAATGAGGTCACAGAAAGCCGCACAGGGGAAATAACCCTCTGAATCTTCCCCTGGTCAAAACCTGGATGTCCATTCCCCATGGCTTGTGGTTTTTTTGAACCATAGGGTCCGAATCTGTGGACTCGCTCTCTCTGTCCTAGAGGAACCCGCATTCAATGAGACCTCCAGTGAATCTACCAAGGCCTTTGGTTGAACAACTTCCAAAATGGAATAAATAAAAAACTCAGGTACATGATCTAAAAGGGTATCAAGGATTGGCAGTAATACCTGATCTCTCCCTCTCAAAAGGTACCACCGGTCTGAATGAGGGAGAGAAAAACACATTAAAGGTCGATAATACCTCCCTTAACCAGGCCACACATGGAATCCTGGTTCATCATGGAATGTTGATCCCTTAGATTGCAAAACAACGGCAACGCAAGCAAGAGGTTGACTAGGTAAACTCCCGTCCTCCAAAAACTAGGCACAAGAAACGTCAAAGGGACCAAAGATCCAAAACAAAATTTCGCAATAAGAATACCCTTGAGCCAGCATCGAGGAGATAAAACCCATCAATCCATAGCTCAACACGACTGAATAGTTCGAATTCTTTAAAATCCGTAGCACCTCCATACCTGTAGCAGATCAAAACCCTAAGGTAGAGAGCATGCGCCAACATTTTTTTCCACCCTTTAGATTTGGGATCCTTTTCAATGAATTGCTTGTAAGTGTAAAAATCGGTGGAATTTTTCTTTTTTTTTATTATTATTTATTTATATTTATTACATATACTTCTTATTAGGGGTTAGAGACTCCGAAGAAACACTAGCTACTAGCTAACCTCGAGAAATTTGATTTTTCTCAACGATCATTAGTTTATTTGGGGTATGTGATTGGTGTAAGGGAATTCATGACAGGAGCCAATCATAAAATGGCCAATTCCTATTAACATCATAGAAGTTAGAATCTTTTTTTGGGTATCACGGTACCTATGGAATTTTATAGCATCTCTTTCAGCGGTAGTTCATCACTCCACACCATAGCAAAAAGTGGCAAGAGTTTCTGGTGGAGAAACAATCAACAAAAAACCTTCTATGAGTTTAAACAAAAGATAACTATAACATGAGTTCTTGCATTACAAAATTTATAGAATCATTTCGAAAAAGAGATGGATGCAAGTGGGTATGTCATGGGAGTAGTCTCGATGCAAGGATGTAAAATTATAGTATGATATCATTCAAAAAAAATAGGGGGAGTCTTAAACCACCCTACCTATGATAATGAACTCTATGTTTTGGTACAAAACATTAAGAAGTGGAAGGATTATCTGATAGGAAAGGAGACCATTATCCACATAAATCATCATCCACTATAGTATTTGCATCATAGAGTAATTTTTATCAAACCAAACATTACAAGTGGATGGGGTTTTACAACAATTTCATGTAATCATCAAATATAAGTATGGAAGAACTAATAGGTTGGCCGATATGGTGTCAAGTCCAGCCACATATAATATTAAAACATTGGGAACTATTATGCACATGAATCCTTTTACCCATGATATGTAAATATACATACACAAATGAAGAGGACTTCAAGGAGGTGTTCAACAAGTATGGGGCTTGTTGTGTAGTAAATTCTCAATTCAAACACAAACAATTCCTCTAGCCCGAGAGAGCGGGTCTAGCCACAAACAAACAAGCTATAGAAAAATTCCTTAAGCTAGAATCAAATAAGAGGGCCTACCTCTTAGAACGCTATTCCGCTTGGTGATGATCCTGCTTCCTTACTCCAGCTACTTTCCATTTCCTTCCTTCAAATACATGAAACAAGAAAACAAACAACAACAATAAACATGTAAGGCTACTTAACAAGTCAAGGAACATTAAGCCATAAAATGTAAGATAACACTTCAATGTAGGAAATCAATCAATAGTTGTATTCATATAAATTCAGAAAGATATTACAGCCAATGCCTTGACATTGCTGGTCTCCTTCGACGTATCCGGGTTCCCACACTTCTTCTATCATCTCATGGATAGCCCCAACAATGGAAGTTTTAAGGCCTCTTCCATTTAGTCTCAGCCCAAACCAAACACAGTATTCTCCCTCAAACATAAACTAGAAATCCACAAGCTATAGATGTCTTGCTGATTATTCAAGCTCCAAAAATACCAATACTGAAACTACATCCAAAAACTAGTTCAGCTTGGGAAAGGAGGGGCTTATATAGCTTTGATGGAGGGGATATGGTTCCTCTTATCATGGGAGAGGCCTTATCTCTTGGGGTTTTTCCATCCTAATAGGGGAAAGGAACCCAAACTAACTTCTTCGGCTCCATCCAGCCAACCAATTGCGAGACTTTCGTTACAAAGCTTCTAGACCTAAAAGCTTCGACTCCATATTTAATAAACTTTCCAAAAGAGGATCGACGCAACTGAGACAAGGCTTGGTAGCACTAATTAGCACTAGTCCCTGTTATCACCCCAAGAAACTCTCCTAGGTTGTATCTTAGAGATGCTCGGGAACATTACAAACTCAACAAAATGTTGGAAATGGATGAATGGAAGGAATGATGCTTGTCCAAGCCAGATAACCACTTCTACTATGCTTAACTCCAAACATGGGTGAACACCCCCAGACTACAAGGCTTTAGACCACCAATTACTCACAGTTTGAGGATTAGGTGTACATGGAGAATACTGACCACACTAGCAGATGCACAAGACCATGTGATGGCCGGCTGCAACCAGTAAAGAGGTCTGCAAATCTATTTCCTAATGCACAAACAGGATGACAGATCTCTGGCACTAAGTAAACAGAAACCTGCATAACACATTCAATGATACATACTAGACTTCAACACACAGGTGGGATGACAGCCCCTCTAATGCTAAATATCAAGAGCACATGAATAAATACATAACAGGCACAACCTAGAACAGAGTAGAAATGGAAAGTGAGCAATTAACAACAAAAGAAGCTTGTATTAGCTGAAAATGAAGACCAAATGCTGCAAGTATCAACGTAGTTATAGTCTCCAGAAGTTGAACCTTACATCAAAACTACAACCATCAACCCTGACTACATCTGTTTTCTGGGTATATATAGAGTTTGATTACAAAGATATGTTGTTGTTCTATGCGTGGAGGGGTCATAATTGACCACCAACCACCTTAACCCTCTGAAAGAGTCTCTGCTACAATCTGCGTGCTTTAATGAACAAAATTGACCTTTTCTGCTGCTCGGTTGTCCTTCCTGAACAGGTGGAGTGTTGTACAGAAGAAGTTCCATAACTGATAAATGCTTTAACTGCTCGAGGTTGGTCCTATTTCCGCTCGGCCATTCTGTTTCTTAAATGCAGTTGTTGGAGATGAAATGCATTGGGTACTTGGTAGATGATCGTTTTCGTCCTTCATGTGCACGACATGACCACGGTGTGTTGACTTCATGGAGGATGTACGAGCGGGCGGAGGATAGATATCGGCTGTTGGATCACACAGATGGACGACGGAGATCTATTGGCGGGAGACATTAGGAAGAAACGGGAACAAATAGTCCTAAGCCGTTGGATCTTGGGCGGATAGATCCAATGGTTATCGGGGGCGGAAGGTACACGGAGCTTAACGGTCGGGGAAAATAGTTCGGGCGGTAAGCGGTATTCCCCGCACCACTTATGGGGGATGGGTGGTAAAGGTACGCGGTCTCGCGATCCCATTCATCGCACGACGCGTGGCAGCAGGGAACAGTTGAAAACCGCTTTATCGCAAGTTAACGCGCGAGCGGTTCGCGGGATCGGGAGGAGCGGATAACGTCAGATTGCGGCGGATGCGATCGCACGGTGGAGGAAATAAACGGGGGTTAATCAGCGGGGAAAATGGTTTCGGCGGCGGGTGAAAAGCACACGGTCATGTGATTTCGGTTACATGACGGTTCAAACTTAGTGCTCGGGGCTGAAAGAACATGGACTTTCACAACGTTTTAGAGGTAAAATGGAGGAAAACAGAGACAATGGGGGCTATGGAAGTATATGAAAAATGAAGAAGAAGAAGGAAACAGACCACTGCGAGCTCCCTTTTTGCATAAACACCCCGATCAGGCCTGTATTTGGTCCTCCAAATGCTGAATTGAATAACAGAGCTAGCAATCCCAGTGTTAATCTCTACATATCGGCGCATGGGATAAATTGGTTGTTAGTGTTGGTCTTGTAAACTGGGGTAAAAGAAAGATTCTTGGGAAATGATGCAAAAGGGAATTGTCTTGCTCATGAAAAGGGACATAATGGGAGTTTCTTCATGATGGGAAAGCATGTAGGGTTCACTGTAGAGGTCCTCTACGATAGTGGAATGGGGAGTACAGGGACAATGAAAAAATGTTGTGTAACAGATGCCCCCTAAAGCATGAAGGCTGAACTAGAGTGAGGGGTGAAATGCTTTACAGGTAGATGTGGGGAACCGGAGTCCATCATCGGAAAACCTGTAAGCAAGCATACATGTACATATTCGAAATCTGATAGTCATGTTTGATAAACATGAGAGGCATATAACAATACATGAATCCATGGTATAGGCGCAACTATCCATCAAGAAAAAGATCATGTGCATGGATCCTCGGCATGGACGTAGCCATCTGACTGGAGGGATCATATGAAATAGATCCATGGCATGGGCACAACCATCCGTCTAAAGAATCATGTATATAATCATGAATGACTCATTACTCCTCGCAACCTGGACTTTTGTAATCTAAGCCCAGGGTCTTGCGCTCCAACATGACTCAATCAAAGTACAAATTTTAACATGTGAATAAATGTGTTGAAGTTGAACATGTTTGAAAGTCGTTTGATTACTAGTCAATGATGTGAACCGTTAATAGGCGCAAGAGAAACCACCAATAATGACAATGGATCTCAAGGTACCAGCAACACAATTCACGGGGTGTGAATAAGGAACTGAAGTCGAACACCCGTGAAATCATTCGATCGAAGGCCAATGATGAGAACCTGTCGTCGAGTGCGAAGAACTTGCCATTAAGGCATGCAAGCTCTAAGGTACTGGAAATGAGTTTCTAGATCAACCTCATGGATAATGATTTGAAGTCGACAAGAAGTGATCCACCGAAGAAAGGCATAATGAATCCTTCATGTTTGACACGAAATGGGAACACAATGAATGAGAGTAATCCAAGATGATCAGACAATGTATAGGTAGGAAGACTTATCTTGAACATATGGATGACACGACTCCAGAGTTTGGCAACATTTGACATCATAGGATCAAAGGTCATGGTAACGTGGTAGAGATCATATGAGAGGTTTAAAATGGATAACCCAAAGCCCAGGGAGGCAAGTGACAGAGTGAGGATGTCCTAAAACTCGACACGAACAACAGATGAGTGTCAATGTTTAAGAGCGATAGGCTGCCTCAAATGAAGAATGCAACTGATGAAATATTTCCAATTTTCCCCCACCATTTCTTGTGAGTACCCCAGTTATTTTTACACAAGCTTGATGGGGATAGCATATTCTTGTAATATAAGTCCATCCTTCAGATAGATCCATCCTAATAAGTTTTATGAGCCCTAGGAAGGAGTAAGTCGGTCTCTTCATAATGACAAGTCCAATGTCATTTAAGTTTTAACGAGTTCGACAAAGGGAAAACTTGGTATCTTTTTCATGTTTAGAGAGTTTGAAAAGAAATGGAAAAGAAAACTCCAGAAGGTCCCTTTTCGTACATTTGTGTCTCTAGAGCCCGAAAAGGTATAAAATGATACTTGAGAGAACTGCTCGACCATTTCAGTCAAGGAGTACCATTTTTGTAAATAGTTTATCCCAACCCGAAAAAAGGGGTAAACATATACTGGGTAAATGATGTTTTGCAACATTTAACGAGTTCAAAATGACAATATATCGGCAATCTTTTTGTGTTTAAAGAGTCAGAAAAGAGCTGAAAGCAAACCCCCCATTTTTATTCTCTTTAACGAGTGAAAAAGGGAAAAATGCTCAGCAATATTTTAATTTTTTATGAGTCAGAAAAGAGCTTAAAAATGACTCATCCTGGAGGAACGAGTGGTATAAAGGGTAGAAACTAGTTCCTGTTATGATGGAACTGCTAAAAAATAAGAGGTTAAGAGGCTGGCTAACAAAACTATTCATCGTTGCGGTTCCTCAGAAAAGAAAAAATAGCCAAGTGAAAGCATATGATCAGCCAAAGAGATGGTGGTGATGGAAAGAAACAACGAGGCTCATCTAGCATAATTTAGCTGATAAAAACGCAATCACGAGATGTGAATTGCGCGCATGAGTTCATTTTTACACATGCTTGAACCATGGAGAACTCTCATTGAATTTGGTTTCATGTTTACACAAGCTTGAAATGAAAAACTATGCTTGAGATAAGTTTGCATGCCCCCGACATAATGACTCAATGTGAGGTACATGCCTCCCAAACTTCATTTCATTCAACTAGGTGGATGAAATGAAGGATCACTTTCGAGATCCAGGAAAGACTTGACTAGGCTTTTACGAGATCTTAATCAAAGACTCGATTTAGAAAATGGAGTTGTTTCATTTTTTAAATAGGTCAACATAGTAAAAGAACTATCCTCGAAATCGGTTTCATTTTTTAACGAGGTTGTCACAAGACAAGGAACCATCCTCATGATTCCTTGTTTCATTTTTTAACAAGGTTGACACAAGACCGAGAACTATCCTCACAACGTCTATTCATGACCAATAATATAACCTGGCTCCCAAGAGGTCTTCACTAGATGAAAGAACCACACTTTGGGAGGAATACATGTCATTTGGTACCAAAGATAGTTCGGGTTCCAATGCCCCCAGTACACAATGTACAATACCATCTGTGTGATCATCAGCAGATGTGGAGACAGAATGGGGAGCCACATAATTAATCTGTCGCGGGGAAGGTACTACTTGCAAACAAGACCTGATAGGGGCCAATGGTTGCAAAGGAGGTGCCTCGTGACCAATGAACGATAGTTGATCAATGGTCGCAATTCTCCCTTCGCACGGAAAACAAATCACACGGAAAAGTGAAGAAACAAGAGCTCCCATGACATAAACATAGTCATGTCCAAGGAGAATATTGAAATGTAAGGGACCTTGGACTACCATCATGTCTATATAGATGACCTTTCCTCCCAAAGTAATAGTGAACTTCAGAAGGACCCCCAACGGTTGACTGGTTCCTCTGTTGAAATCCAATATATTCTAAGTGACAGGCACAAGATGTGGGGAACCCAAATATTTCCAAGTAGTAGAAGACATGATGATAATAGACATTCCTTCATCCAATATAGTGCCATGTACTACATATTATAGGCTTGTAGTGTGATCTGGAAAGGCACATAAGATGAGAGGCAGAAAGCAATCAATTGACACCAATCAAAAGAGACGACAGAACTACTTGGTGGGGGTGTCATATGATTGCCCACATGCTCTGCAGGGATAGAAGGAAGACTCTCCTGAACAATCGGGATGAGCGGATCACTCTTTGGTTCATGAGAATCTGAGGAGACGAGAAGAACATGAGTAATATGATCCCCACTCTCTTCGGGAACAGAGTGAACAACTGAAGGCGGAGCGAGGTCGACACTATTTTGAACCAATGGTTGGTTAGAACAGACACAAGAGGGTCATGCTCAAGAAGAGAAAGATGGGCAAGAGATGAATCCAAGTTAATATCTTTACCAACAAGGAGAGGGTTAGAACAAAGCCTCTAATAAACAACATGAAGTTGTGGTTGAGGAGCTGTAAGGTTTTCCAAAACTTTGGAAGCTTTATCCATAAGAGGACAAAGGTGAAGAAGATGCTCTCCTTCACATAACCTAAAGGGGAATCTAATTTTCCTTTCCTTCTTACCATCTCTAGTCGAGGGTGTAGCATCAACATGATCTTCAGAGGTTGATGGGGATGGTCGATACAAATTTTGAGACCATACCTCTAAGACTCTGGGAATGCCAGGATAGTCTCAGAGGAGATGGTCACCCTTACATAGCTTGCAAGGGAACCTGACCTTCCATGGAGGATCAGAAGGTTTGTCTACAGGAGGTGCATTTGGAGTAACAACCGCACGGTTGGCCTCTCGCTTATCTGATTTATTCTTCTTCGTCTTATTCTTATTCTTCTTAGCTTCTTGGTTATTGGATTTCAAAAGTTCACCAGGTGAAGTAGAACGGGGAGAAGGTGAGAGATCAACCTTAGAATAAACGTGATCTACTTCAGATGAAGGAGATGGATGGACAGGAGTTGGGGACACTCGGGACCACCGAGGTCAAAAATAACCAGATAGGTAAACCAATGGTTAACCTAGGGAGGGACAACGTTTCCATATAAGGAGCACCACCATTTACAAAATAATGAAAAGGACCAGGATTCCCATTTGAGGGGAATCCTTGTCTGGTAGACTTTGTAAATGTTTTGATTGGAAACAACCCTAAAGAATAACTAAGGAAGATAAATTTACCTAGGAATATTTCGTGGGTAGTTAATTTTAAAACACTGAAGAAAAACTTTTCCTTTTCATGTTTAAGAGTCGAGAAAAGGGCAAAAGGTGACTCTAGTCTCTTTCGGTTTGAACAAGCTTGAAAGGACAAGTGCTCGATGATATTTTAAATTTAAAGAGTCAAAAAGACCAAAATGACTTCTCAAGATAATCTAGGCAAAAGGATTACCAGGTAACCATGAATTGCAGAATACTTCCTGGCGAACCGTGAAGTACGAGCAGGCAATCTCCCTGAATGTTGTGTTCTGTGTATCACGTTTACAAGGTGGCAGACTTGGTTTCCTATGGATAAAGGATTGCAAACCTAGTGGGGTCTCCCTTTATATAAATGATGGTACAGTGAGCACAAGTCTGTACTAGCGTTGTCAAGTGTCGAAGTGAACGACAACTGCTAGATTTTAAGATGCTGGAACATGCCTCTAGCCTAGACCTCTAAATATGAGCGTTAAGTTTCAATGCTTCCTTAGGTTAATTCAATAGATTTTAACGATTGATCTTGAACTAGGTTTCAATTACAAGTCCTTACCGCTATCATCTGAAAAAATTCCTACATGCAGCTATATGAAAAAATAAATCTTTGTCTTCGACGAAAGTTAACACTAATTGAGAGATAGAGAACACACAATCAATGCAACAATCAAATAATTAAATCTTTCACTAATCAATCTCCTAAATGCACTAAATCTTCCTATCAAATGCACTTCAACTAGTCCTTTCTACAGTAAAGAGTATTCATTTCTTTCCGAATGCAAATGATGATGCAACTCTAGCCTTAAGTGATGCTAGCTAATGTAACATATTGATTTAGCAAACTAGAATTATGTATTTTCAATGGAATGATAAAATTAATCTTTCACAAACACTTTAATGAAAATTTTTCAAAACAACCAACATCAATCAAATGGAAAGCACGAAAAGAGGAATCCTTCCAAACCAATGGTGCAACAATTCAATCAAGAACAAGATGAGCATTGTGATCTATTCCCAAAAAGAGACGCTTAATCAAGAGAAGAACAAACGAAACTTTTCAAACTTGTTTAATTGAAATCAAATCAATAAAAGGACTAAAAAAAGAAAATGCATGGAGCAGCTAACCAACAACTTAACTTTCTAAGCACACAAACGACTGAATGGATGATGACCTAGATGCCCTAGGGCCACAAACCATCCAAAGACTCAAAAAATCAAGTAAAAGAAGGCAATCCAAACAAGCACACAAACCAAGCCAATGAAGCTTTCCAATCAGGGATGACACAGGAAAAATGAGCTAAGAGATAGAAATTAAGAGGTCAAGACACACTGGTTATGATCTAGGAGAAACCCTTATCTTCACCTATAGGAATCAGATCGATTGCCTAACTGAAAACAAGTGATGATCGGCACAACTGGTGCGACTGGCCAAACTAAAACTAGCACTAATAGACCTGATCGGCGTGACTATTTGGCCAAAAAGAGTGTTGATCAAGGGATTCAAGAAAAAAATAAAAATTTTCAAAGGCCAAAACCAAACCTGCCACCATAAATTTCAGACTTTGATAAGTAAACTAGACAAAGCAGAGAACACTAAATGGAAATAGTGATACTAGAAAAGTTCATAGAAAACCATAAAATGAAAATCAATAAAACAGAAGGATTGGCTCCCCAACGGAGTTTCCAATTTGTGGTGCACATAAATTCTCAGTGCAGACACAAACAATTCCTCTAGCCTGAGAGAGCAGGTCTAGCCACAAACAAACAAGCTATGGAAAACTTCCTTAATCTAGAATCAAATAAGAGGGCCTACCTCTTAAAACGCTATTCTGCTTGATGATGATCCTACTTCCTTACTCCAGCTACTTTCCGTTTCCTCCCTTCGAATACCTGAAACAAGCAAACAAACAACAACACCAAATGTGATAGTATACAAATTGCATTCAGCCTAGTTAAGAATTCAAGGAACATTAAGCCATAAAATTTAAGTTAACACTTCAGTGTAGGAAATCAATCAATAGTTCTATTCATATAAATTCAGAAAGAGATTACAACTAATGCCTTGACGTTGATGGTCTCCTCTAACGTATTTGGGTTCCCACACTTCTGCTAGCATCTCATGGATAGCCCCAACAATGGAAATTTTAAGGCCTCTTCCCTTTAGTATCAACCCAAACCAAACACACTAATCTCCCTCAAACATAAACTAGAAAGCCACAAGCTATAGATGTCTTGCTGATTATTCAAGCTCCAAAAATACCAATACTAAAAGTACATCCAAAAACTAGCTCATCTTGGGAAATGGGGGGCTTATATAGATTTGATGGAGTAAGATTGTTCCTCTTATCATGGGATAGGCCTTATCTCTTAGGTTTATTCCATCCTAATAGGGTAAAGGAACCCAAACTGAATTCCTCAGCTCCATCCAGCCCAACCATTTATCGGACCTCTGTTACGAAGCTTCTAGACCTGGAAGCTTCGACTCCATATTTAAAAACTTGCCAAAAGAGGATCAGTGTGATTGAGACAAGGCTCAGTAGCATTTATCAGCACTAGTCCGAGTGTTAAACTCTGTATATCGGTGCAGGGGATGAACTGGTCATTAGCGTTGGTCTTGTAAACTAGGATACAAGGAAGATTCTTGGGAAATGATGCAAAAGGGAATTGTCCTGCTCATGAAGAGGGACATAAAGGGAGTTTTTTCACGATGGGAAAGCATGTAGGGTTCATTGTAGGGGTCCTCCAGGATCGTGGAATGGGGAGTATAGGGGCAATGACAAAATGTTGTGTAACATGCCAAGTCAATATAGAAGAAGGCGATATTAAGGTTGATTATGATCTCTAGAATAGGTTACTCTACAACCTAGATAAGAAATATGTTCCAAAAGGTGGAAATTTCCAACCTATCACAAAGCCTCACACCTCCAAGTTTGCAGGAAATTTTGGTGTTGAGAAGACAATTGCTAACTTACAAAGGCATGTGTACTCAGCCCTATCGCTAGCTTCCCTTCGAAAGGTTATGAGATTCTCAAGTTCCCTCAAGAAGGATATTTTCTCCTACGTTGGAGCTAGATGTTACCCATTATATTTTTTGGTAAGTATAAGGGGTCTTGGAGATTTAGAGCTAGATATAAAAATGTTATGGCATTGGAAATCAAATCCTGGAAAGCTTATGGCTAGGTTTATTCTATACATATTTCTTTATCGAGCGTAATGTTAAGACATGCCTTGGATAGGGATTTAAATTAGTCATAGGTTTTTTAAGGTGGTATGGTGGACTTACCTATGGTTGAATGAGGGTTTTTGTGACGTGGGCTAGATGTTCACCACACATTACCTATTTACTTAGTGGACAATATGGACCCCATTTATTGACCAACCAATGGAAGCTTTAGGTAGGATGGGCTTGTTGAGTCACAACCAATTGAAGTAAAGGATACTATTAAGGAATATCACTTACATAATATATACTCATTCTTGTTCTTAACAGTCATACCATAAGAGAAACTATGACAAATATTTCCCATAATCGCAAGTCTACCATAATCTCTATGATAGATAGGTCTAGTCAGAATAACTAATGAGTCTACATTTATAGAGGAGGGAAAACTATCTCTAGTCCAATAAATATGTTTGTGTACATGAATATGTTAGCATAAATACTTTTTGGAAGATGTGATATCGAGACCACATTTTGGGACAAGTTATCAATCATATATAATAGAAAATAAATGTTTTATACAACTATAGATTGCCCAGTACTTTTGGTTGAACCTTTCTTCCTTTTTAGTAGCAAAAGAAAGTGGCATGACTGGATGATTAACATACTAAAGTATACCTATTCTAAACTTGTGGATAGCTCCCACCGAAAAAAATAAATTACGAGGAAAATATTAGATTGTTAATGTTACAATGTTACAATGCACACACACATGTGAGAATTATTATCTACAATTAGACAAAGTCAACCTATTAAATATTATGTTTATAATTCTACCAAATTTTACTAGGTCATAAAAATTGATCTAATATTATGCTTATAATTCTACCAAATTTTACTAGGTCATAAAAATTGATCTAAAAGTGAAGATATATGTGAGTCAACCTTAAAATGACCTTAAGTGAAGGAAGGATGAGGCTAGGCCAACTTGTAATTGTCAATATGACTTGAAGATTTGATTTTGATAGGTATTAGGTCTAACCTTTGGTTTTAAATATTGAGAGACAACCTAGATGTATGAAGACTTTAACACTTTCCTTCCCTTCATGATGAAGCAATTAGTATTTTATGAAGCCCATTAAAGGGTATATTTATTGATTTTGAAACCTCTCCCTTCTCTTTGGATCACTTTGAAGTTTGAGTAGGAAACTTGATGTCCACTTTCCTAGTTTTGAAGGTCATTTATGTGGAGCACATAGTGAGTGTGTTCCCACTTTAGTGGGTTTCATGGTAGATTTGAAGACTAATTGAAGAATCATTTCCCATTAAAGGGCCTTTGGAGGCTATATGCTACACTAAAAAACCCCTTATACCCCTCATTTATTGGAGATGGGTCATTTCTATGAGCCTGTTATCCTTAGAATTTGTACAAATGGCATGAATGCTCCTAAATTGTTTTACTCTAGATTAATTAATGGTGAAGAGGTCCATTTCCCCTTCTCATACTAGATTTGGGGATTTTATTTTTAAACATTAACATTTCATCGTAAGATTAAGTTGAGCACCTCCTCTATAAATATAGGTGCACTTCCTCTCATTTTCTCATGGTTGGATTGAGGGAGAAATCTCTTAGCATGTTTAAATTTATGCGAGTTTTCTCCCTTATAATTTAGATATGGATGAATGAGATGAGTGATTTTCTTGGGGATTTTTTTGATGTGGATTTTAATCTCTTATCATGGATGTTTATGGTAAATCTTGTGTGAATGAAAGGTAAATGAAGTAGGCTACTTATTTTATATTGTTTTTTTGTTTCATTGAATGAATGAATCATGTATTAAGCATGATAACATGGTAATTGTTTCATGATACCTGTCAAGCTAACACTTCTTCCATGTATTTGAGAAATCATGAGGTTAAATCCTTCCCATAATTCATTTATGGGAACTAAGAACCTTGATTCAAAACCCTAGGGTAAGTAGGTTAGCTTACCCTAGGTTTTTTTAGCCTTGTATATACTTCATAAAATCCTTTCAATTTTATTTTTTCCTTGACCATATATGCCCCAAAAATATATTGAAAAGCTAAGGAAATGATATTTATCCTCAATCACCTATTTTTATTTATAATCTTTACAACCATATTGCGGAGTTTCCTCTACAAGATCATTTGATAATCCCATAATTGTGTTTATTTGGGGAACTTCAAATGCTAAAACTATTAACCCCTAATAATCCTATACTAGGGAGAACCCAACTTTATTAAGAGAGAGATGAATAGAAGCGAGAATAGGTTTGATGAGGTGACAATTCCCCCTATATTTGTGATCAATTTCACACTTTATCTCAAGAGGTGAAATATTTTACTATTACAATTTTGGAGTTGTCACTGGGGACAAAGTATATTTCCAAAATATGACAATGAATGAAGTCTAGACTTGAATATATTTCCATCTATGTGAAACCATTGTAAGAAAAAATATTTTTCATATATAATTTGAATACTTGATTCTGGTAAGGTGATAAAAGCACCATTGTGAAGGCATTTGAAGTTCACCTTGGTGGCTCCATTGTGGGAAAGGTACAAATTGAATTTCTCATTAGATTTGAGTTTTTTATGGTGGAAAATTTTCATAGATGAAGGATTTATCCTTGGGATTTTCATGTAATTCTTCCAACATTGGATGTTAAGAACATCCTGAGATACCCAAATAAGCCTCATCCAAAATTTTATGATAAGCTTTGAACATTTGATAATGCCTCTTTGTCTCTTGTCCCACATATATTGGCATTCATGGGCATATTTAAAAATTTGAATAAAGACATCAAGATTACATAATGAGATTATTTACTCCTTATTTGGAATAAGGCAACTATTAATATCTCAAGGACTATTGTAGTTCAAAGAGATTTCCCTCTTTGAAAACTTTGATAGAAAAGTCCCACAAGTATTGTAGCCCAAGATTGTAGATATTTTAAGAAACCTATTAAAATTTGTTGGAAACTTTATAAGAGGCAGTTCTCTTTTCTCTTTTTAAAGGTTTTGGAGGCATTTTCAAATATGACGATGAAAAATTTCTATAGGAAGGACTCATTGGTTCTCTTGAAGAAGACAAGGGTAATGTGGAAGAAGAAAATACCATATAATAGTAGCAGTAACCACATGATATTTCTTGGAAATCTGGGTGTTATGATGATGATTGCATTTTTAGGAGAAAAGAGTATGGAACAACCCTTTAAATGTGATTACAAATATGTTCATCCAATGGAAAATGTGTACTTATAATATTCACATGGAGACATAATAGAGGCTAGTGATGCATTTTTAGGAGAAAAGAGTATGGACCAACCCCTTAAATGTGATTACAAATATGTTTATCCAAGGGAAAAATTGTACTTATAATATGCATATGGAGACATAATAGAGGCTAGCACCACTAGCCACATAATTACTATACATCACTTTTACCCAAAGGAAGTGAGAAATACAACTCAACAAAAACCCTAATTTTCACTTGCATTTGGATGCATTCTTTGGCCAAAAAATAGGTAAAACATATACACTATTCTTAGATGGACAATTAAAGTTTATTGGTGGATCCATCATTGAGGGAATCACACCAGACCTTCCATGTGTTGTTGATGAAGACAACTAGGAAGATGATATAGGGTGTGATTATGAAAAAAAACTAGATTTTGGATGCTCATTGGGTGACTAAGATGATTTCATCTTGGCCAATTCAAGGAGAGGTCCTTTCTCCATGAAATTTAAAGATGAACCAAAATATGATATGATCACAAGGACACTCAATGATTTAATTTTTCATTCCAAAGTCCATTTCAATGAGGATTTTATTGATATTGAGGTGTGTGAAGTTCAAATTTCTATAGGTTATATCATTTATGGGGTCACAATATATATAGGAATTTTCTCTCATAGGAAAATTTTGGTTGCTACCGCTAAAGACAACCCATCTAACTTGGTGTTGTACATACTATGTGATGATCATGATAAATTGAAATACAACTAGCATCATAACTAATGTAACAAAAACCCTTGGCAAAATTATAGTAGCCTAGACCATGATGAAGAATATGACTACCATTTTTAAATGGTATCAAGCATTTTGTAATTTGTTGATTATGAAAATATTGAAAGCCAAGACCTTGGGGTTATAGAAATTTTGAGAATAATAAACCTAACATGGGAAAAGCACAATTCCATTTCCAATTCCATGGAACATATGAGTAGTATTTACCTTTTTGAAAATTGTATGGATAGGTAAAATAAGGTTTTTAAGAAAAAAAAGTGTTCCTTGTTGTAGTAACATCAAGGCAAGAAATAATGTATGGATAGGAAAATCCGTGGGTACTTCTAGTTAGTAATGTTAAGAATTATATTGAAGGTTGTTCCCTTGAAATTCCATACCAACATATGTTTGATATTCTCAAGACTCTTACAAGCTTGTTAGAATCATATAAGCATGATTCAATTGGATTGTTGGTGAAGTCTTATTTAGTACGTAATAAGATTCTATATGCCTTTTCCATGCTCATATCTTTGACAAAAAGGTCATTGGAGTAATGAAAAAGAATTCTAATGATTCATTGATTAGTTATATCACCTTGGTGATTCTAATACCCTATTTTGATACTAAGTTTTGTGTGAAGGATGATTGATTTTTAGAATCTTATGAATCTTTATAGAGATACAAAGTTAAGATGAGCCTTTAACAATTACCAAAGGATGAGAAGACACACTTGGATGGTCTTGGGTTGGAAGGAAGAGCTAAAGATAATGGAGATAGTCATAATCAGACAACTAAAGGCATACTCAGTGACACCAATGGGTTTGTACTTGAGTGCACAATGATGGTGTTATCTAAAGATATTAAACATACTATAATCCAATATTACATGCTCTTAGGAACCAATAAAATGAGAAGTGTTTTAAATGAATTAGTATTTGGGTCTATTTTTCAGTCAACACTTGAATAAAGAAAACCCTATAAGCATAAGAAATTTGATGTTACCATATTTTCCATCATTTTCAAACACAAGGGAAAGGGGCATTTCATAATGGATGTGATGAAGTGGTTTCATTATCTTACCATTTTCACATGGTGAGATTATGGGATTCTCAATTTCCACCAAGAAGAACACTTGTCCCTAAGTTGGAGCCAGATGTTACCCATTATATTGAGCTAGATGTTACCTATTATATTGCTTGGAAAGAATAGGGGCCTTGGTAATTTAAAACTACATAGCAGAATTCCATGAAGTTGGAAATGAAATCCAAGAAAGCTTGTGGTTGGGTTTATTATTTCCATGTGTCCTAATTGGATGTATTGTTAAGACATTCCTTGGACATTTATTTGAACTAGTCATGAAATTTTTGAAAGTGGAATGGTGAACTCACCTATGGATGAATAAGGGTTTTTGTGAATTGGGTTAGATGTTTGTCATCATATTATTTATTTCCTTAGTGGAAAATGTGGATTCAATTTATTGAAAAAAAATAGATACTTTTAGGTTGGATTGGATTGTTGACTCACATCCAATTCAAGTAAAAGATTGTAACAAACCTGGTTAAAAAATCCTTGTAAATATAAAAATATAAGACCACAATCATGGGACATGTATTCCAATCTGAATGGTGGGAAAAAACATCCTATTGGGGTGTCACTTTGGTTTATTATGGCTAAGAAAATTGGCAAAGGAAATGGCAAAGGATTGGAAAGGAATGACGCATTTATTGGCATTTATTTATGAAAATAATGGAAATTGGGAGAAAAATAAGGCGAAAGGTCACAGGTTGCATGTGAGGAGTTAAATGAAGGAAAATAATGGAAAATGAAGAAACTAGAGGCCTCATTAATAAAAAGGCTCCTGAGGATCATTTGGCAAGCTTTTTTCTCAAGCTTTTGCTAAGGCTTGGTCAATGTAACCTTTTGTCAGCTTAGTTTTGGAGCTCTCTCATTATTCTCTCTCTCACACACTCTTGGACACTTAAAGAGTTTTCTTGGAGCATTCTAGCTTTGGAGCAAGGAAAGCAAAAGCAAGAAAAGGAAGGACAAGGAAAAGAAAGGAAATAAAAGAGCAAGAAAGGAAGAGTAGGATCAAGCAACTTCAACAAGAATACTTGCAAGAAAGATATTGCATGTGTGATTTCCTAGTTGGTTTTGACATGAATGGATTTGAATGTTGGTATTTGATTCTCCGACTTTCAGTGGCATGGTATTTCTGAGTTATGATAGTGCTTTTCAGCCTTTCCTTTTTATTTTTTTGGATAGACATGGTGTGATGGGATTGTTTTTTAGTTTTGAGCTTTGGAATTGCCAAAAGGTTTCAGATTCCAGGGCAGAGATGGTCTTAGGAAAATTCCCAAAGGCTTAGGAATCCCTTGACCAGTTTTGGTAAGATACACGGTAAAGCCTAAGGGTGGAGTCTCGGTTTAGGGCCTAATGATTCAATGTGGGTTGAGGTAAAGACTAAGGGATAAGGAGATGAAAAATTCCTCAATGATAGTGATGGAGTTTAGAGGCATTCCAAGCTTAGTTTGGTTTTGTGATGTTGGTGTTGATTTTGGTGAGATCACGGTTTGGTGAGGGTGGAGGTCGTTTAAGCTCAAGATTCCCTTGGTTGTTTCTGGATTAGTTTATCCATGAGATCCCACATTCATGCTTGGAATATGGCATGGAAGTGACTGGCTGAAATAAATATTTGGTTCAGCCATGTTTATGGTCGAGTGGTATGTGAAAGTCCCGAACCTGGTTGGCTCTTGCCTATGTTTGATAAAAGCTAAGTTCTCTTAATTTTTTACTTATTATTATGTGGCCTTAATGATTGTTATCTCATTGTTATTT
This sequence comes from Pinus tabuliformis, assembly GCA_031772625.1. Lineage (NCBI taxonomy): Eukaryota > Viridiplantae > Streptophyta > Pinopsida > Pinales > Pinaceae > Pinus > Pinus tabuliformis. Next base: position 811,881,948 of record CM062815.1, on the reverse strand, counting down.
ACATGGTTTAATGCTAGTTATAATCATGGCTATATGATTGGTTATATTCATGTTTATTCCATGTATTTACTTGCTTGAAAGGATAATGGATGCAAGACCTAATTGATGTCAAAACAATTAAGGGAGGAGGGTGGTGATCCTTCTCGTCAAGTCCCATATGAGTTATCAGTCATTTATTCTTTATCTTATATTCATGTCCCATAGATTACATTGATGCCAAGTGTTTGACAAAATGTTAGTCTCGGTTAGTGATGGTCAGGCCTAGTCATGGAGCCAGTTTTTGGCTTGCAAGTCTTGTTGTCATGTAAATTATGAATTCTAAAATCTACAGGGGTTTCTTGATAGTGACCTGGATTCTGGTTTTGAAAAGTGGCACAAATCCTGTAGTCACAGGCACAACATTGGGGAAAAATGTCTCTGGAATTTTCCTTGCCCTTGTTGTGGGAACTTCTAGAGCCTCCCAAATGCACCCTTGTCCATATCAAGGGAGCGTCTTGATTAGCCTCATAAATGGGTAATTATATGGGCTCATTTTACCTCTTAAACTAGTCAAGTCAACCATTCTCTCAGCTTAATGTATGATTTTCTGATTATATTTATGCTTATAGGGTGAGTTGAGTTAGTTATTATGCCATGTGGTCTAACATGTATTTAATGCAGATTATTGATGGATTTCGAGGCCAAAGTCAAGGATATAGTAGTCAAACTGCAACAATAAATCGAAGTAGACAAAGGAGAGGACTTTTAGGAGGTGTTAGGGCCTAAATCTGCCTCAGGTTGAGAAAGGCGGGAACTAGGGTAACATCAAACCATGCTTAACCTGGTAGCTAGCCCTACCAGGTCGGGAGAGGGCTCTCTCCTTGTCAATCTCAGCAGAATATGATCAATGAGGCTTGAGATGACTGATGTGAAGACTGATTTTAGGCTAGGTATGTGTGCAAAGGAGTTTTATTGAATTTGATGATGTTTTGTTGGCCCAAATGGAAAGGTAGATTTGGGTTTGGGGAATGATGCTCAGTTTTGCAGAGATCTTTATGGGGCAAGGTAGGCAACTAATTTGGCACTTCAAATTGAATGCAATGGAGAGATTTAGATAGGTGAGGATTTGAAGAGGGCAATTAAACCTCATGCATCCTCTTCAAACAGTTGAAAACATCAATATCTAAGCAAACCCTAGGGAGAGCACTGCAATTTCAATGGATTCTACCTTTATCCTTGTTTGTTTTAGTTAAAAAGAAGAAAGAGAGATAATGGCATACATAAAACACATATAAACTTACAATTTATAGAGGGAAACACAATACCAAAGCAAGATGCCACATGAATCCCATAAAGTGTTGCAAACCCTGGTCTTTCCTTAGCCAAAACTGCTGAGATCAGTGTATAATGAAGCTCCAAGCTTTCTCAAAATTCCAACCATGCTAATGACTGAAAAGACATAAGATATAGGCAAACAATTACTCATCCTAGCCTCTAAGTGTCGAGCTCATGAGTTTAGGAGCTGTTCAAAAAAATTCTAAACTGAGAACTAAAAAGTAGGCAGTGGAACAGCATGCCTCTAAAAACTAGGGAGCTGATTCATTCAGTTGCAAACTACCTTTTCATGGATGAATCTACCTCTATGAGTGAAAATTCAACATAATTACATCAAGATCCATCAAATTACATTAAATTACATCATGATTTTGACATTAAGAAGGAGAAAAGTCAAACTATCAAGAAACTAGGCGAAAAACAGAGTATTTTGGTCAAACTGAGCAAAATTTCTCCAATGCGTCGTGCTGATTTCCCTATGCATAATGCATTTTTTCAATTGCTTTTGGAGGCCTTCCCGGTGTCCAAATTTTCTCCAAGTGGAATTTTTGGAAAGGTATGCCTGTCTAATTTCTAGCACAAGTGGAATTTTTTAATTTGGCCTTCATTTGTCCTTCCAAAACCGAGTTCTCCCAAGACTGCTTCCTATGTGTCAAAAAAGGGGCAGAAAGGTCATTTTTAGGGTGTTTTTGACTTTTCTGGGGGCTCAAAACCTATCAAAATTTCTTGGCCATTGGTGAGCATGCATATTTTTCCATGACAAATCTAAAAATGCTAAGTTCTGATCAAAAGGAGTCCCCCATCAAAAGTGAGCGGCAAGTGGCGCAGTGCATTGGGCAGAAAAACTTGTTTTTTGGCCCAAAAATTCCAAAAATGAGAAAAGTGTCCCAATTTTTTTGAAATTTGGGTTGAGTGTCCTCCATTAGGTGCTATGCTGGGTCAAGGAAGCCTTGGCCAAGATCTAAAGTTTATCTTGCGCTTTTTGCCTCCTCTATCTCTTCTTCAACTTGGTCTTCAAGTTCCTGATTCTAGCTTGGCACACCATATTCCTTTACAAATAGTGATATGCTATGTTTCTCAACATATTTTTCTCATTGATGGCCTTCTCCAGCATCCTCTCCAAGTGGATATTAGTCCTCTCCAACCAAGACTCAAGATCAACATTGATTTCTTGCTCAAGTGTTGTGAACTTGACTTTCCTCCTTTTGGTAGCTTGCCGATTTTCTCGTATGTTTCTTAGCTCCATTATGGTTTGTTGATCCTATAGTTGTTTGTTTCTTTACTATAGATATGTGATGATCCACTTGGCTCTTTGTAAGTTGAGAGACAAATGCTGAATGTCAGCGTGTTGCTCCTGGATGATCTCTCTAAGCTTTGAGCTTTGTGAGCCCAAATCGGCGTCATCATCCTGAATAAGAATAAAATCTGTCTCCTGCTCTCCTGAAGGCCCCTCATCAATTAATGGCCTCTTGCCCTTATCTGGAACCTGCTGTGCTGAAGAAGGAAGCAAGACCCCTTCCACCCTGGGTGGAGATAATACTCGCTTTGCTGCTGCAAACAACCTTCTAGTGCACTTTTGATAGGTGGCAAACACCGACACACTAGCAATCTGTGTCTCATGACCCTCCTGTTGATGTGAAGGTCCACCTATCTCATGAAAAACTTCTGGAGGTACCTGAGGAGCTGTGAAGAACTCACGAGAAATCAAATCCTCCCATGAGATGCCTTGCAAATCAAGTTGATGCATGACCACGATTTTGATGAGTGCAAAATGATATATACTGTTAAACTACTGCTGAGGAGTCTTCTATTGTACTAGGGTGGTCATCTTCTCAATATTTCGGCACATGAAGTAGGGGAGATTCATCATTCTCACCCTGGTAAAGTGCATCAACAATCTAATATGATAAGCATATAGGCGAGGAAACCGGCCCTCACAGCTGAAATACTTCATTATGAGTTTCATCAAGGGAGCATATGGGTCTTTTAGGTACCAAAAAGGAAAAAAATCTGCTGAGTTGTCTCAAATAACCGGGCTTGATGTATGGTTCATAATGTTCCCTGTCAATTTGCTACCTTTTATTCCACTGCTCTCCGACATTAGGAATGTCAGTTGCTAGAGAAATAGACTCTGATGTCAAGGTGAATGTCACACCAGCTAGAGTGGCTTGGCCATTGTGTAGATGAAGCACAAACAACGTGGCCAACTCATGATGGTACTGGACTCTAGCAACCATCTCACAGAACTAATAATAGGATTGGTGTTGGAAGCATGTGATAGCAAGAGGGTATGCCTACAGCTCGGCAAGTGAAGTAGGCTCCTCTCGTATATGTTTGCCACCCTTGTGAGGTCTCCTTGGTGCATGCATTTATGTAGGAGAGTCATTGTGTGTCTCTTCATCTCGGTCATATGAAAGATCAAATTCCATGCTTGCTAATGTGTGAGTTTTCTTGATGAGTATGAAGAGATTTATGGTGATTTTAGTTTTCTGCCACCAAGGGTAAGAATGTATGAGGGACTGTGGAGGGAGAGGGTATGAAGGGTTTTGGGAATATTATGACAAGTTTTTTGGGAAATAGGGGGTTTAGGGAATAGTGTGTAAGCTTAGGGACAACAATTAGGGTTTGAGATTTTGTAGTTGGGGATTTGGGAAAATAAGAATTGGGGATAGGGGTGAACACATTTTAGGAATATAGGAATTAGGGAATGAGTGGATGAAACTAGAAAATAAATGGAGGAGTCAAAGAGTAAGGTGGTGGAGTGAACTTGGCAGCAAAATCACAAATGCAAACCCTAAGCAATTGTGTTTTGAGAAAAAATTGCAAAGAGGTAGGGTTTGAATTTTTTCACACTAAGCCACCATAAATTTTAAGAAAAACTCTTTCACTAGCAAGGAAAAAGGTTTGACTTACTTGCACACCATAAGATTGAGCGAATTTGGAAGTTTGAGAGAGTTTATAGGTGGAATCAGGCTTGCGGCTCTATGTGCCGCACCACAAACCCAACACGCCGTGCCCTTTATATGCATCGCGCCAGTGTATTTTTACACTATGGAGGCGAATCCAATGCGCCGTGCCACTTGTATGCGGCACGCCTCTCACCCAATGCGCTGTGCCCACAAACTTGCACAATTTTACTCCAAGCTTGCTTCCTTTGCTCAACATGGCCTTCTCTTGCTCAATCTTTCCTCTTTGAATGTCAATGAGATTTTTGAATTGTGAAAATGATTTATATACAAGATATTTTGTTTTTTCATTCATGAAACCCACTTTTATAATGTTTGCATTGTAACTTACTTTTTCAACTCTGTTTTTCGGGCAGTTTACTTTATTTGTGCCTTTGATGAACTAAATGAATTGATTTTTTGTTTGTCTTGCAGGGGATGGAGCAGCTGAAGCTTGCAAGGTGACCACTGTTGCAACTGAAGTTTTTACATATATGAGAACATAAATTACATGTATTTATACAACAAAAACCTAAAATACTTTGTTTTTCCTCAAAACAGGGTTTTGAGGAAAAATACATTTATGAGCATGAGAATATGAATTTTATTGGTACTGAAAATTTATTCAACCTCCTCATGCATCTGCTCACTGTTATTGGACATTTTGAAGACCTTTTTGATGAAACCCTAGACTTAATGAAACTGAAACCCTAGAAATGACTCTTGCAAATTTAAAGACAAAAAGTGACTGCAGATGATCTTGATGAATGAAAATGGGCCAACAGGTAAAGGACATGAGGGAAAATGTACAACAAGCCACTATCGTTAGATGATCCATGCTCCTAATGGAATGTAGTTGACTGAGAGAGACACCTAATATGCAATGGAACAAGAGAATTTGATCACTGATGGAGGGATGAAGATACCGACACTAACATTGGCTCCAATGGGGATTATAGCTCCTTAGAGGTGGCAAGAACTATAGATCTCTGGGAAAGCAGGCAGTGCCTTTGTCCATTGGGCTATGGAGTCAATAACTACGATAAACCAAAACCAAACTCTTGACTCAATTTCAGGACTGGAATCTTACTCAAAACTGACTCAATTTCAAGACTGAAATTGACTGTAAGACCTGACTACCTGACTCAAACAAACCAAACCAAAACTGAAATCAAACCTCAGCTTTATAGCCTTCACCTCGGGCTCCAAACTGAAAGTATGATGATAGTACACACTGAGTCTGCAACTATCTTGAAATTGACTAAAGCAAAGAATGACTCAAGACTTACTAAACTAAAATAAGTACTTACAAAGCTTTTTAATGGCAACAGACCATCAAGATTTGAGGTCTTCAAATCATGATGACAACCACCTGACCACTGATGGAATATGTACAATCATGTGAAGTGGGCCTTCTAATGTAACCAATCCAGCAGATGGCTACATACTGAAATTTTTCTCTCACTTTCCCCAAGCAGGCAGAATGATGTACATGTAGGCAACTCACAATAAGAACTGAAACCAAGGCTTATTCTAACGAACCAGGGAACATTCATCTTCTTTGGTTCTTACTAAAGAATGCCGAAAGAATCTTGAAAATCTTGAAGCACTAGCTTGTCTTGAGATCTAGTAGCAAAAATACAAGTACTCCCTTCATTCTAATATGAAAGAACATCTAGTTGCTGAGTGATAGGAAGGCATAGAGAGGTATAAGCTTCTGCCATCTGAGTGTTAGCTGTAAATTCCTTGACCATGAGAAATTCTAGCATATTGTATCTCTCAAGCTCATATCCCTCAACTTCATGGTCTAGGTCATTCTTAAACAAAAAACAATCTTCAAGATTATCAAATGTGACAGTCTTATCATTTTCATGAAGGAAAACATTATCTTTTCGCTGATCAATAAAGCTAATTTCAAGACTATCATTATTTTCAAAAGTGGAAGAAGTTTCACCAACACTTTCTTGACCATGTGCACACTGCAGACCTACATTAGTTTGGGTTGTAACCTATCCTTTCAGGAGTTGATCTATCTCATCTTTAGACAGAGGAGATAATAAATTTTGTTTTCTTTTGCTCAAGCAATTATTGTCTTCTTGAAATAAATTTTCAAAACATGAAAAACCTGAATGACAGTCCTCAATTCCCTGGTCTTCTGAAATTTGAAAGCATTGTTTATCATCTTCATATGACATGGCAATCAAATTATCATTTACCACTGATTTATTGAAAGAAGATTTTTCACTTACTTGAACAAAGATCTCATCTTGTTTTTCATGAAATGACTAGATTACCTCCTCATGGAGGCTTGGGTCAGTAACGTTGTCTTCTTCATTCCAGATGATCTCAATAGCATAGCTCTCCTTCATGGGATTCAAAACAAGGTAGTCTTCATCATCACGATCAGAATCTAGATCTGAAAGAGCTGACTTGACTTTATCACATTCTGAAATTGAAACTTGACTTTCATGCATGTTGTCTTCTTTTATGGATAGATCTGAAATAAAACCTTCTCTTTCATCATTTTCCATTGTACTAAGATCTTGATCCAGCAACAAATTTTCTTGTGCATCTTGACAAGTATCCTCTAAGTTCTCTTTATGCTGCTGAAATGGATTTTCGTACATAGCTTCCATGATCTCATCATCCATGAAGTCATCATCTTCATAAACTTTCTCAAGATGTTCAATAAAACTATAAATATGTTTGCGATAGTTCTAAACTAAATTTAATGATGGATAAGATTCTTTATACCTCTCAAAGAACATGGTATGAAAATCCTTCAAACAGTAAGTACAAGCAGGTGGCAAAATTTCATCCCAAGATTGGGCTTCACCTTCTAGAGTGGCCATGAATATCTTCATCAAGAAATCTTCAAGAAAATCAACCTTCAACTTGCGAATATGTATGTGAAATCTAACCAGATGTAAAGCAACATCATTCCTATCATCATCTTTAAACATAGGAAAATTCCTTTGCCAATCTAGGAATTTTATTTGGAAAACCTAGAATGTGATCTCGGCTCATGGGAGCATACCTTCGATCCAGCGAAACCATTTTGATAACAATGAATTCACCAAGAAATTCTTCAGGCTACTGGTTCTTGAAGAGTGGAGTTGCCATAAAATTTTTGAAGCTTGGGATTCTTCGACACTGGAGTCGCCAAGAGAATGATTTCAGCCTTCATATGTGTCTGACTGTTGTCCACCATCAACAATCAGATCTAACTTGATTCATGTAATGGGGAAATTTGCAAGTTAGATGTTCAGCTTATAAGACTAGACCGGAGATTGACTGCAGCTGCTTTTATCTACTTATGCACTCGCAAAGCAATGTGTAGTTCGAAGGCTTCTTGGCATAACTTCAGGCTTCGTCTGTAGTTTATAAAGCAAGAACACTAACAAACAAATAAGCTTTTCTTCCCCAGTATGGTCACTACTATGTTAGGGCCTAAATCTGCCTCAGGCTGAGAAAGGCAGGATCTAGGGTAACATCAAACCATGCTTAACGTGGTAGCTAGCCCTACCAGGTCGGGAGAGGGCTCTCTCCTTGTCAATCTCAGCAGAATATGATCAATGAGGCTTGAGATGACTGATGTGAAGATTGATTTTAGGCTGGGCATGTGTGCAAAGGAGTTTGATTGAATTTGATGATGTTTTTTTGGCTCAAATGGAAACGCAGATTTGGGTCTGGGGAATGAGGCTTAGTTTTGCAAAGATCTCTATGGGGCAAGGTAGGCAACTAATTTGGCACTTCAAATTGAATGAAATGGAGAGATTTAGACAAGTGAGGAGTTGAATAGGGCAAGAAAACCTTAGGGATCCTCTTCAAACAGTTGAAAACATCAATAACTAAGCAAACCCTAGGTAGAGCACTGCAATTTCAATGGATTCTACCTATATCCTTGTTTGTTTTAGTTAAGAAGATGCAAGAGAGATAATGGCATATATAAAACACATATAAACTTACAATTTACAGAGGGAAACACAATACCAAAGCAATATGCCACATGAATCCCGTAAAGTGCTGCAAACCCTGGTCTATTCCTTAGCCAACACTGTTGAGATCAGTATACAATGAAGCTCCAAGCTTTCTCAAAAGTCCAACCATGCTAATTACTGAAAATACACAAGATACAGGCAAACAAAGACTCATCCTAGCCTCTAGGGGTCAGTTTTATGAGTTTAGGAGTTGTTCCAACAAATTCTAAACTGAGAACTAAAAAGTAGACAGTGGAACAACATGCCTCTAGAAACTAGGGAACTTATTCATTCAGTTGCAAACTACATTTTCATGGATGAATCTACCTCTATGAGTGAAAATTCAACATAATTACATCAAGATCCATCAAATTACATTAAATTACATCAAATTACATCATGAGTTTGACATTAATAAGGAGAAAAGTCAAACTTTCAAGAAACTAGGCGAAAAACATAATATTTTGGTCAAACTAAGCAAAATTTCTCCAATGCGTCGTGCTGATTTCCCTATGCATAACGCCTTTTTACAACTGCGTTTGGAGGCCTTCCTAGTGTCGAAATTTGTTCCAAGTGGGCTTGTTGGAAAGGTCTGGCTGTCTAATTTCCAGCACAAGTGGAATTTTGAATTTGGCTTCCATTTTCCCTTCCAAAACTGAGTTCTCCCAAGACTGCTTCCTATGTGTCAAAAAAGGGGCAGAAAGGTCATTTTTAGGGTGTTTTTGACCTTTTTGGGGGCTCAAAACCTGTCAAAATTTCTTGACCATTGGTGAGCATGCATATTTTTTCATGAAAAATCCAAAAATGTTGAGTTTTCATCAAAAATTATTCCCCCATCAAAAGCGAGCGCCAAGTGGCGCGACACATTGGGAAGATAAACCTGTTTTTTGGCCCAAAAATGCAAAAAGTTTCCCAATTTTTTTGAAATTTGGGCTGAGTGTCCTCCATTAGGTGCTATTCTAGGCCAAGTAAGCCTCGGCCAAGATCTGAAGTTTATCTTGTGCTTTTTGCCTCCTCGATCCCTTCTTCAACTTGGCCTTCAAGTTCCTGATTCTAGTTTGGCACACCATATTCCTTGACAAATAGTGATATGCTATGTTTTTCAACATATTTTTCTCATTGATGGCCTTCTCCAACATCCTCTCCAAGTGGATATTAGTCCTCTCCAACCAAGACTCACGATTAGCATTGATTTCTTGCTCGAGTGCTGTGAACTTGACTTTCCTCCTTTTGGTAGCTTGCCAGTTTTCTCGTATGTTTCTTAGCTCCATTATGGTTTGTTGATCCTCTAGTTGTTTGTTTGTTTGCTCCAGATATTTGACGATCCACTTGGCTCTTTGTAGGTTGAGAGACAAATGTTGAATGTTGGTTTGTTGCTCCTGGATGATCTCTCTAAGATTTGAGCTTTATGAGCCCAAATCGGTGTCATCATCCTAAATAAGAATAAAATATATCTCCTACTCTCCTGAAGGCCCCTCATCAAGTAATGGCCTCCTACCCTTATCCGGAACCTACTGTGCTGAAGAAGGAAGCGAGACCCCTTCGACCCCGGGTGGAGACAATACTCGCTTTATTGCTGCAAACAACCTTCTAGTGCCCTTTTGATAGGTGACAAACACTGGCACACTAGCGATCTGTGTCTCATGACCCTCCTGCTGATGTGAAGGTCCACATGTCTCATGAAAAACTTCTGGAGGTACCTGAGGAGCTGTGAAGAACTCACGAGAAATCAAATCCTTCCATGAGATGCCCTGAAAATCAAGCTGATGCATGACCACGATTTTGATGAGCGTAAAATGATATATACTGTTAAACTACTGCTGAGGAGTCTTCTATTGTACTAGGGTGGTCATCTTATCAATATTTCGGCACATGAAGTAGGGGAGATTCATCATTCTCACCCTGGTAAAGTGCATCAACAATTTGATATGATAAGCATATATGCGAGAAAACTGTAGAAATTTTGAATAATTTAACACATATTCAATAGAGATTATCCTGATCATGTACTATTGCGGAATACATACACAATACATAAGCTCCTCTACGTTGATCATCAATATAGCAGCATCAATAACAATAAAACATCAAGAGCATTCACACATTAACACAGTATGTATCCCGGGGAAAGCATCTCGCTAAAAACCCCAACTATCTGTATATTAATGATTGAGTCATGTAACATTACATAGCATAATACTTCTCACAAGTATCTCCACCTCTGTTACACACAATACAGCTCAGATCTGATCTCCAAATCTCTTCCACTGCTTGCCTGCCTCCACTGCTCAATACCTGCTCAAGAACTGATGAGAATGGCTCACCAAACTCGTTTTTCACCTGCAAAATAGTCACTCACACTTTGTTGGACGTGAGAACAAGCTATAATGTGGGCAAATACGTGGGCAAACTCATTGGCATACTCAATCCCTTGATTGTGCAAGATCTGGTGCACAACTATAGTCACAACTGATAGCAATCTGATTCTCTACCACCTGTCCCTGTTGAACTGAACATGCACTGACATGCAACTGAGTTAACTGATGTATTCATTAGTTGTATTATGAGTTAATAACTTGTGAATTAATTAATAACTAATTCACCCAACTCATCTCTAGTCTATTTGCCAGTTAGACTAAATACAACCAGTTTAACAAAGCTAAACTGAACACAACTCCATCAACTCCACAATCAACTCCACCAAACTCAACTGATTGAGTTCTAACTGAAGTCATGCATGCAACAACTCAACTGACTCATAAGAAAAGCGTATTTCCTTCTGACAGCTGCATGTGCCACCTCTGTGGCTCAAACTAAAGTGCTCCAAGAGAATAAGATTAAGTTTATAGTCCAAATATTATTGTGAGATAATAATATTTAACTTTTCTATTTTTGACAGCCAGTCTAAAAATAGACTTTGATCACTCACACTTTCATCAAAAATAGAAGTCCATCTATATTTTCCCAACTTGATCAATCATCCATAAACAGCAACCTGCAATCCATAGACATGATCCATATGTCTAAAAATAGACATAGTCTAAAAATAGACTTGCGCCAAAAATAGCCTGTGGGCCCACTTAGTGAAGGCGACTCTTTTCACTAAGCTCCATCATCTTGTTGCAATCTCAACAAAAACTGGCCCTCATAGCTGAAATACTTCATTATGAGTTTCATCAAGGGAGCATATGAGTCTTTCAGGTACCGAAAGGGAAAAACTCTGCTGAGTTGTCTCAAATAACCGAGCTTGATGTATGGTTCATAATGTTCCCTGTCAATCTGCTACCTTTTATTCCACTGCTCTTTGACATTAGGAATGCCAGTTGCTAGAGAAATAGACTCCGGTGTCAAGGTGAATGCCACACCAGCTAGAGTGGCTTGGCCATTATGTAGATGAATCACAAACAACCTAGCCAACTCATGATGGTACTGGACTCTAGCAACCATCTCACAGAACTGATAACAGGATTGGTGTTGGAAGCATGTGATAGCAAGAGGGCAAGCCTGCATCTTGGCAAGTGAAGTAGGCTCCTCTCGTATATGTTTTCCACCCTTGTGAGGTCTCCTTGGTGCATGCATTTCTGTAGGAGAGTCATTGTGTGTCTCTTCATCTTGATCATATGAAGGATCAGATTCCATGCTTGCTAATGTGTGAGTTTTTTTGATGAGTATGAAGAGATTTATGGTGATTTTAGCTTTCTACCACCAAGGGTAAGAATGTATAAGGAACTGTGGAGGGAGAGGGTATGAAGGGTTTTGGGAATATTATGACAAGTTTTTTGGGAAATAGGGGGTTTAGGGAATAGTGTGTAAGCTTACAAAAATAAGGGTTTGGGGATTTTGTGGTTGGGGATTTGGGAAAATAGGAATTGGGGATAGGGGTGAATGACTTTTAGGAATATAGGAATTAGGGAATGAGTGGATGAAACTAGAAAATAAATGGAGGAGTCAAAGAGTAAGGTGGTGGAGTGAACTTGGCAGCAAAATCACAAATGCAAACCCTAAGCAATTGTGTTTTGAGAAAAAATTGCAAAGAGGTAGGGTTTGAGTTTTTTCACACTAAGCCACCATAAATTTTAAGAAAACTCTTTCACTAGCAAGGAAAAAGTTTTGACTTACTTGCAAACCATAAGATTGAGCGAATTTGGAAGTTTGAGAGAGTTTATAGGTGGAATTGGCCTTGCGGCTCTATGCGGCGCGCCACAAACCCAACGCCTCGCGCCCTTTATATGCATTGTGCCAATGTATTTTTACATTATGGAGGACAACCCAATGCGCCACGCCTCTCACCCAATGCACAACGCCACTTGTATGTACCGCGCCTCTCACCTAATGTGCCGCGCCCACAAACTTGCACAGTTTACTCCAAGCTTGCTTCCTTTGCTCAACACGGCCTTCTCTTGCTAAATATTTCTTCTTTGAATGTCAATGAGCTTTTTGAATTGTGAAAATGATTTATATACAAGATATTTTGATTTTTCATTCATGAAACCCACTTTTATAATGTTTGCATTATAACTTACTTTTTCAACTCTGTTTTTTGTGTAGTTCACTTTATTTGTGCCTTTGTTGAACTGAATGACTTGATTTTTTGTTTGTCTTGTAGGGGATGGAGTAGCTAAAGCTTGGCAAGGTGACCAGGGTTTCCACTGAAGTTTTTACATATATGAGAACAGAAATTACATGAATTTATACAACAAAAACCTAAAATACTCTGTTTTTCCTCAAAATAGGGTTTTGATGAAAAATACATTTTTGAGCATGAGATTATGAATTTTATTAGTACTGAAACTTTATTCAACCTCCTCATGCATCTACTGATTGTTATTGGACATTTTGAAGACCTTTTTGATGAAACCCTAGACTTAATGAAACTGAAACCCTAGAAATGACTCTTGCAAATTTAAAGACAAAAGTGACTGTAGATGATCTTGATCAATGAAAATGGGCCAGCAGGGAAAGGACATGAGGGAAAATGTAAAACAAGCCACTATCGTCAGCTGATCCATGCTCCTAATGGAATGCAGCTAACTGAACGAGACACCTAATATGCAGTGCAACAAGAGAATTTGATCACTGACAGAGGGATGAAGATACCGACACTAACATTGGCTCCAATGGGGATGGTAGCTCCTTGGAGGTGCCAAGAACTACAGTTCTCTGGGAAGAAGGCAGTGCCTTTGTCCATTGGGCTATGGAGTCAATAACCTTGACAAACCAAAACCAAACTCTTGACTCAATTTCAGGACTGAAATCTGACTCAAAACTGACTCAATTTCAAGACTAAAATCGATTATAAGACCTGACTATCTGACTCAAACAAGCCAAACCAAAACTGAAATCAAACCTTAGCTTTATAGCCTTCACCTTGGGCTCCAAACTGAAAGGATGATGACTGTACACACTGACTCTGCAACTATCTTGAAATTGACTAAAACAAAAAATGACTCAAGACTTACTAAATTGAAATAATTAGTTACAAAGCTTTTTAATGGCAACAGACCATCAAGATTTGAGGGCTTCAAATCATGATAACAACCACCTGTGTACTGACGAAATATGTACAATCATGTGAAGTGGGCCTTCCAATGTAACCAATCCAGCAGATGGCTACATACTAAAATTCTGCTCTCACTTTCCCCGAGCATGCAGAACGATGTACATGTAGGAAACTCACAATAATAACTGAAACCAAGGCTTATGCTAATGAACCAGGCAAAATTCACCTTCTCTGGTTCTTGCAAAAGAATGTTGAAAGGATCTTGAAAATCCTAAAGCTTTAGTTTGTCTTGAGGTCTAGCAGTAAAAATACAAGTACTCCCTTCACTCTGATCTGAAAGAACAACTAGTTGCTGAGTGATAGGAAGGCACATAGAGGTATAAGCTTCTGCCATCTGAGTGTTAGCTTTAAATTCCTTGACCATGAGAAATTCTGGCATATTGCCTCTCTCAAGCTCATATCCCTCAACTTCATGGTCTAGGTCATTCTTAAACAGAAAACAATCTTCAAGATTATCAAACGTGACAATCTTATCGTTTTCATGAAGGAAAACATTATCTTTTCACTGATCAATAAAGCTAATTTCAAGACTATCATTATTTTCAAAAGTGGAAGAAGTTTCACCAACACTTTCTTGACGATGTGCACACTACAGACCTGCATTATTTTGGGCTGTAACCTGACCTTTCAGGAGTTGATCTATCTCATCTTCAGACAGAGGAGATAATACTTTTTGTTTTCTTTTGCTCAAGTAATTATTGTCTTCTTGAAATAACTTTTCAAAACATGAAAAAACTGAGTGACAGTCCTTAATTCCATGGTCTTCTAAAATTTGAAAACATTTTTTATCATCTTCATATGACATGGCAATCAAATTATCATTTACCATTGATTTATCGAAAGTATATTTTTCACTTACTTGAACAAAGATCTCATCATGTTTTTCATGAAATGATTGGATTACCTCCTCATGAAGGCTTGGGTCAGTAACATTGTCTTCTTCATTCCAGATGATCTCAACAGTAGGGCTCTCCTTCATGGGATTCAAAACAAGGTAGTCTTCATCATCACGATATAAATCGAGATCTGAAAGAGCTGACTTGACTTTATCACATTCTAAAATTGAAACTTGACTTTCATGCATGCTGTCTTCTTCTATGGACAGATCTGAAATAAAACCTTATCTTTCATCATTTTCCATTGTACTAAGATCTTGATCCAACTGCAAATTTTCCTGCACACCTTGACAAGTATCCTCTAAGTTCCCTTTATGCTGTTGAAATGGATTTTCATATAGAGCTTCCATGATCTCATCATCGATGAAGTCATCATCTTCATAAACTTTCTCAAGATGTTCAATAAAACTATAAATATGTTTGCAACCGTTCTAAGCTAAATTTAATGATGGATAAGATTCTTTATACCTCTCAAAGAACATGGTATGAAAATCCTTCAAACAGTAAATACAAGCAGGTAGCAAAATTTCATACCAAGATCGGGCTTCACCTTCTAGAGTGACCATGAATATCTTCATCAAGCAATCTTCAGGAAAATCAACCTTCAACTTGCGAATATGTATGTGAAATCTAACCAGATGTAAAGCAACATCATTCCTATCATCATCTTTAAACATAGGCAAATTCCTTTGCCAATCTACCTTAGGAATTTTATTTGGAAAACCTGGAATGTGATCTTGGCTCATGGGAGCATACCTTCAATCCAGTGAAACCATTTTGATAACAATGAATTCACCAAGAAATTCTTCAGGCTACTGGTTCTTGAAGAGTGGAGTTGCCATAAAAATTCTGAAGCTTGGGATTCTTTGACACTGGAGTCGACAGGAGAATGATATCAGCCTTCATATGTGTCTGACTGTTGTCCACCATCAATAATCAGATCTAACTTGATTCATGTACTAGGGTAATTTTCAAGTCAGACTTTCAGCTTATAAGACTAGACCAGAGATTGACTGAAGTTGCTTTTATCTACTTATGCACTCGCAAAGCAATGTGCAGTTGGAAGGATTCCTGGCATAACTTTAAGCTCCGTCTGTAGTTTATGAAGCAAGAAAATTAACAAACAAATAAGCTTTTATTCCCCAATATGGTCGCCACTATGTTAGGGCCTAAATCTGCCTCAGGTTGAGAAAGGCAGGATCTAGGGCAACATCAAACCATGCTTAACCTGGTAGATAGCCCTACCAGGTCAGTAGAGGGCTCTCTCCTTGTCAATCGCAGCAGAATATGATCAATGAGGCTTGAGATGACTGATGTGAAGACTGAGTTTAGGCTAGGTATGTGTGCAAAGGAGTTTGATTGATTTTAATGATGTTTTGTTGGCCCAAATGGAAAGGCAGATATGGGTCTGGGGAATGAGGCTCAGTTTTGTAGAGATCTCTATGGGGCAAGGTAGGACACTAATTTAGCACTTCAAATTGAATGCAATGGAGAGATTTAGATAGGTGAGGAGTTGAAGAGGGTAATAAAACCTCAAGGATCCTCTTCAAATAGTTGAAAACATCAATAACTAAGCAAACCCTAGGTAGAGCACTGCAATTTCAATGGATTCTACCCTTATCCTTGTTTGTTTTAGTTAAGAAGAAGCAAGAGGGATAATGGCATACATAAAACACATATAAAATTACAATTTATAGAGAGAAACACAATACCAAATCAAAATGCCACATGAATCCCATAAAGTGCTGCAAACCCTGGTCTATTCCTTAGCCAAAACTGCTGAGATCAGTATACAATGAAGCTCCAAGCTTTCTGAAATGTCAAACCATGCTAATGACTGAAAAGACATAAGATATAGGCAAAAAAAAACTCATCCTAGCCTCTCGGGGTCAAAATCATGAGTTTAGGAGCTGTTCCAACAAATTCTAAACTGAGAACTAAAAAGTAGGCAGTGGAACAGAATGCCTCTAAAAACTAGGGAACTGATTCATTCAGTTGCAAACTACCTTTTCATGATGAATCTACCTCTATGAGTGAAAATTCAACATAATTACATAGAGATCCATCAAATTACATTAAATTACATTAAATTACATCATTATTTGACATTGAGAAGGAGAAAAGTCAAACTGTAAAGAAATTAGGCGAAAAATAGAGTATTTTGGTCAAATTGAGCAAAATTTCCCCAATGCGCTACGCTAATTTCCCTATGCGTAGTGCCTTTTTATAACCACTTTTGGAGGCCTTCCCGGTGTCCAAATTTTCTCCAATTGGGCTCGTTAGAAAGGTCTACCTGTCTAATTTCTTGTACAAGTAGAATTTTTGAATTTGGCCTCCATTTTCCCTTCAAAAACTGAGTTCTCCCAAGACTGCTTCCTGTGTGTCAAAAAAGGGGTAGAAAGGTCATTTTTAGGGTGTTTTTGACCTTTTTGGGGGCTCAAAACCTGTCAAAATTTATTGGCCATTGGTGAGCATGCATATTTTTTTATGAAAAATCCAAAAATTCTGAGTTTTCATCAAAGGTAGTCCCCCATCAAAAGCGAGCGCCAAGTGGCGCGGCGCATTGGGCAGAAAAACCTATTTTTTGGCCCAAAAATTCCAAAAAAGAAAAAAGTGTCCCAATATTTTTAAAATTTTGGCTAAGTGTCCTCCATTAGGTGCTATGCTGGGCCAAGGAAGCCTTGACCAAGATTTGAAGTTTATCTTGTGCTTTTTTCCTCCTCGATCTCTTCTTCAACTTGGCCTTCAAGTTCCTGATTCTAGCTTGGCACACCATATTCCTTGACAAATAGTGATATGCTATGTTTCTCAACATATTTTTCTTATTGATGGCCTTCTCCAGCATTCTCTCCAAGTGGATATTAGTCCTCTCCAACCAAGACTCACGATCAACATTGTTTTCTTGCTCAAGTGTTGTGAACTTGACTTTCCTCCTTTTGGCAGCTTGTTGGTTTTCTCGTATGTTTCTTAGCTCCATTATGGTTTTATGATCCTCTAGTTGTTTGTTTCTTTTCTCTAGATATTTGACGATCCACATGGCTCTTTGTAGGTTGAGAGACAAATGTTGAATGTCAACTTGTTGCTCCTGGATGATCTCTCTAAGCATTGAGCTTTGTGAGCCCAAATCGTTGTCATCATCCTGAATAAGAATAAAATCTATCTCTTTCTCTCTTGAAGGCCCCTCATCAAGTAATGGCCTCTTTCCCTTATCTGAAACCTGCTGTGCTAAAGAAGGAAGTGAGACCCCTTCCACCCCGGGTGGAGATAATACTTGCTTTGCTGCTACAAACAACCTTCTAGTGCCCTTTTGATAGGTGACAAACACCGGAACACTAGCGATCTGTGTCTCATGACCCTCCTCCTGATGTGAAGGTCAACCTGTCTCATGAAAAACTTCTGGAGGTATCTGAGGAGCTGTGAAGAACTCACGAGAAATCAAATCCTCCCATTAGATGCCCTGCAAATCAAGCTGATGCATGACCACGATTTTCATGAGTGCAAAATGATATATACTGTTAAAATGTTGTTGAGGAGTCTTCTATTGTATTAGGGTGGTCATGTTCTCAATATTTCAGCACATCAAGTAGGGGAGATTAATCATTCTCACCCTGCTAAAGGGCATCAACAATCTTATATGATAAGCATATAGGCGAGAAAACCGGCCCTCACAGTTGAAATACTTCATTATGAGTTTCATCAAGGGAGCATATGAGTCTTTCAGGTACTGAAAGGGAAAAACTCTGCTGAGTTGTCTCAAATAACTGGACTTGATGTATGGTTCATAATGTTCCCTGTCAATCTGCTATCTTTTATTCCACTGCTCTCCGACATTAGGAATGCCAGTTGCTAGAGAAATAGACTCCGGTGTCAAGGTGAATGCCACACCAGCTAGAGTGGCTTGGCCATTATGTAGATGAAGCACAAATAACGTGGCCAACTCATGATGGTACTGGACTCTAGCAGCCATCTCACAGAACTGATAACAGGATTAGTGTTGGAAGCATGTGATAGCAAGAGGGCAGGCCTGCAGCTTGGCAAGTGAAGTAGGCTCCTCTCATATATGTTTGCCACCCTTGTGAGATCTCCTTGGTGCATGCATTTCTATAGGAGAGTCACTGTGTGTCTCTTCATCTCGGTCATATGAAGGATCAGATTCCATGCTTGCTAATGTGTGAGTTTTCTTGATGAGTATGAAGAGATTTATGGTGATTTTAGTTTTTTTCCACCAAGGGTAAGAATGTATGAGGGACCGTGGAGGGAGAGGGTATGAAGGGATTTGGGAATATTACGACAAGTTTTTTGGGAAATAGGGGGTTTAGGGAATAGTGTGTAAGCTTAGGGACAACAATTAGGGTTTGGGGATTTTGTAGTTGGGGATTTGGGAAAATAAGAATTGGGGATAGGGGTGAATGAATTTTAGGAATATAGGAATTAGGGAATGAGTGGATGAAACTAGAAAATAAATGGAGGAGTCAAAGAGTAAGGTGGTGGAGTGAACTTGGCAGCAAAATCACAAATGCAAACCCTAAGCAATTGTGTTTTGAGAAAAAATTGCAAAGAGGTAGGGTTTGAGTTTTTTCACACTAAGCCACCATAAATTTTAAGAAAAACTCTTTCACTAGCAAGGAAAAAGGTTTGACTTACTTGCACACCATAAGATTGAGCGAATTTGGAAGTTTGAGAGAGTTTATAGGTGGAATCAGGCTTGCATCTCTATGTGTCGCGCCCTTTATATGCATTGCGCCAGTGTATTTTTACATTGTGGAGGCCAACCCAATGCGCCATGCCACTTGTATGCGCCGCGCCTCTCACCCAATGCGCCGTGCCCACAAACTTGCATAGTTTTACTCCAAGCTTGCTTCCTTTGCTCAACACGGCCTTCTCTTGCTCAATCTTTCTTCTTTGAATGTCAATGAGCTTTTTGAATTGTGAAAATGATTTATATACAAGAGATTTTGATTTTTCATTCATGAAACCCACTTTTATAATGTTTGCATTGTAACTTACTTTTTCAACTCTGTTTTTTGGGCAGTTTACTTTATTTGTGCCTTTGATGAACTAAATGACTTGATTTTTTGTTTGTCTTGCAGGGGATGGAGCAGCTGAAGCTTGGCAAGGTGACCAGGGTTGCCACTGAAGTTTTTACATATATGAGAACAGAAATTACATGAATTTATACAACAAAAACCTAAAATACTTTGTTTTTCCTCAAAACAGGGTTTTGAGGAAAAATACATTTCTGAGCATGAGATTATGAATTTTATTGGTACTGAAACTTTATTCAACCTCCTCATGTGCCTGCTGACTGTTATTGGACATTTTGAAGACCTTTTTGATGAAACCCTAGACTTAATGAAACTGAAACCCTAGAAATGAATCTTGAAAATTTAAAGACAAAAAGTGACTGCAGATGATCTTGATGAATGAAAATGGGCCAGAAAGTAAAGGACATGAGGGAAAATGTACAACAAGCCACTATCATCAGATGATCCATGCTCCTAATGGAATGCAGCTGACTAAGTGAGACACCTAATATGCAATGCAACAAGAGAATTTGATCACTGATGGAGGGATGAAAATACCGACACTAACAGGAGGGAATCCCCCTGATTTATTGCTCCTTACTTCGAATTCCCCTTCATTCATCTCGGAGTACAAGCAGCTGAATCATGCACTAGAAGGCAGCGGAGCAAGTGGAAGAAGATTGATAGTTATCTCGAGTTTTGGGAGCCAAGCCTCCCTGATTTTAAGGAAGTTGTTGGTAGCTTCAGATGTATAAGTAGAGATGCCTAGGGCTTCACTAAGGTTGACTTTTTTTCTTGTGTAAACTCTGCTCAAATTTCGAGCTTACTATTTTATGGAAGTTTTACATAATCTTGCTATTTTTTTATAATGAAGATGGAATCCTTTTTGAGCTAGCACTGAGTTACCTCAGAGGGATGAATTTCTTGGGTTAGGGCCCAATCCAAGTGGCCAATATTCTCTTTACTTGTATTTGTATGCTTTACTTCATTTTGTAGATTAGTTTGTTGTTAGATGTATTTCTCTTATGGTTAAGAATAGGTCGCTTTTGATGATTTAGTAGCTTGCTTCCATTTGTGCTTTCTATAGCAGGTTAAGCAGTGATCAGAGAAGATTAAAAAGGTTGGCAACAGTGCCTTGGCCTCTATTCCTCCCTCTGGGACCATAATTTGAGGCAAATACTCTCTTTCTGCCCCAAAAACATAGATTTTCCTCATTCCCAGGACTCCTAGTGTTTGCAGCTCTCTAGTAGGTTGATAGTCCAATTTTGCTTTGCTTTAGATCTTCTTTATCATGTTCACTTCCTGGTTTGCAATAGTCATTTCACATGCTTTCCTTTCTTACAGCATTTCCCATCATTTCCTTCTATACATCATAGTTTAGGCCATTTTAATGCAAAACTATATTTTTCCTAGGATGCACTCATTTCATTGGTTGCTTGATTTTCTTAGTTAACTGTCAATTTCTATGCAACAGATCTCTTCCAGCAGTAGGCCAACTTACCAAAAATCACACCCTCCATCTGATCCATGCCCTATAGGTCTTCCAAAGCTCACCTCAATGCTGCCCTAGTTTCCTTCATTTTCCATAGAACTTCTTCCTCTCTCCTTGAGCAAACCCAATTATCTTTCTCTCTACCGGCGATTCCTGAGCTAACGATAAAGCCACCAAAGGGAGTAGTACACAAATCGAAATTTAATCCTCATGCTAGAGTGACATAGATTTATAGTATAGTAGAGGACCTAGCCCAATCGTCGTCCACTATGTCGACACTTGAAGTACTACAAAATTGCCCCTCCCAAAAGCAAACTCTATTATCAGCAATAAGTGGGATTGACCCAGTGAATTCCAATATTGTGGCCTTTAATCATAAAGGATATGAACCTCAGTTACCATCTCAACTCGCTTTCCTCATTCAAGTGAAAGCCCTCAACAAAACTGTTCATCGAACAATTATTGATGAGGGGGCATATACATGTATTATGTCAATGAGTTGCTGGAAAACTTTAGGATCACCACCCTTGTCGTGATTGTCAACGACGTTAAAAGCATTCGATGGACGAACATACACTCCATACGGGATTTTGAGTAACTTACAAGTTGAACTGGGGGGGGGAAACAATAGAAATTGATGTTGAAGTTATCGATGGAAATCTCAATTATAACATCCTACTGGGTAGGCCTTGGATCTATGCTATGGCCACTGTTGTGTCAATGTACTTCAGAAAGATTGCATTTCATTTTCAAGGAGGAATTACAATCGTTGACCAACAAACTTTTCTTTCAAATAGTTCACAAGTTACGGGAAGCATCCCGATGATCCACGAAAGCTCTCAGTTGCTTCAAAATATTGGATTAGACCTGCTAAAAGACCCTACATTGATGGGTACTTTTGCCCTACCACCTCTAAACAACCTGGAGGAAGTGGCCATGGTGGGAACCTGCAATATGGTATCTTCCATTCAGAAGATTTTTGAACACGATATTAGCATGGATCATCACCAGGTATTGCCTCCAAGCCCAATAGAAGTATTGTAGAAATCAATTTTCTCAGCATGGGAGGCAAACCCAAATGAATGCTTTTCAAGCGTTTGGGTAGATAGGTCTAAAGAGTATGGTACCTCTTCAGATCCTTGGTCGCATGTACATTGTATAGATGAAGGAATTGTTCAGTCAATGAACATAGAGGGGACACCGTGGGAAGATTACCACCATCGTTCCCATCTTCCGGATTACAATGAAGATTACTTCGACGACCTTAATCATCCATCAGTTTTTGATTTTCTATCAAATACTTTAAATATGGTGGATTTCGAGCGAAATCTGGCCAATATTGAAGAAACTATCGCCATAAATATCTCAACCAAACCAGATGTTGTAGAAAATATTCATGTCAGTGAATCTTGTTCTTCTTCAGAACTGGAAGTATATTACGCTCTCTTTCGTGAGTTCAGAGATGTCTTTGCATGGACATATGAAGAAATGCCAAGCATTGACTCAAGCATAGTTGAACACAAAATTAAGATGTATCCAGATGTCAAACCAGTAAGACAATGGCTTCGACAGTTGCACCCAAAGAAAGCCATTGCCATCAAGGCAGAAGTTGAAAAACTTCTCCATGCTGGTTTCATTTACCTGGTTCCACTAACTGATTGGGTATCGAACATTGTTCCTGTGATGAAAAAGCAAGGAAAAATTAGAGTGTGCATCGATTACATGGATGTAAATCAAGCTTGTAGAAAGGACAACTACCCTACACCATTCATTGACCAGAAAATTGATGAGTGCGTCGAATGTGAAATCTTTTCATTTATGGATGGATTTTCTAGGTATAATCAAATAAATATCCGCCCACAGGACCAGTTAAAGACTGCATTTATCTATCCGTGGGGCACATTCGTGTACCATAAGCTACCTTTTAGTTTAAAGAACACAGGGGCAACTTTTCAGAGGGCAATGAATTATGCCTTCCATGACATCAAGAACATCGTTCAACCATACCTCGACGATCTTCCGGCTCACTCACGAAAACAGATCGATCATCCGCAATATTTGAGAGAAATATTTCTAAGTTGCTGACACTACAAAATAAGGCTCAATCCGCACAACTGTGCTTTTTACGTCGGTTCTGGTCATTTAGTTGGCTTTATATTTTCAAAGGATAGAATTCATCTCGACCCATGCAAGGTTCAAGAAATCGTCGATTTTCCCCCACTTTCAAATTTGCTCCAGATTCAGAAACTCCAAGGGAAAGCAAACTTTCTAAGGAGGTTCATTCCAAATTACACCGAACTTGCTAAAGGTTATATGCGTCTTTTGAAAAAAGAAGTACCCTTCAACTAGTATCAGGTCGCGCAAGCTTCCTTTGATGCTCTAAAGGAATCCCTAATAAAAGCATCATTAATGTACGCTCCTGATATCAAAGAGACTTTATCCTGTATCTGGCTACAGCAGATACGACCATCGCAATGGTTTTAGTTCAAGAAGACAATGGAACCGAACATCCTATTTATTATTTGAGTTGAAACTTAAATGATACAGAAAGCAAGTATTCCTATGTTGAAAAGATGGCTCTCACAGCTATTCAAGCAATGCAGAGATTTCGACACTATGTTCTCTTTCGAAAAACTACCATTTTGTCAGATTGCAACCCCATGACTTACATCTTGTCGTGACAGTTGCTTGGGGGAAAATATTCAAAGTGGATATCAATTTTGCAAGAGTTTGATCTGGAATTCGTAAAATCCAAATCAAAGAAAGCTCTAGTTTTCGCGGAGTTACTATGTGATTTCCCATTGTCATCCAACGATTCAACATCTAAAGCAACAATCGTGGATGAATTTTTGTTTCTGATATCTTCAAGCGATCCGTGGTATGGAGATATAATCATTTATCTCCAAACCCAAACGTATAGGTCTAATACCTCTCACTCAGAACAACGATGTACTTGATACCAAGCAAAAGACTACATGATCATCAGTGATACACTTTACCATCGTGGTGTTGATACAGTTCTGCGAAGGTGCCTCACCCATGAGGAGGCCGAAAAAGTCATGAATGATTGTCATTCAGGCGCATGTTGGGGGAAACAATCTAGTTATGCTACGGCACAAAATATCTTACGAGCAAGATACTTCTGGCCAACAATGTTCAAAGATTGCATAACCGCAATCAGAAGTTGTCATGCTTGTCAAATCATCAACCGCAAAACTAGAATACCACCCGCACCTTTGCAGCCAGTAGTTGTTGTTGGGCCATTTGCCAAATGGGGCATAGCTTTCATGTAATGTAACCTCACCTCGGCTGGGGGGCATGGGTATATCATAGTTGCAGTTGACTATTTTACGAAATGAGCTGAGGCGATGCCTACATTAAACAACAGTGGCGAAACGACCTCTCTTTTCTTTTTCAATCATGTAGTCTCTAGGTTCAACATTCCACAAGCTATAGTCACGGATCATGGATCACATTTCTGCAATCACGTGATGGTTGAATTGGCCACCAAATTAGGACTGTCCCACGACAGCTCTACTCCATATTATCCGCAAGCTAATGGGAAAGTTGAGGCAATCAACAAAGTCCTGAAACGCATGCTACAAAGGATGATTGGAGTCCATAAATGGAGTTGGCACCTAATCCTGTACTTAGCATTGTGGGCATACCGGACATCGGTAAGAAATACGATTGGATTTATGCCCATTTAGATGGTGTATGGCTTGGAAGCGATCTTACCAATTCGGTGCGAAATTTCATCTCTCAAGCTCAGAATTGACCTCCTCCCCGAAACTTTAGAGGAAGAGGCTCGTTTCTTAGATTTAATCCAACTTCATGAAACCCATTGTGACGTCGCCTTGGCTAACGAAGCATATAAGAAATTAGTCAAAGCACAATTTGACAAGAACGTCAAACCTCGCGTTTTCTCAGAAGGTGACCTGGTCTTACTTTACAATCAGGAATCTGATAAATTGGGAGAAGGTAAGTTCCAGTCTTTGTGGATGGGTCCCTACATTGTTAAATGTGCATTAGCAAAAGGAGCCTACGAGCTAGTAGATTATGACGGGATTCCACTGTCGCAACCCCGAAACGGGTTGTACCTTAAGTGTTACTATGCTTGACTCGGCATGGTAACCTCTTCATATGCTTTTGTTACAATTTTGTTTTTGTTAAGAGTGATAGTTTTGGTTAGGTAATCCAGTTTTTCATTTTGTTGCAGATGTCGAACCCATTGGAATCATTTGTTGGATACGCCGATGGGGCAAGTCGTAGTACACGGAACCTATCTTCTGCAGTTTGGGCCATCTTTGATCCAAGCGGTGAGTTAGTGAGTTTTAGAGGGGTGTGTATTGGTCAATCAATGAACAACATTCCTGAATATAGCGCGTTGATAGAACTCCTCTCTGATGCCATCGCACATGGCATACACCAACTTGTCGTCAGGCTAGACTCACAGCTCGTCACTCTACAACTTATAGGCATCTATTCTATTCGGAATCCAGCTATCTATCGCATGTTCCTAAGGGTCAAGATTTTGGAAAGGCAGTTCGATTCTATTCAATATCAACATATTTCCAGAAACTTAAACACATTAAACGATTCATTAGCAAATTATGTATTAGATAGACATTTGAAACATTTGTAAAAGAAAAATCATTTTATCAACAACTGCATCAGAATCATATAACTTAACCAAAACAAAGCTTCGAAAATAAAAAATATATATATAACTATTTATAATTTGTACATAGTGTTCTGTGTCCATGACAAAATCAGCCATATGACCCAAAAACTCAAAATTCAAGGGGGCACCCTAATCTAGTGGTGCTAGTGATAACTAGTCACCCCCTGTGCAATCATGTGCAAGAGCCTAGTCCATCGACTCGGCACGCCAGTGGTATGGCGCTGTAATCTCATAGGCGGCTTATTGGTCCTCACGTCTGGAATACCAAGGGTGAGACCCTCGACCTAATCCTGCAACACTGCAAGGGTCTCGGATACATCCAGGTCGCGAAGAATGGACCTCCCTACAGCCTCTCCTAATGGAATGGCAGCTACTGCTCTTGGTGCACTGCTGGTCGCACTGGCCCGATATCTGCATAAACACATGAGTTTTGATTAGTATTGATAAATATTTAAAAAATACACAAGGACCTATGGCACCCCACTGCTCGCCAGCCAGCGACACAAAATCTAGGTCACCCCGGAAATCCATCCCAACATATGGATACTTGGCATAAACCATATGTTGATGGTTGAACCAGTCGAAGAAAGCATCAAAGAATGAAACCTGTGATTGACCAGCATGTCTGGCCATAAGGTCGACCCATCTCTGCATCCATGGCTCAGTCGGTGGTGCTAGGCCAAGTGACATGTACTGGGGCTGCATCAGTGGGATCCTCTCCAAGGCAAAAGCAGTCAGAATAGAACCATAGCCAAAGTTCTTAGATCTTCTGTTTTTCACCTTGGTAAGTTGTTCTTTAATAATTGGAATTACTGCATCACACCAGTTGAATACCTTGGGTTCGAGGCATTCCAAGGCGTACTGCATATAGGACCTATTGGCCAAGTGAACGGCCGCTCTACCAGCCAATCTAGCAAAGGTGAATAAAATAGTCCTCAAGGACTGGTCTGTAACATCTCAGATATTGATCTTACCGTCCCTGCTTGGCTGAGATCCTTCTCTACAGTATCAGTGAATATAATCCCTCACAGATTCATGCCCACGGGCAGAACCTGATAATGACAGAGGGGCACCACGCCTTGATAAACCGGTCAAAAAATAGATGTCCTCAACAGTCATGGGGATGGATATGCCTCTTATCTAAAAACACTTGGTTGGTAGGATCCCATGCATCGAGGAAATAGTGCAACAAGTTGATTTGTTGCCTCATGCTAGACATGCAGAAGAACTTGAGCAAGCCACAGTTCCGCAATGCAGTTACCGTACCCGGATCATGTAGGGCAACCATGTCCTCTTCTTCATGCTCGCGCTCACACCATGTAACAACCATTTTTTCTCTGATGAATCTCTGAAAAGCAAACAAGGTAAGAATTAGGATCTTGATTTGGCAAAAAAAAGGCAAAATTTCCATGAAAAATCAGTGCAAAAGTTTTCCCCCTTGCGCCCATCGCACCCTAGCTGTGTACTAGGTGAGATGTATCTTGACTGGCCAGTGGCCAGCCTAGGATGCATCACACCTTTCGATGTATACTAGATGCGATGGGGGCAGAATGAAATGTTCAAACCCTAGGGGCCCATAAAAGCAGAAAAACATGCTTAGAATTCAAAAAGGAAAGAATGCAATTGAAGAGCTTAGGTTTAGCTACTACCTGGTCCAGATGGTGCCAAAAATCATCCACAGAATCTCCCGGAATCAGCTGATGGAAATCAAGGGGGAAAACACCTCCAGAGCTCCAACAATCACAACTCCAAATGAAATGGTAAAATGAGGGGTAAAAACTATTTTTAAGTTACCTTTCACGTAATTTAAGTAGGATATTAGTTTTTTAACTCATATTTCCTCATTTTTAATCAGTTTGATGGAGCAATTGAACAGGTAGTACGACCGTCAAAAGAACATAGTGCTAATGGTGAATCGAATATCAATGACCATTAGCATGAGTAGTTTTACGCAAAGATCAAGCTCGTTAAAAATTAAACCTAGCAATGAGCATATGTTACACCAGAGTTTAAGCTCATTAAAAAATGAACCCACCTCCGGTAAATAACCATTGCGAATGTATTATCATCAACTTTTGAGCCTTTGTCGTGTTCTTACTATCACCTCCACTTTTTTTAGCCGATCATATGCCTCCATTTGATTGTTTACCCCTTTTGAGGAACAGCTACGACGAGTGATTCTGTTAGCGATTTTCTTAACACTGTCATGATTGGAAAGTTACAACCCTCACCTGGAACCAGCTGCCACCCAAGATATCACTTGTTCCTCAAAAATGAGTCTCCTTTAAGCTCTTTTCATCTGACTCGTAAAATATGAAAAGATTGCCAAGAAATTGGCCTCTCCATCTCGTTAAAGTGATTGGAAGTGCCATCCCTCCTCTAGATTTTAATGTTTTTGGACCTGAGGGATTATTGCATAAAAAGATAGAGCGTTTGTCTTGTTCGGCTCGTTAAAACTATCGAAAAGTCATCCCTTTTGCATTGTTTTATACTTTTTTGGACTTAAGGGATTATACTACGAAAAAGGAATATTGGAGTTTCCTTTATGTCTCTTTTCAGACTCTCTAAAATTGAAAAGGAATGAGTTGTCCTTGTCATTAAACTCGTTAAAACAATAGCGACAAACTTGTCCATTCAGACAAGAGTGAGTTTCATTGTCGCTAGGCTCGTTAAAACATAGCAACGGGTTTGCCCAAAGGGCAAATTATAGAACAAGCATATGTTATCCTCCTCAAGATTGACAAAAATAAAGAGGTATTGGTTAAAAATGACTGGGGAAAATTGGGAAGAAAACTTGAAGAAACTTTATTGGTAGCAGGTCGCTCTTGAACATGACACTTTCACTCCATCACCATGATTGAGTCGGGTTGAGTTATTCTGTTCACTGTTCATATCACCATTGGTCCACCGTACCATCCACTTTTGTGGTTAATGCTACCAATCCATTCAGTGTCAACGATATGTTCAAGAGAAGTCGCTTAGAGAATTCATCTACCCAGCTTGTGTCTCATCCGCTGCAATACCTTCACGCTTCATTCTTTCATGACTGCCACTCTAAACCTTGTATCATCAGATCGTTTTCACCTCTACAAAATCATTTGCTCCGTTCCGTGTCGCAGATGTGGGATCCATCAATGCCCTCCTACGACGGGTCACTTCTTGTCGACATTAGCTCATTATCTAAGAAGCCGAGCTAGGAACAACCCTTTCAGTACTTTGAAGCTTGTATGCCTCAATGACAAGTTTCCCACTTCTGACGACAGGTTTACATTTATGGCCTTCGATCGAAAGATTTTGCGTGGTGTTCAACATCGACTCATGTATTCACACCATGTGAATTGTACAGCGGTACCTTGAGGGTCATCATCATCATCGGTGATTCCTCTCGCGCCTGTTAACAACTTACATTATCGGCTGGTAATTAGGCGATGTCCTTCCATGTTCCAAATCAGAACATCTTTTCACATGGATCGACTTGTACTTTCGGGTGAAGAATGAACGAGTTTTGAATACCCCGGATCTGGTTTCATCCATTCGGGCTGCGATATATTCCAGAAAATAAAGACATCAAATGTACATCATTGCTGCATAGATAATCATCCAAATTAAGGGATGATGGCTCTACTAGAATCATCAGTCTACACACAGACGGTTGTCTGTCCTATGTACATGAAAATGAATTTATCAAGCTGAGCATGGGAATGCCTGCCTCAGCTAGATTATGAAAATATTATGAAGATAATGTATTGTATTGTATCTTATTATAGGTCACCTTCCAGTTCGAAAAACCTCGGATCCTCATTATAAAGCATTTCACCCGACATCAAAATATTTACAACCTCATGCTTTAGGGGGCAACTGTTATAGACATATTTGGGCACTGCATCCCCAATCACATATGTCCATAAACCAAGCGCTTCAAAGTCCCTAAAAGTGTTGTTTCATGCCCTAAAGGAGCAAGGTCAGCTAGTTACATGAAAGACCACTCAGAACTGGTCAAAGCAGGACCATACAGACTGCCCAGTGCTAAGGGTGCGATGCATCTCACCTGCCACATGCAAAAAGTGCGATGCATACTGGAAAGCCCTTCTATAGGGTGCGATGAGCGAGAGCAGACAAATGGCACAAGCAGTTTGCTAGGTGGAAACCTTGAGAATCTTCTAGAAGCTGCTCATTTGACACTTGCCTCCCTAAATTCGCCCAAGGATGAGTTAGAGATCATGAAATCTCCAAGTGGAACCAAGAACTATCAAAGAGATGACACTAATCAAAATCCCAGTAGCTGACTCACCCCCCTGTAAATATCTATATATGGATCCCTCATCCCAAAGATCCAAATGTTGGAATTTGGTAATTTGCAAAGAAGTGTTGTTGGTTTCTCTTTGAAGACATTGTTGGTGATCTTGCTTTGTATGAGGTGAAGAGGGTTTTCAAGCTGGGAGGATGGCGCTAGGTCAGACCAAGTGGTTGTAATCCTCTATTATACTACTGTTATCAATAAAGCTATTTGAGTTTTCCTCCATATTTTTGTGTATCTCTGAATATTGTATTGATATATGCATTTGTTTGGTCAATATATATCTGATCCTATATTGTTTATAGTGATAGATCTCTATGCTTTAATGGTATTATGTTGTTGTGATTCTACAGGTGCTCTTTGAAGTGGGACAAGTAAGGAAGCAATGGCGAGATTCTGTCAAAGGGGAAAGGAAACAAGAAAGTAGCCAAGAGAAAGACTGAGGTTGGTACTCTCTGCTTCTTTCTCATCTATCTCTCGTAAAGGAAAATAAAAGTAACTTTAGTTTGTTTGTTTCTAAGATAGCTACTTGTCTTAGTGGGACTATCAGTTCTGAATAGACACTAGTTTTCCCAGTAGCAAAATGGCGACTCCATTGGGGAGCGATTAGTTTGATTTCTTGTCTCTATTTGTTTGATTCATAAACCACAGACGGAGCCTGAAGTCAAGCTAGCTAGCCTTCAAACTACATTTGCTATGCAAGTGCAAAGTAGATCAATGCTGCTTCAGTCAATCTCCGAGTTTGTTTATGAATTGAACAATTGACTTGCAAACATCCTAATTTCCCTAGAGGTAGCTCAAGTAACCTCATTAGATCAGCTCCTATACTTTATATTGACTGACTATCATTAGCTCAGCCTAAATCCTTGAACTAAGATGCAAACTGTGACCAAAAACGAAGTTAAAGTCTCCTCCCTGGTGTTATAGACATTTTTGTGCCTAACAGCATGAAGCATGAAATGTCAATAATCTGAGGGATCCAAAGTCCCTAAACATGTTGTTCCTACCCCTAGAGGAACAAGGTCAGCAAACCACAGCACTAAAAATCAGTTCTCCACCTGAAAACACTAAAAAACAAGCTAATTTTGGATCATGTCAACTGCTCCACTGAGCATCTACGTTGAATGTCAACTGCTCCACTCTGTACCTGCGCTGAATGTCAAATCCAATGAAGGCTACCTGCGCTGGGCGAGATTGGCCAAGTGGCACAGTCATTCTGCAAGGTGTCAAATGCCCAGGAAGCTTCCAAAATGACACTTGGATCAGGGAATTCGCCTTGTGATGAGTAAGAGGATCTAGATCTCCAAGTGGAAGCAAGAAACTCCAAGTGGACTCAAGAACTGAAGTATAACTAAAGTGGGAGAGGACACTAGTTAGCTTCATGCCAAGCTCAAGCTCACTCATCCTTTCTCCAAAACTCCTATATATAGAGCTCTCTCATGAGGTCTATGGAGGCTGGAATCTTGAGAATGTAAGGAAGTGCTGTTGGTTTGTGCATAGAACTATTGGGTGATTGCTTTGAAGGAGGTGAAGAGGAGATTTCTTTCTGCTGGGAGGTGTTGCTGGATTGGGCCTCTTATGGTTGTAACACTCTCAGAACTTTACTTCTTCCATTAATAAAGTATTTGAGGTTCTTCTATATGCATGTGTCTCTGTGGCGTATTGATACTTGTATATTTGATTTATTCTAATCCTTGAATCAATTATGGATGTATGCTTCTTGTAGTTTCCCTTTCTTGTGATTTTACAAGATCTTTGTGTAGCTGGGACAGTGAAAGAGCAAGGAGCTGGGAGCAAGCAGCAAAGAGGGAAGATTGGATCAACCATTAGCGGAAGATAACGGTTAGTGGATCCCTTTCTCCTCTCTCTTACATCTCATAAAGAAGTAATCTTGAATAGCTTTGCATTCAGTTGTTGCTGAGGTACTATCGCCCTTAGAGTGGGATAGGGTCGTTCCGTATTGGATACTTTTCCCAACAACACCTGGACCATCGCACCTTCTCCTCTTGGCAATATGGATGCATCGCACCTCTCGTGTGTAGTAGGTGAGATGCATCCCTGTTTCCCTGTGTTATAGGTGCGATGATCAGATAAGACTGTTTCTGCCTCCAGATTTTGGTTTTTTCTTCACTCTCTTCAGCTTTATTCAGGAGTTTTTTTGTTTGTGATCAGTAGACCACTGTTGAAACCCCCTTCCTTTGCATCATCCAGCCTCCATTGTACAAATATTTGTGAATGTTTTTGTGTATTTTTCACCATTCACAGTTCTCATTTACAAAATAGTAGCTTAATCGAAATGTCTTATTTTGATTTGAAAGTGTCGCAAGTGTCATTTTCAGTCAAGGAAAAGAATCCTTCTCTTTTTGATAGTCAATTACACTATTACTCTTGTACTTGATCTAAATTAATAGTATTTCAAGTGTCGAAAACAGTTTTCAATTCAAAATCGCAAAGTGTCATCTTGTCTCCCTTTATTTTTTTGAAAAGAAAATCGTTAGTACTGTCGCTTTGAAAGAAGATATAATTCAGATTTGTGCCCAACATTCTTTTTGTCATACACACATTAAGAAAGCAGAAAAAAAATACACGCATGTGCATTTGCATTTAGACTGCTTGTTGATTTTGATTTAGGACAGTGCATCTAGTGTGTGCTCTCTGTTCTATGTTGAAAGGATTTCATTTCTCTTTCCTTAGTAGTTAGGATTTTCATTGCAAAAATAAGAGTAAACGACTGTTTATCATCTTAGATTGCATATTAGGAGTTGTATATCTACATCATGCGGTGAACCTTAAAGGCAAACTTCTTAAGAAAGATCAACTGTAAAATAAATTCAAAGAACATAAAAATGCTTTGGAACCTAATGCACAACATCTATACGTCTAGGCTAGAGACATATTCCAGCGTCGTAAAGCCTGGTAACTGTCGCTTTCATCGTAGGTTTGGTGATTCCTCCTCTTTGAGACGATAAGTGCCAGTACGGACTTGTGCTCCCACGTACCGTTGAGTATATATTGGGAGACCATAATAAGCTATATCCTTTATCCTTAGGAAGTCGTGTCTGCCGCCCTATCGATTGCAATGCACTAAATACAACATTTGGGAAGATCGACTGCCGTACCGTAAAAAGTATTCTGCAGTTTTGCGATTGGTTTGGTAATCCCTCTGTCTAGATTTCCAGAGTAGTCTCTTTCGTTCCTTTTCAGACTCCTTAAAGGAAAAGGTCCATCTGAGCACTTGTCACTTCAGGCTCATTAAAAATCGAAGGCAACTAGAGTCATGTTTAGCTTTTTCTTGACTCTTAAAAATTGAAAAAGCAAGTTGTGTCAAAGCGTCTAAAATTCATTTAATACGGAATAACATTTTCCCCTCTTATTTTGAGTTGATCAAATAATCACAATCATGGAAGAAAATCAATCAAAGCCCCGTCGTTCACGGAGACTGAAGAGTCAACCATCTTTGACTCCAGAAACGAAACCATTCTGGGCCAAGAGAACTCGTTTAACTGGGTCAAAGTCTCCTGGTTTGTTTGAAACTTATGTTTCAACATTCTCTGAGACTCCAGTTACTCCAACCATTTCTGGTATCCCTGCGTCTACAGAAGAAGTTCCGCAGTTATAAGAGGACATTAGAATTGATCCTAGTGTAATAGTAAACACTTCTATTCCTGAACCAGCTCCATCGAGAGTTGATTCGGAAGGTGTTACCCCTCCAGCATCTGTCGCTGCAGAATCTATACCTTCTTCGGCACCAAAAATATTTTACGGACCTGACAGTCTACCTCTTCCACCTAGATTGATTGCTATAGAAGAGATTACGGAGCATCTCGATCCAGTACTCCATCACATTTCGGAACTGGGATCCACCTTTATCCTTCTACTTCACAAGTTAATACCCCTTCATCGCAAGTTCTTGTAGAATCGCTAGGAAGTCTTTTGGATAGACTCGATATGTCTGGACAACCATCGACATCTAGGATTGTGTCATCCGATATAGCAGCAACAGAACCTCCTGCCACCACTCTGATGATGTTTGCTAGCATACCATCTTTCCCAACTAGCTCTCAACCACTAGAGGGAGTCCACCCAAGGACTGTTTTAACAGTATGGTCTATTCCTGTTTGTTCATCTGGAATATCTGGAATTTCTTATGTTGAGTCTTAGCAAATTGATCCTTCACAATAGTATCAATTTGGGTAGTCTGGTCTCCAAAGGCCAATCTTTCCTGTCAGCACTGGATTGTCGCCATATGGAGGGTAGTATGCCCTTTCATTGTTCCCTCCTTGAGAACAACCATATGAGAGTTCTCAACCAAATTCGGGTCAAATTGGAATCACATCCAGCGGTTGGATGCCAATACTACCTCAGAAACCAAGAGTTGTATACTCAATGCAACCGAGTCTACCTGTGTCGAATATCCCCACTACACCAGCTATTGTGATAGTGTTGCAAGTACAAGCATTGCCTATTGTATGCTAGCCTCAAGTTTCTCAGGTCGTAATACAACTGCCTCTTGTCTCCACGATGCAACCGCAATCACCAGTTAGTG
Source organism: Pinus tabuliformis (assembly GCA_031772625.1). Lineage (NCBI taxonomy): Eukaryota > Viridiplantae > Streptophyta > Pinopsida > Pinales > Pinaceae > Pinus > Pinus tabuliformis. The sequence continues at coordinate 811,847,210 of CM062815.1, read as the reverse complement.
GCTCCTTAACTGGAGCAACTCAGGCTCAAACGGGTACTATTACCCCTCATCTTGGTCAAACATCCAGTATTGGACAACAACAAATGGTTTCACAACCATGGCTGATGAAACATCAACAACCACAATTCCAACAAGCTTACCAAGGACCTGAGCAACAAAGCTTTGCAGGTAATGGGCAGCCGTATATTCAAAACGATTATCATCAATCATCCCAAATTGGTTATGCTCAGCAACATTATGAAAGTTATCAGCATCAAATGCATTATGTAGGTATGCAAAGACCCACTGCTCAGGCGATCCCATCTTATCCTGGGTATGCTTCACCGAACCTAAATCAACATTTGCCCTTCGTGGCGACTTTAGAGTTACCAGAATCTAAATTGGCTAACGAACGATCCAATTGCTTATGCCCCTTGGTGGCTGGCGATTCCTCATAAACTTCCATCAGATATTCCTAAATTCAATGGAAATCCAGGTGAAGATTCGTCGAATCATGTGATGACCTTTCATCTATGGCATTCCTCCAACACTTTAAATGATGATTCGATTAGGCTTCGCCTTTTTCAGTGAATTTTAATTGGTTCGGCAACAAAATGGTACATTGAATTGCCTAGAGCTTTGTTTGATAACTTCAACACCCTTGCCACCACCTTTTTAACAAATTTTCAGTTACCAATAAGGTATGAAATAGGAACAGAGCTTCTTACCAATTTCAAATAGACAACGGCCACTCACATATCTAATCATATTCATGAATGGCGACGTCATCATAGAATGGTAAAAACATATGTCCCTGATCAGCTACTAGCTGAATGGTTTATTAAGTCCTTGTTACCTTCTATTACAGAAGATGTGGCAAAGGGAGGAGTCGTCACTCAAGAACAGATCATTGCTCATGCGCAATATCTAGACTTGGTCTATACTTAGTCTAGCACGCTCTATGACAAAATCCCTGAGGCTCTAAGGCCAGAATTTTCCGTTCCTCCTCCTCCTAAATCAAACAATGACTCTCATGCTGGAGATGGCGTGATATGTACGAAAAGAAAAAAATCGACAAAGACTGCATCTAAGAAAGGCCGTAAGGTTTCTGGTCAAAATGCAAATGAAGAACTTCGCGCCTCGGAGGTTAATGCTGAGTCGACTGACAAAGCCAAAGAACCGAAGCAACCGGGGGGCAAGAAGAAAGCGAAGAGAAAAAAGAAGAAACATGACGATTCATCTACTGAAAAATCTACTGCAAACCCTTATGGGCAAAAGAAACCTAATCAGCCATGCCTCATATGTGATGAGGATCATTGGACGAGGGATTTTCCATATAAAGCTGAAGTTAAGAAAATATTTAAGAATTCAAGAACTTCAGCAGTATTGATTGACCCATTTTTGAACCCAGGAACCAATCTGGTTGCTAGCAACAATGCTTCCCCATCCCAAATGCTTATGTTGTCCATTACAAAACAACAAAATGATGCTTTGATATCGACAAGGAATAAATATTACAGGAATTCACAGCTGTCGAACAACAAGGTTACTGATCAACTGAGTAGTTCGACAACAACTTAGACCAAAGTTGTGCTGTCCATCATTCTTGAGCTAACGATAAAGCTACCAAAGGGAGTAGTACACAAATCGACATTTAATCCTTGTGCCAGAGCGGCACAAAATTATAATATAGTAGAGGGCCTGGCCCAATCGCTGTCCGCTATGTCGACACTTGAAGTACTGTGAAATTGCCCCTCCCAAAAGCAAGCTCTATTATCAGCAATAGGTGGGATTGAACCAGCAAATTCCAATCTTGTGGCCTTTAATCATAAAGAATATGAACCTCAGTTACCAGCTCAACTTGCTTTCCTCATTCAAGTGAAATCCCTCAACAAAACTGTTCATCGAACAGTTATTGATGAGGGGGCATCTACATGTATTATGTCAATGAGTTGCTGGAAAACTTTAGGATCACCACCCTTGTTGCGATCGTCAACGATGTTAAAAGCATTCGATGGACGAACATACACTCCACACGGGATTTTGAGTAACCTACAAGTTGAATTGGGGTGCAAAACAATAGAAATTGATGTTGAAGTTATCGACGGAAATCTCGATTATAACATCCTACTGGGTAGGCTTTGGATCTATGCTATGGCCGCTGTTGTGTCAACGTACTTCGGAAAGATTGCATTTCCTTTTCAAGGAGGAATTACAATTGTTGACCAACAAACCTTTCTCCCAAACAATTCACAAGTTATGGGAAGCATCCCGATGATCCACGGAAGCTCTCAGTTGCTTCAAAATATTGGAGTAGGCATGCTAAAAGACCCTACATTGATGGGTACTTTTTCCCTACCACCTCCAAACAACCTGGCAGAAGTGGCCATGGTGGGAACCTGCAATATGGTATCTTCCATTTAGAAGATGTCTGAACACGATATTAGCATGGATCATCACCAGGTATTGCCTACAAGCCCAATAGAAGTATTGTAGCAATCAATGTTCTTGGCATGGGAGGCAAACTCAAGTGAATGCTCGTCAAGAATTTGGGTAGATAGGTCTAAAGAGTATGGTACCTCTTCAGATCCTTGGTCGCATGTACATTGTATAGACGAAGGAATTGTTCAGTCAATGAACATAGAAGGGGCACCATGGGAAGATTACCACCATCGTTCCCATATTCCAGATTACAACGAAGATTACTCCGACGACCTTAATCATCCATCAGTTTTCGATTTTCTATCAATACTGTAAATACGGTGGAGTTTGAGCGCAATCTTTCCAATATCAAAGAAACTATTGCCATAAATATCTCGACCAAACCAGATGTTGTAGAAAATATTCATGTCGGAAAATCTTGTTCTTCTTCAAAACTGGAAGTATATTATGCTCTCTTTCGCAAGTTTAGAGATGTCTTTGCATGGTCATATGAAGAAATGCCATGCATTGACTCGAGCATAGTTGAGCACGAAATTAAGATGTATCTAGATGTCAAACCAGTAAGCCAACGGATTCGGCAAGTGCACCCAAAGAAAGCCACTGCCATCAAGGCAGAAGCTAAAAAACTTCTCCATGCTGGTTTCATTTACCCGGTTCCACTAACTGATTGGGTATCGAACATTGTTCCTGTGTTGGAAAAGCAAGGAACAATTAGAGTGTGTGTCGATTATAGGGATGTAAATAAAGCTTGTCCAAAGGACAACTACCTTGCACCCTTCATCGACCAGATAATTGATGAGTGCGCCGGATGCGAAATCTTTTCGTTTATGGATGGATTTTCCAGGTATAATCAAATAAATATCCGCCCACAGGACCAGTCAAAGACTACATTTATCTGTCCATGGGGCACATTCGCATACCATAAGCTACCTTTTGGTTTAAAGAATGCAGGGGAAACTTTTCAAAGGGAAATGAATTATGCCTTCCATGACATCAAGAACATCGTTCAGCAATACCTCGATGATCTTCCGGCTCACTCGCGAAAATAGACCGATCATCCGCAGCATTTGAGAGCAATATTTCTACGTTGCCGACACTACAAAATAAGGCTCAATCCACACAAGTGTGTGTTTTGTGTCAGTTCTGGTCATTTACTTGGATTTGTAGTTTCAAAGGATGGAATTCGTCTCGATCCGTGCAAGGTTCAAACGATCATCGATTTGCCTCCACCTTCAAATTTGCTTCAAATTCAGAAACTCCAAGGGAAAGCAAACTTTCTGAGGAGGTTCATTCCAAATTACACTGAACTTGCTAAACGTTATACACGTCTTTTGAAAAAAGAAGTACCCTTCAACTGGGATTAGGTCGCACAAGCTTCCTTTGATGCTCTAAGGGAAACCCTAATAAAATCATCATTAATGTACGCTCCTGATTATTAGAGAGACTTTAACCTATATCTAGCTACAACAGATATGACCATCGCAATGGTTTTAGTTCAAGAAGACAATGGAATCAAACATCATGTTTATTATTTGAGTCGAAACATAAATGATACACAAAGAAAGTACTCCTATGTTGAAAAGCTGGCTCTCACAGCTATTCAAGCAATGCAGAGATTTCGACACTATGTTCTCTTTCGAAAAACTACCATTTTGTCAGATTGCAACCCCATGACTTACATCTTGTCGTGACAATTGCTTGGCGGCAAATATTCAAAGTGGATAGCAATTTTGCAAGAGTTTGATCTGGAATTTGTAAAATCCAAATCAAAGAAAGCTCTAGTTTTCGCAAAGTTACTATGTGATTTCCCTTCGTCGTCCAACAATTCAACATTTAAAGCAACAATCGTGTATGAATTTTTGTTTATGATATCTTCAAGCGATCTGTGGTATGGAGATATAATCATTTATCTTGAAACCCAAACATATAGGTCTAATACCTCTTGCTCAGAATAGTGACGTACTAGATACCAAGCAAAAGATTACATGATCGTTAGTGATACACTTTACCGTCGTGGTGTCGATACAGTTCTGCAAAGGTGCCTCACCCATGAGGAGGCCAAAAAAGTCCTGAATGATTGTCATTCAGGCACATGTGGGGGGCATCAATCTGGTTATGCTACGACACAAAAGATTTTACAAGCAAGATACTTCTGGCAAACAATGTTCAAATATTGCATAACCGAAATCAGAAGTTTCCATGCTTATCAAATCTTCCACCGCAAAACTAGAATACCACCCACACCTCTGCAGCCAGTAATTTCTGTTGGGCCATTCGCCAAATGGGGCATAGATTTCATGAAATGTAGCGTCACCTCAACTGGGGGGCATGGGTATATCATAGTCGCAGTTGACTATTTTACGAATTGGGCAAGGCGATGCCTACATTAACCAACAACGATGAAACAGCCGCTCTTTTCTTTTTCAATCATGTAGTCTCCAGTTTTGGCTTTCCACAAGCTATAGTCATAGATCATGGATCGCATTTCCACAATCATGTGATGGTTGAATTGGCTGTCGAATTAGGACTGTCCCACGACAACTCTACTCCATATTATCTGCAAGCTAATGGGCAAGTTGAGGCAATCAACAAAGTCTTGAAACGCATGCTGCAAAGGATGATTGGAGTCCATAAATGGAGTTGGCACCTAATCCTGTACTCAGCCTTGTGGGCATACCGAACATCGATAAGAAATGCGACCGTATGTACGCCCTTTTAGCTGGTGTATGGCCTGGAAGCGATCTTACCAATTCAGTGCGAAATTGCATCTCTCAAGCTCGCAATTGACCTCCTCCCCAGAACTTCAGAGGAAGAGGCTCGTTTCTTAGAGTTAATCCAACTGGATGAAACCCATTGTGACGCCGCCTTGGCTAACGAAGCACATAAGAAACGAGTCAAAGCACAATTTGATAAGAACGTCAAACCTTGCGTTTTCTGAGAAGGTGACCTGGTCTTGCTTTACGATCAGGAATCCGATAATTGGGAGCAGGTAAGTTCCAGTCTTTGTGGATGGGTCCCTACATTGTTAAATGTGCATTAGCTAAAGGATCCCACGAGCTGGTAGATTATGACGGGATTCCACTGTCACAACCCTAAAACAGGTTGTACCTTAAGCATTACTATGCTTGACTTGGCATGGTAACCTCTTCATATGCTTTTGTTATATTTTTGTTTTCGTTAAGAGTGATAGTTTTGGTTAGGTAATCCAGTTTTGCAATTTGTTGCAGATGTCAAACCCATTGGAATCACTTGTTGGATACGTCGACGGGGTGAGTGGTAGTACGCGGAACCTATCTTCTGCAACTTGGGCCATCTTTGATCCAAGCAGCGAGTTAGTGAGTTTAAGAGGGGTGTGTATTGGTCAATCAATGAAAAACATCTATGAATATAGCGTGTTGATAGAACTCCTCTCTGATGCCATCGTGCATGGCATATGCCGACTTTTCGTCGGGCTAGACTCACAGCTCGTCATTCTACAACTTACAGGCATCTATTCCATTCAGAATCTAGCTATCTATCCCATGTTCCTAAGGGTCAAGATTTCGGAAAGGCAGTTCGATTCTATTCAATATCAACATATTTCCAGAAACTTAAACACATTAACCGATTCATTAGAAAATTATGTGTTAGATAGACATTTGCAACATTTGTAAATGAAAAATCATTTTATCAACAACTGCATCAGAATCATATAACTTAACCAAAATAAAGCTTCGGAAATAAAAAATATATATATAACTGTTTATAGTTTGTACATAGTGTTCTGTGTCCAGGACAAAATCGGTCATATGACCCAGAAATTCAAAATGAAAGGGGGATCCCTAATCTAATGGTGTTGGTGATAACTAGTCACTTCATGTGCAATCATGCGCAAGAGCCTAGTCCATCGGCTCAGCATGCTAATGGTATGGCGCTGTAATATCAGAGGCATCTCATCAGTCCTCACGTCTGGAATACCAAGGGTGAGACCCTCGATCTGATCCTGCAACACTGCAAGGGTCTTGGATACATCCATGTCGTGAAGAATGGCCCTCCCTACAACCTCTCCTGCTGAAATGGTAGTTGCTTCTCTCAGGCGCACTGTTGGTCGCATTGGCCTGATATCTACATAAGCACATGAGTTTTGATTATTCTTGATAAATATTTAAAAAAACACAAGGAAATTATAAAAACAATAAACAAAGATATGGTCAGAGATTTTTACCTATGACACCCCACTGCTCGCTAGCTAGCAACACCAAATCTAGGTCACCCCGGAAATCCATCCCAGCATATGGATAATTAGCATAAACCATCTGCTGACGGTTGAACCACTCGAAGAAAGCATCAGAGAATGAAACCTACAATTGACCAACATGTCTGGCGATAAGGTCGACCCATCTCTGCATCCATGGCTCAATCGGTGGTGGTAGGCCAAGTGAAATGTACTGGGGTTGCATCAGTGGGATCCTCTCCAAGGCGAAAGTGGTCAGAATAGAACCATAGCCAAAGTTCTTATATCTTCCGTTTTTCACCTTGGGAAGCTGTTCTTTAATCACTGAAAGTACTGCATCACACCAGTTGAATACCTTGGGTTTGAGGCATTCCAAGGCATACTGCATATAGGACCTATTGGCCAAGTGAAGCGCCACTCTATCAGCGAATCTAGCAAAGGTGAATAAAATAGTCCTCAAGGCCCAGTCTGTGACATCTCGGATACTGATCTTTCCGTCCTTGCTCGGCTGAGATCCTTCTCTACAGTATATGTGAATATAATCCCTCACAGATTCACCACCATGGATAGAACCCGATAATGAGAGAGGGGCACCACGCCTCGATAAACCGGTCAAAAAGTAGATGTCCTCAACAGTCATGGGGATGGATTTGCCTCTTATCTAAAAACATTTGGTTGGTAGGATCCCATGCATCAAGGAAATATTGAAACAAGTTGATTTGTTGCCTCATGCTAGACATGTAGAAGAACTTGAGCAAGCCACAGTTCCGCAATGCAGTTACCATACTCGGATCATGTATGGCAACCATGTCTTCTTCTTCATGCTCACGTTCACACCATGTAACAACCATTTTTGCTCCGATGAATATTTGAAAAGAAAACAAGGGAAGAATTAGTATCCTGATTTAGCAAAAAGCAGGGAAAATTTCCATGAAAAATCAGTGCAAAAGTTTTCATCCTTGCGCCCATTGCACTGTAGCTGTGTACTAGGTTAGATGCATCTTGACTAGCCAGTGGCTAGCCTAGGATGCATCACACCTTTCGATGTATACTAGGTGCGATGGGGGAAGAACGAAATGTTCAAACCCCAGGGGCCCATAAAAGTATGAAGACATGCTTAGAATTCAAAAAGGAAAGAATACAATTGAAGATCTTAGGTTTAGATCCTACCTGGTCCAGACAGCACCGAAAATCGTCCACAGAATATCCCGGAATCAGCTGATGAAAATGAAGGGGGAAAACACCTCCAGAGCTCCAACAGTCACAACTCCAAATGAAATGGTAAAATGAGGGGTAAAAAACTATTTTTAAGTTACCTTTCACATAATTTAAGTAGGATATTAGTTTTTTAACTCATATGTCCTCATTTTTAATCAGTTTGATGGAGCAATTGAATAGGTAGTATGACCATCAAAAGAACATAGTGCTAACGGTGAATCGAATATCAATGACCATTAGCACGAGCAGTTTTACGCAAAGTTCAAGCTCGTTAAAAATTAAACCTAGCAATGAGAATATTTTCCACCAGAGTTTAAGATCATTAAAAAATGAACCCACCTCCAGTAAATAACCATTGCAAATGCATTATCATCATCTTTTGAGCCTTGGTCATGTTCTTACTATCACCTCCACTCTGTTTTAGCCGATCATACGCCTCCATTTGATTGTTTACCCATTTTGAGGAACAACTGCGGTGAGTGATTTTGTTAGCCATTTTCTTAACACTGCCTTGATTGGAAAGTTCCAACCCTGACTTGGAACCAGCTGCCACCTGAAATATCACTCGTTCCTCAAAAACAAGTCTCCTTTAAGCTCTTTTCATCTGACTCGTAAAATATGAAAAGATTGCCGAGCAATTGGCCTCTCTAGCTTGTTAAAGTGATTGGAAGTGCCATCCCTCCTCTAGATTTTAATCTTTTTAGACGTGAGGGATTATTGCAAAAACAGATCGAGCGTTTGTCTTGTTTGGCTCGTTAAAACTATCGAAAAATCATCCCTTTCACATTGTTTTATACTTTTTCGGACTTAAGGGATTATACTACGAAAAATGAATATTGGAGTTTCCTTTCCATATCTTTTTAGACTCTCTAAAATTGAAAAGGACCTAGTTGTCCTTGTCGTTAAACTCGTTAAAAAAATAGCAACAAACTTGTCCATTCAGACAAGAGTGAGTTTCACTGTCGCTAGGCTCGTTAAAACATAGCGATGGGTTTGCCCGAAGGGAAAATTATAGAACAAGCATATGTTATCCTCCCCAAGCTTGACAAAAATAAAGAGGTACTGGTCAGAAATGACTAGGGAAAATTGGGAAGAAAACTTGAAGAATCTTTATTGGAAGCAGGTCGCTCTTGAACATGACACTTTCACTCCATCACCATGATTGAGTCGGGTTGGGTTATTTCGTTCACCAGTCATATCACCATTGGTCCACCGTACCATCCACTTTTGGGGTTAACGCTACCAATCCATTTTATTGTCGCCGATATGTTCAAGAGAAGTCGCTCAGAGAATTCACCTACCCAGCTTGTGTCTCATCCGCTGCAATACCTTCACACTTCATTCTTTCATGACCACCACCCTGAACCTTGTATCATCAGATCGTTTTCACCTCTATAAAATCATTTGCTCTGTTCTATGTCATAGATGTGGGATTCATCAATGCCCTCCTACGACAGGTCACTTCTTGTTGACATCAGCTCATTATCCAAGAAGCCAACCTAGGAACAACCCTTTCAGTACTTTGAAGCTTGCATGCCTCAATGGCAAGTTTCCCACTTCCGGCGACAAGTTTACATTACGGCCTTCAACCGAAAGACTTTGCGTGGTGTTCTACATCGACTCATGTATTCACACCACGTGAATTGTACTGCATTACCTTGAGGGTTATCATCATCATCAGTGATTCCTCTCACGGCTGTTAATAACTTACATCATCAGCTGGTAATCAGGCGATGTCCTTCCATGTTTGACATTAGAACATCTTTTCACATGGATCGACTTGTACTTTCGGGCAAATATTGAACGAGTTTTGAAGACCCCGAATCTAGTTTCATCCATTCGGGATGCGATATATTCAGGAAAATAAAGACATCAAATGTACATCATTGCTGCACAGATAATCATCCAAACTAAGGGATGATGGCTCTACCAGAATCATCAGTCTGCACATAGATGGTTGTCTGTCCTATGTACATGAAAATGAATTTATCAAGCTAAGCATGGGAATGCCTGCCTCAGCTAGATCATGAAAATATTATGAAGATAATGTATTGTATTGTATCTTATTACAAGTCACCTTCCAGTTCAAAAAACCTCAGATCCTCATTATAAAGCATTTCACCCGACTTCAAAATGTTTACGACCTCATGCTTTAGGGGGAAATATTATAGACATATTTGGGCACTGCAATCCTAATCACATATGTTCATAAACCAAGGGCTTCTAAGTCCCTAAAAGTGTTGTTTCATACCCTAAAGGAGCAAGGTCAGCTGGTTACATCATCTCCTAGAAGTTCTCCATGAAAAACCACTTAGAACTGGTCAAAGCAGGACCATACAGGCTGCCCAGTGCTAAGGGTGAGATTCATCTCACTTGCCAAATGCAAAAAGTGCGATGCATACTAGAAAGCCCTTTTGTAGGGTGCGATGAGCGAGAGCAGACAAATGGCACAAGCGGTTTGCTAGGTGGAAACCCTGAGAATCTTCTAGAAGCTGCTCATTTGACACTGTCCTCCCTGAATTCGCCCAAGGATGAGTAAGAGATCATGAAATCTCCAAGTGGAACCAAGAACTATCAGAGAGATGACACTAATCAAAATCCTAGAAGCTGACTCACCCCCTACAAATATCTATATATGGATCCCTCATCCCAAAGATCCAAAGGTTGGAATTTGGTAATTTGCAAAGAAGTGTTGTTGGTTTCTCTTTGAAGACATTGTTGGTGATCTTGCTTTGTATGAGGTGAAGAGGGATTGCAAGCTGGGAGGATGGTGCTGGGTCAGACCAAGTGGTTGTAATCATCTATTCTACTACTATTATCAATAAAGCTATTTGAGTTTTCCTCCATATTTTTGTGTATCTCTGAATATTGTGTTGATATATGCATTTGTATGGTCAATATATATATGATCCTATATTGTTTACAGTGATAGATCCTATGCTTTGATGGTATTATGTTGTTGTGATTCTACAGGTGCTCTTTGAAGCGGGACAAGTAAGGAAGCAGTGGCGAGATTCTGTTAAAGGGCAAACGAAACAAGCAAGGAGCCAAGTGAAAGACTGAGGTTGGTACTCTCTGCTTCTTTCTTATCTATCTGATCCAGATTTAAACAGGAATGCAACAAATTACAGTGATAACCATATACACAAAGATGCAGCGGAAATAATACTTCATTTCATTAATGGAAAATATTGAAATATGCTTACAACCAGAAATGGAAATGAACCAGCTAGGGCGGTGGTAGCTTATCTCTGACAGGGAAAATTTTAAGAACCCCCCCTAAATTTACATGTATAATCAATAGGCGAATCTCCATGGTATATAGGAAAAATGGAAGGCGATTTTATCAACAATATGATATGTATATATAGTTTTTTGGCGAATCTCTCACCAGGCATGGTGAATATTTTATTCAATTATAAAATCTTGTGTTTATTGAATACACAAATGAAATAATTTCATTTCTTTAAAATATCTTTTGAAATCAAAATTACCGAAATTACATATCGATAACCTAGTAGGTGTAGGATAAAATTCACCCGTGCTATTCACAGAAAGCATGAGAAAAAACCTAATACTATATATAAAACCAAGAAAAATTCAAATTCATCATTTCTAGGGAACTCGTAACCACCCTGTCAATACACAAGTATGCTCCTGTTTGCAATTAGAAAAATTATCCAAATTACAATATGTTTACTCCAACATATGTTGGAAAGTTATAGAAGGATGACTAGTGTAATCAATCCATTCCTTTTAGCTCTGGATTTGTTTCATTTTAAAGCAGAAGTATACAAATATACTTGTCCAATGTCTATGCTTTAACCATTCACCTTAAGATGTTTTTACAATATTCCTAAGTCTATTTAATATCTTCATTATCATAAAAACCTACCTATATCCATCTTAACTCCACATCTACCACTCTTAGGAGGATGAAATCTATTTATCCCTCTGAGCACTTGGTAGACCCAGAATTAAGATGGATCTAAGATGATAGAATTTCCCCTTTAAATAATCTATGCTCACATTGTTGGAAATAATACTGAGAGGGGGGGTGAATCAGTATTATCAGATCAATCAAACTTTTCAATTTCATACTCAGAAACATATACGCTACTTAAATTAAGTGAACCCGCGTGTACACGCTACTGTGTCTAATGAAACTCGCGTATATCCAGAGATCTTATAATTCAGTTAGCTTAATCTTCAGTAAATGCATCAGATCATTATTAAGCATATTAACAGTAAACAGGTGCAGAATAACAGAACAGAACATCACACAAGAGCCACACACATGAACACAAAGATATAAGGTGGAAACCCAATGTGGGTGAAAACCACCTGCTGCAAGTCATCTCAATCTTCTTCTTAATAAGAAAATCCTTTTACAATATTTGTACTGGTGCAGTCTTATACCAGTACGGGAGCTACAACCCCCTTTGCTCTTGTACTAGCCGATTCATTTACTAGTACGCAGGCTGCTACCTGCTACAATGCTCCAAAGATCTCCTTTAGCTTTTGTACTAGCTTAGATACTAGTACGTAGGTGCTTGCCTACAATATTCTCATCTCCAGGTACCACGTTTCATCAATTTTCAGACTGGATACACTGAAGCACAACACATAATCTGTAAGGCCACTTTTCATCCAATTTTCATACTGGACCCATAACTATCATTGAAGCTCAAAACAATCATCAAACTCTGAATCACTGAAACCCTGTTAACAACAGTCACCAGAACACAGAGCAGACACAGAACTCTGTAATAACCATCAGATCCATCTGCAACTTCAAATATTAAGATTTACAATGTATACGCTACTTCGATGAATCAAACCCGCGTGTATACGCGCTTTTATCAAAGCCAACCCGTGTACAGATCTAAAAATAATTTCTCATAACTTGCAGCTGTACCAGACATCAGTCATACTCATAACACTTATAGAACAATACATGCGTCAGTATGTAGATCTAGAATAAGCATCATAAAGATAGTTCATTTCAAACCATTTGAACCCGATCTCTCCTTAGATCTAGTTCTCCATCAACAGGTGAGATCTCTCCTTAGCTCAGATCAAGCAATGCATCATCAACCCATAACCCTGCATACTGGATCTAATGCTTCATCAGATATTCAAGACATTTCAAATACACTAGCCTAATGATTTCCTTCTCCTTATATAGCCTTAGGCCTTGTTCAATACCAAGAGCCAAAACCATAGTAACACAATACCATCAACTTCAAAACTAGGGATCGACACGCCCGTCGAGACACAATGGTCCGAAACCATAGGCACAACTTCCAAGGACTAACCGCCATGGACCAAAGGTATTTTTCCACATACACGCGCTTTTGCTGAAGCCAACCTGCGTGTACACGCGACTTGGGCTTAACGAACCTGCGTGTATGAACTTTCTCTTCTTCTTATAGTCTGATCATCAATTCCTTGCTGCTGACCTTCTGTACTATGATTTGTCATCAGTGAGGATTGCCATCAAGGACAACACTTATCTCATAATGCCAACAATCTCCCCCTTTGGACTTGATGGCAAAGCTAACTTGTCACACTTAGAATTAGCATCTGATTCCTTTGAGCTGTCCTCCATCACTCACATCTGATATCTCTTCTGAAGATTCATCATCTGATTCCTTTGAGCTATCCTCCATCAGTCACATCTGATATCTCGTCTGAAGATTCATCCAGTTATACATAAGTGAGATATTCTTCCATCAGTCACATCTGATATCTCTTCTGAAGATTCATCATCTGATTCCTTTGAGCTATCCTCCATCAGTTACATCTGATATCTCGTCTGAAGATTCATCCAGTTATACATAAGTGAGATATGAGAGGGTTGCCATCAAGTACAACACATGCATCATAATGCCAACAATCTCCCCCTTTGGACTTGATGGCAACAACACCAAATCACTCTCCCCCTTTGACATCAAGGGCAAAGGGTGGACCAAGATATTCTCTTCCTTTGCTGAATCATTCCACTGTCCATACTCCCCCTGAGTACCTGCTGAAATCTCTGAATAATCTCCCCCTTTGTATATGCCAAGGTGTACCAATCTGTCAATGCTCCCCCTGAGTACATGCCAAGTCTCTGTACTGCTGAAGTGTGCTATTCATGCTCTTCCTGACTGTAGGCAAGATCTGCAAAAGATGTTCTTCAAGAAGAACATGACTCTATACATCATAAAAGACCTTCCTATCACCAAAGACTCATACATACATCCATCTCTCAATTAAGTGAGGATATACAAAAATTGACTCATCCACCCAACCAAGTGGGGATACATCAACAGTTTACATATGACAACCAATCATATTGCATCAATCATCCCAGGCATAGTGGGGAAACCAAAATAGGCCGTTACATGACCTTGACACCATGAAAGAGATACCACAAAAGAGATATATGACATAGAGACAAAATAACTAGACCAAGACTTATGAAAGTCACTAGCAGCATCTGATAATCACCATTCAGATCAGCAACCAAGAGATCCTTCTGTTCTCCTTTCGCCTTTGTTCCTCTTGAAATCAACACCAAATGTGAACTAGAACCAAAAGCTTTAAGATAATGCCAACAATGCATCATTGGAAGATTATCTGCTCCCCCTGAACCTGTGCCAGATGATCTCTATCAGACCTATATCAGACTTTCTGCAACCAACATCTGTCCCTGCTGATTTCCTTCAAATCTCCATATACGCGTCTGTATACACATAAACAAGCGTATATACGCAGATATCCCTTACGCAACACGCGTACACCATATACGCGACTATCCCCTTGTAAAACGGCGTATGCACGCGGATATCCTTTAAACAACACGCGTACACAAATTTCCATATCAGCAACCTGTAAATGTCCTGTAGAGAATAGGTCATCAACCTATAACAAGGTATGTCTGCATCAATTCATCCCTTTGAACAGAATTCAGAGTCATTCACATTGTATCATGTGTGAAACCACCATAGCCATTACATCAACTTCAAGATCTACATGATCCAAGTATCATTACTTGGGAACATCTGCATCAATCAACATATGTAAGTATCAACCTATCATCATATAGATAAGAACTCATCACCATGTCTCCAATAAAGCAACTTTGAGTAGTCATCCATGTATCAGCATTATGTATCTTGAGCTCAAGCTCATTTGACAAAACTTCTTGATATCATCAACAGCAACAATCCTTATCCACAAGAGTGCCTGCATCATAACTGTATGATTTTTATGCATATGACAACAGCAGTATATGAGTGACCCATCATCAAGTGAGGAAGATGTATATTCAAGCTTTGTACTTCTCCTTGTCCTTATGAAGATCACCATGTAAGCACCATATATGCATCATCCATAAATCTGATCTGAACATCTACTATGTAGCTTCAAGAATCATATGAGAGTTTATCATAGACAACTCACAACATCATATCATAGCAAGATATATCATTTAGCCATATAAGAATCATCACCAAGGATTATTAACCATAATGCCAACAATGAATTACTAAAGGCATATGCTCCCCCTCAACCAGTGCCATCTGTTAGATCTGATCATGCATATATCAGCAATAAGCATCAAAACATCATCATCCTCAAGTTAGGATCAAAACACTTCTAGACATCATACAAGTAACAAAACATTTCCACACATCCTCAACAGACTGTAACCAATAGAGCAAATAATAGACTGAATCATATCAGATCCTTTTTCTGATCCTGTCCCCACTTCTTTTCCTCAGACTGACATATACGCGACTTTTCAGTGTCTAACTCGCGTATATACGCGACTTTCCTTTAAGAAACTTGCGTATGAGATTCAGGACACTGAAGTTTTACACTTTCAGCTCCCCCTGAGTCTGATATGTCTGTGCTGTGCTGTGTCTCAGTACATTGTGCTGACTGTACTTCCTTCTTCCTCCATATCTTCAAGTGTGATGAGGTTTTCTCCTTTTGGTGTGATGTCCATCCTTTGTTCCTGCATTCCTTTGCTATATGTCCAAGCGTGTTACATGCATAACATCTTACATATTTCATATTCCTCCTGTAGCAATCAGCAGCTTTGTGACCAAACATATTGCAAGCAAAGCAATATCCATTAAAGTACCTTGAATGTGATGATCTTTCTACATGATGGTCTTGAACCCTTCTTCTTCCACATCTAGTTGCAACATGTCCAAGATTATGACATACATAACATTCAACATTATTCATAGGAGGAGTAAACGATTTTCTTTGAGGAGTCTCTTTCCTTGATTGTTGATGGGGTTGACCTTTCATCTCCCTTTTGATCATTTTAGTTTTCTCTTTAGAGTTCCTTGCCTCACCTTGTGAGCTAGATTCACCTTCAACAGATTCATGAAAACCAAGACCAGTCTTGATTGCAGGAGACCTTTGACTACTAAGAATATCATCCAAGGCTTTAGTACTATCTTGAAATCTCAAAAGTTTATCCTTTTCTTCTAATTTACCTTTCAAGATATTTACCTCAACTTGAAGTTGTTCCTCCTTTTCTAGACATTGCTTCTTCATGTCTTCTCCATCTTTTCTTCCTTCTTCCATTTGTTGCCTTAGATTGAGTATCTCCTTTTCTTGCTTTTCATACAGATCCTGCTGAATTTGACGAACTCTGAAGGCACATTCCAACTGTGATTTTAAGCTGATGACTTCGTTGTCTTGTTTTTCAATTGCTTGGTGTAGATCTTCATTCTGCTTCTTGGATTCTTCAAGATCTTCCTTTAGTGAGAGGATCGTAGCTTCAAGTTTTTCATAGTAGCTGGATCTATCTTTGAGTTTCTTGATGGTTGTGCTTCTTTCGTTGACTTCTTTTCTTAATGATGTCACTTCATGCTGCAATTTTTGACATTGGTCTTCCTTGTCCTTGAGTAGCTTTCTTACCTTGTTTCCTTCTTCTAGTTGGGCCTTTAGTTTGGTAACTTCTTCTTTGAAAGCACATTCCCTTTTGTTCAATAGATCTTGTTGATCTTTAACTTTGTCTGTAAGCCTTCTAAATACTGCCTCTATTTGATACTTTTCTTGCTCACCCATAAAAGCATGTTCAGTAGTTTCACTGTCACTTCCATCACTTTCACAAGGAAATATAGCAGGAACATCAGAGGATAACACATTCATACCTGATAATGATTCTGAATCTGATTCTGAATCTGAAGAGCCTCTTATACCTAATCCCCAATCGATTCTCCCACTGTCATAGTCCTTCTGAGATGTCTTCTTCTTCTTATGAGCTTTCTTCTTAAGCTTCTTTCCCATTGTTCCACGGATCTCCTTCAAGCGATCAAGCTTCTACCAAAGGACCTGGCTCCGATACCAATTGTTGGAAATAATACTGAGAGGGGGGGTGAATCAGTATTATCAGATCAATCAAACTTTTCAATTTCATACTCAGAAACATATACGCTACTTAAATTAAGTGAACCCGCGTGTACACGCTACTGTGTCTAATGAAACTCGCGTATATCCAGAGATCTTATAATTCAGTTAGCTTAATCTTCAGTAAATGCATCAGATCATTATTAAGCATATTAACAGTAAACAGGTGCAGAATAACAGAACAGAACATCACACAAGAGCCACACACATGAACACAAAGATATAAGGTGGAAACCCAATGTGGGTGAAAACCACCTGCTGCAAGTCATCTCAATCTTCTTCTTAATAAGAAAATCCTTTTACAATATTTGTACTGGTGCAGTCTTATACCAGTACGGGAGCTACAACCCCCTTTGCTCTTGTACTAGCCGATTCATTTACTAGTACGCAGGCTGCTACCTGCTACAATGCTCCAAAGATCTCCTTTAGCTTTTGTACTAGCTTAGATACTAGTACGTAGGTGCTTGCCTACAATCTTCTCATCTCCAGGTACCACGTTTCATCAATTTTCAGACTGGATACACTGAAGCACAACACATAATCTGTAAGGCCACTTTTCATCCAATTTTCATACTGGACCCATAACTATCATTGAAGCTCAAAACAATCATCAAACTCTGAATCACTGAAACCCTGTTAACAACAGTCACCAGAACACAGAGCAGACACAGAACTCTGTAATAACCATCAGATCCATCTGCAACTTCAAATATTAAGATTTACAATGTATACGCTACTTCGATGAATCAAACCCGCGTGTATACGCGCTTTTATCAAAGCCAACCCGCGTACAGATCTAAAAATAATTTCTCATAACTTGCAGCTGTACCAGACATCAGTCATACTCATAACACTTATAGAACAATACATGCGTCAGTATGTAGATCTAGAATAAGCATCATAAAGATAGTTCATTTCAAACCATTTGATCCCGATCTCTCCTTAGATCTAGTTCTCCATCAACAGGTGAGATCTCTCCTTAGCTCAGATCAAGCAATGCATCATCAACCCATAACTCTGCATACTGGATCTAATCCTTCATCAGATATTCAAGACATTTCAAATACACTAGCCTAATGATTTCCTTCTCCTTATATAGCCTTAGGCCTTGTTCAATACCAAGAGCCAAAACCATAGTAACACAATACCATCAACTTCAAAACTAGGGATCGACACACCCGTCGAGACACAATGGTCCGAAACCATAGGCACAACTTCCAAGGACTAACCGCCATGGACCAAAGGTATTTTTCCACATACACGCGCTTTTGCTGAAGCCAACCTGCGTGTACACGCGACTTGGGCTTAACGAACCTGCGTGTATGAACTTTCTCTTCTTCTTATAGTCTGATCATCAATTCCTTGCTGCTGACCTTCTGTACTATGATTTGTCATCAGTGAGGATTGCAATCAAGGACAACACTTATCTCATAATGCCAACAATCTCCCCCTTTGGACTTGATGGCAAAGCTAACTTGTCACACTTAGAATTAGCATCTGATTCCTTTGAGCTGTCCTCCATCAGTCACATCTGATATCTCTTCTGAAGATTCATCATCTGATTCCTTTGAGCTATCCTCCATCAGTCACATCTGATATCTCGTCTGAAGATTCATCCAGTTATACATAAGTGAGATATTCTTCCATCAGTCACATCTGATATCTCTTCTGAAGATTCATCATCTGATTCCTTTGAGCTATCCTCCATCAGTTACATCTGATATCTCGTCTGAAGATTCATCCAGTTATACATAAGTGAGATATGAGAGGGTTGCCATCAAGTACAACACATGCATCATAATGCCAACACACATGAATACCATGGTATTACCATGGGTCAATACCATGGGTTATCATAAACCTGGAGCTTAAAAATTACTATTAGTAATTTATAAAAATTAATAAAATTAATAGTTGATTTTTATTTTATTTTTTATTTTAACCAAGCTAAAATGTTTAACATACATTAAATTACAACATCCATTTTTACTCTTGATCGGATCAAATATTTTTTCACTCTATGCTAGTTTGCATATCATGATATTTGATACCTCTCGGGGGTTAGTAGATCCGAGTAAAGATGGATCTATGCTGGTTTAATTCCCCCATTTAAATAGGCTACATTCCAGGTGAATAGCATGGGTCAATACCATGTTCCATTTTGGTGAATACCATGGGTCAATACCATGTGCCATTTTTTTTTTTATTAATACTAATATTAGGGTTAATAATGTTTTTTTCATTGTATTAATAATAATCTAGTCCATGGTATTTGTCCCATAGTATTTTGCCCATAGGTTTCACCTAAATATAACACATTTTTTGAGTGTTTCTAAATATAAGGTGACTTATGGAGTAAATATAAAAAAAAAATTTATTTGTTTACCATACCTCTCGTTTATTTATATTTTTATTAATTTACCATACCTCTTTTACAAATATGGTATTTGGCCCATAGGATTCACTTAAATAAAACCTCTTTCCTGAGCCTTCATAAATAGAACAAGGGTTATGGACTAAATATAAAAAAATGTTTTATTTGTTTACCATACCTCTCGTTTTTTTATATTTTTATTAATTTACCATACCTCTTTTACAAATATGGTATTTGGCCCATAGGATTCACTTAAATAAAACCTCTTTCTTGAGCCTTCATAAATAGAACAAGGGTTATGGACTAAATATAAAAAGAGGTTTTATTTATTTACCATGCATCTAGTTTATTTATATTTTTATTTATTTACCATACCTTTTGAGTATGTATAAAAAACGTTTTATTTATTTACCATACCTCCACTTTACTTATATTTTTATTTGTTTACACCCTTGCATGTATATAAGGTGACTTATGGAGTAAACATAAAAAATGTTTTATTTATTTACCATACTTTTCATTTATTTATATTTTTATTAATTTACCATACCTCTTTTATAAATATGGTATTTGGGCCTTTGGCCCATAGGATTCACTTAAATAAAACTTATTCTTGAAAATGGGCGAATGGATTCACTTAAATAAAATCTATTCTTGAAAATGGGCGAATGGAAGGTTGTAACTCCTAATTTCAAGGGCTAAATTTACCTTTTTTACCCTCTCCCTTAAAAGAAGGTGGGCTATTTGAGGTGATTTGTAAAAATGTACTATGATACAAAATAATCGCCCACTAAAAATTTAAAACCCCTTAATTTCACCAAAGGGCGAACATTCGCCCCTAAAATCACCCCTAATGTCTGAGAAGAGATGTGGTGGCTACATGCCTCTGAACTGTGTTACAATGAGGCTCGAAGGCCTATTTATTGTTGAGAAACAATGGAAAACCCTTAACATTCCAAAACCTAACCCTAGAAGATGAAACGCCAAACTGTGGGCCCCGTTTGGGTAAATTGGTACACCAACTTCCTGGGGTCGTAACTTTGGCATACGATCTTCGTTTGACGCATACAATAGCTCGTTAGAAAGATCTATCCGAGCACTGCCACTTTGTGAGGCAACATCGATCCACGGACCCATGTTGCCCCAGATTTCCCAAAAAACGTCGTTTAGGGCCTCAAAACGGCTCCAGAAGTTCGAGACCCGAAAAACTGCTAAAAATAGTAAGTTGTGCTACAATTAAGGAAACTGAAAATGCTGAGAGAAACAATGGTGGGGGTCCAGGTGGACTTGGCAGGTGGCCACCAATATCCACCTCGATCATTCCTCCCCCCTTAGGAAGCAATGGTCGCCATTGCATTGAGTTCCTCCATGAGATGAGGAAACTTTTGCTGAACTTGTTCCCTGGTGAGCCACTTGCCCTGCTAAAGGAGTTGGCCTGCTTTGACAACTCGATACAGTTGGATATTCTGTTGGCAAGTGTTCTTGATCTGTGTGTCCATGATCCGATCAGTTGCAGCTTGTTCCATGCAATCTGGATTTAATTTTGTGAGTGTGAGCTGTTCTGCAATGTCGGATGTGTCTAGCAATGGTGGAAAGTATGGCCGAAGGCGGTGCACATTGAACACTGGGTGCAGGCCAAGGAATGGGGGAATGCTGAGCTCAAATGCATTATCTCCCATAGCCTTAGTAATGGTGTAAGGACCATATCAGAGTGGTCTCAGTTTCCGATAGGCTCCAGTAAGGCGTTCCTTTTGCAAATACAACTAGACTTTGTCACCCACCTGAAACTTGTGTGGCACCTGATGTTGATTATGTCGCTGCTTGTACTTGGCATTTGATTTCTCCAGAATGTCATGGACCTGCTGGCGAATATGTTGGATGCGCTCAATGAAGCTAGTGGCCTTATCTGTTTCTGACTGGACATGAGCTGAATTTATGTGAGTAGCTGCAAGTGGCATGACCACATCAATGGGGCATAGTGGCTGGAATTCCAAACCCACCTGAAAAGGGCTATGGCCAGTGGAGCTGTGGAGAGCTCGGTTGTAGCTATGTTGAACATAGGGTAGGCTCTCGTCCCATGTGCGTGGATGCTTTGAGTTATACATGCACAGAATGTGCACAATCATCCTATTGACAACCTCTGTTTGGCCATCAGTTTGAGGATGGAAGGCTGTGGACTTCGTGAGTTTGGTGTCCAGCATTGACCAGAGACAGGACCAAAATGTGCTGAGAAACCGACTATCCCAATCTGAGATGATAGACTGTGGGATCCCAAAGTGCACCCACACTCGTTCAAAGAAGAGTTTAGCAGTGGCTTCTTCTGTGATATTCTTCTTGCAGGCCGCCATAATGGCCATCTTCGAGAACCTGTCAACGACCACAGAAACACAATCATTTCCATGCTTAGTGGAAGGAAGGCTTGACATGTAATCCATGGATATGGATTCCCAAGGTTGACTAGGGGTAGGCAACGGGGTATAGAGGTCATGCTTCTTGATGGTCGGTTTGGCAATGGCACAGGTAGTACATGATCTGATGTACTTCCCAACATCCTGTCGAAGATTCGGCCAATAGAAATAATTTTACAGTACTGCCATTGTTTTCTCGACCCCGAAATGCCCAGTAGCCCGACTGTAGTGTGCTTCCCAAATCATCTTGGCACGCTCGCTTGAAGGAACACAAAGGTGACCCAGGTGGCATAACAGGGCATCCTGGAGGTGAAAATCTGGAACATGCCGACCCTCTAAGAGTGTCTGGTATGTGTGGCCAAATTCTGGGTCGATTTTGTAGAGAAGTGGCCAGTCAGAAGTCTCGTGCCCACAAGAGTTGAGCACGGTGGTTAACGCCATGATCAGTGGTCGACTAAGGTAATCTGCAACATTATTGGTGTTGCCATTCTTATACTTGATATTCAAGTGGAACTGTTGCAGTTATGTAGACCACTTCTGATGGCGATCATTCTGCAATTTCCCTTGGGTCTATATGAACTGCAGGGGTCGGTGGTCTGTGTGGATGACCGTTTCCTTCCCCAAAATGTAATGCTTCCATTGTCGGCATGCCTGTACAATGGAATACATCTCTTTATCATAAGTGGGGTACTTCTAGACTGTGTCTGAAAGTGTTTCACTGTGATATGCCACTGGATGTCCATGTTGAGTAAGGACTGCCACAATAGCATAGTCAGAGGCATCTGTCTCGACCTCAAATGGTTGTTGTAAATCTGGTAACGCAAGCATTGGTGCCGTGCAGAGGCGATCCTTCAACTCCATGAATGCCTTCTGTTGATATTCTGACCAAAAGAATTTTTCTTTCGCCCCTCCCTTGGTGACTTGACTCAAGGGCCAAGTAATATGAGAAAACCCCAACACGAACCTGTGGTAGAAGTTGGCAAGACCTAGAAAGCTGCGGAGCTCTGTTAGAGTGGTTGGAGATGGCCAATCTCGAATGACTTGGATCTTGGCTGGATCGACATGCACCCCCTGTTCATCAATGATGTATCCCAAATACTAAACCTGGGTCATGCCAAAAGTACATTTCTCCAAATTGGCACATAGCTTGTGTTGCCGTAGTGTTTGGAGAACCTGTCGGATGTGGAGGAGGTGCTCTTCCCAACTCTGGCTGAAGATCAGAATGTCATCGAAGTATACTACTACAAAGGAGTTGGTGAATGGCCGCAAGATGTCATCCATTAGCCTCATGAAGGTTGTAGGAGCATCGTCAATCTGAAAGGCATAACCAACCATTCGAAAAGGCCCTCCTTGGATTTGAAGGTAGTCTTCCACACATCAGAGGGTTCGATTGGTACCTGGTGATATCCTGACTTCAGATCGATCTTGCTGAAATATTTCACCCCCTTTAGTTGGTCCAGGAGGTCATCAATCCGCAGGATCTGGTACCTATTACAAACAGTGATCTTGTTCATCACCCGATAGTCAATACAGAGTCTCCACGTCCCATCCTTCTTTTGTACCAACACGATCGGGCTCCCACAAGGCGATGAACTCGGATGGATGTGACCTTTCTGCAGGAGCTCCTGAATCTGCCTCTTGATTTCATTGTTCTCTAGAACGGAGCGTCGATAAATTGGTCCATTGGGTAGCGACGCACCTGGGGTCAGATCGATGGAGTGCTTGACCTGACAGTGTAGAGGAACCCCTGCAGGGGAGGTGAAGATGTCCTCATACTCCACAACCTTGTCCATCTGTAGTTGTCATGCAGAGGGACCCCGTCTGGAGGCCGCGACCACCGTCTTCTTCTTTCCTTGAGGGTGTATCATCAGGAAAACAAATTTCCTGGTTTTGGAAATGATCTTACTGCATTGTTTTGCAGTAATCAAAGAGATGGCGGTAGGTGATGCTACCTCTGGTATCCTGTACAACTTATTTCCCAATGTAATAATAACAACATGGGGCCTTGATTCATACACAACATGTCGCTTCCACAAGTATGGCTATCCTAATAATACATCACAAACTTCAAGGGGAGCAATGTCACACAATACCTCATCCATGAAGGGCTTGATGTTGTATGGAAGGCGACACTACTGGCTCACGCAAAGATCTCGTCCTTGGTGAAGCCACCCAATGGTGTATAGTTGTGGATGTGCTGTGGTTGGTAAGCCCAACCGCTTCACGACCTCTGCCGAAATGAGGTTCTTTTGACTCCCGCTATCAACAATGAACTGTATCGGGGAGCCCTTTACCCACATCTGGGAGTGGAAGAGACGCTCCTCCTCCTATGGATCTTCGGGTTCATTTTTCTGGATCTTGGTGGTAGCAACAGTGGCGTTGGGATCTGCATCAATGTTCTGCTTCCCTTTTTTATTCCCCTTATCGGGTTCTAACTCAGAGTCGGAACATGCATCTGATTCTGAAACCTTTAGCTCAGCCACCAGTGACTGCTTGGCCTGACACTCACTTGTGTTGTGAGTGGAGCTCTTATGGAACTCACACCATTTTCCCGTGTCTTTTTTCAGCTTCGCGGCACTGTTCTTTGCTTGCAGCTTCGGCGGGTTGTCTTGGGCTGTCCCGCCTTGGCTTTGTCCTTTATTCTGTGGTTTAGGGGCACCTTTCCCCTGCTTTGGATTTGCAGATCCAAAGTCTCGCTTCTTTTGTTTAAACTTCTGCTCGACCTTGACAGCATATCGGTATGCTACGCCGAGCGAGGAGATGCTCAGGAATTGTATTTCTTCCTGGATGTACTTGTGCAGGCAGACACAGTATTTGAGTATCAAATGTTGCTCTGAATCCTTGATACCCAACTTTTTGCGAAGGGTATGGAAAAGATTGGTGAACTCCGGCACGTCTTGGTCCCTTCCCTGCCGCAGCGTGGTCCACTTTATGTATTCATCCTCATAGCTTCCGACAGGGTAGTACTGCTCCTTGATGGCATCCCGGAATGAATTCTAGGTGGGTGCGGCTGAAAATAGTGAGCCAATACTTTCATCCTTCTGCTCGCAGTAGTTTTCCCACCAGTCCTTGATGTGGGGGGCTGCTTTGAGAAGAGCGAAAAAATCTTTTCCCGACTCGAAAATTCATGAACAGAAAAATAACCCTCTAGCAGATTTAACCATTTATCTACAGCATCTGTGTCTATCTGTCCCTTGAATATGGGGATTTCAAAATTAACTTGTACCTTAAAGGGCGTGGTGTTTCCAGAGTAGCTACTGGAAGTCGATGCGTCGCTTCTGGGTAGCCGCTGAAGGATATGGGCAAAGTTGTCCATCATTGCATTCCGTTGTCGCTCGAGGGCTTCTTCGAGCAAGATTTTGATGGAATCTCCTGCCCCCTCGTCTTTCTTCTCATTCGCCATGGGAGGCCATCGGGATTTGTGAGGCTGGTCTTGCAAAGGTTTGACCAGTTCAAGCCCTAACTCCTTATATCCTGACCATGTTGGGGACATGCAAAGAAAAACAGAGAAAAAGTAGACTGCTCTGATACCACTGATTCGGATTTAAACAGGAACGCAACAAATTATAGAGATAACCATATACACAAAGATGCAATGGAAATAATACTTCGTTTCATTAATGGAAAATACTGAAATATGCTTACAACCAGAAATGGAAATGAACCAGCTAGGGAGGTGGTAGCTTATCTCTGAGAAGAGATGTGGTGGCTACATGCCTCTGAACTGTGTTACAATGAGGCTCGAAGGCCTATTTATTGTTGAGAAACAATGGAAAACCTTTAACATTCCAAAACCTAACCCTAGAAGATGAAACGCCAAACTGTGGGCCCCGTTTGGGTAAATTGGTACACCAACTTCCCTGTGTCGTAACTTTGGCATACGATCTCCGTTTGATGTGTACAATAGCTCCTTAGAAAGATCTATCCGAGCACTACCACTATGGGAGGAAACATCGGTCCATGGTCCCATGTTGCCCCAGATTTCCCAAAAAACGTCGTTTAGGGCCTCAAAGCAGCTCCGGAAGTTCAGGACCTGAAAAACTGCTAAAAATAGTAAGTTGTACTACAATTAAGGAAACTGAAAATGCTGAGAGAAACAATGGTGGGGGTCCAGGTGGACTTGGCAGGTGGCCACCAATATCCACCTGGATCACTATCTCTCGTAAAGGAAAATACAAGTAACTTTAGTTTGTTTGTTTTTAAGATAGCTACCCGTCTTAGTAGGACTAGCAGTTCTGAATAGACACTAGTTTTCCCGGTAACAAAATGGCGACTCCACTGGGGAGAGATTAGTTTGATTGCTTGTCTCTATTTGTTTGATTCATAAACCATAGACGGAGCCTGAAGTCAAGCCAGCTAGCCTTCGAATTGCATTTTTTATGCAAGTGCAAAGTAGATCAATGCTGCTTCAGCCAATCTTCGGGTTTGTTTATGAACTAAACAATTGACTTGCAAACATCCTAAGTGCCCTAGAGGTAACTCAAGTAACCTCATTAGATCAACCCCTATACTTTGTATTTACTGACTATCATTAGCTCGGCCTAAATCCCTAAACTAAGCTGCAAACTGTGACCAAAAACCAAGTTAAAGTCTTGTCCCTGGACCATCGCACCTTCTCCTCTTGGAAATCTGGATGCATTGCACCTCCCATGTGCAGTAGGTGAGATGCATCCCTGTTTTCCTGTGTTATAGGTGCGATGATTAGATAAGACTGTTTCTCCCTCTAGATTTTGGTTTTTTCTTCACTCTCTTCAGCTTTATTCAGGAGATTTGCTGTCTGTGATCAATAGACCACTGTCGAAACCCCCTTCCTTTGCATCATCCAACTTCCATTGTACAAAGATTTGTGAATGTTTTTGTGTATTTTCGCCATTCATAGTTCTCATTTACAAAATGGTAGCTTAATCGAACTGTTGTCTTTTGATTTGAAAGTGTCGCAAGTGTCATTTTCAGTCAAGGAAAAGAATCCTTCTCTTTTTGATAGTCGATTACACTGTTACTCTTGTACTTGATCTGAATTAATAGTATTTCAAATGTTGAAAGTAGTTTTCAATTCAAAATCGCAAAGTGTCATCTTGTCTCCCTTTTGTTTTTTGAAAATAAAATCGTTAGTACTATCACTTTGAAAGAAGATATGATTTAGATTTGTGCCCAACATTATTTTTGTCATTCACACACTAAGAAAGCGGAAAACAAATACATGCATGTGCATTTGCATTTAGACTGCTTGTTGATTTTGATTTAGGACAGTGCATCTAGTGTGTGCTCTCTGCTCTATGTTGAAAGGATTTCGTTTTTATTTCATTAGTAGCTAGGATTTTCATGGCAAAAAGAAGAGTAAATGATTGTTTATCATATTAGATTGCATATTAGGAGTTGTATATCTACATCACGCGGTGAACCTTAAAGGCAAACTTCTTAAGAAAGATCAACTATAAGATAAATTCAATGAACATAAAAATGCTTTGGAACCTAACGCACAACATCTAGAATTCTAGGCTAGAGACGTATTCCGGCGTCGTAAAGCCTGGTAACTGTCGCTTTCATCGTAGGTTGGGTGATTCCTCCTCTTTGAGATGACAAGTGCCAGTACAGACTTGTGCTCCCACGTACCGTCGAGTATATATTGGGACACCATAATAGGCTATATCCTTTATCCTTAGGAAGCCGTGTCTGTCGCCCTATCAATCGCAACGCACTGAACGCAACATTCGGGAAGATCGACTGTCGTACTGTAAAAAGTATTCTGCAGTTTTGCGATTGGTTTGGTAATCCCTCTGTCTAGATTTCCAGAGTAGTCTCTTTTGTTCCTTTTCAAACTCCTTAAAGGAAAAGGTCCATCTGAGCACTTGTCACTTTATTCTCGTTAAAATTCAAAGGCAACTAGAGTCATCTTTAGCCTTTTCTTGACTCCTAAAAATTGAAAAAGCAAGTTGTGTCAAAGCGTCTAAAATTAATTTAATACGGAATAACATTTTCCCCTCTTATTTTGAGTTGATCAAATAATCTGCAATCATGGAAGAAAGTCAATCAAAACCCCATCGTTCCGGGAAAAGAGAACTCGTTTAACTGGGTCAAAGTCTCCTGGTTTGTTTGAAACTTGTGTTTCAACATCCTCTGAGACTCCAGTTACTCCAACCATTTCTGGTATCCCTGCCTCTATAGAAGAAGTTCTGTAGTTACAAGAGGACATTAGAACTGATCCTAGTGTAACAGTAAACACTTCTATTCTTGAACCAACTCCATCTAGAGTTGATTTGGAAGGTGTTACCCCTCCAGAATCTGTCACTGTAGAATCTATACCTTTTTCGGCACTAGAAATATTTTATGGACTTGACGGTCTACCTCTTCCACCTGGATTGATTGCTATAGAAGAGATTACAGAGGATCTTCCATCCAGTACTCCATCACATTTCGGAACTGGGATCCACCTTTATCCTTCTACTTCAGAAGTTAATACCCCTTCATCGAATGTTCCTGTAGAATCGCTAGGAAGTCCTTTGGATAGACTCGATATGTCTGGACAACCATCGAAATCTAGGACTGTGTCATCCGATACAGTAGTAACAGAACCTCCTACCACCACTCTGATGATGTTCAGTGGCATACCATCTGTCCCAACTAGCTCTCAACTGCTAGAGGGAGTCCACCCAGGGACTGCTTCGACAGTATGGTCTGTTTTCGTTTGTTCATCTGAAACAATATCTGGAATTTCTTATGTTGAGTCTCAGCAAATTGATCCTTCATAATAGTATCAATTTGGGCAGTCTGGTCTCCAAAGGCCAATCTTTCATGTCAGCACTAGATTGTCGCCATACGGAGGGCAGTATGCCCTTTCATTATTCCCTCCGGGAGAACAACCATATGAGATTTCTCAACCAAATTCGAGTCAAATTGGAATCACATCCAACGGTTGGATGCCAATACTACCTCAACAACTAAGAGTTATATACTCAATGCAACCGAGTCTACCTATGCTGAATATCTCCACTACACCAGCTATTGTGACAGTGTCGCAAGTACAAGCATTTCCTGTTGTATGCTAGGCTCAAGTTTCTCAGGTCGTAATACAATAGCCTCTTGTCTCCACGACGCAACTGCAATCGCCGGTTAGTGGCTCCCTAATTGGGGTCACTCAGGCTCAAACGGGTACTATTACCCCTCATCTTGGTCAATCATCTAGTATTGGGCAACAACAAATGGTTTCACAACCATGGCTGATGCAACATCAACAACCGCAATTCCAACAAGCTTACCAAGGACCTGACTAACAAAGCTTTGCAGGTAATGGCTAGTCGTATATTCAAAACGGTTATCATCAATCATCCCAAATTGGTTATGCCTAGCAACCTTATCAAAGTTATCAACATTAAATGCATTATGCTGGTATGCAAAGACCCACTGCTCAGGCAATCCCATCTTATCCTGGGTACGCTTTGCCGAACCTGAATCAACAGTTGCCCTTTGTGGTGACTTTAGAGTTACTAGATCTAAATCGGCTAACGAATGATACAATTTCTTATGCCCCTTAGTGGCTGGCGATTCCTCATAAACTTTCGTCAGATATTCCTAAATTCAATGGAAATCCAGGTGAAGATCCATCGAATCATGTGATGACCTTTCATCTATGGTGTTCCTCCAACACTTTAAATGATGATTCGATTAGGCTTCACCTTTTTCATCGAATTTTAACGGTCCAGCAGCAAAATGGTACATCGAATTGCCTAGAGCTTCATTTGATAACTTTGGTTCCCTTGCCACCACCTTTTTAACCCATTTTCAGTTACCAATAAGGTACGAAACAGGAACAGAGCTTCTTACCAATTTCAAACAGACAACGGCCACTCACATATCTGATCATATTCATGAATGGTGACGTCGTAGAATGGTTAAAACATATGTCCCTGATCAACTACTAACTGAATGGTTTATTAAGTCCTTGTTACCTTCTATTACAGAACATGTGGCAAAGGGAGGAATCATCACTGAAGAACAGATCATTGCTCGTGCCCAATATCTAGACTTGATCTATACTTAGTCTGGTACACCCTATGACAAAATCCCTGATGATCCAAGGCCATAATTTTCTGTTCCTCCTCGTCCTAAATCAAACAATGACTCTCATGCTGATGATGGTGTGATAGGTACGACAAGCACGAAATCGACAAAGGCTGCATCTAAGAAAGCCCGTAAGGTTTCTGGTCAAAATGAAAATGAAGAACTTCTCGCCTCGGAGGTTAATGTTGAGTCGACCGACAAAGGAAAAGAACCGAAGCAACCGGGGGTCAAGAAGAAAGGGAAGAGCAAAAAGAAGAAACAAGACGATTCGTCTCTTGAAAAATCTACTGCAAGCCCTTCTGGGCAAAATAAACCTAGTCAGCCATGCCTCATATGCAATGAGGATCATTGGACAAGGGATTGTCCATATAAAGCTGAAGTTAAGAAAATCTTTAAGAATTCAAGAACTTCAGTAGTATTGACTGACCCATTTTTGAACCCAGGAACCAATTTGGTTGCTAGCGATAATGCTTCCCCATCCCAAGTGCTTATGTTGTCCATTCCAAAACAGCAAAATGATGCTTTGATATTGACAAGGAATAAAGATTACAGGAATCCACAGCTGTCAAACAACAAGGCTACTGATCAACCTAGTAGTTCGATAACGACTTCGACCGAAGTTGTGCTACCCATCATTCCTGAGCTAAAGATAAAGCCACCAAAAGGAGTAGTACACAAATCGGCATTTAATCCTCATGCCAGAGCGGCACAAAATTATAATATAGTAGAGGACCTGTCCTAATCGCCATTTGCTATGTCGACACTTGAAGTATTGAAAAATTGCCCCTCCAAAAAGCAAGCTCTATTATTAGCAATAGGTGGGATTGGCCCAGCGAATTCCAATCTTGTGGCCTTTAATCATAAAGGATATGAACCTCAGTTACTAGCTCAACTCGCTTTCCTCATTCAAGTGAAAGCCCTCAACAAAACTGTTCATCAAACAATTTTTGATGAGGGGGCATCTACATGTATTATGTCAATGAGTTGCGGAAAACTTTAAGATCACCACCCTTGTCGCAATCGTCGACGACGTTAAAAGCATTCGATGGACGAACATAGACTCCATAAGGGATTTTGAGTAACTTAAAAGTTGTACTGGGGGCCAAAACAGTAGAAATTGATGTTGAAGTTATCGATGGAAATCTCGATTATAACATCCTACTGGGTAGGCCTTGGATCTATGCTATGGCTGCTATTGTGTCAACGTACTTTAGAAAGATTGCATTTCCTTTTTAAGGAGGAATTACAATCGTTGACCAACAAACCTTTCTCCCAAACAATTCACAAGTTATTGGAAGCATCCCGATGATCCACGGAAGCTCTCAGTTGCTTCAAAATATTGGAGTAGGCCAACTAAAAGACCCTACATTGATGGGTACTTTTGCCCTACCGCCTCTAAACAACCTGGCGGAAGTGGCCACGGTGGGAACCTGCAATATGGTATCTTCCATTTAGAAGATGTCCGAACACGATATTAGCATGGATCATCACTAGGTATTGCCTCCAAGCCCAATAGAAGTATTGTAGCAATCAATGATCTCGGCATGGGAGGCAAATCCAAATGAACGCTCGTCAAGTGTTTGGGTAGATAGATCTAAAGAGTATGGTACCTCTTCAGATCCTTGGTCACATGTACATTGTACAGACGAAGGAATTGTTCAATCAATGAACATAGAGGGGACACCATGGGAAGATTACCAACATCGTTCCCATCCTTCGGATTACAACGAATATTACTCCGATGACCTTAATCATCCATCAGTTTTTTATTTTCTATCAAATACTGTAAATACGATGGATTTCGAGCAAAATTGATCCAATAATGAAGAAACTATCACCATAAATATCTCGACCAAACCAGATGTTGTAGAAAATATTCATGTCGGCAAATCTTGTTCTTCTTCAGAACTGGAAGTATATTACGCTCTCTTTCGCGAGTTCAGAGATGTCTTTGCATGGTCATATGAAGAAATGCCAGGAATTGACTCGAGCATAGTTGAACACAAAATTAAGATGTATCCAGATGTCAAACCAGTAAGACAACGGCTTCGGCAGGTGCACCCAAAGAAAGCCGCTGCCATCAAGGCAGAAGTTGAAAAACTTCTCCATGCTAGTTTCATTTACCCAGTTCCTCTAACTGATTGGGTATCGAACATTGTTCCTATGATGAAAAAGCAAGGAACAATTAGAGTGTGTGTCGATTACAGGGATGTAAATCAAGCTTTTCCAAAGGACAACTACCCTACACCCTTCATCGACTAGATAATTGATGAGTGTGCTGGATGCGAAATCTTTTCGTTTCTGGATGGATTTTCCGGGGATAGTCAAATAAATATCTGCCCACAAGACCAGTCAAAGACTGCATTTATCTATCTGTGGGGCACATTCACGTACCATAAGTTACCTTTTGGTTTAAATAATGCAGGGGCAACTTTTCAGAGGGCAATGAATTATGCCTTCCATGACATCAAGAACATTGTTGAACCATACCTCGACAATATTCTGGCTTACTTGCGAAAATGGACCGATCATCCGTAGCATTTGAGAGAAATATTTCTACGTTGCCGACACTACAAAATAAGTCTCAATCCGCACAAGTGTGTGTTTTGCATCGATTCTGGTCGTTTACTTGGCTGTGTAGTTTCAAAGGACGGAATTCGTCTCGACCCATGCAAGGTTTAGGCAATCATCGATTTGCCTCCACCTTCAAATTTGCTTCAGATTCAGAAACTCCAAGGGAAAGCAAACTTTCTGAGGGGGTTCATTCCAAATTACGCCAAACTTGCTAAAGGTTATATGCATCTTTTGAAAAAAGAAGTACCCCTCAACTAGGATGAGGTCAACAAGCTTCCTTTGATGCTCTAAAGGAATCCCTAATAAAAGCATCATTAATGTACGCTCCTGATTATCAGAGAGACTTTAACTTGTATCTGGCTACAACAGATATGACCATCACAATGGTTTTAGTTCAAGAAGACAATGGAATTGAATATCCTGTTTATTATTTGAGTCGAAAATTAAATGATACAGAAAGAAAGTACTCCTATGTTGAAAATTTGGCTCTCACAGTTGTTCAAGCAATGCAGAGATTTCGACACTATGTTCTCTTTCGAAAAACTACCATTTTGTCAGATTGCAACCCCATGACTTACATCTTGTCGCGACAGTTGCTTGGGAGCAAATATTCAAAGTGGATAGCAATTTTGCAAGAGTTTGATCTAGAATTCGTAAAATCCAAATCAAAGAAAGCTTTATTTTTCGCAGAGTTACTATGTGATTTCCCATCATCGTCCAACGATTCAACAGCTAAAGCAACAATTGTGGATGAATTTTTGTTTCTGATATCTTCAAGCAATCCGTGGTATGGAGATATAATCGTTTATCTCCAAACCTAAACATATAGGTATAATACCTCTCGCTCAGAATAACAACGTACTCGAGACCAAGCAAAAGACTACATGATCATCAGTGATACACTTTACCGTTGTGGTGTCGATATAGTTCTGCGAAGGTGCCTCACCCATGAGGAGGCCGAAAAAGTCCTGAATGATTTTCATTCAGGTGCATGTGGGGGGCATCAAACTGGTTATGCTACGACACAAAAGATTTTACGAGCAAGATACTTCTGGCCAAAAATGTTCAAAGATTGCATAACTGCAATCAGAAGTTGCCATGCTTGTCAAATCTTCAACCGCAAAACTGGAATACCACCCGCACCTCTGTAGCCAGTAGTTGTTGTTGGGCCATTCGCCATATGGGGCATAAATTTCATGCAATGTAACCC
Organism: Pinus tabuliformis; assembly: GCA_031772625.1. NCBI lineage: Eukaryota > Viridiplantae > Streptophyta > Pinopsida > Pinales > Pinaceae > Pinus > Pinus tabuliformis. The sequence continues at coordinate 811,813,317 of CM062815.1, read as the reverse complement.
CACCTCGGCCGGGGGGCATGGGTATATCATAGTCACAGTTGACTATTTTACGAAATGGGCCAAGGCGATGCCTACATTAAACAACAACGGAAAAACAACCACTCTTTTCTTTTTCAATCATGTAGTCTCCAGGTTCGGCGTTCCACAACCTATAGTCACAGATCATGGATTGCATTTATGCAATCACGTGATGGTTGAATTGGCCGCCAAATTAGGACTGTTCCATGACAGATCTACTCCATATTATCTGCAAGATAACAGGCAAGTTGAGGCAATCAACAAAGTCCTGAAACGCATGCTGCAAAGGATGATTGGAGTCCATAAACGGAGTTGGCACCTAATCCTGTACTCAACCTTGTGGGCATACCAGACATCGGTAAGAAATGTGACTGGATTTACACCCTTTCAGCTGGTGTATGGCCTGGAAGTCATCTTACCTGTTCAGTGTGAAATTTCGTCTCTCGAGCTCACAATTGACCTTCTCCCTATAACTTTAGAGGAAGAGGCTCGTTTCTTAGAGTTAATCCAACTGGGTGAAACCCGTTGTGACGCTGCCTTGGCTAACGAAGCACATAAGAAACGAGTCAAAGCACAATTTGAAAAGAATGTTAAACCCCGCGTTTTCTGAGAAGGTGACCTGGTCTTGCTTTACGATCAGGAATCGATAAATTGGGAGCAGGTAAGTTCCAGTATTTGTGGATGGGTCCCTACATCGTTAAACATGCTTTAGCAAAAGGAGCCTACAAGCTAGTAGATTATGACGGGATTCCACTGTCGCAACCCTGAAACGGGTTGTACCTTAAGCGTTGCTATGCTTGACTCGGCATGATAACCTCCTCATATGCTTTTGTTACATTTTTGTTTTCATTAAGAGTGATAGTTTTGGTTAGGTAATCCACTTTTGAATTTTTTTGCAGATGTCAAACCCATTTTAATAATTTGTTGGATACGCCGACGGGTCGAGTTGTAGTACGTGGAACCTATCTTCTGTAGCTTGGGCCATCTTTGATCCAAGCGGTGAGTTAGTGAGTTTCAAAGGGGTGTGTATTACTCAATCAATGAAAACATCGCTGAATATAGCGCATTGATATAACTCCTCTCTGATCCCATTGCGCATGGCATACGCCGACTTGTCGTCAGGATGGACTCACAACTCATCATTCTACAGCTTACAGGCATCTATTCTGTTCAGAATCCAGCTATCTAACGCATGTTCCTAACGGTCAATATTTTGGAAAGGAAGTTTGGTTCTATTCAATATCAACATATTTCTAGAAACTTAAACATATTAACCGATTCATTAGAAAATTATGTGTTAGATAGGCATTTGCAACATTTGTAAAAGAAAAATCATTTTATCAACAACTACATCAGAATCATATAACTTAACCAAAATAAAGCTTCGAAAGTCAAAAATATATATATAACTATTTATAGTTTGTACATAGTGTTCTGTGTCGAGGACAAAATCGGTCATATGACCCAAAAACTCATAATGCAAGTGGGCACCCTAATATAATGGTGCTGGTGATAACTAGTCACCACCTATGCAATCATGCGCAAGAGCCTAGTCCATCGGCTTGGCACGCCAGTGGTATGGCGCTGTAATCTCAGAGGTAGCTCATTGGTCCTCATGTCTGGAATACCAAGGGTGAGACCCTCGATCTGATCCTTCAACACTGCAAGGGTCTCGGATACATCCAGGTCGTGAAGAATGGCCCTACGTACAACCTCTCTTGCTGGAATGGCAGCTGCTGCTCTCCAGTGCATGAGTTTTGATTAGTCTTGATAAATATTTAAAAAAACACAAGGACATTATAAAAACAATAAACAGGGATATGGTCAGATATTTTTACCTATGACACCCCACTGCTCACCAGCCGGCAGCAAAAAATCTGGGTCACCCTAGAAATCCATCCCAGCATATGGATACTCGACATAAACCATCTGTTGACGGTTGAACCACTTGAAGAAAGCATCAGAAAATGAAACCTGCAATTGACCAGCATGTCTGGCCATAAGGTCGACCCATCTCTGCATTCGTGGCTCAGTCGGTGGTGGTAGGCCAAGTGAAATGTACTAGGGTTGCATAAGTGGGATCCTCTCCAAGGCAAAAGCGGTCAGAATAGAACCATAACCAAAGTTCTTAGATCTTCCATTTTTCACCTTGGTAATATGTTCTTTAATCACTGGAAGTACTGCATCACACCAGTTGAATACCTTAGGTTTGAGGCATTCCAAGGCGTACTGCATATAGGACTTGTTGGCCAAGTGTAGGGCTGCTCTTCCAGCCAATCTAGCAAAGGTGAATAAAATAGTCCTCAAGGACTGGTCTGTGACATCTCAGATACTGATCTTGCCGTCCCTACTTGGCTGAGATCCTTCTCTATAGTATCGGCGAATATAATCCCTCATAGATTCACCCCCATGGGCAGAACCTGATAATGAGAGACGTGCACCACACCTCGATAAACCGATCAAAAAGTAGATGTCCTCAACAGTCATGGGGATGTATTTTCCTCTTATCTAAAAACATTCGGTTGGTAGGATCCCATGCATTGAGGAAATATTGCAACAAGTTGATTTGTTACCTCATGCTAGACATGCAGAAGAACTTGAGCAAGCCACAGTTTCGCAATGTAGTTACCGTACCTAGATCATGTAGGGAAACCATGTCCTCTTCTTCATGCTCGCGTCCACACCATGTAACAACCATTTTTGCTCTGATGAATCTCTGAAAAGAAAACAAGGGAAGAATTAGGATCCTGATTTGGCAAAAAAGGGAAAAATTTCCATGAAAAAACAGTGCAAAAGTTTTCCTCCTTGCGCCCATCGCACCCTAGCTATGTACTAGGTGAGATGCATCCTGACTGGCCAGTGGCCAGTCTAGGATGCATCACACCTTTCGATGTATACTAGGTGCGATGGGGGAAGAACGAAATGTTTAAACCCCAGGGGCCCATAAAAGTAGGAAAACATGCTCATAATTCAAAAAGGAAAGAATGCAATTGAAGAGATTAGGTTTAGCTCCTACCTAGTCCAGATAGCACCGAAAATTGTCCACAGAATCTTCTGGAATCAGCTGATGAAAATCAAGGGGGAAAACACTGCTAGAGCTCCAACAGTCACAACTCCAAATGAAATGGTAAAATGAGGGGTAAAAAACTATTTTTAAGTTACCTTTCACGTAATTTAAGTAGGATATTAGTTTTTTAACTCATATGTCCTCATTTTTAATCAGTTTGATGGAGCAATTGAAAAGGTAGTACGACCGTCAAAAGAACATAGTGCTAACAGTGAATCGAATATCAATGACCATTAGCACGAGTAGTTTTACGTAAATTTCAAGCTCGTTAAAAATTAAACCTAGCAATGAGTACATGTTCCACCAGAGTTTAAGATCATTAAAAAATTAACCCACCTCTGGTAAATAACCATTGCAAACGCATTATCATCAGCTTTTGAGCCTTGGTCGTGTTCTTTCTATCACCTCCACTCTGTTTTAGCTGATCATACGCCTCCATTTGATTGTTTACCCCTTTTGAGGAACAACTATGACGAGTGATTCTGTTAGCCATTTTCTTAACGCTACCATGATTGGAAAGTTCCAACCCTCACCTAGAACCAGCTGCCACCCGAAATATCACTCGTTCCTCAAAAACGAGTCTCCTTTAAGCTCTTTTCATCTGACTCGTAAAATATGAAAAGATTGTCGAGAAATTGGCCTCTCCAGCTTGTTAAAGTGATTGGAAGTGCCATCCCTCCTCTAGATTTTAATCTTTTTGGACCTGAGGGATTATTGCAGAAAAAGATCGAGCGTTTTTCTTGTTCGGCTTGTTAAAACTATCGAAAAGTCATCCCTTTCACATTGTTTTATACTTTTTCGGACTTAAGGGATTATACTACGAAAAAGGAATATTGGAGTTTCCTTTCCAACCCTTTTTAGACTCTCTTAAATTGAAAAGGATTGAGTTGTCCTTGTCGTTAAACTCGTTAAAACAATAGCGACAAACTTGTCCATTCAGACAAGAGCGAGTTTCACTATTGCTAGGCTCGTTAAAACATAGCGACGGGTTTTCCCGATGGGAAAATTATAGAACAAGAATATTTTATCCTCCTCAAGCTTTAAAAAAATAAATAGGTACTGGTTACAAATGACTGGGGAAAATTGGGAAGAAAACTTGAAGAAAATTTATTGGTAGCAAGTAGCTCTTGAACATGACACTTTCACTCCATCACCATGATTGAGTCGGGTTGGGTTATTCTGTTCACCGGTCATATCACCATTGGTCCACCGTACTATCCACTTTTTGGGTTAACGCTACCAATCCATTTCAGTGTCGCCGATATGTTCAATAGACATTGCTCAGAGAATTCACCTACCCAGATTGTGTCTCATCTGCTTCAATACCTTCATGCTTCATTCTTTCATGATCGCCACCCTGAACCTTGTATCATCAGATCGTTTTCACCTCTACAAAGTCATTTGCTCCTTTCTACGTCGTAGATGTGGGATTCATCAATGCCATCCTACGACAGGTCACTTCTTGTCGACATCAGCTCATTATCCTAGAAGTCGACCTAGGAACAACCCTTTCAGTACTTTGAAGCTTGCATGCCTCAATGGCAAGTTTCCCACTTCCAGCGACAGGTTTACATTAACGGCCTTCGACCGAAAGATTTTGCGTGGTGTTCGACATCAACTCATGTATTCACACCACGTGAATTGTACTGCAGTACCTTGAGGGTCATCATCATCATCGGTGATTCCTCTCACGCCTGTTAACAACTTACATCATTAGCTAGTAATCAGGCGATGTCCTTCCATGTTCGACATCAGAACATCTTTTCACATGGATCAACTTTTACTTTCAGGTGAAGATTGAACGAGTTTTGAAGACCCCAGATCTAGTTTCATCCATTCAGGCCGTGATATATTCAGGAAAAAAAAGACATCAAATGTACATCATTGCTGCACAGATAATCATCCAAACTAAGGGATGATGGCTCTACCAGAATCATCAGTCTACACACAGACGGTTGTCTGTCATATGTACATGAAAATGAATTTATCAAGCTAAGCATGGGAATGCCCACCTCAGCCAGATCATGAAAATATTATGAATATAATGTATTGGATTGTATCTTATTATAGGTCACCTTCCATTTCGAAAAACCTCGGATCCTCATTATAAATCATTTCACCCGACATTAAAATATTTATGACCTCATGCTTTAGGGGGCAACTGTTATAGACATATTTGGGCACTGCAACCCCAATCACATATGTCCATAAACTAAAGGCTTATAAGTCCCTAAAAGTGTTGTTTCATATCCTAAAGGAGCAAGGTCAGTTGGTTACATCATCTCCCAGAAGTTCTCCATGAAAAACCACTCAGAACTGGTCAAAGGAGGACCATACAGACTGCCCAGTGCTAAGGGTGCGATGCATCTCACCTGCCACATGCAAAAAGTACGATGCATACTGGGAAGCCCTTCTGTAGGGTACGATGAGTGAGAGCAGACAAATGGCACAAGCAGTTTTCTAGGTGGAAACGTTGAGAATATTCTAGAAGATGCTCATTTGACACTTGCCTCCCTGAAATCGCCCAAGGATGAGTAAGAGATCATGAAATCTCCAAGTGGAACCAAGAACTATCAAAGATATGACATTAATCAAAATCCTAGAAGCTGACTCACCCCCCTGCAAATATCTATGTATGGATCCCTCATCCCAGAGATCCAAAGGTTGGAATTTGGTAATTTTCATAGAAGTACTGTTGGTTTCTCTTTGAATACATTGTTGGGTGATCTTGCTTTGTATGAGGTGAAGAGGGCTTTCAAGCTGGGAGGATGGCATTGGGTCAGACCAAGTGGTTGTAATCCTCTCTTCTACAACTGTTATCAATAAAGCTATTTGAGTTTTCCTCCATATTTTTGTGTATCTCTGAATATTGTGTTGATATATTCATTTGTATGGTCAATATATATCTGATCCTATATTGTTTACAGTGATAGATCTCTATGCTTTGATGGTATTATGTCATTGTGGTTCTATAGGTGCTCTTTGAAGCAGGACAAGTAAGGAAGCAGTGGCGAGATTCTGTCAAAGGGGAAAGGAAACAAGCAAGAAGCCAAGCGAAAGACTGAGGTTGGTACTCTTTGCTTCTTTCTCATCTATCTCTCGTAAAGGAAAATACAAGTAACTTTAGTTTGTTTGTTTCTAAGATAGCTACACGTCTTAGTGGGACTAGCAGTTCTGAAGAGACACTAGTTTTCCCGATAACATGGCTAAAAACAGAAATGCTAGGGGAAATGGAGAGAGAATAGAGGGTACCTTCCCCATTCGGGAGACCAAAGGGTCCCACCTCCTCAAAAGGTGAGAGACGTCAGAAGCTTCGTGGCTTAACTAGATATTACAGGAGATTCATTAAAGGCTTCAACAAGTTAGCCTCTCCTTTGTTTGGCCTCCTAGGCAAAGATGTTGAGTTCATATGGTCGGAAAATTGTCAAGAAGCCCTAGATACCTTGAAGCGCAAGCTAGTGACTGCCCCAATTCTCAAAGGCCCAAACTAGACCCTACCCTTTCACATTCACACAGATGCCTCAAACAAAGCAATAGGAGCAGCCTTAGGACAAGTTGATGAAAAGTTACCTTATGCCATATACTTTATAAGAAAAAACTTGTCAAAGGGAGAGTTAAACTATACAGTGACCGAGAGGGAACTCCTAGCTGTCGTGCATTCCTTAAACAAATTCAGACATTATATCACATGCTATCAAACCTTTTTGCACATTGATCATGATGCAATTATATATTTAATGAATAAACCAGATGTAAATGCTCACATTATTCGATGGTTGCTTTTACTACAGTAGTTTGATCTGACCAATATTGATAAGCGTGGTAAAGAGAATGTTGTTGCTGACTTTTTTTCTAGAGTAAATTTGCCTGTAGGTGAAGAAGGAATGGTGGATGACCAAATGCCAGATGAACACCTATTTTCTATATTAGTACTCTCTCCATGGTTTGCTGATATAACAAACTACTTGGTTTCAACATAGTTCCCACCACACCTATCCTCAAAAGAGAAGAGCAAGATAGTAAGGAAAAGTGCCCCTTTCACCTAGATTGGAGGCAATCTCTTCAAACTTGGCCCAAATCAAATCTTGAGAAGATGTGTCAGGGAGGAAGAAGTATTTGACATCCTCATGACCTGTCATGACAGACCTTGTGGAGGTCATTTTGCAGAAAAAAGAATTGCCTTCAAGATATTGTAAGCAGGTTACTATTGGCCCACTCTTCATCAGGATGTGAGGAGATACACGAGCCAGTGTGATCGGTGTCAGAGGATGGGGAAACCTGCTCCAAATGATGAAATGCCCATGCAACCTCAAGTGACCTTTGAGCCATTTGAGAAGTGGGGCATGGACTTTGTGGGGCCTATCAACCCCCCTTCAAAGCAGAAGCAATACATCATTGTGTGCACCGACTACCTGACAAAGTGGGCGGAGACAAAAGCAATCAAAGCAGTGATAGAGGAAAAAGTAGCTGAGTTTTTGAGGGAAAACATATTCTACAAGTTCGGGTATTCGAGAGAGTTGGTCACAGACCAAGGTAGTCAGTTCACTTCCAACCTGATTGAAGACCTGCTCACACATCATAAGATCAAGCACATGACTTCCACCCCTTACCATCCACAATCCAATGGGCAAGTGGAGGTCATTAATAGGGCATTGGAAGGGATCCTAACCAAGTTAGTGAGCAGCAGTAGAAAATACTAGGCATATAGATTAGTTAAGGCCACTTGGGCCTACAACACAACATGGAAGACAACCACAGAGTTCACACCCTATGAACTGGTTTATGGGAAAAAGGCTTTGCTGTCAATAGAGTTTGAATTCAATACCCTAAGGATGGTAGCTCAGTTGGACCTAGACCTCAACCATGCACAAAAGGAGAGATTACTTTAGCTCAATGGATTGGATGAATACAGATTGCAAGCCCTTCTCCATACAGAGGTAGTTCAGTTTTAGAGAAAGGTAAGGCATGACAGAAATATTAGGGAGAAGCAATTCCAAGAGGGAGATTGGGCACTACTCTGTGATTCAAGATACAAGGATTTAAAAGGCAAGCTGAGGACAAGATGGCTGAGAGCCTACACTGTGGAGAAATGCACTGAAAATGGTTCAGTTCTGATCAGAACCATTGATGATGAAGCCATCCCCATGCTTGTCATTGGACATTGGTTGATAGTCTATAATAAACCCCTCTCCAAGTGAGATTTTATTGAAGATTTGAATAAAATAGTGATGGTAGTGGAGCATGTATTAGCTTAGACTTCACCCACTCACTCAAGAAAAAAGAGAAAAAATAAGGACTCAAATGAAAACCTCCATGAGGCACTTGAGTCCCATCATTGGGTTGAAAACCTCTTTTGAGGCGGCCTAGTGATGTAAAAAAAAAGGGGAAAAGAATAAGATCCCTGGAGGCGCCTAGGGTAGGCAATTAAGGTGAAAACCTCTCTGAGGCGCCCTAGTTGTTTTCAAAAAAAATGAAAGAGAAAGAAAAAATGAATTTTTATTACATTGCAGGTTTGCAGGAGGACTACAAGGAGCAGAAGAAGGTGCCAAGGGGACCCTGACATTCACACTAGCATCCATCTCATCTTATCCACACCTTCCTCCATCATTTTTGGCGTCTCTTTCACCCCATTGTACCTCTTCTTCCAAAACTGTGTTTTCTACAAGAGGCTCCTGTAGGAATTATAGAGAGCTAAAAGTGTCTACAGGAGGCAGTTTGAGGCACAAGAAAAGTTTCATAGGGAACCTATAATCCCTCTTACCATATTCAAACCTCCTTGACATCATTTCCAAGCCTGTATCACACTCTAAGTATCATTATTATTTTATTTTTTTCCTTTCCAAGAAAAAACACAGAAAAACAATTTTTCAGTTTTGAAAAAAAAAAAAAAAGGAGGAAAAGGCACCATTAACTTTACCTTAAGCTTATCTACTATCCCTCCTTCATTCATCTCCACCTTTGGCATCATTCTCAAGCTCCAATCATAGGGAAATAGCTGAATTTTCAAGGGGAGAAGCAGCTACAGGAGCTCCCATAGGAATTCCTGTAGCAGTTGATCCCATAGAAGTCCAACACCAGCAGCAAGGGATAACACATCTGAAGGTTGAAAAGGCACATGCAACTCAGCTCCAGCAAAATAAGAACCTATAAAAACACACAACAACACATCAGCAAGCAGAGACAGCATGCATGAGGGAAATGAAGGCATGCAGTAGAGAAAGCCACAACACCTCATAGTCAATGGCGGCAAATACACTTGGATTACAGGTAAGTAGCTAAGTCACTCCTCTATCTACATTTGTGTAGCTAGGAATCATACAAAGGCAATGAGATGGTTGAAATCAAAAGAGGGAAAGGTGGCCATTTAACTTGGCCACCTTCATTTAGTTGACTCCACTTAACCGAGATATCACCCACACGTGCACACAGCCAACTCAAGCAAAAGATGCAAAGGACAAGTAGTGTGAGGAAGAGTTAACTTTGATGCAGTAATGAGGGGATGATTACGATGGGGGTCATGATGACCAAGTAGGTGGGGACCAACGGTCCTAATCTGGGTAACATACACCTTGCCAGCTTGATGAGCCCCAATTTTTGGTACAATTTGGGCTCATATTGGCCTACTTACCTTGTTCAACCATTCATCTTTTACCACTTATGCATTCATTTCTTAGTATATTCGTGTTGTTTGTAGGAAGAAGGGCATGCATTATATCTATGTGGCTAATACATGATGATTTCAGGCTTTTGGCATTAAAGAGAGCAAAAGACCACGCAAAAGGAGACAAGGAGACAACAAAGGTGACATTGCGGGTTCATAGGGAGGTTGTCCATAGTCTTGATGACCCTCCTCGTGATTTTCACCTTAACTCCGAGCTCTAACAGCTCTCCCCACCGAGCTTAAAGGCAGCCAACACGTTCTACAGGATCAACAGTTTTACAGCAGTTTGACTTTCAGTTGGACAGCCAAGCTCCACGAATGGAGGAAGCCAGCTTGATCTTCATTTTGTATAAATATGAAGGCCGTAGCCTTTGTTAGGAGCTTTTTGAACTTTTGGACTGATATTGTAATTTCTGAGCACAGCTCGGTGTTTGTTTTTGTAAGCCAGTTTTGGCATGACATTAGACTTTTGATTATGAATAAAGGCAAGCAGATTTGGATCTAATTCTGAGCTTTTAAGGGAGCTATAGCTCTCAGGTTAGGGCCCAACCTGAGAGCAATAGATCTCCTCTTCTTGTAGTGTTATTTACCTTTCTTTCTAGCACTTTGTTTCCTTGTTTTGATATGCATTTCAAGAACACAGTCTGCTGATTTGATTTCTTTAATAAGATTGAGTAGGATTAGCTTATGGTTAAATCACTTTCAGTTGCTTAGATCAGAATAGGAGGTTTGTAATTCACTGGAGCTCCAAGAAAAGGTTGTTAGTGCCTCCACTGCCATCTCTGTTTAGGGATTGGGATGCAGTCTATACCAACCACCAAAAAAAATGCAGTCTTTTCTACTTTTATGCAAGCTGCAACACAGTCGTTTTAATCGTGGATCCTTCCATGCATTTTTCTCTTGAGCCATACTTCGTCATTACAATTCCATGCATGACTTTTCTTCATGATTTACATCGTTGTTCATTGGTTTAATAGCACAGGTAGCACTGGTTAATGAATTCTCGTTTTTGGTGCAAGACATAAGTAATTTGTTTTATTTACACTGCTCCATATCATTCTACTTCTTTCTTCTTCTTCTTAACTATGCCTAAATCCACCTACTCGACCTCTGTTCGTCTCGTTCACCTTCCAACTCTTCCATTGCCCACGTAGCTTCATTTTTTGACCTTTCATTGCTGCCATCCTTCTATCCACCAACCAACTCCGTGCACTCTCTCTCCATCCTATTTCTCTGCCCCTGAGCCATCACAAGTTCCATCTCCACCTTACCCATCCACCCATACCACTCCATCACTTCACCATCACCCAAAACTTCCACTTACAGCACATCCTGTAGAAGGTAGCATACTTCCTGTAGAATACCTTAGTTTCCTGTAGGATCCCCTGCAGACATCCTGTAGAAGTATGCAAACATGGTTGCCGAGCATCTGAACATTGTAGACTTCTGTGGACTGATGCTAGGGACCCTCTGGGACCTCTCCTAGCCCTCCTGACCTTTCCCAAGCTTTCTCTCCCTTCGCACCACCTCTGCACAGCCAAACCCTAATAAGAAACAACATCATAATCACTCCATCCACTTAAGCAAAAATACAAAAACAATGTTCTTTTTAATGGAAGTAGTTTGAGTTCATGCATTTCACATCATTAGAAGTAATGGCATCATTTGTAGACATTTGCACTCTCACTATTGCACCATAGAGGTTAAACTAGTCAGATTAGGGTTTACTAGGGTTTCCATGTTTTGGTTGGCTTTCAGTTCATTTTTGCAAAGTAGATTACTTTCCTTTGAGATAGCCTTCGTCCATCATTTAGAAAGCTTCTTCTGAGAACATATAGAAGTTGGCTTGAGCCCTAGTGGACTTGTGCCAGCTGACCAAGTGACAGCTGCGACAAGAGCTAGTACTTGTGCATACAGCACCGTCGCTTCCAAGTTTGTACGAACTACCGGGTTGATAAAATTAGAGATAGGAAGCCCCAGGAGTTGTAGCATTATTGCTACAATACTGGAGCCCACCATCTTTTTGGCGCCGTTGCCGGGGAAGCGTCAGAGTATTAGTAATTGTTGCTTTTCTTCTATTTTCTTACTCTTGCCTTCTGCTAAGTAGTTTATTTCATTTCCATTCTGCAAAAGTAGCATAGACATTTCCTGCTTTCATAGATTAGCATTTCCTGCTTTCATAGATTAGCATTTCCTGCTTTCATAGATTAGCATTTCCTACTTTCGTAGATTAGCCTTTCATTTCTGCAAGCGTAGACTAGTGTTTCAATTCTGCAAGCGTAGACTAGCATTTCCATTCCTGCAATTTCATTTGAGCAAAGTAGATTAGTTCTTTACTGCTTTCAGTTTAATTCTGCATCTTTATAGTTAGTTGTAGATCAATCTGTTTTAGTTTTGCAGGTACCAAAGAAAAAAAAGCAAAAACAATCAAAAAAGAAAGTCTTTTCCATTTCATGCCTCGTAGGAACCGAGATAAATCAGGCAAATTCCTACCCAACACCCCCACCACATCACTGAGTCACCCTTCTCTCTTCTTTGGTGATAGTGATCCAGAAGAACCTATAGGTGAACATCCCGAGATATACAAAGATCCTATAGTAGAAGAAGAGTTAGAGACCACTCCATCTGAAGCTATGGCTGACAATAGAAGAGAAGATGAGAGAATAGAAGGTGCCTTCCCCATCCGAGAGACCAATGGAGAGATGAAAATGAAGAACATTAGCCCCTCCGCCTTACCTCACTTCCATGGGCTGACTACTGAAGATCCTGATACCTTCCTGTTTGAGTTTGTTGTCCTTTGTAGAACCTATGACTATATTGAAGATGAGCAAAAGCTGAAACTCTTCCGTTTAACTCTTAAGGATGCAGCATTACGCTGGTTCATGGGCTTTGTCAGGCGGAAAGAGTCGATAGTGCGGACACAACCAACCTCCCTAGGAGCCTAAGACTCTCTAGTGACAAACAAGACAAACAAGAGCAATCCTTCTCTAAACATGCATTTACTATATAAGAAATCAAGTGTTTAGATCCTACCTGTAGTCCAACGCTGTTGTAGCAGTCCAGCTCCGCTGATCCGGATGAGCTCCTCCTTCACTTTGAAACCTGCATCCACTAAAAATCAAACGATTAAATAGCACTTGATAATCTCATAGAATAAAACATATTTAACATATAGACCAAGGAGTACATGAAACAACTCATAAATAACAATTTATTGAGAAGAAGGGACTCATTTACATTAATAGGAAACAAAAGGAACAATTACAACCTGAGCCTTGGTGTTGTGCAAGTCCCTCCCAGGGTCCATCAAGAGTTCTCCTTTACTTTGACAAAGCTCATCCACTTCCAAATAGAACAAGCAAAGATGGCAATCTCTCCTCACAAGCTTCTAAATGGGAGTCCTAATTCCTACAACATCTACCCTTAGAAATGTTTAGCTTCCAACATCCCCTCCTTCTGGCCCAATGCCTATATTTATAGTGCTCAAGAGGAAGTTAATCAGGTCCACCATCAATGGGATAATCCCCTCTTTGGATGGGATAGCTCCCTCATTGATGGGATAAGTTCCTCTTTGGTAGGGGTACATGAACCATCTGGAGGCGCTCAATACACATCGAACAACCTTCTAGAATGCTCTAGAAATGACCACAAGTAACTTTTTAAAGATGAAACTTGCGCATTTTGACCTTTACAGGGGGACGCACCTGCCCCTTTACATACAGAGCATACAAGGACGCAGCTTTTGTGAACATTAGGTGCGTACCCGCAGGTAAGGTTGAGAGAACCTGCGTACCCAGAGATAAATACATTTATAAAGACTTTCTCTCTTTTTGGAGTTTGACATGGAGAGAAGAGGCATAAGACTTGCTTAAGAGGATAGCATGACTGTTGATAGAGCCATACTAACTGTAAATAGCCATGGTGACATTTTTTAGTGTAACAGATTGCCCCCTAAAGTGCGAAGCCTGTAATAGATTAGGGTTTTGTATTATCTAGGAAGGGTGAAGCGCTTTATCATTTCAAGGATTATCTCGTGGAGAGCCTGGTCAGAACCTGCAATTTTCAACACAAAATACATGTATAAGATTATATCATCACTGAGGTAGGCATTCCCATACTCAGATCAAAACTTTAACTAACAGACTAACTACTCTGATACAGGAATGATCTTGCAGTACATCATAATCATAGACTTTTGTAGACACAGTATGGATGCAACCATCTGTTTATGATTAGTCTACTTAGACAATGAATACAAAACTCCTCGCAGCCTGGATGGTGGAAACTAGATCCAGGGTCTTCATTTCCGCTTCTCGAATTGGTACGATTCTAGCCATGCGAATAAATGAGTTGATGTCGAACATGGTAGAAACCACTTGATTACCAGTCGATGATGTAAACTGTTAACAAGTGTGAGAGAGACCACCAGTAATGTCAATGGTTCTCAAAGTACCCAGTACAATCCATGAGATGTGAATGAATGAGTTGATGTCGAACATTTCACGGAATCCTTCGATCGAAAGTCAATGATGTAAACTGACGTCAAAGGCGAGAAACCTGCCATTGATGCATGCAGACTTCAAGGTAATGACGATTTCTAAGTCATCTCTCTAGATAATGTGCTGATGTCGATAGAAAGCGACCCGTTGCAGGCAAGCCCACAACACGAAATCATTGTTCAAGTTGAAGAAATGTTGTTGTAAGGACTGACTCAGGGATGGTCAAATGGATGACAAGTATTTTGTAGATGAAAGTTTTGCTTGTAGACCTCTTTAACACATAACGACACAACAGATGGCTTGGTGATAAACGACTCAAAGTTAATCCCCGAAACCCGGCTGAAGACTTTCAAAGTGGTTTGATCAACTGTGAGGTAAAGGATTTCCCAACCCAGGTGAATGAAAAGTGTCGTGTTCAAGAGTGGTAATAAAGTTTCTTCTGAGACAAAAGATAACAAATAGGCTCATTCTTCTCTCTTTTCCCCCACCATTTCTGGCAAGTACCTCTTTATTTTTAACAAGCTTGAGGAGGATAACATATGCTTGATTATAAGCTCATCCTTCGGATGAGTCCAACCTAGTTTTGATTCGAACCCTATGAAGGAGTGGTTCGTTCCTGTTTGTAATTGAACAGGTCCTTTACTGTGAAATTTTAACGAGTCCAGTATAGGAGAAACTCAACGTTTTTCAATTTTAGAGAGTCTGAAAAACTTAAGAAGACTCTAAGTTGAACTTTTTCGTAGATTTGTGTCCCTCAAGCCTGAAAAAGTATAAAATAATACCTGGGGGAACCGCTTGATCTTGCGACCAAGGAGTACTTTCATAATTAGTGCCACTGACCTGAAAAGTAAAAAGCGATCAAGGACACGTCATTTTATTTCCAGTATCGAGTTTGAAACGACAAAAACCCGGTAATCTTTTCCTGATTTTACGGTCAGAAAAGAGCTATAAGGGGACCGTCTTTTAATTTCGTTTTAACGAGTGTAAAAGAAACGCTCGGCAATCTTTTCATATTTTAGGAGTCAGAAAAGGGCTTAAAAGATGACTCTGAGGTTTCACTTTTTTGTAAGTTTTAACGAGTTCGAAAAAATGATAAAAATGTACTCATGGTTTTCACTTTTTCGTAAGTTTTAATGAGTTTGAAAAAATGATAAAAATGTACTCATGTGTCCGACTTTCAATTTAATTTACGAGCAGGAAAAGACGGAAAGAACTCGGCATTTTCATTTGTTTTACGAGAATGAAAGATAGCAAAATAATCTCGGGATTTTCATGAGTTTAACGAGTCTTGAAAATAACTGAAATTGACTCAAGATAGGTTTCATTTTTACAAAATCTTGAAACAGATAAAAACTATGCTTCAAAGTAGTTTCATTTTTACAAAAGCTTGAAACAGAGATAAAATTGTGTTTGATGCCCCCTAAGCATAGCTGCTAGAGTGCATGCCCCCCTAGCTTCATTTTATTCAACTAAGTACAAGCTAGATGAAATGAAGGTTCATGAACGAGATCGTTTGAAAGACTTGACCTAAACTATAAGAAAATTATGCAAAACTAACTAACCTAAATAATCAACTTAACATTTGAGATCTAGTCAAACTCTTGACTCAAGTAGAGGAGGATTTGTTTCATTTTTTAACGAGCTTGACACAGGAAAAGAACTATGCTCGGATTCAGTTTCATGTTTACGCAAGCTTGAAACGAAAAACTATGCTTGTTATAAGTTCGCATGCCCCCAGCATAATGAGGTACATGCCCCCCAAGCTTCATTGCATTCAATGAGGTGGATGGAATGAAGCTTTACTTTCAAGATCTTGGAAAGACTTGAGGGAGTTGTTTCATTTTTTAGTGAGATTGACACAGGAAAAGAACTATCCTCAAACCCTTGTTTCATTTTTTAAACGAGCTTGACACAAGATAAGGAACTATGCTCATAACTACTCTATATAATCTACCTAACAAAAACTTTACTCTAAAAACCTTGATTCATTTTTTAACGAGCTTGACACAAGACAAGGAACTGTGCTCTAAAATCCTTGATTCATTTTTTAATGAGCTTGACACAAGACAAGGAACTATGCTCATGACTACTCTATAATCTACCTACTTAACCTACCCTTGTTTCATTTTTTAATGAGATTGACACAAGACAAGGAACTGTGCTCAAGACTCCTTGTTTCATTTTTTAACGAGCTTGACACAAGACAAGGAACTATGCTCAAAAAGTTCGCATGCCCCTAGCATAATGATGCAGAGCGAGGTACATGCCCCCCAGGCTTCGTTGCATGCAATGAGTTGGATGGAATGAAGGTTTACTTTCAATATTTAACTTGAAAAGGGAGTTGTTTCATTTTTAAGGAGGTTGACACAAGAACAAAACTATCCTCATACCTGATTCATGTTTTAAAGAGGTTGACTCAGTAACAGGAACTATCCTCATACTTGATTCATTTTTTAACGAGGTTGACTCAATAACTATCCTCAAAACCCTACTTTCTACAATCTACCTACATATCCTAAAATCTACCTGATTCATTTTTTAATGAGGTTGACTCAGTAAAAGAACTATCCTCATACTTGATTCATTTTTTAACGAGGTTGATATAGGAAAAAACTATCCTCGCACTCACTGATTCATTTTTTAATGAGGTCGACACAGTGAAAGGAACTTTCCTCACTACATTGATCATGGCTTCCAACTGGAAGAAAGACATGTCAATGGACACACCTTGATCATGGATTCCAAGAGGTCTTCATCAGAAGGAAGAATACTTCTCTGGAAGGAACACATGTCAAGGGACTCAAAAGGGATAAGAACATCGTGTTCAAGTAATCCCATAGAGTTTTCCATGTCAATTACCGGATCTAAATCAAAGGAAGATGAGCAAACAATGGGAGGCTCACTTACGTCGGTAACTGAAAACATGGGACCGGTTGCCACATAATTAACCCGTGGCAGGGTAGATGATCCAGGTGGATGTTGGTGGCCACCCACCAACCCATTTGGACCCCCACAACTGTCTCTTTCAGCATTTTCAGTTTCCTTAATTGTAGCACAACTTACTATTTTTAGCAGTTTTTCGGGTCCTGAACTTCCGGAGCCGTTTTGAGGCCCTAAACGATGTTTTTTTGGGAATCTGGGGGCAACATGGGTCTATAGACCATGTTGCCCTTCCCAAAGTGGTAGTGCTCGGATAGATCTTTCTAACGAGCTATTGTATGCATCAAACGAAGATCGTATGCCAAAGTTACGACCCCGGGAAATTGATGTACCAATTTACCCAAACGGGGCCCACAATTTGGCGTTTCATCTTCTAGGGTTAGGTTTCGGGATGTGAAGGGTTTTCCATTGTTTCTCAACAATAAATAGGCCTTCGAGCCTCATTGTAATACAGTTCGGAACAGTTCAGAGGCATGTAGCCGCCACATCTCTTCTCAGAGATAAGCTACCATCGCCCTAGCTGGTTTCTCTCCATTTCTATTTGTAAGCATATTTCAGTATTTTACAGTAATGAAATGAAGTATTATTTCCGCTGCATCTTTGTGTATATGGTTATCGCATCTCTGTATTTATGGTTATCTCTGTAATCTATTGCGTTCCTGTTTAAATCCGGATCAGTGGTATCAGAGCGGTCTGCTTTTTCTCTGTTTTTCTTTGCATGTCCCCAACGAGGTCGGGATATAAGGAGTTAGGGCTTGAACTGGTCGAACCTTTGCAAGACCAGCCTCGCAAATCCCGACGGCCTCCCATGGCGGATGAGAAGAAAGACGAGGGGGCAGGAGATCCTATCAAATTCTTGCTCGAAGAAGCACTCGAGCGGCAAAGGAACGCGATGATGGATAGCTTTGCGCAGATCCTTCAGCGGCTACCCAGAGGCGACGCATCGGCTTCCAACAGCGACTCTGGAAACGCCACACCATTTAAGGTACAAGTTAATTTTGAAATCCCCATCTTCGAGGGTCAAATAGACGCAGATGCCGTAGATAAATGGTTAAATCTGCTAGATGGGTATTTTTCTGTTCACGAATTTTCAAGTCGGGAAAAGATTGTTTTCGCTCTTCTCAAAGCAGCCCCCCACGTCAAGGACTGGTGGGAAACCTACTGCGAGCAAAAGGATGAAAGTACAGGCTCACTATTTTCAGCCGCACCCACTTGGAATGACTTTCGGGATGCCATCAAGGAGCAGTATTACCCTGTCGGAAGCTATGAGGACAAATACATCAAATGGACCACATTGCGGCAGGGACGAGACCAAGATGTACCGGAGTTCACAAACATTTTTCATACCCTTCGCACACAGTTGGGTATCAAAGATTCTGAGCTGCATCTGGTACTCAAATATCGTGGCTGCCTGCATAGATACATCCAGGAAGAGATGGTGTTCTTGGACATCCCCTCACTCGGCACAGCATACCGATACGCTGTCAAAATCGAGCAAAAGTTCAAACAGAAGAAGCGAGACTTTGGATCTGCAAATCCGAAGCCCAAAGGACAAAGCCAAGGCGGGGTGACCCAAGACAACCCGTCAAGGCCGCAAGAAAAGAACAACACCACGAAGCCGAGGAAGGACACAGGAAAGTGGTGTGAGTTCCACAAGAGTCCCACTCATAACACAAGTGAGTGTCGGACCAAGCAGTCGTTGGTGGCTGAGTTGAAGGCTTCCGAATCAGATGCATGTTCCGATCCTGAGCCAGAACCCGACAAGGTGAATGGCAAAGGGAAGCAGATCATTGATGCGGATCCCACTGCCACTGTTGCCACCGCCAAGATCAAGAAAAATGAGCCCGAAGATCCAGAGGAGGGGGAGCGTCTTTTCCACTCACAGATGTGGGTGAAGGGTTCACCGCTGCGATTCATTGTCGACAGTGGTAGCCAAAAGAACCTGGTTTCAGCAGAGGTCGTGAAGCGGTTGGGCCTACCGACTACACCACACCCGCAGCCGTACAGTATCGGGTGGCTTCACGAAGGACGAGATCTGAAAGTTCGCCAGCAGTGCCGCCTTCCCTACAGCATCAAGCCCTTCACCGACGAGGTATTATGTGATGTTACACCTCTGGATGTTTGCGATGTATTATTAGGCCAACCATACTTATGGAGGCGACATGCTGTGTATGAGTCAAGGCCTCGCGCTGTCATTATTTCTTTGGGTGATTCATTATACAGGATACCAGAGATAGCTCCACCTACTGCCACATCTTTGATCACTGCTAAGAAAGGCAGCAAGCTCATATCACAGACCAGGAAATTCATTTGTCTGGTTCACTCCCAAAATAAGGGGAAGATCGTTGCTACACCCATGACCCCTGCAAAGGGTTCGGTCATGACAGAACACAGGAACAACTTCTCCTCACCCACAGGGGTACCACATAAGTTTCAGGTGGGCAACAAAGTCTGGTTGCATCGACAGAAAGAACGCCTTACCAGAACCCATCAGAAGCTCAGACCACACCGACATGGTCCTTACAGCAGTACCAAGGCTATGGGGAACAATGCTTTGGAGCACAACATTCCTCCATTCCTTCGCCTGCACCAAATGTTCAATGTGGACCATCGTCGACCATGCTTCCCACCATCACTGGACACATCAGAGATTGCAGGACAAGTTCAGCAGATGGAGGAACTCAACGCAATGGGGACCATTGCTTCCTAAGGGGGGAGGAATGATCCAGGTGGATGTTGGTGGCCACCCACCAACCCATTTGGACCCCCACAACTGTCTCTTTCAGCATTTTCAGTTTCCTTAATTGTAGCACAACTTACTATTTTTAGCAGTTTTTCGGGTCCTGAACTTCCGGAGCCGTTTTGAGGCCCTAAACGATGTTTTTTTGGGAATCTGGGGGCAACATGGGTCTATAGACCGATGTTGCCCTTCCCAAAGTGGTAGTGCTCGGATAGATCTTTCTAACGAGCTATTGTACGCATCAAACGAAGATCGTATGCCAAAGTTACGACCCCGGGAAATTGATGTACCAATTTACCCAAACGGGGCCCACAATTTGGCGTTTCATCTTCTAGGGTTAGGTTTCGGGATGTGAAGGGTTTTCCATTGTTTCTCAACAATAAATAGGCCTTCGAGCCTCATTGTAATACAGTTCGGAACAGTTCAGAGGCATGTAGCCGCCACATCTCTTCTCAGAGATAAGCTACCATCGCCCTAGCTGGTTTCTCTCCATTTCTATTTGTAAGCATATTTCAGTATTTTACAGTAATGAAATGAAGTATTATTTTCGCTGCATCTTTGTGTATATGGTTATCGCATCTCTGTATTTATGGTTATCTCTGTAATCTATTGCGTTCCTGTTTAAATCCGGATCAGTAGATACCACTTGAGAATCAGGAACATTTAGGGCTGTCATATTATTGGTAGTTGAAACAAGACTAGGGAACGAAAGCTGGTCTACAGTCACAATACTGCCATTGTGAGGGAAAGACATCACGCGAAAGAGTGTCGATACGACAGCTTTCATTGCATAAACATAGTCTCGCCCAAGGAGTAAATTGAAATCCAAGGGACCTCGAACCACCATAAGATCAATACAGACAGTTTTACCTTCCAAGGTAATAGAAAACTTAGGCAGGATCCCTAAAGGTTCACTAATGGTTCTGTTAAAAGCTTTCAGATTCTCTGTAATAGGCGCA
Organism: Pinus tabuliformis; assembly: GCA_031772625.1. Taxonomy (NCBI): domain Eukaryota; kingdom Viridiplantae; phylum Streptophyta; class Pinopsida; order Pinales; family Pinaceae; genus Pinus; species Pinus tabuliformis. Next base: position 811,792,433 of record CM062815.1, on the reverse strand, counting down.
AGCTGAGGGGAACCCAAAGCTTTCCAAACAGTTGAGGATAAAATACTAACAGAAGCACCTTCATCTACCTGAGTACGATGTATGTCCCTACCACCAGCCTTAACAATGATTTGGAAAGGGATGGAGGAAGGAAGACGAGGTTCTGTGAGTCTATTCCAATCAAAGGAAAAGACCTCAGTACTTGGAGGGGGTTCTGTAGAAACAGGTGAAATTCCCCCCGGCATAGAAGAATCTGATGTAACAAGAAGAACCTGAGCGGTATGAAGTTCACTCTCTAAATGGAAAGTGGGATCGACCGAATGTGAAATTGAATCGACCACTTGATCAACTAATGGATCATCAACCTGAGTGACATGAGTTTCACTCTCCAATGGGAGAGTGTCATCGACTGTACTTGAATTTAGATCAATCACTCCATCAGTTGACGGTAGGTTGGGAGAAAGTTTACGGTAACCAGTTGGAAATTCTTGCTGTGGAACAGGAAGGTTTTCCAACAATGTTGAGGCTTCATCCATGTGAGGGCAAATGTGAGTTTGATGACTCCCTTTGTATAACTTACAAGGAAACCTAACTTTACCCTTTTTCCCAGGAACTTGACTATCACTGGTTGATGGATCAATGGAAAGTTGATGAGATTTTTCTGACCATACTTCCAAGACCTTTGGAATACCAGGACAATTGACAAGGAAGTGGTCACCCTTACAAAGCCTGCAAGGGTATTTGGGTTTACGATGCATGTCGGAATTTTCCTCAACACAACTAACACTTACAGCCATGGTTGGTTAGTTGACTTCTTTCTTATCTTGCTTCTTCTTCTTCTTCTTCTTCTTCCTTTTCTTCTTCTTCTTAGCCTTCTGGTTACTATCATCAAGGCTTTTACCAGGCGAAGAGGAAGAAATGGAGGAAGAAAAATTAGGCGAAGAAGGTAAAGGGTCAACAGAAGGTTGGTGATGTTGAGATGGTGAACTCTGTTGAGGTGAAGCATCCGGTTGAGATTGAACAATTGGAGTATTTTGGGCCAACGAAGTTGAAAATAACCATATCGGTAAACCTATTGTAAATCCAGGTAATGACAAAGTAGCCATATAAGGAGGACCAACATTTCCAAAGTAAGGAAAAGTACTAGGATTCTCGTTAGGAGGGGTTCCTAGGTTGATAAATTCCGGAACATTTGCCATTATATTCAACTTCAGTGAATTTTATTAACAATTTATAACTAAAATTAACAATTCACAATTCACACCTATGGTCTCTAAAAGTAAAAACAAACAAATTAACACGCGCTATCAAATCTAGGAGTCAAACCATACACAAACAGTAGCCTTCCAGACCGAAAACACTAGTTGGTGATGAAGCCCAACATCGTCGAATTCAGTACAGAAGTGGCGGGTGGAACAATTACCCCGACAACCTGCTTAATGAATAGACTGGACCAAGTTCCTCCACTTTAACCGTCTCGAGTGAAGTGAACCCCCCAGAAAATCCAAGTGAGTCTAGCCGACGTCTGCTCCAGGTACAGTGGGATCTTCCCTCCACCGTGACCTTGGGTAGAATCCTAAAGATAATGGTCACTAAGGTTAACAACAGCAACAAATGCACCTGGGGGAACAGTCTACACTCCGACAGCACGCAAGGGCAGAGTATCAAGCTCAATCCCCTTGCCGGCTCCTTGACAATAATCCAAGGTTTACCGACAAGTGACCCCTGGCTCCTCGACAATGGTTAATCCGAGATTTACCGTTTGTAATACATGCGTGTCTGGCGTCATTCCCAACGAGGGAGGATTGATCCCCTCATTGGTTCGGACACGAGCTCGTGCTTCTCCTTTAAGAGGAGCTTTCCCAGAGTACAAATGAAACAATTGGATTTATCCTACCACAAGATGAGCTACTTGTTTGGTTTTACTGTCTTGGAGAGTTAATTGCTCTCCTACTCCAAGACACTAGCCTAAGCTATGTTGGTGTTTCAGAGCCCTAGAAATGTAAAAATTACTAGATGAATTTTAATTAAGCGCTGTGTTATTAAGGCTGTTATTACTCAAATGGGTAAATGGATATGAAACCAATGGTGTTATGACCCGACTCAACTGAATGCAATCGAATATGATAATGTAATATTTTCAATTCGATGAATCCTAACTAAAGTAAGGAGAGAGTTTCCATTCACTTCCAACAATGCAAAAAATTGATCACTAAGAGAAAATACAACAAATTCTCTAATGCACTAATTTTATCAAGAAAAACTAATGCAAATCAATTCCAAACCATTTTTTCTATTTTTTTATTTTTGTGTAAATTCAAATCAAAGAAAACTGATCTAAATCTATGATTTATTTTCCAGAATGTAAACTATGCAATTGTAATCGATGCACAATTCACTTGAAAAGTATGCAAATGTAATCTATGCACATTTTTCATTCATATTCTGAAAATGAGAATTCTAATTATGCAAATGTGATCTATGCAAGAGAATTCTCAAACACAAGATGATCCTAATGTGATCTAAGAACCAATCAAGTGCAAGTCGAGAAAATTGGGTGAGAGTTCCAAAGATAAAAAAATAAAAACACTCAAAGGCGATTAACACTCATACACAATTTAGCCCCCCCCCCCGGCGAATGAGGGGGAATTTTTTTTGCAAAAACAAGAGCAAAAAGATGCAAAATTGTGAAAAGACTGAGACAAACCTCCAAGTAATGAGCAAAGGAAATCAAATTAAGAATTTCTCAAAAAAGAGACTCAAAACACCCAATTGATGAAAGCTTAAAGCAGGAATGCTAATGAAACAAGCTCAGGTGAAGATCTTTGACAGGGGACTAATGGATCTGGGCAGTAAAAACTAAGAAAAAGCAAAATCTAAGAGAAAAAATGCAAAGAATGGAATTTTCTTAAATTTTAGAAGGGGACGCAGGCAACCAATTAAGCCAGGTGCGGGCCCGCTCTGTGCACACAGCGACAGTGCGTGCCAAGACGCACTGTGCAATACTCAGAGGGTGCGTCCTACTGGAAAATTCAAGAAAAACTAAATTGAATCTAACCCTAAGCTAACCCACCCAAAAACAAAGTCACAGAGCCAAAAACCAGAAAATAAGTGACTTTTCTCAGATCAAAGTTGCATACAAAGGAAAAGACTTTCACATCAATGGAGTCCCCAACGGAGTCGCCAATTTGTCAGGCGGAAAGAGTCGATAGTGCGGACACAACCAACCTCCCTAGGATCCTAAGACTCTCTAGTGACAAACAAGACAAACAAGAGCAATCCTTCTCTAAACATGCATTTACTATATAAGAAATCAAGTGTTTAGATCCTACCTGTAGTCCAACGCTGTTGTAGCAGTCCAGCTCCGCTGATCCGGATGAGCTCCTCCTTCACTTTGAAACCTGCATCCACTAACAATCAAATGATTAAATAGCACTTGATAATCTCATAGAATAAAACATATTTAACATATAGACCAAGGAGTACATGAAACAACTCATAAATAACAAGTTATTGAGAAGAATGGACTCATTTGCATTAATAGGAAACAAAAGGAACAATTACAACCTGAGCCTTGGTGTTGTGCAAGTCCCTCCCAGGGTCCATCAAGAGTTCTCCTTTACTTTGAAAAAGCTCACCCACTTCCAAGTAGAACAAGCAAAGATGGAAATCTCTCCTCACAAGCTTCTAAATGGGAGTCCTAATTCCTGCAGCATCTACCCTTAGAAATGTTTAGCTTCCAACCTCCCCTCCTTCTGGCCCAATGCCTGTATTTATAGTGCTCAAGAGGAAGTTAATCAGGTCCACCATCAATGGGATAATCCCCTCTTTGGATGGGATAGCTCCCTCATTGATGGGATAAGTTCCTCTTTGGTAGGGGTACATGAACCATCTGGAGGCGCTCAATACACGTCGAACAACCTTCTAGAATGATCTAGAAATGACCACAAGTAACTTTTTAAAGATGAAACTTGCGCATTTTGACCTTTACAGGGGGACGCACCTGCCCCTTTACATACAGAGCGTACAAGGACGCAGCTTTTGTGAACATTAGGTGTGTACCCGCAGGTAAGGTTGAGAGAACCTACGTACCCAGAGATAAATACATTTATAAAGACTTTCTCTCTTTTTGGAGTTTGACATGGAGAGAAGAGGCATAAGACTTGCTTAAGAGGATAGCATGACTGTTGATAGAGCCATACTAACTGTAAATAGCCATGGTGACATTTTTTAGTGTAACAGGCTTACCTGGGAATAGTATCACAACTTGGGCTCAGATGCAGCAAGCTTTCAATACCAAGTACATGGATTATTGTAGGTCTAAGGAAACCAAGGGAGAAATCTTTCGGATGACCATGGGAAATGATGAGTCCTTAGAGGATTATGAGGAGAGGTTCCAACTTAGCTATAAGCGGGCCAGGTGCACACTTGACCCTGAATCCCTCAAGTTGGTCCTGCTCCGAGGAGTCCCTGAAGACCTCTTAGATACCCTTCACATGTTAGCTGGGGGGACATTTACCAGCTGCCTTATGAGGACATCAAGACTGTGTTTAGAAACCACTCCAGGGCAGCTCAGAAATGAGGTAGAGGAAACCTCCTCTCAGCTAGTGTCCCTTTCTCCAAACATGAGCTTGCAAATCAATTAGAAGATCTCAAGAGTGAGGTGAGACAGACCATTTCCATGCAGCTGGACACATTCAGAATCCAGCAGAAGAAAGAAGAAGCTGAGAGAGCCTTTGCTGTCTTCTGCCCTAGGTGCACAAGGAGACACCCTAAGAACGAATGCCCATTGCATTCGGTTGAAGTATGTTTCGTTTGTGAGGAGGACCATCCCACAAATCAGTGTCCAACCTTACCTAGGTTTAAAGCCATGTACCAAGGGACAGAAGCTCCCACTGAACCTCTCTATTACCTCAACCAAAGGAGGCCACAAGGATCTAGACCTTATCAGCAGGGAATGCAAGGGGCACCTCAAGCTTATTACAGCCCCAACCAATCGACTTCTATGCCTTCCTGGGGTCCCCCTGCTCATCCTTCCTAATCCATGCCTCCTCCATGGTCTTATCCACCTCAGTACCCTACTCAACCTACTTCTCATTCATATTATTCACATGCCCAGCCACAGCCTCAGTGGAATGCACCTCAGTCGGGGTGGAGGCCCCAGTACAATACTCCTCCCGCCATTTTGCCTCCACCACCAGTTCAACCTCAGCCATTACCTCCTGCTCCTCCAAGGCAACCTCAAATGCCTGCTTAACCGAACCCGAACCCCAACAATAGACACGCCCAACAGGTATACACTGGGGAAACCTCATGCCCTACCTATGCTGTGGAGATCCAGGAGATCAATCTTCGATCTGGAAAGACTCTACTAGATCGCCAACCTCCTCCCCCAGAGGATGAGGAAGATAAATAGGAAAGTGAACCAAAGGTTATTCCACCCTTTCCTGAGAGACTAACAGCCACCACACAACCCAACCCAAAAGAGGATGAGCTCCTGGGTGAGCTCAAGCAGTTGTGTGTAAAAATACCACTTCTCCAAGCCATCAAGGATGTGCCAATATACAACAAACTGGTTAAGGAAAAGTGTTTCAAACACCCAGGTAGGCGGAAGAAAGATGCGTCAACCATCAATGTCATAGGACAATTGTCTGACCTTATGTTAGGGCAAGTCATCTGCCCAAAGTACCTAGATCCTGGAAGTCCTGTAGTAGATGTCCACATCAATGGCACCATCATACCTCACACCTTGATTGATCTGGGGGCTGCCATTAATGTGATGACCAGGGACACCATGCTCAAACTCAATCTTCAGGGTTCCTTGAGGAAGACCTCGATAGTACTGCAATTAGCAGATCGCTCCACTGTGACTCCCGAAGGGATTGTGGAGGATGTCTTGGTCTCCATCGACTCTTGGGAATACCCTGCAGATTTCTTGGTTCTGCAACCCAAGGCAAAGCTTACTGGATACCCTCTCATTTTGGGAAGGCCTTGGTTAGCCACTGCAGATGCTTACATAAGTTGCCGTGCAGGAAATATGACCATCAAAAATGGTCCTATGTCCAAACAACTAGTCCTATACCCTCCTGCCCAACCCTCCTTAGAGCATGACCTACCACTCTGGTTAGAAGAAGGAGAGGAAGACGAGGTGTACTCAGCACCTCTGTGCACCCTAGATACCACCAGAAGAGACCCCCCAACCGAGGATGACTTGATTGAGACCTTGATCCAGAATCCACCTTCCAGTGCACTATCCTTAGAGAAATTGGTGGAGGATGCCCAAGCTAGCACCTTAGTGGATCTTTGTACAACCAACCCTGTCACTCCCAGGGTCAAGAATGTGGAGTTCGGCCCTGAGAGAATGTTGAAGATCAGCTCCTCCCTATCTCCTTCCCAGGAAAAGGAGCTGTGTAGCCTGTTGGCCAGTCACCTAGATGCTTTTGCTTGGAACTATAAGGAGATGAAAGGAGTCCATCCTTCGGTTTGTACCAATCACATATACATCAAAGAGGATTGTAAGTCGGTTAGGCAACCCCAAAGGAGAATGAATCCAGCTCTTAAGGACATTGTCAAGGAAGAATTGCAAAAACTGTTGGATGCCGGATTCATCTACCCCATCTCAGATAGTGAATGGGTGTCCCCTCTGGTGTTGGTTCCCAAGAAAAATGGGAAATGGAGAATCTGTGTGGACTACCGAGAACTGAACAAAGCTACCAAGAAAGACCATTTCCCTCTACCTTTCATAGATCAAGTGTTGGATGGACTGGCAGGAAAGAAGTTCTTCTCTTTCCTCGATGGGTTTAGCAGGTACAACCAAATCCAAATCAGCCCGGAAGACCAAGATAAGACCACCTTCACTTGTCCTTGGGGTACCTTTGCCTACCGAGTCCTTCCCTTTGGGCTATGCAATGCTCCTGCTACTTTCCAGAGAGCTGTCTTAAGCATCTTCTCGGAGCTGGTCCATGATGCAGTGGAAATCTATATGGATGACTTCACTCCTTATGGGGCCAACTTCCAGGAAGCATTGTCCAATCTGGGAAAAGTCCTAACCAAATGCATTGAGATGAACTTGTCCCTTAGTCCCGAAAAATGTGAATTCCTAATGACTGAAGGAACCGTGCTAGGCCATACCATTTCTTGCCAAGGGTTATAGGTGGATCCTAACAAAATTGCTCTCATCAAGAAGGTTCCACCTCCTCAAAAGGTAAGGGATGTTTGGAGTTTCTTGGGATTAGCAGGATATTACCGGAGATTCATTAAATACGTCAACAAGCTAGCCTCACCATTGTTTGGCCTGTTGGAAAAAGATGTGGAGTTTAAATGGACTGACGATTGTCAGAGGGCTTTAAATGAATTGAAGGACAAGTTGGTGTCAGCCCCAATCCTGAGAGGTCCAAACTGGGCCCTACCTTTCCACATCCACACTGATGCCTCGAACAAAGCCATAGGTGCAGCTTTAGGACAAGTTGAGCAAAAACTTCCATATGCCATTTACTTTGTTAGCAAAAACTTGTCCAAAGCTGAGCTGAATTACACTGTAACCGAGAAGGAATTCTTGGCTGTGGTCCATGCACTGAACAAGTTCCGACATTATATTACTGGCTATCAAACCTTTGTACATACAGACCATGCTGCAATTAGATACTTAATGAATAAACCAGATGTGAATGCTCGTATTATTAGATGGTTACTTTTATTGCAGCAGTTTGATTTGACCATTGTTGACAAACCAGGTAGAGAAAATGTTGTTGCTGACTTTTTATCTAGATTGAATTTGTCTGCAGATGAGGATGGAACAGTGGATGACCAGATGCCCGATGAACATCTGTTTGCTATTTCAGTACTCTCTCCATGGTTTGCTGATATAGCAAACTACCTTGTTTCAGCACAGTTCCCTCCGCACCTATCTTCAAGAGAGAAGAGCAGAATCATTAGAAAAAGTGCCTCATTTACTTGGATCGGGGGCAATCTGTTCAAGCTTGGCCCCGATCAGATCTTAAGGCATTGTGTAAGGGAGGAGGAAGTCTTTGATATCCTCCTCACTTGTCATGATGGGCCTTGTGGAGGACATTTTGCAGCAAAGAGAACTGCCTTCAAGATCCTGCAGGCAGGCTACTATTGGCCCACACTTCATCAAGATGTCAGAAGATATGTCAGCCAATGTGACCAATGCCAAAGAATGGGGAAACTGACCCAAAGGGATGAGATGCCTTACCAACCTCAGGTGACTCTTGAGCCATTTGAGAAGTGGGGTATGGACTTTGTGGGCCCAATCAACCCTCCTTCGAGGCAAAGGTCTTACATCATTGTGTGCACTGACTACCTGACAAAGTGGGCAGAGACCAAAGCAATCAAAGCAGCAACAGAAGAAAAGGTGGCCGAGTTCCTAAGAGAAAACATCTTCTATAAGTTTGGCTATCCAAGAGAGCTGGTCACTGATCAAGGGAGCCAGTTCACCTCCAACTTGGTTGAAGACCTACTAGCTCATCACAAGATCAAGCATAGGACTTCCACCCCCTATCACCCTCAAGAAAATGGGTAGGTGGAAGTCACCAATAGAGCATTAGAAGGGATATTGACTAAGGTGGTGAGCAACAGCAGAAAGGACTGGGCAGATCACCTGGTTGAAGCCACATGGGCTTACAACACCACTTGGAAGACCACCACCGGCTTCACACCTTATGAGCTGGTCTATGGGAAGAAAGCTTTGCTGTCCATTGAGTTTGAATACAACACTTTGAGGATGGCAGCTCAGCTGGACCTAGATCTCAGCCATGCACAACAAGAAAGGCTATTGCAGCTGAATGGACTGGATGAGCACCGAATGCAGGCCCTCCTTCACTCAGAAGTGGTTCAACTTCAGAGAAAGGTGTGGCATGACCAACATCTCCATGACAAGCAATTTCAGCCCGGAGATTGGGCTTTGTTGTATGACTCCAGATACAAAGATTTCAAGGGAAAGCTGAGAACCAGATGGCTAGGGCCATATTCAGTGGAAAAATGTCATGACAATGGATCTATTCTTATTCGGACCATTGATGAGGAAGCCATTCCCATGCTTGTCAATGGGCATCGATTGAAGATCTACAGGAAGCCTCCCTCAAGACAAGAGTTCATCAAAAGTATGGAGAAGACAGTGTTGGTCATAGAGAAGGGTTATGCCTCTGCTTTGGGAATACCCTGAAACATCTAAAAAAAATAAAAATAAAGAAATAATAAAGATCCTTGGGTGAAAACCTTTCTGAGGCGCCCAAGGCAGGCGGTAGGGGTGAAAACCTCATTGAGGCACCCCTATTGTCTTTTCAAAAAAAAAAAAAAAAAGAGATTGGAAAAAGATCCCCGAGTGAAAACCTTTTTGAGGCGCTTAAGGCAGATGGAAAGGGTGAAAACCTCAATGAGGCGCCCCTGTTATCTTTCAAAAAAAAAGGAAAAAAGAAAAAAAAAAGAAAAAGAAAAAAACAAGGTCAGCAGATTCATTATGTAAAATTGCATGCAGGTGTTCTATGGAGGAGAGGAAGCCTCTCAACTCAAAGCCAAGGGTCCTCATCATGCAGTCAGGACACCTCACCAGCACCCCCTCCAAGAATACTCATTTTTTCCAAGGTATGTGCGATTTTACTACAGCTTGAGTCTTCTACAGGAAGACGCAGATTTTCTACAGGAAAATGCAGAGTTTCTACAGGAAGATGCAGATTTTCTACAGGAAGGTGCAGACTCTCTACAGGAACGCAACCTTTCTACAGGAAGCTCTGCATTTCTACAAGAAACTTCCTGTAGAAGCTCATAACGGGCCAGAATTCATTTCATAAGGAGATCTAATGGCTAAGGATCGGCTTGGACGCATGCAAGCCACTGTTGTCACCCTTGCACATTGCTATTATCTTGCTCCACCATCCTTGTCGACATGCAACGAAGTTACCTGCACCAGCAAAGCAGATTGATGAGTCTCGAGAAAAATCAAATTGTAAATGAAAAAACGCTAGAGATCTTACACCATGTGCATCCCAGTCATCCAGAAGCTCCGGGAGCGTGATCGTGAGGCCATCCATCGTCGTGCAGCATGCACCCAAGGAGGAAGAACTGTTCCAAGACATCCCGCGGGAGTCCTGTAACAGTTAAGCCTGCTAGAGTGGATACCATTCACCGCGCAGGCCATATGAAATGAAACGTGGGCGCATGCAACTAAAGCATTCCATCCATCATCGGCAACTCGTGAACATGGACCTCCGGGCCTGTGTAAGTTCGCCAGCAGCAGGTAAATCGACTCATCAGCATCCAAAGAGCCGAAACATCACGTGTAGCCGCGTAGGTAAGTGTCTCGACCCTTCCTTCCATCATATTGCATGAATGTTACTTTGATTGATTACTAAGTGTAAAGGTGAATGGGTTGAGCGGCCGTATGGCCATTTGGCCAGCCACGTCGGCCAGTTAATGGTCTAGTGGATGTGTGGGTGGCAGCCATGACAAAAAGAATAGCAGCACGCACGTGAGAGCAATCCGATCGAAAAAAAACGAGTTTAACCGAAGAGGCGGCGACAGATCTGCGAGAATTGATGCGACAACAAGTGAACGCGCAGTTGAATGATGGGGTGACGTCACCCAATGGTCCGGCGGGGACAACTCACCCCCGCGCCACGGATTCTGCCGAATTCAAAATCTAATCGGCTAGATTGCACTCATGCATGTATTAACCACCGTTTTGAACTCGAGCGGCTATCCTGATCCTTCTGCAGTTTGATACGCCGAGCGTGTGGTTATCAGAGCGATTGAGAAGCACACCCAAGGCGCAGACCGACTGCAGTCTCTCCCGAAAATCGCACGCTGCATTCTACAGGAACGCTGTCATTCTACAGGAACGCTGTCATCCTACAGGAACGCAGTTTCTACAGGAAAGCGGGTGCCTCACGTAAAAAGGTGGCAAATTAAAAAGGTAACCCTGAACTCTTCATGCAACTGGTTATTAAAGGTGGCGGAATTGTCATCCACAGTCTGGTCATAGAAAAACGGTGAAATTGTTGTCTGTTGTGCCTATACTGTCATTCTACAGGATGTCGAGTAATTAAATTGTGTTAAGTTCCTCAGGGATAATTTTTGTGGGTTATGTGCATAACGCTCTACGCTCTGTCTCAGTAAACCAAAATTTCTTCCACCTCTGGTTAAGGAAACTGTTTTATCACGCCGGGTGGGTTTATAAGACGAGAACCCACTGATTCAACCAAGTTAAGGGAAAACCAGGAAGTGGTAGAGCTCTTCACACGGGTTCAATGGATATCTTTTTGTGACAAGTTGCAGGGTTATGATGATGAAGTGGCAGAAGAATTTTTGCAGGATCTGAAGCCGAAATCCAAGACACTGGCCACAGTGAAATTTAGAGGTCTAAGCCTCAAGCTCACCTCGCAATATATCAGTCGAATTACTGAACTTCCAATGGGTTTTCCATGGGATAAGGAGGAAAGGAAGTTGAGCCAACAGGCCAAGAAAGAATTCTTTCCACCTGAGGAGGAATTCTCAGAGGACAAAAATGGGGTGCGAAGAACCAGCTTGCTGCCACCATGGAATGAAGTCAACCTACAAATCATGAAGTATATAACCTGTGAAGGCCATTTTAGCATCGTGTACGCATATCACTTTCGGTTGCTCACTGAATTGAGGCACCGGATTGATCTTCCTGTAGAAAAAAAACTGAGCATTCCTTATTTCCTGCTACAGTCCCTAATTGAGTGTGCCACAAAGTTAAAAGAAGGCATACCAGATCAGGTTGCCCACCATGGGTTGATCAAACTTCTTGTGGAGGATGCGCTTCATTCATATAAGGTTCCCCTCTCATGGGAATCATTCAGGAATTTGACAAGAGATGGAGACATAAAAATGTTGATTGAAGAAACGGGTTCCTCCAGTAGTGAGGAAAAAGAAGCAGTGGTCGAGGGAAAGAAAGAGAAAGGCCAGAAGACCCCGACCACAGTGTAAAAGAAAGAATAAAAGAAGAAGCATGAGGAAAAGGATGACAAAGAAAGAGGTGACACACCCATCTTGTCAGCAAGGGAAAAGAGGTTGAAGATCAGAACGGACAAAGCTGAGGTGGTCCACATCAGCCCAAGTACCTCATCAGCACCTGCAACCAAACCAAAAAGCAAAATCCATGCAGCTAAGCAAGCAAAGGTGGTGACACCCGTGTCTACAGGAAAGCAGAAATAGGCTTCTACAGGAAGCCCGAAAACAGAGACAGGGGCTTCTACAGGAAGCCCGAAATTGGCAAAAGGGGCTTCTACAGGAAGCCCGAAAATCATTGAAAAAGAGGCTTCTACAGGAAGCCCGAAAATTACCAAAGCAGGGGCTTCTACAGGAAGCCCAAAATTGGTAAAGAAAGGGTCTTCTACAGAAGGCCCGGAAGTGGGTAAAGCAGGGTCTTCTACAGGAAGCCCGAAATCTGAAAAGAAGGGGCCCTCTACAAGGAGCCCTGAGAAAGCAAAACGCAAGAAAGAGAAGGCTGGTATTCTCGAAAAGGAGGCAGCAGCTGCGCTGGCTGCCCTCAGTACACCTCCAAAGCCGAAGGAAAAGAGAGAGAGGGAGATCCCTCTACCTTTTGAAGTCAGGAGAAGTAAGAGAATAAACACGGGCAAGCCGCAGCCTCCACCCAGCAGCCAAACCATTTTAGGGGGTGTCCCTACTTCACCCAGTGAAAGATCCCCCTCTAAAACATCGGCCACCCCCGAAAGAGGAAGCCCAAAAATAAATTCCTGGACACGAAGGATAGGCCAATCGGCTTCCGAAGCCCGACTCAAGGAAGCAGGAAAGGGGGAGGAAGCGCTAACCTCGTCACTGCCAGGGGCAGAAAAGGTAGGGCCACCAAGAACAGGAAAGGAAGAGCATGCTCCGGGCCCTAGTTCTCGGCCAAGGACAAGGAGCTGGGGAAAAGTTGCTCAAGGATGAGCAAATATTTTAGCTGGGGGGTGATGATGAGCCCCAATTTTTGGTACAATTTGGGCTCATATTTGTTATAGCTCCAAATCCCACTCTTATGGTTTGTGATGCTGCACTCATGGCCTAGGGCAACCCCTCCTTCCAGACCTGGTCCAAAAATTTAAAAAAACAGTGTTTTATTCCCTATACGCGACATTGCCCTGAGTTACACGCGTGTACACGCGGGTCTGTCATACCCAACCCGCGTGTATCTATTAAAACACTTAAAAAATATATAATTTCCTCTTTTTCGGGCGGTGATCGCGGGTTTACCTGCTGGATCACCTGTTAGTGCCCGTGGCCCAACTGTTCCCAACCAACTCCTAACTAAAAAACTACTTTGGAGAGGGTATAAAAAGACATCAATGGGAAGGCCAAAGGAGAGAGAAGAGAGAGAAAGATTATTATGCTGAGATTTTTCCCTTAGATCAGGTCTGAAGTCCTTGGTGCTGTCTGCACTTCCCCCATCTTGCATAGGAAACCCTTGTTTCCATGTATATTGGTGATCATTCATCCTTGGTATCATCATTGGAGTAGGACTTGGAAGGAGCTCTTGTCGAAAGCTTGAGGCTGGAACGAATCCGGGAGGAAGCTTGCTTGGAGCCTGCTGAAGGTGTTCAGGTGATATCTTTCCGATATCTGTACTTTATTTGCCTTTATTTATAAAGAAACACGTCTTTGTTCCCGAATAATCTTTCTTTATGCTTATGAAATTCTTGTGTTGAATTCTAGTGAAAGTGGTTACTTAGAGATCTTTTATAACTAACTTTATAGCATGAAGATGATTTATACATAAGTATTTGTACAGGTACTGTTGTGTTCTTTGATTTGTTTGTCTTGCAGGTCAAGGAAAGAAGAAGGGAACTCCAAGGAGGGTTTGCACCCTAACGATCTTCTCGAACGTAGGACCATTGGTATGTGCCCTAAACCTTAGAATTTGCTTAAAAGTAAAGATGATGGCTGTGTGTGTGTTTCTTTAAATAAGCAATTTTCAGTCTGGTAGAGTCTTAGCCCAAAGGACCCTAGGGGTACCCCCTTTCACTAAGTGGGGTATTGATTTTACGACTTGTAATCCGCCTTCAGCGGCGAATCACAAGTACATTATCGTGGCCGTAGACTACTTCACGAAGTGGGCGGAGGCCATGCCTACTTATAAGAACGACAGTGACACGGCAGCTTTGTTTCTTTTCAATCAAGTTATCTCAAGATTCGGTATCCCAAGAGAGATTGTCACTGACCATGGCAGTCATTTCCAAAATCAGCTAATGTCCGAATTGGCTTTTAAATTATTCTGGGACTAAATCAAAAGGAAAGGCTGGACCTAATGCTAGAAGAAAATTGATTACCATCAGAGGGATTTCGAGTTGCACCACTGTATACTGTACCATGCTTCTCTAATCATGATTATCATCATGCTGCCCATGTCCATGATTTTATCCATAATGTGCATCATCATCATGCTATCCTATATGTCCATGATCTCATGTTGCCCTTTATGTCCATGATCTCATTCATCATGATGCTCATGATCTCATACATAGTGACTTGCTTTATCGCAAATGTAACATCGTCATTTTCTTCTAGCATTAGGTCCAGCCTTTCCTTTTGATTTAGTCCCAGAATTATTTATTTGGGCTAAGACTCTACCAGACTGAAAATTGCTTATTTAAAGAAACACACACACAGCCATCATCTTTACTTTTAAGCAAATTCTAAGGTTTAGGGCACATACCAATGGTCCTACGTTCGAGAAGATCGTTAGGGTGCAAACCCTCCTTGGAGTTCCCTTCTTCTTTCCTTGACCTGCAAGACAAACAAATCAAAGAACACAACAGTACCTGTACAAATACTTATGTATAAATCATCTTCATGCTATAAAGTTAGTTATAAAAGATCTCTAAGTAACCACTTTCACTAGAATTCAACACAAGAATTTCATAAGCATAAAGAAAGATTATTCGGGAACAAAGACGTGTTTCTTTATAAATAAAGGCAAATAAAGTACAGATATCGGAAAGATATCACCTGAACACCTTCAGCAGGCTCCAAGCAAGCTTCCTCCCGGATTCGTTCCAGCCTCAAGCTTTCGACAAGAGCTCCTTCCAAGTCCTACTCCAATGATGATACCAAGGATGAATGATCACCAATATACATGGAAACAAGGGTTTCCTATGCAAGATGGGGGAAGTGCAGACAGCACCAAGGACTTCAGACCTGATCTAAGGGAAAAATCTCAGCATAATAATCTTGCTCTCTCTTCTCTCTCCTTTGGCCTTCCCATTGATGTCTTTTTATACCCTCTCCAAAGTAGTTTTTTAGTTAGGAGTTGGTTGGGAACAGTTGGGCCACGGGCACTAACAGGTGATCCAGCAGGTAAACCCGCGATCACCGCCCGAAAAAGAGGAAATTATATATTTTTTAAGTGTTTTAATAGATACACGCGGGTTGGGTATGACAGACCCGCGTGTACACGCGTGTAACTCAGGGCAATGTCGCGTATAGGGAATAAAACATTGTTTTTTTTAATTTTTGGACCAGGTCTGGAAGGAGGGGTTGCCCTAGGCCATGAGTGCAGCATCACAAACCATAAGAGTGGGATTTGGAGCTATAACAATTCTCCATAATGGTCATAGCATCCTTCCATACTTGATGCTTGACAACATCTGAGAATGATGAAGGCTCATTTTGTATGATCGTGCTCATGATGGTCAGGTATCCCTGATACCTGTTAGGTTTCTTACTTTCACGGAAGGTTCCTCGGGGTGCAACATGTCCTTCAGCATCATCAAGTATCTGCCTAAGCCATGAAGGCCTCTTCCTAGAAGAGGAAGGCTCAGGTAGATAAATAGGATCCATGGGTTCCTCCACATCGGGCATTGTTACATCATCTACCCAAAGAAACTTTGGAAGTCTCTAGACAGCTTCCACAATCGTACGATTCTTCCTTTCTACAACACCATTCTGTTCAGGAGAATATTGTGTAGTAGTCTCCCTCTTGATGCCAACCTCTTTACAACAATCATGGAGCTCATTAGATTCATATTCAGTCCCATTATCAGTTCTTAAGATCTTGATCTTCTTTTCGGTTTGATTCTCGATCAGGGCTTTGAAGTGTCGAAACCAAGAGAACACTTCATCCTTCTTTTTCAAGAAGTATATCTAGATATTTTGAGAATATTCATCTGTAAAAGTAAGATAATATGAATATCCTCCCAAGGAGTTCACAGGCATCATACTAGATATGTCTGAGTGAACTAGTTGTAATATATCGGAGGCCTTGCTTTGACTTGAGGGGAATGGTCTCCTTTTGATCTTTCCTTTGGCACATCCCAGACATACACCTTCTTTCTCTACTTGGAATTCGGACATCCCTATTACCATCTGTCTTACATCGGGTAGATCTTTGTAATGAAGGTGGGAAAACCTCCAATGCTAAAGTTCAGATTGAAGAGATTTGTCATAAGACATGACACCTATCTGACTTTCATCGATATGATATAATGAATCAACATGAAACCCAAGAGTAAATGCATATTTAATATTATTTTTCAATATACATACCTTGCCATTGCTGAAGGTTACCTTGTCGCCTTTGTCTTCCATTGCCGAGATGGACACCAGGTTCTTTCGGAGGTCAGGTGCATTTAATACATCCTGGAATTTCTAGCCTTCTTAAATGGTTGTCCTCTTCCTTGACTTCCAACTTCCTTTTACTTTGCTATTGAATTTTCCATCCCTTCGATTACCATGAGAAGGATTTTGATCATCGTCATGGTGAGAGTCCTTTTTATCAGGGCATTCCCTTGCATAGTGACCTATTTTATTGCAAATGTAACATTGTCCTTTTCTTCCACCCTTAGGTCCAACCTTTCTTTTCGATTTAGACTCGGAATTATTTTTTTTCTTAGCATGAGAAGAAAAGGCAGCAAGAGGACCTTTAGGCAAGGGCATTTCTTGCTCTTCTACCCTTGTTTCTTCTAGAATGCATCTAGCCATTAATTCCTTGAAACCAGGAATTACATTATTGTTCAGAAGAGTAGTCCTAAACACGTACCATTCGGATGGTAATCCTTCAAGAGTTGTGAGTGCCATTTCCCCGTCAGTAATAGTTTCCCCAATAGATAGGAGATCATTCTTGATCTCAGTGATTCTTAAGAAGTATGCTTGCATACTCTCATCTTTACCCTTCTTGATTTCCCTCAGCTTATTTCTAAGAAACAAAACTTGATTTGCATCATTAACTTTAAATAAAATCACCAATCTATCGTATATTTCCTTGGAGGTGTTCAGGTCAGATATGTAGGCCACCAAGTGCTTGTCAATAGAGTCCCGGATGATCTTCTTTGTTTTGACTTCTCCAGTTTTCCATTTGTTCCTGGCAGCAGCGGATGCATTTGATGGAGGCTCAACAATATTGCCTCTCACATGGTCCAACACTCCTTGTTTTTCTAAGGTTAGATCAATAGACATCTTCCATCCATGATAGTCAGCTTTCTCATGGAGCTTGTCATCGGCAGGAAAGAGTGATGAGGACCCCATAATTCTTTTAGGATAGCCTTGCCAATCTTCTCTTCGGTGATTGCTCTTACTCTTGCTCGGGCTTTGTCTTCACCTCTGCTCTAATTCCATGTTAAGTTATAGTATGTTCTATGCTTATAACAGTTTACTTCTTTTTCTTATTATATTCCATGTATTAGCAATCACATGTACATAAAGTAAAGTGCAGATAGAACATTAAACAATCGACAGAAAACAAGCCAAGACAAGAGACACAAGATGTGGCGGCTAGCTAGGGACAAACCCCACAGTGCGTGGGGAAACCCTTTGATCAAATCTTGTTTTATCTTCAATAATTCAGCAAAGATAAATAGTACAATAAATCTAATTTATTTCAGTAGTAGCAAACCCTAGATCAACAGCATCAGCATTAGCGGCTTCATCATCAAACTAGGGCAGGCGATATCTCACAAACCGACCGTCGGATCGGCTTGATTCCACCACCAAAAGTTGCGGCCTTCAGAGGAGGTTCAGATGAACCTATAGCATAGTTTAGATGAGGAGATCTTCTGCTCCACGTAGGTCAAACTTCACTTCTGCAGTTGCAGCTTCAGTTTCAGCAGCTTCCTTCAAACTAGGGCAGTCGATATCTTGCAAATCGTCCGTCGGATTGACTTGATTCCACCACCAAAAGTTGCGGCTTTCAGAGGAGTTTCAGATGAACCTACAGTGAAATTTAGATGAGGACATCTTCTGGTCCACGTAGTTCAAACTTTACTTCTGCAGTTGCAGCTTCAGTTTCAGCAGCTTCCGGCCTCACGTGTGTGAGGGGAGAGACCCTTTTCTGTGCAATAGAGAAGAGACTCTTTTCTACGCAGTAGAGAGAGAGAGAGAGAGAGATGTGATGAGATGAGTGAGTCCAAATGAGGAAAATTCCTCTCGTATTTATACACAACGTTGGTGTTTGAATAGATGCGACTGTTGGGCTTCTGAGCCTACATGAGTTGTAGGTCAGCTTAATAATAATTCCATAATCAAAATAAATTCATATCTCCATGAATACTTATCGGAATTGGATGATCTTTATATCAATCCTACACCTCTTTATGAGAAGAATCTAATAAAAATATTATCAACCATGAATAAGATGACCCACATGAAGTTTGGCCCTAGTTTCCAAATTTAACATATCATCAATAGTTCATTCTTCTCTTTTATTAAGAATATTTTCATTTCTTTGCCCTCAATTCTTCATGGTTCATCCATGATGCCATGGCCATTAATTGTATATCCCCTAGCTTGGCATTGGGGTTCCACACATTCAGGTCTATGAGGGCCATGTTGTGTAGATAAAACTCTGCCATCTTTGCTTTGTCCTCAGAGGTGCTTTGGTCACACAAATCCATGAACTGCATGTAGTCTTGGAAAGGCATTATGCCTCTTTGTGCCAAAGTTTTTATTTGGAATTGAAGCCATCGATCATACAGATAGAGGCCATAATATTTGGTTGGTTTTCTGCATTGTAATGCTTCTATGGATAAGCTAGCCATGTATGCCAAATGAGTCTCTTTCTCCTGCAGCTGCCTCCTTAGTAATTTATTCTCATTCTCAAGGTGGTTTCTTGTAATGGCTTCTCTGTCTCTAAGAGCACTCAATTCCTTGCCCATTTCCTTGAGTTTTTATTCCATGTGACCAATATCCTCAACTCCTTTGGACTTGGCTATCTGCATCCACCTATGCATTCTCACTCTCTCTTTTTCCAATTCGAAAAACAGTGGAACTGCAAATTTATGTGGGATTATCTTGCCTCCCTCAAGTAGTATGTAATAAGAGTCAAGATTAGGCTGGGGGTTAGGTTTTTGTAGCTCTTGTGCTTCTTCTTTCATCTTTGGCTATCCTCTTATCTTTTCCTCAAGTTTTTGTGTCTCCTGTAGTTTGGACAATGTCTCTTGTAGGACTGTTTTAGCCCCCTATAGGTCTGGTTTGGGGTCCTGTAGAATTGTCTTTCCCTTCCATGTAGAAGATCTTGTAGTCCTCATTTCATAGGTTACGGGTGTCTTGGAAGGAGGTTCTTTCACCTTGGCAGATGGTGAATCTTCAATTTTAATGGGAGTCTTTGATGAGGGCTAAGGTTTTCCTGTTTTAATTCTAGTACTCTTCCTTGCCCTGAAATACATGGAGGTTTTTCTTTTCCTCTTCTTCTTCTGCTTTACTAGTGTACTGAGGGCAGTGAGGGCAGCTACTGCTTCTCTTTCCAAAGTTTCAGGGGACTCTTCTCTTTTCTTTGCCCTCTCTCCTCCTTTTCTCCCTCTTCTGTTTCTTTTTCCTCCTCCTGGTTTGTCTATTTTTCTACCTCTTGTTATGTCTCTTTAACTCTCCACTCCTCTATTTATTTTCTTTCCTCCTTCCTCTCTTACTCTGCTATGTCATCACTGGCTTCATATTCTCCTTCTTGCTATTCTACCTCCTTACTGACAGTAGGACTGACATAATAGGTTAATTCCTTGATGTCATCCTCAGCTGTCATATTTTTGAAAACTTCCCATGCTATAGGGATTGTAAGGGTATGGAGGGCTTCTTCTACTAGGATCTTGATTAGGCCATGCTGAGCTAGATGCTGCGAATTTCCTTCTTGTACCTTGGTGCTGGAGTCAACGAGGGACTGAAGGAGAAATTAAGGGATACTTAGCTTTTGATGTGCTGGGGTATCCATGCCATATCTCAATTCTTGGAGGATTCTGAAATGATATCCATAAAAAATGTTGTGCCTCCCTTCACAAGAAATGTATTTGATCACTTGGTAGCTAACCTCATCCCAGGGATATGGTATACTAGCCCTCCTAATTCCATCTTTGTCTTCAACAGGGGTTTCATTATCTTGGAAAAATTTCCTCTTAGCAACTTGGCCAATTATTTTCTCATCTTTAATCCAAGGTAGCCCAAGAGGAATGGTAGTGACCCTACTAATGAAATTAGGGGTTATTTCAATGGAGAGGCCTCTAATGGTTACAGTAGCATGAGTTCTTGTGTGAGGGACTAGAGAGAGAGAGAGAGCAAATTCATGGGAAATTTCATCATCAAACCCTCTAAACTTCTTAAATAAATCCATGAAGTTTTCCCTTGTAAATATTTCCACCACTTGAGGATGTGTATGGAGTCTAGTGGAGTTAGTGGGCTCTTTTCTCATAAATCCCCTGTCATACTGCCTATACTTATTTTAAAAAACCAAATATGGGGGTGGAGACAAAGAATGTTGAGTGAAATAGAAAAATAGAGGGGACTGTGTTTTATATATATATCTATCTATCTATCTATATATATATATATATATATATATATATATATATATATATATATATATATATATATATATAATGTATTTCTACACTCTTAAAGACTCATTTTATCTTCAATTTAAGACCAACTGTTTCACATTTTGATATTAAACAGAGGACATTCATGAACTGTACCTCTTCAGATTGAAATTCATGCCAAAAATCATGTTTCCTCCCTTCAAAATGACTCGCTACCCCTCCTGTAGAATCCCGCTGTCCCTCCTGTAGATTTCCTATATGTGCTCCTGTAGAAAACCTATGGGGCTACAATAGAAGATGTCGAGAGAAAAAATATGGAGGAAATCGATGGATGATGGTGGATACGAGGCTGTGGAGGCATAAGAAGACTACTGTGTGGCTGAGTTACGAGGAGAAACTGAAGAAAAGGTGGTGAGAATGTGCAGGGAGGAGTTCTCATTACCTTTTTATGGCTGTTTTCGATTATGAGTGCTAAGTTGTGGTGGGCTCCAGTATTGTAGCAATAATGCTACAACTCCTGGGGCTTCCTATCTCTAATTTTATCAACCCGGTAGTTCGTACAAACTTGGAAGCGACGGTGTTGTATGCACAAGTACTAGCTCCTGTCGCAGCTGTCACTTGGTCAGCTGGCACAAGTCCACTAGGGCTCAAGACAAATTCTATATGTTCTCAGAAGAAGCTTTCTAAATGATGGACGAAGGCTATCTCAAAGGAAAGTAATCTACTTTGCAAAAATGAACTGAAAGCCAACCAAAACATGGAAACCCTAGTAAACCCTAATCTGACTAGTTTAACCTCTATGGTGCAATAGTGAGAGTGCAAATGTCTACAAATGATGCCATTACTTCTAATGATGTGAAATGCATGAACTCAAACTACTTCCATTAAAAAGAACATTGTTTTTGTATTATTTCTTAAGTGGATGGAGTGATTATGATTTTGTTTCTTATTAGGGTTTGGCTGTGCAGAGGTGGTTCGAAGGGAGAGAAAGCTTGGGAAAGGTCAGGAGGGCTAGGAGAGGTCCCAGAGGGTCCCTAGCATCAGTCCACAGAAGTCTACAACATTCAGATGCTCAGCAACCAAGTTTGCAGGCTTCTACAGGATGTCTGCAGGGGATCCTACAGGAAACTAAGGAATTCTACAGGAAGTCTGCTACCTTCTACAGGATGTGCTGTAAGTGGAAGTTTTGGGTGATGGTGAAGTGATGGAGTGGTATGGGTGGATGGGTAAGGTGGAGATGGAACTTGTGATGGCTCAGGGGCAGAGAAATAGGATGGAGAGAGAGTGCATGGAGTTGGTTGGTGGATAGAAGGATGGCAGCAACGAAAGGTCAAAAAATGAAGCTACGTGGGAAATGGAAGAGTTGGAAGGTGAACGAGCTGAACAGAGGTCGAGTAGGTGGATTTAGGCATAGTTAAGAAGAAGAAGAAGGAAGTAGAATGATATGGAGCAGTGTAAATAAAACAATTTACTTATGTCTTGCACCAAAAACGAGAATTCATTAACCAGTGCTACCTGTGCTATTAAACCAATGAACAACAATGTAAATCATGAAGAAAAGTCGTGCATGGAATTGTAATGACGAAGTATGGCTCAAGAGAAAAATGCATGGAAGGATCCACGATTAAAACGACTGTGTTGCAGCTTGCATAAAAGTAGAAAAGACTGCGTTTTTTTTTGTGGTTGGTATAGACTGCACCCCAATCCCTAAACAGAGATGGCAGTGGAGGCACTAACAACCTTTTCTTGGAGCTCCAGTGAATTACAAACCTCCTATTCTGATCTAAGCAACTGAAAGTGATTTAACCATGAGCTAATCCTACTCAATCTTATTAAAGAAATCAAATCAGCAGACTGTGTTCTTGAAATGCATATCAAAACAAGGAAACAAAGTGCTGGAAAGAAAGGTAAATAACACTACAAGAAGAGGAGATCTATTGCTCTCAGGTTGGGCCCTAACCTGAGAGCTAGAGCTCCCTTAAAAGCTCAGAATTAGATCCAAATCTGCTTGCCTTTATTCATAATCAAAAGTCTAATGTCATGCCAAAACTGGCTTACAAAAACAAAGACCGAGTTGTGCTCAGAAATTACAATATCAGTCCAAAAGTTCAAAACGCTCCTAACAAATGCTACGGCCTTCATATTTATAAAAATGAAGATCAAGTTGGCTTCCTCCATTCGTGGAGCTTGGCTGTCCAACTGAAAGTCAAACTGCTATACAACTGCTGATCCTGTAGAATGTGTTGGCTGCCTTTAAGCTCAGTGGGGAGAGCTGTTAGAGCTCGGAGTTAAGGTGAAAATCACGAGGAGGGTCATCAAGACTATGGACAACCTCCCTATGAACCCACAATGTCACCTTTGTTGTCTCCTTGTCTCCTTTTGCGTGGTATTTTGCTCTCTTTAATGCCAAAAACCTGAAATCATCATGTATTAGCCACATAGATATAATGCCTGCCCTTCTTCCTACAAACAACACGAATATACTAAGAAATGAATGCATAAGTGGTAAAAGATGAATGGTTGAACAAGGTAAGTAGGCCAATATTGTTACTGCTCGTTGATACCACTCCACCTTATATGTTGCAGTCAGTCATGGCGACATTCTATATGCTGGCACCTGAGTTTGCAGTGTAGTACCATCCTATTCCATCATGTTCAGTTGGTACCTTATGGGATCAGTCTTTGATTTCAGTGATCCGTTGCATCTTTCAGCATCATTGACAGTTTTATATGTGATATTCAGACATGTACTTACTCATTATGATCAGATGATCCATTATGTATTTTACAGTCATTTATACTTGTATACTTAGTGGATCCGCTTGTACTTGATATGCGGACATGCTTTACCTTTCCTGAGCATGGGTATGCCCGCCTCAGACAGTGTTTCTTTCTGATCTCCTTTCGGTGGCTTGGCAGGCTGAATTCTGGTGAAGTCCTCCTCGGTTTTTTGGCAGAGTTCCTTTCCTTGTACTTACTTAATGTATTTTGGCCATCATGTTCCCCTTCTGACCTCATACATTAGGGGGCATCTGTTATAGCTCCAAATCCCACTCTTATGGTTTGTGATGCTGCACTCATGGCCTAGGGCAACCCCTCCTTCCAGACCTGGTCCAAAAATTTAAAAAAACAGTGTTTTATTCCCTATACGCGACATTGCCCTGAGTTACACGCGTGTACACGCGGGTCTGTCATACCCAACCCGCGTGTATCTATTAAAACACTTAAAAAATATATAATTTCCTCTTTTTCGGGCGGTGATCGCGGGTTTACCTGCTGGATCACCTGTTAGTGCCCGTGGCCCAACTGTTCCCAACCAACTCCTAACTAAAAAACTACTTTGGAGAGGGTATAAAAAGACATCAATGGGAAGGCCAAAGGAGAGAGAAGAGAGAGCAAGATTATTATGCTGAGATTTTTCCCTTAGATCAGGTCTGAAGTCCTTGGTGCTGTCTGCACTTCCCCCATCTTGCATAGGAAACCCTTGTTTCCATGTATATTGGTGATCATTCATCCTTGGTATCATCATTGGAGTAGGACTTGGAAGGAGCTCTTGTCGAAAGCTTGAGGCTGGAACGAATCCGGGAGGAAGCTTGCTTGGAGCCTGCTGAAGGTGTTCAGGTGATATCTTTCCGATATCTGTACTTTATTTGCCTTTATTTATAAAGAAACACGTCTTTGTTCCCGAATAATCTTTCTTTATGCTTATGAAATTCTTGTGTTGAATTCTAGTGAAAGTGGTTACTTAGAGATATTTTATAACTAACTTTATAGCATGAAGATGATTTATACATAAGTATTTGTACAGGTACTGTTGTGTTCTTTGATTTGTTTGTCTTGCAGGTCAAAGAAAGAAGAAGGGAACTCCAAGGAGGGTTTGCACCCTAACGGTCTTCTCGAACGTAGGACCATTGGTATGTGCCCTAAACCTTAGAATTTGCTTAAAAGTAAAGATGATGGCTGTGTGTGTGTTTCTTTAAATAAGCAATTTTCAGTCTGGTAGAGTCTTAGCCCAAAGGACCCTAGGGGTACTTTCCCTTAAACCAAGAATGATGTTTGGGAAGTAGTTCCTAGACCCCAAGACAAGACAATTGTTACTTCAAAATGGCTTTACAAGATAAAGCTGCAATAGATGGAAGTACAGAATAGTATAAGGCTTGTTTTGTTGCTCGTGGTTTCTCCCAGAAAGAAGGTATAGACTATGATGTGATATTTGCACATGTTGCCAAATATATGACCATCCTCTTGATCATAGCCCTTGTGGCTTCACAAGGATGGAACCTACATCAGATCGATGTCAAGACCGCATTCTTGCATGGTTCGATCAAAGAAGAGGTCTATGTGGAGCAACCTGAAGGATTTGAGATTTATGATTGAAAATCTCATGTATTCAGGTTGAAGAAGGCTCTCTATGGGCTGAAGCAAGCACCCCCAACATGGTATGAGAGGATTGTCAGCTACTTGATGAAGTTGGGATTCACTAGGAGTGAAGTTGATCCTAACCTTTACTTTAAGGTTGAAGATGACAAACCTCTCATACTGGTGACCTCTTTCTAATAGGTGTAGACCCTCTCATTCTCAAATGTAAGAGGGAGTTGGCTTCTGAATTTGAAATGAAGGACCTAGAACTGATGCACTATTTCCTAGGACTTCAAGTGTGGCAGAAGCCAGGGGAAACTTTCCTATCTCAAGGAAAATATGTGTTGAAGATATTGGAAAGATTCGGTATGGTGCACTGCAAGCCTGTAACTACCCCGATGGATCTTGACTTCAAGAAGTTAAGCGGTAGTGCTGTTGGACCTGTTTTACAAAATGCTACCTAGTATCGGCAACTCGTCGAAGCATTAATGTTCTTGGTGAACTCCCATCCAAATATATGTTTCACAGTCAACACGTTGAGTCAACATATGGTTGAACCCCATCACATACATTAGATTGGTTCCTAGAATCTTCTGAGATGTCTTCAGGACACAATCTATCATGGATTGAGATACACTGCTAGAAATATGAAATTACATGATTATTTGAATGCTGATTAGGCAAGTAGTGTGGAGGATCACTGGAGAACTTTTTAGTGTTGTTTATCTTTGGAGTCTGCTTCGATATAATGGATGAGTAGGAAGCAGAAGTCAGTTGCCATAAGCACGACCGAGACTGGATACATATCTATGAGTATGATCTCGTATGAAGCTGCCTGGTTGGGGAAGCTTTTTAGTGCTATGTTTGAACACATACCACTGTGATTCTCTATAACAACCAGAGGTGGGATTTGATTATTGAGGAATCTCGTATTCATCGATTTCTCTAGCAGATAGACATCATTTGGGATATGGTAAGTCGATGAGCAAGGAGGCTCCATCACATTAAGATGATGTACAGGTCATTACACCTTGTCAAAGCCCCGAGGAAAGATCTAGTTTGTGATTTTCCCAAACGACTTGGAGTCGTCAAGAAACCCTTGTACAAGGGTCCTGCATGTTGCACACATTGAGCTCTGGGAGCTCTGAGGGCTTGCGGTTCTTACTGGAGCAACATACGACCATAAGGTGACTCACCCTCCCCTGGTGGTGTGCACTGGGACAAGATGATTCGCTCTCTTATGGAACAGGATGATTCGCTCTCCTGTGTAGCAGGATGATTAGTTTTCCTGTGAGACCTGGATTGATGTGTTCTCCATGGCAATTGTAGCAGGATTGATGTGTTCTCCTGTGAGGCCTGGATTGATGTGTTCTCCATGGCGCTTGTAGTAGGATTGATGTGTTCTCCTGTGAGGCCTATATTGATGTGTTCTCCATGGCAATTGTAGCAGGATTGATGTGTTCTCCGCGATTGTAGAAGGATTGATGTGTTCTCCTGTGAGGCCTGGATTGATGTGTTCTTCATGGCGGCCTGGATTGATGTGTTCTCCATGATGATTATAGCAGGATTGATGTGTTCTCCTGTGAGGACGGGATTGATTAAGTTATCCTGTTGAGATATCCTACCCATGCAGTCTAGGACTCATGGGAAGTACCTCTTGTCTGATCAATGAGCAGGGAAATGAAGTTAGGGACCATAGTAGTACTGATGGATGCATTGTTGTATCTACCACACTCCCTATGCTAGGATGACCTCCATTGATCTGGGATCAATGATACTAGTCTGGGACCAGTGGTAGGATTGGTGCATTCTATGACACTGATTTCGAGTCAGTTGTTACTGGTCTGGGACCAATGGTATGCACTCTGAGATTGACTTTGAGTCAGTGGAGGATGTTATTGGTCTGGGACCAGTGGTAGGAGTTTTACTCACTATGACACTGACTTCAGGTTGGTTGATACTGGTCTGGGACCAGTGGTACATACTCTGAGATTGGCTTTGAGTTAGTATGATACATCCTTGATCATTTCTTCTTCTTCATAATTCGGACAAAATCAGAGCAGAGCATAACAAAGCATAGTTGTACAAATCAGTACAAGGCAGAACAAGACAAAGTAGAATAGGCAGAATAGAGTAGAGCAGGGCAAGGGTTAGGCTATATAGGGCAGTGCATTTGATGGATGAATAGTAATGACCAATAGACAGATTGCAGATGAAGTTCTCCCTATTTGAGAGGGAGTGTTAAAATTGGCAACTAGGGCCAAACTTCATGTGGGTCATCTTATTCATGGCTGATAATATTTTTATTATATTCTTCTCATCGAGAGGTGTAGGATTGATATAAAGATCATCCAATTATGATAAGTATTCATGGAGATATGAATTTATTTTGATTATGGAATTATTATCAAGCTGACCTACAACTCATGTAGGCTCAGAAGCCCAACAGTTGCATCTATCCAAACATCAACGTTGTGTATAAATACAGGAGGAATTTTCCCCATTTGGACTCACTCATCTCATCACATCTCTCTCTCTCTCTCTACAACACAGAAAAGAGTCTCTTCTCTACTGCGCAGAAAAGGGTCTCTCCCTCACACATGTGAAGCCAGAAGCTGTTGAAACTGAAGCTACAACTGCAGAAGTAAAGTTTGACCTGCGTGGACTAGAAACTCTCCTCATCTAAACTACACTATAGGTTCATTCGAACCTCCTCTAAGAGCCGCAACTTTTGGTGGTGGAATCAAGTCAATCCGGTGGACGATTTGCAAGATATCGGCTGCCCTAGTTTGAAGGAAGCTACTGAAACTGAAGCTGCAACTGCAAAAGTGAAGTTTAACCTACGTGGAGTAGAATATCTCCTCATCTGAACTACATTGTAGGTCCATCTGAACCTCCTCTGAAAGCCTGTTATGCTCTTAACCTACAAGACGATACAAGAATACCAAATATGCACAGAAATATACCTAGAACATAGAACAGTGAGAAATAACAGCAGGTATTTTATTATTTAGAAAGCAATGTTCAATTGCCTCTTCGAGGGGGCAACCTCCAATAGAGCAGAGCTCGATTACAAAATAAGACATGATGCTCCTCGCAGGGAGTCTCTATCCTTTATATATGACTCATATATGCAATACCATGGTTCTTATTAATACCATCTATCTAATACCATGGCCCATTTGCAACTAACTATGGTCCCATCATTAAATGTGGGTTAACCACTTACAATTATTAATATGGGCTTTATTGACTCTTTACTTAACTATAACTATGACCCGATCCTACTACATAAATAAGGGGGTTAGGGTGGGACCCAGACATGCCCTCCCCCATAAGAATAGCCTTGTCCTCAAGGCTGAAGCTGCAGAAACTGCTGAAGAATCGTGGTTGGTTCCCAGGTTGCATCCTTCGGAGAGGTGTCTTTCCACTTGATGAGAACTTCCTTTATCATACGGCCACACAGGTGTTGTTCTCGTGTGTTTAGGACCTGTTTAGGTTGGAGCCAGATTGACCACCCTTCATCCAATTTAGGTAGACTAGTTTGAATTCTGCAATTGTTCCCAATCACTTTCTTGAGGCATGAGACATGGAAAACTGGATGGATTTTTTCGGTGGATGGCAAAGCTAGCTTGTAGGCCGCTTCTACAATGCGCTGAAGTACTTGATATGGTCCGTAGAATTTTGGACATAGTTTCTGACAACCCTTATATTTGAGTGATGTTTGCTTATATATGGTTGCGGCCTCAAAAATACCTTATCCCCTTCTTGAAATTGGCATTCTGAGCGATGCTAATCTACCTGTTGCTTCATGCGGTTTTGAGCTTGATGAAGATTCTCTCTAAGATGGGCGAGCATGATTGTGTGGTTCTGTAGGAGTTGATCCACTGCTTGTACCTTTGAGCACCCCTTGATATAAGAAGTATGGGAAGGAGGGAGTTGACCATAAACTGCTTCATAGGGAGTCACTTTGGTGGTGGCATGATAGTTGGTGTTATACCACCATTCAGCTAGAGGTAACCATTGTACCCAAAGATGTTGCTTTTCTGAAGTGAAGCACCTAAGGTAGGTTTCCAGACATTTGTTGACTGATTCAGTTTGACCATCCGTTTGTGGATGATAGGAAGTACTAAGTTTTAGTTGGGTACCTTGTCGCATAAAGAGTTCCTGCCAAAAAATATTGGTGAAGATGGGGTCACGATCATACACAATAGAAGCGGGCATGCCATGCAATTTGAAGATCTGATCCATGAAAGATTGAGTGACCAAAGTCGGTGTAAAAGGGTGGGGTAGGGCGCAAAATGAGCATACTTAGAAAGTCGGTCCACAACCACCATGATGACTGACTTGTTTCCTGACTTTGGAAGACCTGTAATGAAATCCATAGAAACCTTCATCCATATTAATGCCGGGATGGGCAATGGTTGTAATGTTCCTGGTGCTTTGACTGTCTCCCCTTTGTGGCACTGACAAACATCGCATTTCGCTACAAAAGTAAGAATGTCCTTTTTCATGCCTGTCCAAAAAAATGATCTTCTAGTGCGAGCATACGTCTTCTGAAAGCCTGAATATCCTGCAGTGGGGGATGAGTGCAACTTCGCCAAAATGCGGCTTTTGAGGGTGGATGTTGGTGATATTATGACTCTGTCCTTGTAGCGAAGAATCTTATCCTGCCACGAGTAGCCCTTGGTGAAATTTGGATCCGCCTACAATTGAGTACTGTGGGAGAGCCAGGGATATGAAAACCATTCCTTGCGAGCCTCTTCAATCCATTTTGGAATGGGAAGGGAAATTGCGAGCAGGGTATTTTCCTCCTCAAATTGGCGAGATAATGCATCTGCTACAATATTTTCGCGCCCTTTCTTGTAAATGATCTCATAATCATATCCCAGCATTTTGGCAAGCCATTTATTTTGTTTTGGTGAGGATAGGCGTTGCTCCAAAAAATATTTAAGACTTTGATGGTTTGTGTGGATTTGGAAACGTCACCCCAATAAGTAAGGTTGCCAGGTATCTACTGCATGTAAGATGGCCGTCATTTCCTTCTCATAGGTATATTGTCCCAGATTCTTCCCACTTAGTTGTTGGCTTGTGAAGGCCAAGGGTTGACCTTCCTGCATTAAGACCGCCCCAATACTCGTACCCGAAGTATCACATTCAATGACAAAATATTTGGTGAAGTGGGGTAGTGCTAAGACTAGAGTGGAACACATGGCATTTTTGAGAGCTGTAAAGGCCTGTTGTGCTTCATCATTCTAGAGGAATGAATTTTTCTTGAGGATTTGAGTGAAGGGCTTCACAATGCAACCATAATTACAGACAAATTTGCGATAGTAGCTCGTGAAAACCAAAAACCTTCTCAGGCTCTTCAAGGTCTTAGGTTGATGCCAATCCTACATTACCTGGATCTTTTTTGGGTCCACCCTGACACCTTCATGCCCCACAATGTGGCCCAAATACTCAACTACTTCCATGCCAAAAGAACATTTGGACATCTTAACAAATAATTTACGCTTATGGAGCAGTTGCAAGAGTAGATCTACATGCTGAAGATGTGCGGCCCAAGTGCGACTGTAGATGAGGATGTCATCAAAGAAAACAAGGACAAATTTTCTGAGATATGGTTTTAGGAGGTGGTTCATAAGGCTCTGAAAATTATATGGGGCATTACAAAGACCGAATGGCATGACTAGGAACTCATAATGGCCTTCATGAGTTCTCAAAGCAGTATTTGGAATGTCGACTTCTTTCATGCGAATTTGGTGGTAGCCTGAGCGAAGATCCATCTTAGTGAAGAATTGAGCCCCATTTAGTTCATCCAGAAAATCATCAACAAATGGGATGGGAAATTTATCTTTAAATGTCAACTTATTGAGGGCCCTAAAGTCTGGACACATACGCCATTCCCCATCTTTCTTGAGCACCATGACCACTGGTGATGAATAAGGACTAATGCCAGGACGAATGACGCCTGCTTCAAAAATTTCCTTGATTATTTTTTCTATTTCATTCTTTTGGGCGAATGGATATCTATATGGGCGCACATTTGGTGGTTGGGACCCTGGGACCAAAGTGATGCTATGATCATGTTCCCCTCTCAAGGGTGGAAGCTCATGAGGCTTGTCAAATACTGGCAGATGATTATTTAAAATCTGTTGCATCTCAGGATGAATCGGAAGAGAATTGGGTTCGACAGCCTGGATGGCATTAAATTGAGCTTGTTAGCCTTATGTTGCAACAGGGTATCATCTTTCATGATTGACATTTTTACATGTCAAATATGTCATACTTTGCAGGCTGCAGTGTTCCATATTTCCACGAGGTGCCATGAAATATGCTTAGTCCAAATGCACTGCTATATTCCATTTTTGATGAGTTGTTCCAGTTTTGAAGAGCTTTCATTTAAGGGAGGTCCAAACAGTCTAATCTTGGTCTCCCTAGGTTTCAATTTCCTATTTTAGAATATAGAGAATGCATATGACCAAACAGTTTAATCTTGGTAGATCTATAGATAGGTAGAGAATCAAAGGGACCCAACTGTTTAATCTGGGCCCTGGCAGAAATAAGTGTAGATTTAGATAGGAAACATTCAAAAGAAAAATTGTAAATCTGGGTCTGCAAGTCTAAGTGCACCCAAACCAAAAATAAGAAAAAAATTTAGGAGAGTAGGCTGGGTAGGTAGCTGTGTGGTTGCAGAATGGTGATTTATGATAAATTTTGTGTTTTGAAGTGTTATATCTTTACAGATCATAGTTCAGGCACTTTTCATGCAAAGGAGCTCAAAGGTGGACATTACTAACTCCCCCTTATTCTAATTTCCCAAGTCACTTACTAATTTCCCAAAGAGGTCAATATCTGCTTGATTCCTCTTAGTTTCATCATCCTCCATATCAGTTGCCTTGGTGAAGATCTGCTTCACTCAAGGATTTTATTTCTTTTCAAACTCCTTTCCCCAAAATTAGCCTAAGGTCCCTGACCTTGGCGCCTGCTCATCATCTCCATATTAACTACTAACTCTAGTATACAACTCCCTATCAGTATTCCCCCTTCCCCTACTACAAATTTGTATATAAAATTCCCCTATGTAAATATCCCCTCCCTAGAAATATAGCCATATTCTTTACAAGTCCGGGAAAAAATGGTCCATCTGGGGCTGTTTTTAGCCCATCTGAGTCATAACAGGGGTTAGATGACACCTGGTCATGCTAACAACCTCTCCCCTAGCCCTAAAAACCCTCAAAAACCCTCTTTCCGCCCCTAAACCAATTTTTTGTGCATAAATCTTTAAAACCCACGCACAAAAAACCATGCTTTACCCCTTATCCCTAAGCCCCAACTTTAAGTACATTAACCGCACTCATTTTAAACCCATAAAACCCCTTTCCCTAAGTCTAAACCCCCGCGCGCATTATTAAAAATGGGATATTCCCTGTATATTCCCCTGCCCTAACCCTCCGTTTCTTTGTCCGCCTCGTCAGCCGTTAGATCTGGCCCGTCCAAGATCTACGGTGGGCGGGCCTTTTCGCACGCCAACTGCCCGAGATTTAGCGTCCGGGAGTTCGACGGTTTTGCCACTGTACTCCCGCCACGCGTCAAGCTCTGGGGTGTGGCAGAGCCCCCCCCCCCCCCCCCCCCCCCCCCCCCCCCCAAAAAAAAACCGCTTAGGCGCTAAGGCGGTGTGCCCAAAACCGATTACCGCCCTCCCCTGTGACATAAGCCCCACGTCACCTGCTGTGTCACTCCCCCTGCCCAGTCACCATGAAGCGTCATCCACCTGCGTGGCCCCCTGCCACCGTACCGTCGAGTCACCAGCCACGTGGCCTCTTGCCACCATACCCTGCCACCGTACATGCCACGTCACCGTCCGTACCTGATGATGTCACCCACTGACATCATCCCGCCATGTCATCATGCTGACGTCATTGCTGACATCACCCGCCGTACAACGTCCCATCATGCTGACATCATCAACACTTTTTTGGTGCAAAGGAGCAAAAATCGCACTTCAGAGCCCCGGAATCAGTTTCTGAGGCAGTTTTTGATTAGGCCAGAATGGGGAATCTTTAGGGAATCTTTTCATTTTGCAGCCCCCAGGAAGCCCAAAAGGCGCCGAATGAACCATTTTTCTTCGCGAAGCACTCAGAAAGGAGCAGAAAACAGTTTTGAAGGAAACAAAGGCCAAACAATGGCCATTAATTTGTGATTAGACCCACAACACGTCAGAAAAACATCGGTTTATTGGCAAAGAGTATCAGAGGAAGAAGAAGAGCCAAAGAGTATCAGCTGAAGATTTTTTAGGGGCTCGAAGCACCTGAACATTGATGAGCCCCCCAGAAAGTCAAATCAAGAGGCGTAAGCCCATCCTTGCCCTCAAATCACAGTTAAAGCTTTAAATGCAGACAGACAGCAAAAAAGCAGAAACCCATACACATTTATTGCAGAAAACACTGCACCAAGCCGCCAAGGACTACATCATTTACTCAGTTTTGATACGGCAGCCCTGAGCGCAGCCCGAGATATTTTTTTGCATTTATTTCTAGATAGGATTAGGTTAATTAATCATCTTTCTTTCGGACCTGTTTAGGTCAAGTTGTAATAAAAGCAGTTGTAGAGAGTTTTTCCCTATATATGCCGCCCTCTACATTGTTTCAAGGGTTGGTTAATTGAGAATTTTGACTAGAGACTCGCATTGTATACCTGAGTTTTTCTATAATCAAAGACTGCTGAAAGCCTGGAGAGCAAACTAACTGTTGTAAATGAATGCTTTTGGAGATATGAAGATGGAATTCTTGTGTTGCAGCCTGAAGCAATAAGTGCATCTTACCTCTGTTTATTGTTTACCACTATCTAAATAGCAGAAAGAAAGAATAGCCTAGAATTAGTTTAAATACTCTCTATGCTCAAATTTTGCTATTTCTTTATGTTTTCCTCTGAATGAATTGGTTATGAATATGAATTCCTCCTGGCTCATGTTTACCCCGATTCACTTGTGTTGGCCAATTATCTAGGGATTCTTCACTGCCCCTAGGTAGAGCTCTGTTACCTCCATCTGTTAAGCTGATTGAGAGATTCTTAACTGCCTCTCAATACTTATCATTTCATTCCATCACCTAAAACTAAAACATTGTTTCATGCGCAACTATCTTGCTCCATTTTCCCTCTGTTGTGACCAAGAAAAAACGCAGCAACAGTCCCCCTCCTCGACTCCACGCCCAATGGTTTGAAACTTCCAGACTATGCCTTGCCTCTCTGTCTGAAAACACCAATTTTCCCACCAAAAACAAAATAAAAACCCTCTGGACTCAAGACCTAGCCTAAAATCCTTTTCAACAAAGCTAAATCTAAAAGAGAGAGCCCTCTCTAATTGCAGGTTGGCTATAACTGCAGTCCAAAGTTGGTCTATGGTTACCTTGGCCGTATCCTTTTCCGGAGCTTAAGGACAACCTGAGTGATAACATAATGGCGACTCCGCTGGGGACCTTCCTTAGATAGTTTCACAAAGAAGGTAAGAAAGCTCCGCTGAGACCATAAATCAAACTTTCCAATTGTTGTTTATCTCTTAAAACTACAGATGAAGCCTGAATGTCAGCCAGGAAGCCTTTGAAACTGTTTTCTACTTTGCACTAACAGGAGTAAATAAATGCTACTTCAGTCAATCTTCATGCTAGTTTTAAGTTACAAATAAGCTGTCCCAAATTTTAAATAGTCCCTTGTCGATTATAAAAACATTCCCAAGAAAAATACCCAAAAAACAATTCGGAAGCTGGCTCCCAAGAAAAATCCACAATATACCAGATCAAATCCAGATCCCAACCCTCTAGCTATTTTTGAAAACCCTAACATAATCTCGAAAATCCTTAGGAAGCAAGAAAGACAGGAAAATTTTGCTGATTTGAGCCCTGAAACAGCTTACCCTAGCTGTATTCCGACTCCTGTCAAGGTTTTGTTCCGTTCAACCCCTGTTTCCCTTAGTTCATCATCTACATCTCGTAGTACTCCTTCAACACCTTCATTCACTGTACATACTAACACTACTGTTGTTTCCAGTGTTCCAGTTACTCCTATGATCCCCGTTACTCCAGTTGTTCCACTTATCCCCGTTGTTCCACTTATACCTGCCAATATGGCTAATAGATATGCACCCCTGCAATTACC
Organism: Pinus tabuliformis; assembly: GCA_031772625.1. Taxonomy (NCBI): domain Eukaryota; kingdom Viridiplantae; phylum Streptophyta; class Pinopsida; order Pinales; family Pinaceae; genus Pinus; species Pinus tabuliformis. Next base: position 811,757,169 of record CM062815.1, on the reverse strand, counting down.
TGCTAATGTTGGGGCTTTACCTCAAGAATACCAATCTAAAATTACCTATTTTGACAGCACCGGTCCTTTCACAGCCATTCAGCATACCAAAAAGATGCAAGATTATTTTGAAAACTACGAAATAGATGATGATAGTGTAAGAATGAGAATTTTTGTTCAGAGTTTAACAGGTGATGTAAGAACTTGGTTCAGATCACTTGTTGCAAATTCCATAACCACCCCAGATGAGCTTTATCAATCTTTTACCAACAGATGGGAGAAAAAGAAAGACCCCTTGCACATACTAGCTGAATATGATACGATCAAACGAGGTCCTCAAGAGACTGTTTTGGAGTACTGTGCAAGATTCAATAATGTATATAACGCAATACCATAGAACTTAAGGCCTCCACTTGACCTTGCCTTGTACAAATTTCCCGATGGATTCGACCCGGATATGGCATACCAGTTAAAAGAAAGAGCTCCTCAGACCCATGCGGACATGCAAAATGTTGTTGTCAGTGTAGAAGCCAATTTAATTGCCAAAAGAAACAGAGCTAGAATGGAAAGAAGAACCACCTTTAAGGAAGAACCCTCAGCTTTTGATCAAAAGCTTGATGCTATCATCAGTGGCCTGCAAAGGCTGGGAGAAAGAGTAGAAAATGTTGAGAGAAAAGCATCATGGGAAGGACAATAGTCTAATACCATAAGGAACCCAAATTTTAGGAAAATGCAGAACACAAATGCTGGTAGGCCTAATCAAGACCATGATATAAGACCCCCTTTCCAAGATAATTATGTTGAAGGATCTACTTCTAGTGAACCTATAGAGGACACTCACATGAACTTAATGGATCTAAAGGGCGAGCACCAAACTGTCATGTCCCAAGAAGACCACAATGAACCCGATTACAATCAGTTTCAGACTAGGTCTGGTGAGTCTTTTGATTTTAAACAAGGTTATGATACCGCTGTTTATGAAGTACACAAACAATATAAGCTGAGAACTAGGACCATCGACATTTCCGAACCTAGCAAAACAAAGGATAGCAAACAGCCCAATAAGATCAAAGGCAAGGCTGTCGTGACAGAACCAGCTGATATACCTGTTCCAAACCCGCATCAAGTGACTGTAGAAGACATAACAGAAATACAGCCTTCCAAAGATCAGCCTTTGTCACCTTCTTCCTCGAAAGAAAGCTCGAACAGAGTTCCCAAAAACTTTCCTGAAGTTGAAAAACCGCAAGCAAAAACTTCCCATAACGCTGATAAACAAGAGCAAAACGCAGACAATTCAAATGAAACAGAAAAAACTGCCATTATCAACACCAAGACTCCACTGGAAAAGCCATTTAACTTAGAGACAGAAATAGCTAAGTTAAAAATATCTATTCCCCTCTCAGAACTTGCCAAACATGATGTATATAGGCAACAAATTCAAAGATCACTTCAAATGCCAGAGGTTAAGGACGATGTAAATGTTTTAGATGACACCCCAGAGCTGCTATTTGGCCTAGAAGTTAATGGAAAATCAACACATGGACCAGTCCCACCCTTTTATGTCAGTTTGCATATACATGACAAAGTTTTGCACAACGCTATGTTTGACTCAGGGGCATCGCACAATCTTATGCTCAAAGCAGTTATGGAAAAACTAAATCTTGATGTTACAAGACCTTACAAAGATTTATACTCATTTGACTCAAGTCAAGTGAAATGTTTAGGCCTCATCAAAGACTTGTGTGTCTCCTTAGTCCAATATCCCAACAAGACCATCCTCATGGATGTAGTGGTTGCTGACATTCCACCAAAGTATGGTATGCTCCTGTAAAGATCATGGGGAGCAAAGCTTCAAGGATCCCTTCAATTAGACATTTCCTATGCCACCATTTCATTCTTTGGGCAACCAAAGAGACTGTATAGAGAAACGCTCATGAAATATGTGGTAAGTAGTGAGAGCAAGCCTGAAAATTTTCCCATTTACTTGATCCACTCTGATATGGATTCCTTTATTTTGTTTAATGATGATACAAATATTTCAATGAATAATGAGCCCTTTACTCTAGAGCAACAAGCACACATCAACGAAGAGTCGGTTGCACATACCCACGAAACTGTCACAACAGTTGATGCAACCAGCCTACCAGAAGTAGTTCCCCAAACAGAAATTTTAAATTTTCCCAATCCTAAAACAGCTCAATCTCTTGATACTGACCATAAGCAAGAAATCACATGGTATTTAGAGTTTGATGGCTCTGTCAACAAGTTAGGAGCAGGGGCAGGTGTATGGATTCACAACACATATAACAACCATGCAAAAGTCCATGCTTACAGACTGAACTTCAAATGCACAAATAACATGGCAGAGTATTGTTATAGACATTTTTGTGCCTTACAGCTCTAAGCATGAAATGTCCATAAACCAAGGGCTCCTAAGTCCCTAAAAGTGTTGTTCTAACTCCCAAAGGAACAAGGTCAACAAAATACAGCTTCCCCCAAAAGTTCTCCACCAAAAACTGCTCAGAACTAGTCAAATCGGGATCATTTCAGCTGCTCCACTAGCCAAGTGCGTTGCATAGCACCTAAGTCCACTAGCTAGGTGCGTTTCAACACACCTAAATGCACTACCAGGGTGCGTTGAGCGGGAAATGACAAGTGGCAGAGTCATTCCACGAGGTGGAGAGACAATGGAAGCTTCCATAATCTTCTCCAATAACACTTCCCTCACTGAATTCGACCAAGGATGAGTAAGAGGCTCTCAGTCTCCAAGTGGAAGCAAGAGCTAACAGAGAGAAGCCACTAATCAATTCATGAGCTGACTCATCCTCCTTGCATACATATATATATGGATCCCTCATCCCAGAGATCCAGAGGCTGGAATCTTGCACATTGTAAGGAATTGTTGTTGGTTTTGAGATACATATCAGAGAATTGGGTGATCTATGCTTTGTTGGGGTTGAAGAAGGGACTTCTTTGCTGGGAGGTTGATGCTGGGTCAGGAATCATCGGTTGTAACTCCTCCTGGATCTTCTTGTATATCAATAAAACTATTTGAGTTTCTTCTCCATGCTTGTGTTTCATTGATGTTTGTTGCATTTGTATGGTTAACTTAAATCTGATCCTAAGTTATTTATGAATATAAGCCCATGTCTTTGTATAGTTTCTTCCTTCTGTGATCTTGCAGGTACTTGGTGAAGCTGGGCAAGCAAGGGAGCAGGTAGCTGGAAGCTGTCAAAGAGGAAAGAGATTGGATCAAAGGACTAGCGCAAGACACAGGTTGGTTCATCCTATTCCTCTTCATTTATAGTTCATAAAGAAGAATACAAAAGTAGTTTTCTCTGTTTGTTTCTAAGGTTGCTGTCACACCTTAGTGGGATAGAGCAGATCTAGATAGACACTTTTCCTGATAACAAAATGACGACTCCACTGGGGATCGTGTCTAGTTAGTTTTTTTGTGTTTCTCTTGTTGTTTGTTTCATAAACTTAGAAGTAGCCATCGAACTGCATTTGCCATTGACAAATGCAAAGTAGACATCTGCTACTTCAATCCACTCACTGGATCTGTTTATGATTTGAACAGCTGATTCATAAACTAACTAATCACCCTTGTGATAGCTCTTAGAACCCCTCTTAGATCTACCTCTGATTGTGTATTACTGATTGCTTTTACTCGGCCAAAAACCATAGATTAAACTGCAAACCGTGACCCAGAACCCAGATAGAACTCTCGTTTCTGCCCCAACGCAGGCTCTGTGAAGAGGTTCTGCATTTCAACACACTTCCCGAGAGGGCTACCTGCGCTGAAATGCAGTTTCTCTGTGCAACAGGTGCGCTGATCAGCCTAGCCTTGTGCAGCTGAGGTTCTTTGCTTCACTTTTTTTCAGTTTTGTCTCTGATTTTTGCAGCCTGTGATAAGTATTTCACTGTTTCAAACCCATTTTCCTTACTGATATTCCACCTCAGTTGTACAAAAGAAACTGTAGGTGTTTTTGTGTGTTTGTTACGTCATTTACAGTTTTCCATTGCAAAAGTATAATAGTTTTACTGTCGTCCTTTGATTTAGATCTGTTGCAAGTGTCGATTTTGATCATAGGAGAAAGTTTATTTGCTGTAGATAGTCGATTATGCTTTTACTTTTGCCTTTGGCTTGAATTTGTCACTTTCTAGTGTTGAAACGAGTGTTTATTTCAAAATCATAAAGTGTCGTAATCGTCTCTACCTTTTGATTTCGAAAAGAAGCTTGTTTGTGTTTGTCACTTGAAAGCGAATTCAGATTTGTACAACAACTTTCTTTTTAGGCATCAATATTAAGAAAGTGAAAAACAAAACACATGCATGTGCATTTGCATATTGACAGTTTGTTTGGCTTGATTTAGGAAAAGTGCATTTACGGTGTGCTCTTTGCTCTTTGCGAAAAGATTGTGTCTTTATTTTCCCTTAGTAGCTAGGATTTTCATTGCTGAAAAGAGATAAAAGTTTGTTTATCATCTTTAGATTGCATTTTAGGAATTACACATACATCTCGTGGTGATCCCAAAAGGCAAACTTCATAAGAAAGATCAACCTAAAATAAATTCAATGAACTTAACAACGCTTTGTAACTTAACGCACAACATTTAGAGGTCTAGGCTAGAGACGTATTCCGGCGTCGTAAAGCTTGGTAACTGTTGTCCTCACTGATGGTTGGGTGATTCCTCCACTTTGAGACGATAAGTGCCAGTACGGACTTGTGCTCCCACGTACCGTCGAGTATATATTGGGAGACCCCTATAGGATTAAAACCTTTATCCATAGGAAGCTGTGTCGGCCGCCCTACTGATCGCAATGCACCGAACACAGCATTCGAGAAGATTGACTGCCGTACCGTAAAAAGTATTCTGCAGTTTTGCGATTGGTTTGGTACTCCCTCTACCTAGACCTCCAGAGCAGTCCCTTTCGTTCCTTTTCAGACTCCTTAACGGAAAAGGTCCATCTGAGCACTTGTCACTTCAGGCTCATTAAAAATCGAAGGAGACTAGAGTCATCTTTTGTTTTTTCTCGACTCTTAAAAACTGAAAAAACAAGTTGTGTCAAAGCGTGTTAAAATTTATTTTAAACGGAACATTCATACCCTTTTCCTACGTTGATCTTGGGTTGAGAAAATGGAGCCTACCAACCAAGGAATTCCCCTTGGTGGAAATCCTAGTCCCTTCTCCTCTTGGAGAGATGTTGGTGCGCCCCATATGGCCACATTGTCGCTTCCAGGACTGACAATTCGCTTGCCAGTATGGCTCTTCTCAACCAATGTCGTTCAGAACACCACTATTCCTGAACAATCGAATCAGCAATTAGACGAGTCCAGAGTTGCCCACCAACCTTCTACTTCCTATAATTCTTCCTCTCCTCCTTCCTCTTCGCTTGACGAAACTGGTAAAGTTAAAAGCCATGTTCCTAAGGAGAAAAAGGAAAAGAAGAAAAAAGAGAAGAAGAAGAAGGAGCCAAAGGCGAATGGGGGAAAACGAGTGTCGTCTAACGAAAATCCACACACTGCACCGACAAGGCCTAAATCGCCATGTGCCATTTGCAAAGGAGACCACTTTCACAGAGATTGTCCTTGCATCCCCCGAATACTAAGGGACTGGTCTCCTCGTTTGCACAATCTGGTGTCATCAACCTCTGGTGATCATGTTGAAAGCACACCGTCAACTAGTGAAAGTGAAGCCCCAGGACAAAAAGGGAAAGCTAGATTTCCTTGTAAACTGTGCAAAGGCGATCATGCCCTCCACCGTTGTCCCTTCTTAGACGAAGCTAAAAGAGTTTTGGATGATCGTCCGGTTTCACCGTTACGACTTCCTCCTGGATATAAAAACTCTTGTCGAGTCCGTCACTAGTTGAGAATTCAGCTGGCCCGCTCAAGTGGTCGGCTGAAGCGCCTATCAGTGAAGATAAACCAACTGAATCCATACCATACGAAATTCAAAAGGTCGAGGTGGCAGTTGACCCGGTCTTGCCTTCAGAGGTTTTATCTTCAGATGATACAGTCACTGAAGAGAACAAGGATGACACCGTCCAAATTCTCTTCATCAACACAGACTCCGACGAACATGGGGGCAATCCACCCATTCCTTTACCACAGGAAGGAAGTTCGTCAGAGCCATATCCAGCCGTCTACTCGGTCCCACCTCCAAGCAACCTAGTTGTCTCCTTCGACTGGAATCAACTAGGCAGACCCCATTTACCAGCAAGTGTACCATTCCGAATTATCGTTCAAATATATAGAATGGTCATGGCTAGTACCATCATAGATGAGGGGGCTTCTGTGAGTATCCTTTCCTCTACTGCTTGGAAAGCGCTTGGTTTGCCATCGCTTTTGCCTGAGATGAGAAATCTGACAGACTTTGATAAAGGAACCAGTCGACCTTTAGGGATCCTTCCCGATGTACCCATAACATTGAGAAGGAAGACAGTTCGCATGAACGTCATGGTAGTTCAAGGACCCTTGGATTATAACCTACTCCTTGGACGAGACTATATTTATTGCATGGGAGCCATTGTCTCCTCACTCTTTAGAGTAATGTGTTTTCCGCACGAAGGAAGACTGGACAAGCTCGTGGACCAGCTTTCGTTTCCCGGATCACGCATAGCAAATAGTCATATATCGTCCCTAAATGGTCTCTTCACGCAAGAAATGTCTCAATCCCCAATCCGTCCTCCCGATGAGCGCGATTAATTTGGAGGGATATGACTGAAACCTAGGGGGCATGCATCCTGGTCTTCTTCGGCAGGAAAACTTCGGGTATAGGGTAGGTTTCCGCAGGAGAATATGACTAGTCTGTAGCCCGTCCGTCGATGGAAGAGGGGTTATTCTAGAATAAGATTCTCTTGTCAAAGTTATGTAAGTTGGCGGACGTCGTCGCTCACCTTTGTTTATCTCGGTAGACATCGTCGAAGAAGTGTTTTGTTTGTTGTGTGAATAGAACAATCTTTGGGTAACCTGTAAGAGGTAGGCCTCTCCCGATAGAACAAATGTTTTGTCTGCAAATTGAGGGGTAACCTTGAAACCATATTTTATACCTGGGGGCATGCAAACCTTTCAGAGTGCAAGAAAAGGGCGACTATTTAGTTTTTAAATTTTTAGGTCCTCCCTTTAAACCCGTAGGCTAACCATTTAAACTCGTAGGATTAGTCGTCACCTAACTTGCATAAAGAAAGGATGTGGGGCAAAAATCTAAAATTTGCCATTTTTATATGAGACATTCTTATCATATGACTGGATTAATCGAGCAGTTTTAGCACATAGTTCAAGCTCGTTAAAAAATAAACATAAGATATGAGCAAATGTTTCCACCCGCATTTAAGCTCGTTAAAAAATGAACTATTCCCCAGTAAATAACCACCGTGAATGAAGCATTTCAGCCATTAAAGCCTTGGTCATGTTTGCACCGTCACCTCCACTTTTCATTTAGCCAATCATTCACCTCCATTTGATTGTTTACCCATTTTGAGGAACAACTGCGAAGAGTGATTTCACTAGCCATCCTTGTGACACTGCCGTGATTGGAAAATTCCAAACCTTACTTGGAATCAGCTGCTACCCATTTTATCACTCGTTCCTCAAAAGACGAGTCTTCTTTAAGCTCTTTTCAACTGACTTGTAAAATATGAAAAGATTGCCAAGTTTTGGCCTTCCAGCTCGTTAAAGCGACCAGAAGTGCTATCCCTCCTCTAGATTTTAATCTTTTTGGACCTGAGGGATTATTGCACAAAAAGATCGAGCGCTTGTTTTTTTCGGCTCGTTAAAGCTAATCGAAAATTCATCCCTTCTGTATTGTTTTATACTTTTTCAGACTTAAGGGATTTGATGACGAAAAAGGAATATTGGAGTTACCTTTACGTACCTTTTCAGACTCTCTAAAAATGAAAAGGACCGAGTTGTCTTTGTCGTTAGACTCATTAAAAACATTAATAGCGACAAACTTGTCTTTAGACGAGAATGAGTTTCACTATCGCTAGGCTCGTTAAAACATAGCGATGGGTTTGCCCGAAGGGCAAATTATAGAACAAGCATATGTTATCCTCCTCAAGCTTGACAAAAATAAAGAGGTACTGGTCAGCAATGACTGGGGAAAAATTGGGAAGAAAACTCAAAGAAACTTTATTGGTAGCAAGTCGCTCTTGAACATGACACTTCCACTCCATGCCTAAGTCGGGTTGGGTTGTTCCATTCACCGGTCACATCACCATGGTCTCGCCATACCATCCACATTTGGGGTTAATGCTACCAATCCATCACATAAGTGTCGCCGACATGTTCAAGAGAAGTCATCCAGAAAGGCCACCTGTGTCCTGCCCACTACCATACATTATACTCCATTCTTTCATGAGCGCCACCCTGAACCATATATCACCAGATCGTTTTCACCTCCATCGAAATCATTTGCTCCATTCTGTGTCATTGATGTGGGATTCATTAAGGCCCTCCTATGACGGATCACTTCTTGTCGACATCAGCTCATTATCCAAGAAGTTGATCTAGGAACACCCCTGTGGAGCGATAAAAAGGTGTCTTGTGAACTCCTAATTACCTCACATTAATTATCAACCCAGGGACGACTTTTTATTTCAAGAGTGTACTCTATCTGAGACGGCTATTTTCTTAAGAGTAATGTTTCGCAGTATAGTGCTTAAAACCCAAAAGTAAATGAATGCTTGAAAAAGAAATCTAATTGAAACAGCAAGAAACCGAAATGTTCTCAACTAAATCATTCATTCAAATGACCATCAATCGAGGATATAGTAGCAATAACTCATTCCTCTAGAAATTGATGCAAAAGGAATTAGAGTATGGATCATGGATCTGGGAGCATAATAGCGTCTGCTGTGTCTCACGACAGCCTTGATCCTCCTCCCACACTAAAACAGTAAATGCAAGTAAATGAAATGGAAATTAGAGCATGGACCAAAGATCTGGGAGCTAAGCAGCGGCTTGCTGACTCACTACAGCTTTAGACCTTCTCTCACACCACAGCAATAAAGGCAAGTAAATAAATTAGCAGAAAGTAAAACAGAACAGTGAAATGGAAATGGGACAGCAATAAATGATACAGTAGTAAAATGGAACAACAATAATCGAAATGGAACAACAGTAATCAAATGGAACAGCAATCCTTAATGAGTTACGAAACAACAACTATCACTCGTATGTACATGATTTACATTAATATAGCAATCTGAGAGTATCGAATGATATGATTACGTTTCTGAACAAAGTAATATTGTCTTCAAGCCTTGCAAATACTTATTTTATATGAATCCAATGATGATAACATTTACACAAATATCTTGCTATGGAAATAGATGCAATTCAAATAGATTCACTTCGCGTAATACAGAGACATGAGTTAAAGAACTTATTCAGATTTAGATATTAAGTATAAAGCATAGTCTATCATATGAAAGATATATCAGATTGCTGAAACAATAGAAATAAGCAAACCAAACACAATTTACCATATAACAATACAACGGCAAGTGTCCATTGGAGCCGGGCCCGTAGCTTCCAATGGCACCGCCGTAACTTACTTCAGATGCAGGGACGAATTGAACACCAAATCCTTTATATTGATTGCATTAACAAAAGTATACAAAATCAGATCTCAACAAGACTCCATGATCAAAGTTGTTCTGAAACTTATAATTACAACAACAGTCGTTTTTTTTCTCTTGCCCTCTGATCTTTGGTTTCATTAAATAGAGAAAGATCAGAGCATAGATAATTACAATCATGATTTCTCTTACAAATTTAGGTTGATTCTAACCCATTGATCAACAAGAACAAGGCAGATTTGGGTTTGCAGCTAAGATTTGGAGGGCGGTCGCAACAACAAATCTCAGAAAATCGTGCTCAAAGAACCCTGCGTTTCTCCCTGTACAAGCGGAATTTGGGCAAACTGTTTTGATAAAAGATAATTGGGCCTGTTCTGGACAAAACCCATGTTCCAGATTTTCCAAATTCGTCTTCATTTGCTCAGAATCTCAACCGCAAAATTGTCACTCCTTAAACCAGCGAATTTCTGAGTTGGCAGATTTAAAAATCAAATCTTCAACCTGGAAGTTACTTTGGAGGCTAAAAATGGTGAATAGTGTTATAACCAACTTATTAGAACTATCATTGGTAAAATAATGCATAATCATCAATTTATTAGAAATAAATGAGAATAAATAATATTTATTCATGAGAGCATAAATAATTAATAAAATGGATTTAAATGATAAATTATAATAAATGGCATGATGAAGAATGGTAGAAATGGGTGGAATAAGTGTTCAAAAGTGATAACAATAATGGCATATTAACGACTCTACATACCCCCACACTCAATATGTTGCATGTCTTCATGCAATGAAAACTGAATATATTGCATGTCCTCATGCAAACCAAAGACAAAAACCCATGTGTTAACCAAGCGATAAAAAATATGTTCATCTCAGCTCATGAAATGGATAGAACAAATGAATTCTTCCTTAATTAATGAATATTCACTTTTAGTAATCTTGATGAAGGCATAACAATTTTTACATTGACATTCAATTATATGTATATATGAAGTTGCAACAAAATATGATATAAGTAACAGCAAACTTCATTAACCATTTTCTCAAAAACTACAAACCAGCTTTTGTCGAAATTTGGCAAGTATATTTATAATATATGAATTCCTTTATGATCCAAAAATCAGATTGTTTTGATGCACGGATCATGAGATATAAACAAAATAGCTGTAGGTGAGAGTGCATGATTTCCAAAATTTTATGAACCAATTTATCTTGAAATTATCCAGGTATGTGTATTCCAAAAATTACAAGAATTGGGTTCATAGTTTTAAAAATATGTGGAAATCAAAAAATGAAATTGTATGTCTTAAATAAGGAAGAAAGTAGAAAATATCCATCATGCATAGCAATTCCTCCCCCTCTCTGAAAAATTAGCATGTCCTCATGCGATGCTAGAAAACAAATAGAGGTGGTTGCTACCAGCTGTTGAATTCTATGCTTGGTGTAAAACAACATGGAATAAGGGAGGTGTTGAGAGTGAATAAGAATAGCAATGGATGATAAAGAATATAAATGGCGTGGTGATAAGAAAAAAAAATGAAGGAACACTCCCCCATACTCAGAAATGATACGCTGCTGAAAAATGGGAAGTGGTAGAAATGAAGGATGGTAAATAATGCTCAAAATGGATTTTCATTAAATTCTCCTAAATTTATAATAAATTAGAAAACTATGCAATTTTACCTCAAGTTTTACCTCCAAAAATGTGGAATGACATATAAATATTGGCAGTTGTTGAAGCTGATGTAGGCAGAGTTGGTGTTGAAAGTGATGCAAAAGGTGGAATCCAGGTAAGCACATAATGTCTGAAGAGTTGTTCATGTTCGCAAGTTGCTGGAGCCGCGTCTGTTAGTTGCAATAGTGTGGTCATGCTGTGAATAGAATTTTGCCCATACTTGTTGTTCTCCTGTAAACAAAGCACTATTTTGCATACAATGTGCTAGAATCCATAGTGTTAGCGTTGAATAGCAACAGACAAGAGGCATGCAAAATTTCAATTAGAAAAACTTATGTATACATGCAATACTAATATGTTGTCAAATCAACAAGGTATGGCAAAGTGGAGTAATCATATCGCATGCAATCCCATAATGCATACATTCCCCCCTCCAATTGGAAAATGGGTTCCATAACCATAAAGCATATGAAAGGGGTGGTGCTGACGGCAAGGCAATGGAATGAACAATATATCAGTAAGGGAGGCAGAGTACACTTATCAATGATAGGACGGTGAAAGTTATGGTTATATTGAGAGCAAAAGTGTGTAAAGATAGTTATGAATAAGAGATAGGACGCTTTAGAGTGATGATAGTTTATGCAAAACGAAAAAGGACAACAATATGCTAAAAAGATGCTTTGCTGACGGTATTCTAGCTGAAAATGATGCGATTGATCATAAAACAATTTCTCATGCATAAAGGTTCAAACATGGAAAAAGTTAAGGAAATAACTTCTCTAATAAAAAGAAAATAAGAAAAAGGTATTATAATAATAATTGACGAAAAGATATAACTTCAATACCATAAGCAGAGCCGCTGCTGCCAGCAGGCATCCATAGCCTCGGCAGGGTTGCTTTTTAACCCATATGAGCCAGGATCCTCAATTTATAAATGGAGAGTTTTAGTGTTGTTCTACATAAGAGATCAGTGTGCTGGCGTGGTAACCAGATAACCACACTGCCATTCACTAGGAGGTAGCAAAAGTGATCAGGCCGGCTCGTGATGAGACCTCCTGTTCCAAGGATAATTTGGCTATCCAATGGATCATAACCCTGGTGTGGTGGCCATAATGGGAATGTCACTTTGTTACAGCCTTATGAACATGGTAGGCTGGCTCGTAATGAGACCCCCTATCCTCCATCTGCGAACAAAATTTTGTTATTATTACACATTTTTATGATAAAAAGAGGGAGGCTCAATACTCCTTAAGAGCAGGGATGGCGGAAGAAGTTGAACATGTCAATATAAAAAATATACCCATAATCTCATTTATTATAGACAAAGAAGATTATAACCAGGGATGATGGAACCAGCATGGTATTAAGATGATCAATCAATATCATGTTCAACAGAAAACAATGCAGTAAAGTAGTATATAAATAATTATGTCTCTTTTGAAAAAAATCTGTCATCAAGGAGCTGTCCTGTTAAAGATCATAACGTAAATGATAATACTTGCTTCAAAAGAATCCATAATTCTTGTCCTCATAAAAATAGTGTACTTCATGCCATGAAAGAGAATCAGGAGAATGTGGTTGAGCTGACTATGAATAATCCCACAAGAGAAAGGAAAAGGGTTGCCCTCAAAAGTATTCCCAAAGTGTTGCTCTTTTGAATGAATAGCAAAAACACTCACAAAGCGGTGTTTCGTGTAAGGAACATCAAAGAAAATGCACACCAAAAAAACAAAAATACATACAAAAACGTGAAAATGCAAATGTCATTCGAAAAATCACAAATGTTGTTTCTTCTGAGAAAGGAACAGCAGAGACACTCAAATGTTGTTCCTTTTCGCAAAGGATGAGCAAAAAACACACAAGTGTTGTTCCTTTTCGCAAAGGAACAACAAAAACATGCACGTGATGTTCCTTTTCGCAAAGGAACAGCAAAAAACACGCAAGTGTTGTTTCTTTTTGAAAATGAACAGCAAAATCACACAAATGCTATTCCATTTCGAAAAGGAACAGCAAAAACACACGAATGCTGTTCCATTTCGAAAAGGAACAGCAAAAACACGCAAGTGCTGTTCCTTTTTGAAAAGGAACAGCAAAGTCACACAAGTGCTGTTCCATTTCGAAAAGGAACAGCAAAATCACACAAATGTTGTTCCATTTCGAAAAGGAACAGCAAAAACACACGAATGCTGTTCCATTTCGAAAAGGAACAGCAAAAACACGCAAGTGCTGTTCCATTTCGAAAAGGAACAACAAAATCACACAAATGTTGTTCCATTTCGAAAAGGAACAACAAAAATAGCAAAAACACGCAAAGAATGAATTAGCTGTTCACTGCATTGATGCTGAGGATGAGTTGCACTTTGAATGAAGCAACACCTGAAACACAAAATATAAAAGAAATTAGAAAAAAAAAAAAACAACATTTTATTTAAAAACAATATGTAAAATAAATTGAGTTGCAACAGCTATGATGTTATGTCAAAAAAATGATCTATTCGAAAAATGTTTTGGCAGCAAAGACATGACATGAATCTTCAAATGGAAATCAATTCTTCATTTGTTCTATTATGAATCTGTTGGGTAATGATTTGGATAAAATTCCTTTGTTTTATAAAAATTCCTTTGAAAAATCACTCGTCCATAAATTGACCTTCTTTATTTTCCCAGGACCTGCAAAAAACGAGTGTCTACCTGCAATAAAACATTCAATCATGGAGAAAGAGAGGTGATCGGGCTCCCCTAATCCAAGAATTATGCAAAAAACAACAAGTAGTTACTCTGTTATAACAAATCCATAGAGAAAATAACAAAGTAAAATTTATTTGTTACCTGCGGGAGAGCAGTGGTCGACCATACTAACCAGCAGTGTTTTAATCACAACTTCTTTGTTTTTCGTCCAAATTGAGTGATTCCAAAGCCAAATGAGAGCTAAATCAAAGGTTTATCTCCAGTAGAAATAGGTTTTAAAAATTCAATCATATGATATGTCAAATTTGTTTAGAACAACCTGTATAATAGAGTCATTTTCGATTACCCGTCTTAGACCAACAGTTGATATTTCAAGCATAACTTTTTCGTTTGATGTCGGATTCGAATGATTCAAATTGGAAATGAAAATAGATTCATTTATTGATCTCCAATAGAAATAGGTTTGGAAGACAAGAAGAATTGATAGGTCAAATACTTTAAGGAACAGCTGGAAAGACATAGTTTTAAGGGTGCTGATTTACGATAGACAGTCAGTATTTTGATCATAACTTACCCATACGATATCGAAAATGAGTGATTCAAATTGCATTGTAAACTATATTCATAGTGGAATCGACCATAGAAACAGGTTTTAAAAATTCATTCATTTAGGCCTCCAAAAACTGACTGCCCCAACTCTGTTCCTGAGCTGCCCGCTAGACATCCAGTCAATGTTTTGGCTCTAACTTTTTCGTTTCAAATCCAAATTGAGTGATTAAAATTGTATTGGAAAGTAGACATCAAGGGCTACTTAGGATAGAAACAGGTTTTAAAAATATGGTCATTTAGGCCTCCAAAAACTGACTGTCCCAACTCTGTTCCTGAGCTGCCCGCTAGACACCCTGTCAATGTTTTGGTTCTAACTTTTTCATTTCAAATCCAAATTGAGTGATTCAAATTGGGTTAGAAATTAGACATCAAGGGCTACCTAGGATAGAAACAGGTTTTAAAAATATTCACTTTTGGTCCCTCAAAACATGACTGTCCCGACTGTTTTTCCAGAAAGTTCATCAAGCCCGCAAGCCAAAAAAATGATATTCAAGCATTTTTTCAAATTGGTGATAAAAAATGAAAATGAGTGTTTGTAGAACTTATTATTTCCATTGTAAATCATCTACATACACAAATTATAAAAAAATTATCACCGATGTTGATTTGCATAGCATGTTGCAACAAAAACCCTAGTTTTACATGGAAAAACAAAATGCATTTATTTATTCCCTTATTTATTTTATTTTCTACCCTAACCTATTTTGATTTGAAAAATGAATATGACTACGTGTATGAGTACTTCCAGTGAAGCCATTTTCGAAATAAGGCTTCATGTATGCACATACCCAAATTTGAAAAATGCATGTTAATGGATATTAGGGTATGAGAAGGTGGCTTCCCTTGAAAAAATGATATCAAAAATTGTTGAAGCATGGAGTGATGTTGCAAACAAATGATGGAGTGAAACCAATCTTCAATGTATCCTTTATTTTCTTGATTTCGCATAGCCATCATATCATGAAGTTCTTGAGCTTTTAAAATAGCTTGTTGATGCATAGTAAAAGAAACCTCATTTTCTTCCATAGCTTCTACAATTTTTTCATTTGAAACATTCTGAATCTCATTGTAGGTTTTCTCTAATAACACATGTGAGATAGAATGGGTGGGAAGGGTGGGTAAATTTTCCAGCTGAACATTGTAAGCATGTTGTACTGGTTTATTATGGTGAGGGTGTGGAATTAGTTGAGCAGGAAAATGTGTAAAGAATGGAGCATTGTGATGATGTGGTTGGTTGGGTTGAGTGAATGAATTTGGTATGCAAGCAGGATGTTGTGAAAGAGCTGGTGAAAAATATGGAGAATATGTTTGTGCTACAAGATGAGGGAGCCATCATAAGATGAACCATGCCCAACTTGTAAACAAGATAGGTGGTTATATTGAAATTGACATGGCTGCCCTAACACATTAACATTCCATAATGGATTATGCAAGTATGACAATGGAGAAAAAGTGTTTTGAACCATACCTGTAGGCCTTGATTTCCGTGGTTTTGACCTTGTTGCAGCTTCCTTACCTCTTTGATATGCTACTTCCATCCTAGATAAGGAAGAGTGAGTATCTATGAGATGCTCCTTTCGGTCATGAGAACAAAGCATTTCATCAAATTCTTCATTTTTATGAACCTGCAAAACATCCAATTTTTCATTTAGAGAGCTAATAAAATCAACTTTAAAATGTTCAAATAACACATTGATTTCAGCTCTTATGTCTCCTGTTCTTGTAGCAGATTTGGAAAACAAAGAAAAAACATCTCTAGGATTCTTACCAGCCTTGGAGATTCCTCTTGAATACCTTATGCACAACTCACAAACATCATCATATGATAACTGAAAAACATCACCTTTTCCTATCAGATTTAAAAGTTCTAAAAATTCATCTTTGATTCCTTTAAGAAGGAGTGTTTTTAAGATCTCTTTTTCCAAATGCTTATGCTTTGATTTTTGAAGGTTATAATGAAATCGATCTACATAGTCCTCCAAACTTTCATCTTCCCCTTGTATCATATAGAAAATATCTTCATTGGATTTGCAACAGTCTTGGTACTTCTTCAAGAATATGTTCTTCATGTCCTCCCATGATTGGATGCAATTCCCACCTAGGCTCATGAACCATCGGAGAGCTGCTCCTTTTAGAGTAAGAGGAAACACCTTCAATCTTTGATCATTAGTACAATAATCATATCCTCTACAAAGTATTTCGAACTCAAATAAAAATGTATCTGGATCTTTATTTGCTAAACCATGAAAATTTGGTAAAGATGGGGGAATTATGTGCATTTGTGTCACTTCTCCTAGATCTTTGATAGGAAATTCAAAAGTAGAAACGTGAGCCATTTCTTACCATAATATAAGATGTTCTTCATGTGTTTCTTCGAGGCTCCTTCTTCAATTGTTCCTGTCAATTAGTTAGTGAAATGGGTGGTGCTTACATCACCACTTAAGTGAAATCATGAGATTTGTTTTTCAAAATTTCTATTTTTTTTCTAATCATTCACACAAAAATTCAAACATCTATTTCTACCCAACAAAGCAACAACGAATCTGTTAGGAAAGCGGACAGTGGAGCAGGGCTTTTACATGCTCCGTACGCAGGTTCTTACCTTCCATTTTTAAGATCCAACTCTTCCCTATCAGATTCACACTACTCTTTAGAAATGGCTACACTCTCCCCGGAAACGGCGCCAAAATGTGGAGCGATAAAAAGGTGTCTTGTGAACTCCTAATTACCTCACATTAATTATCAACCCAGGGACGAATTTTTATTTCAAGAGTGTACTCTGTCTGAGGCGGCTATTTTCTTAAGAGTAATGTTTCGCAGTATAGTGCTTAAAACCCAAAAGTAAATGAATGCTTGAAAAAGAAATCTAATTGAAACAGCAAGAAACCGAAATGTTCTCAACTAAATCATTCATTCAAACGACCATCAATCGAGGATATAGTAGCAATAACTCATTCCTCTAGAAATTGATGCAAAAGGAATTAGAGTATGGATCATGGATCTGGGAGCATAATAGCGTCTGCTGTGTCTCACGACAGCCTTGATCCTCCTCCCACACTAAAACAGTAAATGCAAGTAAATGAAATGGAAATTAGAGCATGGACCAAAGATCTGGGAGCTAAGCAGCGGCTTGCTGACTCACTACAGCTTTAGACCTTCTCTCACACCACATCAATAAAGGCAAGTAAATAAATCAGTAGAAAGTAAAACGGAACAGCGAAATGGAAATGGGACAACAATAAATGATACAGCAGTAAAATGGAACAACAATAATCGAAATGGAACAACAGTAATCAAATGGAACAACAATCCTTAATGAGTTACGAAACAACAACTATCACCCGTATGTACATGATTTACATTAATATAGCAATCTGAGAGTATCGAATGATATGATTACGTTTCTGAACAAAGTAATATTGTCTTCAAGCCTCGCAAATACTTATTTTATATGAATCCAATGATGATAACATTTACACAAATATCTTGCTATGGAAATAGATGTAATTCAAATAGATTCACTTCGCGTAATACAGAGACATGAGTTAAAGAACTTATTCAGATTTAGATATTAAGTATAAAGCATAGTCTATCATATGAAAGATATATCAGATTGCTGAAACAATAGAAATAAGCAAACCAAACACAATTTACCATATAACAATACAACGGCAAGTGTCCGTTGGAGCCGGGCCCGTAGCTTCCAATGGCACCGCCGTAACTTACTTCAGATGCAGGAACGAATTGAACACCAAATCCTTTATATTGATTGCATTAACAAAAGTATACAAAATCAGATCTCAACAAGACTCCATGATCAAAGTTGTTCTGAAACTTATAATTACAACAACAGTCGTTTTTTTTCTCTTGCCCTCTGATCTTTGGTTTCATTAAATAGAGAAAGATCAGAGCATAGATAATTACAATCATGATTTCACTTACAAATTTAGGTTGATTCTAACCCATTGATCAACAAGAACAAGGCGGATTTGGGTTTGCAGCTAAGATTTGGAGGGCGGCCGCAACAGCAAATCTCAGAAAATCGTGCTCAAAGAACCCTGCGTTTCTCCCTGTACAAGCCGAATTTGGGCAAACTGTTTTGATAAAAGATAATTGGGGCCGTTCTGGACAAAACCCATGTTCCGGATTTTCCAAATTCATCTTCATTTGCTCAGAATCTCAACCGCAAAACTGTCACTCCTTAAACCAGCGAATTTCTGAGTTGGCAGATTTAAAAATCAAATCTTCAACCTGGAAGTTACTTTGGAGGCTAAAAATGGTGAATAGTGTTATAACCAACTTATTAGAACTATCATTGGTAAAATAATGCATAATCATCAATTTATTAGAAATAAAGGAGAATAAATAATATTTATTCATGAGAGCATAAATAATTAATAAAATGGATTTAAATGATAAATTATAATAAATGGCATGATGAAGAATGGTAGAAATGGGTGGAATAAGTGTTCAAAAGTGATAGTAATAATGGCATATTAACGACTCTACAACCCCATTCAGTACTTTGAAGCTTGCATGCCTCAATGGCAAGTTTCTCACTTCCAGCGACAGGTATACATCAATGACCTTCGACCAAAAGATTTTGCGTGGTGTTCGACGCCAAGTGTTTTATTCACACCACGTGGATTGTACTGCCGTACCTTGAGGGTCATTATCATTATCAGTGATTCCTCTCGCGCTTGTTAACAGTTTACATCATTGACTGGTAATCAAGCGGTGTCTTTCCATGTTCGACTTCAAAACATTTCTCACATGGATCGACTTGTACTTCGAGTGAAGATCGGACGAGATTGAAGACCCCGGATCTAGTTTCATCCATCCGGACTGCGATATATATTCAGGAAAATAAAGACATTGAAATGTACAACATTGCAGCACAGATAATCATCCTACCAAAAGGATGATGGCTCTATCAGAATCATCAGTCTACCATCAGACAATTGTCTATCCTATGTACATGAAAATGAATTTATAAAGTTGAGCATGGGAATGCCCACCTCAGCTAGATCATGAAAACAATATGAAGATAATGTATTGTATTGTATCCTATTACAGGTCTCCTCCCAGCATCGAAAGAACTTCGGATCCTCCTAATAAAGCATTTCACCCGATAAACAACCTCATACTTTAGGGGGCAACTGTTATAGACATTTTTGTGCCTTACAGCTCTAAGCATGAAATGTCCATAAACCAAGGGCTCCTAAGTCCCTAAAAGTGTTGTTCTAACTCCCAAAGAAACAAGGTCAACAAAATACAGCTTCTCCCAGAAGTTCTCCACCAGAAACTGCTCAGAACTAGTCAAATCAGGATCATTTCAGCTGCTCCACTAGCCAAGTGCGTTGCATAGCACCTAAATCCACTAGCTAGGTGCATTGCAACGCACCTAAATGCACTACCAGGGTGCGTTGAGCGGGAAATGACAAGTGGCAGAGTTATTCCACGAGGTGGAGAGACAATGGAAGCTTCCAGAATCTTCTCTAATGACACTTGCCTCACTGAATTCGACCAAGGATGAGTAAGAGGCTCTCAGTCTCCAAGTGGAAGCAAGAACTGACAGAGAGAAGCCACTAATCAATTCATGAGCTGACTCATCCTCCTTGCATACATCTATATATGGATCCCTCATCCCAGAGATCCAGAGGCTAGAATCTTGCACATTGTAAGGAATTGCTGTTGGTTTTGAGATACATATCAGAGAATTGGGTGATCTATGCTTTGTTGGGGTTGAAGAAGGGACTTCTTTGCTGGGAGGTTGATGCTGGGTCAGGAATCATCGGTTGTAACTCCTCCTGGATCTTCTTGTATATCAATAAAACTATTTGAGTTTCTTATCCATGCTTGTGTTTCATTGATGTTTGTTGCATTTGTATGGTTAACTTAAATCTGATCCTAAGTTATTTATGAATATAAGCCAATGTCTTTGTATAGTTTCTTCCTCCTGTGATCTTGTAGGTACTTGGTGAAGCTGGGCAAGCAAGGGAGCAGGTAGCTGGAAGCTGTCAAAGAGGAGAGAGATTGGATCAAAGGACTAGCGCAAGACACAGGTTGGTTCATCCTATTCCTCTTCGTTTATAGTTCATAAAGAAGAATACAAAAGTAGTTTTCTCTGTTTGTTTCTAAGGTTGCTATCACAGCTTAGTGGGATAGAGCAGATCTAGATAGACACTTTTCCCGATAACAAGTATGAAGCTCTGCTTTTAGGCCAAAAACTCCTCAAATCTCTAGGAGCTACAAAAGTGTCTATTTTAGGAGACTCTGATTTAATCATACAACAGATGACAGGCAATTTTGTAACCAATGACAACAGAATGAGAGCCTATAGAATTGCAGCTACTAATATACTCTAGGCATTCACTGAATTCAAGCTTGACAAGATTTCCAGAAATCACAACATTCATGCACACAGCCTAGCCACCTTTGCTAGTACATGCAAGCTTCCTTTTGACCCAAACCATCACTTCACAGCTGAAATAAAACATAGGCCCGCTATCCCAAATAACGTTAAAGATTGGCAAGTATTCGAAAATGATGCCCAGATTAATAATTTCCTCACCCTTGAGCATGAGTTTTTGAATATTAACATCGACATGGATGCTATGAATGGCTCCCAACACCAAACAAATGAAAATCAGCAAGATATAATGGCTGCAATAGTCAAGCAAATCCTGAAACCAACCATTTTTTACAAAGAAAACATAGAACAGCTGAAACAAATACACTTGGAAGATATAGCCAAAACAGAGGCAGACATCATTGACTTAAAGGATAACTTTCTGCCTGCTGGCCTAACCCCATTAGAAGACATTTTTGATGCTAATGATGTTCCCAAAATGCCAAAATTGCAGCCTATAAACACTGATATAGAGGAACACAACATTGGGACAGCAGAAAAGCCAAAAATGATCAAATTGTCTAAAAATTTACCACCTGATCAAAAACCCAAGTATATTGACTTATTCAAAGAGTTCCAAGATGTATTTGCTTGGAGCTATGAGGATTTGAAATCCTATGACACCTCGGTGATTCAACACACCATTCCTTTAAAACCAAACCAAAAACCCTTCAAACAAAAACTTAGAAGAATTAACCCTATGCTTCTTCCCCCGATTGAGAAGGAAGTAAAGAGGATGTTTGAAGCAAGCATCATAGCACCTATCAGATTCTCTGAATGGGTGTCCAATCTTGTTCCTACGAGGAAAAAGACAGGAGAAATCAGACTTTGTGTAGATCTCGGAAATTTAAATCAAGTCTCCCTAAAAGACCATTACCCTTTGCCTAAAATGGACCACATCTTGCAAAGAGTAGTGGGATCATCTAGAATCTCTTTGCTAGATGGTTTTTCAGGTTTCAACTAAATACTTGTTCACCCAGACGACCAAGACAAAACAGCTTTTACTACACCTTGGGGAACATTCAAATATGTAAAGATGCCATTCGGTCTTAAAAACGCTGGTGCTATCTTTCAACGTGCAATGGATATTGCTTTCGCCAAAGAAATACATGACTTCCTAGTTGTTTACCTTGATGACTTAACCCCATTTTCCAAATTTGATGAAGAACACCTCAAGCATCTCAGGCAAATTTTCATGGCATGTAGGAAATATGGCATTTCCTTGAACCCCAAGAAGTCTCTGTTTGGCCTTGAAGAAGGCAAATTACTTGGCCACATCATATCAAAGGATGGGATCAGAATTGATCCCGAAAGAATACAAGCCATCCTCCAAATCCCATTTCCAAGAAACATTAAAGAGCTACAAGCATTCCTTGGGAAAATCAACTTCTTGAGAAGATTTATTCCAAATCTAGCTGAGCTGATAAGATTGTTAAGCAACATGTTAAAGAAGGATGCCAAGGTAAAATGGTCTCTTGAAACCAAGCAAGCATTTGAGAGTATCAAATCAGCCTTAACACAAACCCCTGTCCTAACTAGCCCACAGTTTGACAAAGATTTTATCATATTTTCGTTTGCATCTGATCACACTATAGCAGCTGTCCTGCTACAAAAGGATGAACAGGGAGCTGAAAAACCAATCGCTTTTTTCAGCCGAGCCTTAAGAGATGCCCCTTTGAAGTACCCAATAATGGAAAAACAGGCCTACGCACTTGTTAAGGCCATCAAGGATTTCAGAGTGTACATTTTATATTCACACGTGATTTCCTATGTCCCACATGCTTCTGTAAAAGACATATTGACCCAAGAGGGATTAGAAGGCAAAAGAGGCAAGTGGATTGCAAACATCCTTGAATATGACATAGAAATAAAACCAACCAAGCTGATAAAGGGACAAGGTTTAGCTAAACTGATGTCCGAAACAAATTTTCAAGCCTTAGAGATTAACCAGCTGGACAATGAACCGGAGCTGACGACTCCACAGATTAGTGAAATCTTTTTACAATCCCCATGGTACACTGACATATGCTTTGTATTGTTAAACCTGTGTGCTCCCCCAGGATTGTCCAGAACCAAGAAAATATTTTTGAAAATGAAGGCTTTAAATTTTTGTGTTATAGATGGTGCATTATTTTGGAGAAATCATGAAGGTATATTGCTTAATTGTTTAACCATGAATGAAACTAACAATGTCATGAAAGAATTCCATGCAGGTGATTGTGGAGGACATCTATATTGGAAGTCTACTGCTGATAAAATTTTAAGGGTTGGTTTCTATTGGCCCTCTCTTTTTGCAGATGTAAAGAAGTTTGCCATGTCATGTCACAAATGCCAAATTTTTGAGGGTAAGAGAAAGCTGTTACCCCTGCCCCTTAAACCCATCTCAACCGAGCAACCTTTTCAACAATGGGGTCTTGACTTCATTGGATAAATCCATCCCTCTTCCTCAGGCCAGCACAAATGGATCCTAACAGCCACCGACTATTTCACTAAGTGGGTTGAAGCCATTCCCTGTAGACAAGCCAATGACACCATCATTATCCAATTCCTTGAGTGCAATATCCTTTCTAGATTTGGCTGCCCTGAGAAAATCATCACTGACAATGTCGCTGCCTTTAAGTCCAAAAGGATGATTAATTTTTGCCACAGATTTCATATTACCTTGGGCCACTCCACAGCCTATTACCCTCAAGGTAATGGCTTGGCCGAATCATCTAACAAAAGCCTCATCAACATCATAAAGAAAATGCTGGAAGAAAACAAGAAGAACTGGCACAAAAAACTGGTAAATGCCCTATGGGCAGACAGACTTTCAAGCAAAAGATCAATTGGGATGAGCCCTTATGAGCTAGTATATGGCATGGAGGCTAGATTTCCTTCATCCCTGGGCACTCCTACTATCAAGCTGTTACAAGAGATTCAGGCTGAACCGAATGACATTCAAAGAAGAATCAATCAGACCATCCATCTGCAGCAAACCATAGAGCAAGTTTATGACAGAGCTCAAATTGTGCAAGAAAAGCTCAAAAAGATGTTTGATAAGAGAGCTAAGGTTGAGGATTTCAATGTTGGTGACAAAGTTCTAAGATGGGACTCAAGAAGGGAAGACAAGGGAAAACATGCCAAGTTTGATTTTCTATGGAGAGGTCCATTGGTTATTTCTGCTGTTTAGGGAAATAACACTTATTTTCTCAGATCTGTAGAGGATTGTTCTGCTGAAGAAGGCCCTGTTAATGGTCATATGCTGAAGAATTACCATGACCCCTTTTAAAGGGACACAATGTAGTTTTGTATATATCTTTGTACAGTCTTATTTGTATATATCAGCACTTTGTTTTCATTTTTATAAGCAAGCCGATTATTTAAAGAACAACAGTAAATTCTGTGAAGACGTAGCTGATGCAAGTGCCCCAGTTCTGAAAACTTTGTCTTTGCACCAATGCACAAAACAACAAAAGGAAAACTGTCACATTACAAGAAATTCAAGGTAGAAAAGAACTGTCTGCAATCAAAGGCATGTTCCAGCAACATTGTACATAATTATCCAGCACGCAGAAGAAAGCAGGCGATGCTGTACAGTGCACAGTAATTCAGTTGAGGAGGAGGTTGTTCAGATTCCAAAGTTTCATATTTTCAGCAGCCAGAACAAAGAAGTGTTTCCAGTCTACAACAACAAATAGAAAATCAAGGCAGTCTGACCTGCTGTTCTTGACTTTTCACAAGGAAAAGCCATCCCCAA
The DNA here is from genome assembly GCA_031772625.1 of Pinus tabuliformis. Classification (NCBI taxonomy): domain Eukaryota; kingdom Viridiplantae; phylum Streptophyta; class Pinopsida; order Pinales; family Pinaceae; genus Pinus; species Pinus tabuliformis. The sequence continues at coordinate 811,732,473 of CM062815.1, read as the reverse complement.
GTGGAGCCACTGTTAGCCTCCTGTTGCAACAGGGTATCATCTTTCATGATTGACATTTTTACATGCCAAATATGTCATACTCTGCAGGTTGCAGTGTTCCATATTTCCATGAGGTGCCATGAAGTATGCTTAGTCCAAATGCACTGCTGTATTCCATTTTTGATGAGTTGTTCCAGTTTTGAAGAGCTTTCATTTAAGGGAGGTCCAAACAGTCTAATCTTGGTCTCCCTAGGTTTCAATTTCCTGTTTTAGAATATAGAGAATGCATCTGACCAAACAGTTTAATCTTGGCAGATCTGTAGATAGGTAGAGAATCAAAGGGACCCAACTGTTTAATCTGGGCCCTGGCAGAAATAAGTGTAGATTTAGATAGGAAACATTCAAAAGAAAAATTGTAAATCTGGGTCTGCAAGTCTAAGTGCACCCAAACCAAAAAGAAGAAAAAATGTTAGGAGAGTAGGCTGGGTAGGTAGCTGTGTGGTTGCAGAATGGTGATTTATGATAAATTTTGTGTTTTGAAGTGTTATATCTTTACAGATCACAGTGCAGGCAGTTTTCATGCAAAGGAGCTCAAAGGTGGACATTACTAACTCCCCCTTATTCTAATTCCCCAAGTCACTTACTAATTTCCCAAAGAGTCAAGATCTGCTTGATTCCTCTTAGTTTCATCATCCTCCATATTAGTTGCCTTGGTGAAGATCTGCTTCACTCAAGGATTTTATTTCTTTTCAAACTCTTTTCCCTAAAATTAGCCTAAGGTCCCTGACCTTGGCGCCTGCTCATCATCTCCATATTAACTACTAACTCTAGTATACAACTCCCTATCAGTATTCCCCCTTCCCCTACTACAAATTTGTATACAAAATTCCCCTATGTAAATATCCCCTCCCTGGCAATATAGCCATATTCTTTACAAGTCCAGGAAAAAATGGTCCATCTAGGGCTGTTTTTAGCCCATCCAAGTCATAACAGGAGTTAGATGATACCTGGTCATGCTAACAACCTCTCCCCTAGCCCTAAAAACCCTCAAAAACCCTCTTTCCGCCCCTAAACCAAATTTTTGTGCATAATTCTTTAAAACCCACGCGCAAAAAACCATGCTTTACCCCTTATCCCTAAGCCCCAATTGTAAGTCCATTAACCGCACTCATTTTAAACCCATAAAACCCCTTTCCCTAATTCTAAACCCCCGCACGCATTATTAAAAATGGGATATTCCCTGTATATTCCCCTGCCCTAACCCTCCGTTTCTTTGTCCGCCCCGCCAGTTGTTAGATCTGGCCCGTCCCAGATCTACGATGGGCGGGCCTTTTCGTGCGCCAACTGCCCGAGCTTTAGCATCCGGGAGTTCGGCAGTTTTGCCGCCGTACTCCCACCACGTGTCAAGCTTTGGGGTGTGGCGAAGCCCCCCCCCCCCCCCCCCCAAAACCGCCCAGGCACTAAGGCGGTGCGCCCAAAACCGCTTACCGCCCTCCCCTGTGACGTAAGCCCCATGTCACTTGCCGTGTCACTCCCCCTGCCCAGTCACCATGACGCATCATCCGCCTGCGTGGCCCCCTACCACCGAGTCACCAGCCATGTGGCCTCCTACCACCGTACATGCCACGTCACCATCCGTACATGATGACGTCACCCGTTGACGTCATACCGCCACGTCATCATGCTGACGTCATTGCTGATGTCACCCACCGTACAACGTCCCGTCATGCTGATGTCATCAACACTTTTTTGGCGCGAAGGAGAAAAAATTGCACTTCGGAGCCCCGAAATCAGTTTCTGAGGCAGTTTTTGATGAGCGAATCGCTCATCGCTAGATTTTTTAGGCCAGAATTGGGAATCTTTAGGGAATCTTTTCATTTTGCAGCCCCCAGGAAGCCCGAAAGACGTCGAATGAACCATTTTTCTTCGTGAAGCACTCAGAAAGGAGCAGAAAACAATTTTGAAGGAAACAGAGGCTGAATAGCGGCCATTAATTTGTGATTAGACCCACAACACGTCAGAACAACATTAGTTTATTGCCAAAGAGTATCAGAGGAAGAAGAAGAGCCAAAGAGTATCAACCGAAGATTTTTTAGGGGCTCGAAGCACCTGAACATTGATGAGCCCCCCAGAAAGTCAAATCAAGAGGTGTAAGCCCATCCTTGCCCTCAAATCACAGTTAAAGCTTTAAATGCAGACATACAACAAAAAATCAGAAACCCATACACATTTATTGCAGAAAACACTGCACCAAGCCGCCAAGGACTACATCATTTACTCAGTTTTAATACTGCAGCCCTGAGCGCAACCCAGGATATTTTTTTGCATTTATTTCTGGATAGGATTAGGTTAAGTAATCATCTTTTTTTCAGACCTGTTTAGGTCAAGTTGTAATAAAAGCAGTTGTAGAGAGTTTTTCCCTATATATACCGCCCTCTACATTGTTTCAAGGGTTGGTTAATTGAGAATTTTGACTAGAGACTCGCATTGTATACCTGAGTTTTTCTATAATCAAAGACTGCTGAAAGCCTGGAGAGAAAACTCACTGTTGTAAATGAATGTTTTTGGAGATATGAAGATGGAATTCTTGTGCTGCAGCCTGAAGCAATAAGTGCATCTTACCTCTGTTTATTGTTTACCACTATCTAAATAACAGAAAGAAAGAATAGCCTAGAATTAGTTTAAATACTCTCTATGCTCAATTTCTGCTATTTCTTTATGTTTTCCTCTGAATGAATTGGTTATGAATATGAATTCCTCCTGGCTCATGTTTACCCCGATTCACTTGTGTTGGCCAATTATCTAGGGATTCTTCACCGCCCCTAGGTAGAGCTCTGTTACCTCCATCTGTTAAGCTGATTGAGAGATTCTTAACTGCCTCTCAATACTTAGCATTTCATTCCATCACCTAAAACTAAAACATTGTTTCATGCGCAGCTATCTTGCTCCATTTTCCCTCTGTTGTGACCAAGAAAAAACGCAGCAACAGTCCCCCTCCTCGACTCCTCGCCCAATGGTTTGAAACTTCCAGACTATGCCTTGCCTCTCTGTCTGAAAACACCAATTTTCCTACCAAAAACAAAACAAAAACCCTCTGGACTCAAGACCTAGCCTAAAATCCTTTTCAACAAAGCTAAATCTAAAAGAGAGAGCCCTCTCTGATTGCAGGTTGGCTAGAACCTACAGTCCAAAGTTGGTCTGTGGTTACCTCGGCCGTATCCTTTTCCGGAGCTTAAGGACAACCTGAGTGATAACAGAGCTATAACTCCATGATGGCCCTTTTTTAACAAGTTTTCCATCCTATGTGAGCTGATGATAGAGGGAGCTCCCGCCTGGAGTCCACAGAGGGTATGTGTGTAGTTGTTCTGCTTAAAGCTCATATATAACTCCTGGAAATCCATTGTGATTGGCCCAAGTGTGCGAAGCCATTCAGCACCGAGGACAATTTCGCACCCTCCCATGTGTATGGCAAACATGTGGGTCTTCAACTATAATCCCCCATTTGAAGTTTGACATTTTCACAGTGGCCATCACATTTCATTGTTCCCCCATCCGCAATTTGGACTTGTAAGTTATAAACTACTTGTACAAAACAATGCACTACTTCTGCGACTCTTTGATGGATAAAATTATGTGTACTTCCACTATCAATCAGGACTACTACTGGGCGATGCTTAATAAAACCTCTGATTTTGAGAGTTTTAGGTGAAGAAATCCCTGCCAAAGCATGTGGCGAAATAACTGGTTCATCAACGACATTGTCCTTCTGGTTGTCCTCATCTTCCTCTTCAGGTTCCTAAAGTGGTGGAGCTTCCTCCGATGAGTTGTGATCAATAGCATCAATTTGAAAGAATTTTGGTTCCTTGCATTTATGACCGGGGGAGTATTTTTCATCACAGTAGTAACATAATCCCTGCTTTCTTCTTTCTGCCATTTCTGTAGGTGACACCTTTTGAACCTTAAGGGTTTGGGTAGTGTTGTGAGCCTGTGGGGGGTGACCCTTGGAGGTGAAATTTGGGCATTACACTGGGCCGCTAACGCACATTCAACTTTATGAGCTACCTTGCAAGCTTCTGACCATGTGGGAGGGTGGTGCAATCAGACGTGAGCTTGTATGGCCTCTTTAAGACCACTGATAAAACATTCCGTTTAGAACTCATCTTGGAGACCCATAGTGCGGAAAGCTAAGGCTTCAAAGGCTGTAATATATTCATCCACTGTGCCAGTCTGTCAGAGCTTAGTGAGACAACCCAAAAAAGCAGAGTCATAGTCAAAGCACTCTATAAGAGCTTTTTTGAAGGTGTCCCAGGTCAAGGGCCTTCCATTGCAATGTTGATGCCATTGCCACCATTGCCATCTTTAATTTTCAAAGTACATGCTCCCCACCATAAGCTAAGTTTCATTATCCAAGATGTAATTCAGATTGAAATATTGCTCCATTTGTGCTATCCATGTTGCCGGGTGAGAACCATCAAATTTATGCATATCCAGCTTGGGTGGTCGCGAACAAGATTGTTGGTGGGTGCCCCAAAGGTGAAGAGAGTGGCTAGACTCACCCTCACTATGTTCATTGCCAATATATGCCTCCTCGCGGGCTTCCACCTTGCCCTTAGAGAGTGTGTTAGTTATTTTTGCTAGCTAATCGTGGATGTCTTTCAAGGATTGTTCAAGTTTGTCGATCTTCTCATTGGCCATAGCTTGAGCTCTAGTTTCTACCATGCACCGATCTGATGTACTTGAAATTTGGGACTGCCCGAATTTTTTTTGGTACTAATAATTGAATGGTACCACCTTGCTCAACTCGTCGTCCTGATTCTTATGGGCTAGGTCACTAATAAGTGCCCCAGTTTTTTTTTTTTTTTTGAAAACTCCTAACGAATCCCCGAAATGTTAATGCTGCCAAAAGTCCTACGAAAATCATGCCTTGGTATAGGAACCCACACAACTACTCAGATCTGGATGATGGATCTGGTGGACCTGAGAGATCTGAATGGCTGATCGGATAGATCTGAGCAGCAAAACAGATTGCTACTATGGATTTGATGGATGTAATAGATCTGAATGGCTGTTTTGTAAAATCTAAATTGCAGGACTGATTTCTGCTGCTGCTGCAAAACCCCACTTGCAAGATCTGATCTGGTAGAGATTATGCATGATCCAGAGATAGAAAAGGGAACTATGGTCTCGAGGAGTGTCAGGTGCTACAAATCACAATATACATAAGGGTCTGGTAGTAGTACTCGGCCCAATTTTTCAGGGCACTAACCAAGGAGGATCAACCGTACCCTTAGCCGTACAACCCAACTACCCTATCGTACGGGTAGTAATCTCTTTGAGTGTTGTTCTCGGTGTACTGTAGCAGCAAGACTATCGACGGTTTATCTATGGTGAGGTGAGGTTTCAAGGGAGCTAGGGGGCTTCCGATATACCAAAGGGTACTTGGAAGACAGTCTGTGCGTGGTTCTATCTAATGCGCTACTACTTGAAGGGGTACTGATGAGCCCCAATTTTTGGTACAATTTGGGCTCATTTGGCCTACTTGCTTTGCTCAAACCATTCATTTTTTATTGCTTATGCATTCATTTCTTGGTTTATTCGTGTTGTTTGTAGGAAGAAGGGTAGGCATTCTATCTACGTGACTAATACATGATGATTTCAGGTTTTTGGCATTAAAAGGGAGCAAAGACCATGATAAAGGAGACAAGGAGACAGTAAGGTGGCACTGCTGGTTTTTAGGAGAGGATGTCCACAGTCTTGGGGACCTTCCTCGTGATTCCCACCATAGCTCCGAGCTCCAACAATTCTCCCCATCGAGCTTAGAGGCAGCCAACTGTTCTACAGGAACAGCAGTTACAACTGTTCTACAAGATCAGCAGTTTAACCTTCAATTGGACAGCCGAGCTCCACAAATCGAGGAAACCTGTTGGACTATCATTTTTCATAAATACTGAGGCCGTAGCCTTTGATAGGGGCTTTTTGAACTTTTGCATTACTCTTGTAATATGGAAGTACGAGCTACAGCTCGGTGTTGGTTCTTTTTGTAAGCCAGTTTTGGCATGACATCAGATTTTTGGTTATGAATAAAGGCAGGCAGATTTTGATCTCATTCTGAGTTTCTAAGGGAGCTATAGCTCTCAGGTTAGGGCCCAACCTGAGAGAAATAGATCTCCTCGGTGTTGTGATGTTATTTGCCTTTCGTTCCAGCACTTCGTTCTTTACTTTGACATGCAATTCGAATTTACAGTCTGTTGATTTAGTTTTTTTTATGAGATTGAATAGGATTAGTTTATGGTGAATTTGCTTCCAGTTGCTTAGGTTAGAAGAGGATAGCTATAATTCATTGGAGCTCCAGAAAAAGGTTGTTAGAGATCACTGCCATCTCTGCTTAGGGATTGGGGTGCAGTCCATATCAACCACCAAAAAGAAGTGCAGTTCTTCTCACGTTCATGCAAGCTGCAACAGTTACTTTAGTCGTAGATCCATCCATGCACTTTGGGGCTTGATCACTACTTCTTCATTCCACTTCCATGCACGAGTTTCTTTCACAAATTGCACTGCTGTTCATTGGTTCAAAATAGCACAGTTAACATAGGTTAAAGAGTTCTGGTTTTTGGTGACATTCATAGCCAATTTGTTTCATCTACACTGCTCCACACCATTCCATTACCTTCCTCGTCTTTTCAACCACACCTGAAGCCACTAAACCGACCTCTGTTCAGCTCGTTTACCTTCTAGCTCTACCATTACTCACATAGCTCCATTTACTTAACCTTTCGTTGATCCCAACCTTCCAGCCATCAACCCACTGCATGCACTCTTCCTCCATCTGACTTCTCTGCTTCTGAGCCATCACCAGTTCCATCTCCATCTCACCTATCCTCCCACACCACTCCAACACTTCACCATCTCCCAAAACTCCCACGGTCGAACATCCTGTAGAATTGCACAGACTTCCTGTAGAATCCCTGAGTTTCCTGTAGGATCCCCTGCAGACTTCCTGTAGAAGCCTGCAAACTCGGTTGCTGAGCATCCGAACATGGTAGACTTCTGTGGACTGATGCTAGAGACCCTCTGGGACCTCCCCTAGCTATCCTGACCTTGCCCATGCTTTCCTTCCATTCAAACCGCTCCTGCACAACCAAACCCTAATCAAAAGCATCATCACAATAAATCCAACCACTTAATGAAAAAATACAAAAACATGTCTTTTCATATGCAAGTAGCTTAGATGCATGTATTTCAGCTCACTGCAAGTAATGGCATTATTGGTAGTAGTTTCATTCACATTTTTGCATTGTAAGGGCCTAGCTAGTCAAATTAGGGTTTACTAGGGTTTTCATGCTTTGTTGGCTTTCAGTTTCTTTCTGCAAATAGACTAGTCTCCTTTGAGTTAGCTTTCGTCCATCATTCATAAAGCTTCTTCTGTGAGCATATAGAAGTTGGCTTGAGCCCTAGCGGACTTGTGCCAGCTGACCAAGTGACCACTGCGACAAGAGCTAATACTTGTGCATACAGCACCGTCGCTTCCAAGTTTGTACGAACTACCGGGTTGATAAAATTAGAGATAGGAAGCTCCAGGAGTTGTAGCATTATTGCTACAATACTGGAGCCCACCATCTTTTTGGCGTCGTTGCCGGGGAAGCGTCAAAGTATTAGTAATTGTTGCTTTTCTTCTACTTTCTTATTCTCGCCTTGTGCTAAGTAGTTTACTTCATTTCCATTCTGCAAAAGTAGCATAGACATTTCCTGCTTTCATAGATTAGCATTTCCTGCTTTCATAGATTAGCATTTCCTGCTTTCATAGATTAGCATTTCCTTTCTGCAAGCATAGAATAGCATTTCCATTCTTGCAATTTCATTTGAGCAAAGTAGATTAGTTCTTTCCTGCTTTCAGTTTAATTCTGCATCTTTCATAGTTAGTTGTAGATCAATCTGTTTCAGTTTTGCAGGTACCAAAAGAAAAGCAAAGCAAAAACAATCAAAAGAAAAAGAAAGTCTTTTCCATTTCATGCCTCGTAGGAACCGAGATAGATCAGGCAAATTCCTACCAAACACCCCCACCACATCACTGAGTCACCCTTCTCTCTTCTTTGGTGACAGTGACCCAGAGGAACCTATAGGTGAACATCCTGAGATATACAAAGATCCTATAGTAGAAGAAGAGTTAACGACCACTCCATCTGAAGCTATGGCTGACAATAGAAGAGAAGATGAGAGAATAGAAGGTGCCTTCCCCATCCGAGAGACCAATGGAGAGATGAAAATGAAGAACATTAGCCCCTCCGCCTTACCTCACTTCCATGCGCTGACTACTGAAGATCCAGATACCTTCCTGTTTGAGTTTGCTGTCCTTTGTAGAACCTATGACTACACTGAAGATGAGCAGAAGCTGAAACTTTTGCCTTCCACTCTTAAGGATGCAGCATTACGCTGGTTCATGGGCTTACCTGGGAATAGTATCACCACTTGGGCTCAGATGCAACAAGCTTTCAATACCAAGTACCGGGATTACTGTAGGTCCAAGGAAACAAAGGGGGAAATCTTTCGGATGACCATGGGAAATGATGAGTCCTTAGAGGATTATGAGGAGAGGTTCCAACTAAGCTATAAGCGGGCCAGGTGCACACTTGACCCTGAATCCCTCAAGTTGGTCCTGCTCCGAGGAGTCCCTGAAGACCTCTTAGATACCCTTCACATGTTAGCTGGGGGGGACATTTACCAACTGCCTTATGAGGACATCAAGACTGTGTTTAGAAACCACTCCAGTGCAGCTCGGAAACAAGGTAGAGGAAACCACCTCTCAACTAGTGTCCCTTTCTCCAAACATGAGCTTGCAAATCAATTAGAAGATCTTAAGAGTGAGGTGAGATAGACCATTGTTATGCAGCTTGACACATTCAAGATTCAGCAAAAGAAAGAAGAAGCTGAGAGAGCCTTGGCTGTCTTCTGCCCTAGGTGCACAAGGAGACACCCTAAGAACAAATGTCCATTGCATTCGGTTGAAGTGTGTTTCGTTTGTGAGGAGGACCATCCCACAAACCAGTGTCCAACCTTACCTGGGTTTAAAGCCATGTACCAAGGGACAGAAGCTCCCACAGAACCTCTCTATTACCTCAACCAAAGGAGGCCACAAGGATCTAGACCTTATCAGCAGGGGATGCAAGGGGCATTTCAAGCTTATTACAGCCCCAACCAATCGACTCCTATGCCTTCCTAGGGTCCCCTTGCTCATCCTTCATGGTCCATGCCTCCTCCATGGTCTTATCCACCTCAGTACCCCACTCAACCTACTTCTCATTCATATCACTCACATGCCCAGCCACAGCCTCAATGGAATGCACCTCAGTCGGGGTGGAAGCCCCAATACAACACTCCTCCTGCCATCTTGCCTCCACCACCAGTTCAACCTAAGCCATTACCTCCTGCTCCTCCAAGGCAACCTCAAATGCCTGCTCAACCGAACCCGAACCCCAACAATAGACAGGCCCAGCAGGTATACACTGGGGAAACCTCATGCCCTACCTATGCTGTGGAGATCCAGGAGATCAATCTTCGATCTGGAAAGACTCTACCAGATCGCCAACCTCCTCCCCCAGAGGATGAGGAAGATAAACAGGAAAGTGAACCGAAGGTTATTCCACCCTTTCCTGAGAGACTAACAGCCACCACACAACCCAACCTAGAGGAGGATGAGCTTCTGGGTGAGCTTAAGCAGTTGTGTGTAAAAATACCACTTCTTCAAGCCATAAAGGATGTGCCAATATGCAACAAACTGGTTAAGGAGAAGTGTTTCAAACACCCAGGCAGACGGAAGAAAGATGCTTCAACTATCAATGTCATAGGACAACTGTCTGACCTTATGTTAGGACAAGTCATCTGCCCAAAGTACCTAGATCCTGGAAGTCCTGTAGTAGATGTCCACATCAATGGCACCATTATACCTCACACCTTGATTGATCTGGGGGCTGCCATTAATGTGATGACCAGGGATACCATGCTTAAACTCAATCTTCAGGGTTCCTTGAGGAAGACCTCGACCGTACTGCAATTAGCAGATCGCTCCATCGTGACTCCCGAAGGGATTGTGGAGGATGTCTTGGTCTCTATTGACTCTTGGGAATACCCTGCAGACTTCCTGGTTCTGCAACCAAAGGCAAAGCTTACTGGATATCCTCTCATTTTGGGAAGGCCTTGGTTAGCTACTGCAGATGCTTACATAAGTTGTCGTGCAGGAAACATGACCATCAAGAATGGTCCCATGTCCAAGCAGCTAGTCCTATACCCTCCTGCCCAACCCTCCTTAGAGCATGACTTACCACTCTGGTTGGAAGAAGGAGAGGAAGACGAGGTGTACTCAGCACCTCTGTGCACCTTAGATACCACTAGAAGAGACCCCTTGTTAGTGTTGGTCTTGAAAGCCCTCCATCAGTGATCAAAGCTCTTTGCATTTTCATTAGTAGGTGTCTCATCAGTGTCAAATTTTGCATCCCGTTAGGCATGCCATAACCCTGATGGAGGAGCTTGTCAATTCATACCCCTCTTGGCTTTGCTGGATCAGTTCATATCAGTCATTGAGTTTTTCAAGCTTGTCTTGATGTGTCTTAATGTAAAAATTATAGGTCTAGGTTTTTGGTCATTTGTCTCTGCAAGGTCATGTCTCTGAAAATCCTTGAGTCCCCAGCAAGCCAGAGGGAGGATGGTAAACATGTTCCTTTGATATTTTCATCATATACAGTTCATTTCTAACCTTGGATTTAAAAACTCTGTTTTTAAAGCCAAGGTCATGATAAATTTTGTAAAAAGAATAAATTTCCAAAAAGATTTCAAAAAGGCAGCAATAACCCTGGTCCCCTTGCCACAGTCCTTCAGATGATCTACCTGCAAAAAGAATCAAGTCAAAGCACTCAAAAAGTCAACTTCAGGATAAAGGAAACCAAAAAATCAGTGTTTTAAAAAAGTGTCAAAATAGACTTTATAAAGTGGGTTTATGGATGAAATTTTTTCAAATGAAGATTATAAAAGGTCATATTCCCTCCTTTCACTCTCATTGTGCATTTCAAAGCTTGCAAGAGAGGTTGTGAGAGAGTGATTGGAGAAAGGGCGAAATTACAGTGATTTCGGGCAGTTTGGAGGTGCGCGACCCGTTCAAGGAGGTGCGCGACCTGTTGGGCGGTGCGCGACCCGTCCAGACCCTTCCCGCAGTGCAAATTTACTACGGGCGCGACCCGTTCAGCTGTTTGCATTCAAACTTCAAACAAATTCCTCAATTTCCCTTCAACTCTTCTCAATCGGTCGAGGTAGGCTCTTTATGCATGGTTTTCAAGATTGGTGGTGAATGTAAGGTTGTGTGTTATGATTCTAACCTCAAAAAATTGCAAATGAATGGATTGATATGGCTGCAATGTTCATGCCCAAATGGTGTTAGGGTTTATGATGTTTCAAGTTGTTTTTTCCCTTTGGTTGATTTCCTTTCCCTTTCCTTTTACCCACACTCATATACACTTTCTTTTTCTCATGATTATTTTATCAATGACATACAAATCCCCTTCCCATCCCTAAATCACTAAAACTACAAACCCTACCCCTCTCCCAAAGTATCAAAAACAAAACAAAGTGAAACCCTAAATCCCCTCTACCATATACATGTAAAAAGCAAAGAAAAGATTCATGTGAAAACAGTAGCCAATATTGGTGAATATATCAGCAAATTTTGTATATGGTTTCCCTATTTCCCTATGGATACATATATGCATATGTGCTCATGTTCACTTATATGTATGTTTTTCCCATATGTAAAACTCTTTGCAAATGATTTCCCTTATAAAAATGTGTTCCTATATGAATATGATTTGCAAAGCTTACCTTACAAACTCCCTGTTGTTGTTATATATTCCCATTCCTTGTTAAAAAATTCCCTCCCCTAACATTTCCCTCATGTTTGGTTCCCCTTGAAACAGCATAGATTTCAGCACTTTTGCAGGCAGAGACAGCAGTTTAGTTTGTCCACTTTGCTCCACAACCATGTCAGAAACCGAAACTTATGAGCAAAGTGATGACCATTCATCATCTACAGAGGTTGAGGAACAGAGGAGGCCTCGTAGAGGAGGTAAGGGAGGACATCATAAGCGGGAAGAGCCTACTTCTTTGGCAGAATTACAGGCCTGTCCTTTAGCAGTGAATTGCTTCCAGTACATGTCTTGCTATCAGTTTTGTGAGAGGATCTCTCAGATTCAGCATCATAGAGAGTTGGCCCGCTTGTTTGTCTTACACCTCCATGATGGACATGTCACTCTTGCAGGGGTGAACTTCACATTGACACCTGAGGTGATCTCAGAGGCTACAGGGATACCAAATGTGGGTGAGGTGTGGCCTAAGCGCAGATTACTTGATTTTGTTCACTTTGAGCCCTATGTACGGCCATCATTTGTGAGACTGTTGACGGGTGTTTTCCCATTCAGATTTCTCCAGAGCGAGTATGCTCCCCTCATGAGACTTATCATGCATTATTTTACCTGTGAGGGCAGATTTTCACAGGTGTATTCATATCACATTCGCCTGTTGATGCATTTCACCCGGGTGAGGATGATGAACCTCCCGGTCTTCTTGTTTCATAACATTCAGAGGATGGTGCCCATGTTGTAGAGGAAAACCCCGGCTCAGCAGTATAGGAGCCTTTGTCACTATGGTTTGATCCAGCTCATAGTCTCTCATCAGTTGACTCAGCAGGGCATCTCATGGGAGGAGTTCATCTCCCGTGAGTTTTTCACAGTGCCACCTCAGCCACATCAGGAGGCCATTCATGAGGAGGGTGGGCCATCTCAGCAGCCTGATGCTCCCGTCACCCGACATGTCAGCTCCACTCCTTTGGTCACCTATCAGAAAGGCCCAAGGGCCTTATTTGCAGCAGCTAGGCGAGTACTATCTCCACAGCAGGTGGAAGGGGTCTCGCCTTCATCTTCAGCTCAGCGACTGTTATCTCCACATCAGGTGGAAGGGGCCTCGCTCTCTTCACCAGCACAGGTACTACAGAGGGGCAAAGAGACCATGATTCATGAGGATCCGGTGATTGATATTTAGGTCAGTTCTCCTAGCCAAGGGGCGAAGGAGATCATTCAGCATCTTAGGGCTGAAAATGATGTTTTACAGAGGAGACTTGAGGGTGCTCAATGGAATATTACTTACCTGGAGCAGCGGAAAAAACAATTGGAGGATGAGAAAGCGCTTGATGAGCTATGGAGGATTCGTAGCGACCGAGTCTTAAACCGTAGAAGACCCGGTGATCCATTGCCTGCTGACCGGGAGTCATTGCTCATTCAGGAGAATGCTCACATGGAGAGGATGTTGGCTAAGGCAAACCAAGAGAAAAAGCTGTTGAGAAACATGAAGAATCACTATTGGGCGAGGATGCATGTATGCAAGGCCAAAATGAAAATGTTCCAAAGGAGGTTGACCGAGGCACTAAAACGGAGAAGAAGGCCAAACCCACTCCGTATCTTGGCTGAGGCATCCCTCAAGGATCATGGCACTCATTAGCATCAGCTACAACACAAATCCCAAATTTTTTTGAGAATTATGGGTAATTTTGGTATTTTTGGGAAATTTACAGGTTTTGGCTTCTCAACGGGTCTCACCCCCGGTGAGACCCTTTGTCATCGTAGCTCCGTTTTGCAAAAACTCAACATTTTTGGATTTTTCATGCAAATTTACACATGCCTATGGATGTACTTGAGTTTTTATGGAGTTTTGGACCTCCAAAAGGTCAAAATACAGCCAAATTTTGACTTTCTGCCCATTTTTTGAGCTGCAGAAGTAGTCTTGGGAGAATTGAATTTTGACTAGGCAAATGACCTCAAAATCAAAAATTTCCAGTTGGGTTGGAAAGTAGACTCAGAGACCTTTCCAACGAGCTATCCTGCACCTCATTCTGACACCGGGAAGGCCTCCAAACAAGGCTCCAAAGTGCACGACCCGTTGAGGAAGATGTGCACGACCCGTTGAGGGAACTTTGCCAGATTTGACCAGTTCAGCCCAGAAAACGCAGTTTAGCTCCAGTTTGACTTTCTGAGGTGGATGGTGATCCTCTTGACTGTACTTGTGGCACTTTTTGGATACTTTTACTCTTGTTTAACTCTTCTAGAAGATTCTTGCATGTAAAGGGTAAAAATTGAATGTATTAACTGGTTTCCAAGTTTATAGAGGCAAGTTGTTTTGACTGCCTATTTTATAGTGCTTAGTTTAGAAGTGGTTCAAAAAGCTCCTAGGATAGTGAGCTTGACCCATGGAGGCAGGGAAAGAGGTTAGATCATCTATATTATGTACTTTCTTGCTCATTTTCATGGTTGGACTCTTGAGGGAGAAGCTATCTTTGTATTATCACTTGTATCTCTGCAATTTTTGGCTTAGGAAGACCAGGGTTTTGCAGTCATCTTTGGGATTCTTGTGGACTCATGTGTTGATGGTGTGTTTCTCAATGTTTTTGTAAGCTTTTTTATGTGATTCATTTCCTTTCTTTGCTTCTGCTTATTGAACAAATGAAGTGTTAAAGTATGAATTCATGCTAGCCATGCTCTGCTTTTAAATTTGTTTAATTTCAATGTTTTCTACTGTCTAAAGGGAATTCAAAGTCATTGTTCGCTCTCTTTAGCTCCTCATATTTCATTCCTGATCATCCATCTCAAGTTAAGGCATCAATATTGTTTCCTACCTCGCCCCAAGGAACCCCCTGCAGAAACTGTGTCAAATCCCCGCACCCTAAATTGTAGCTCCTCAATTTGCCACCAAAAACCCCAAAAACCCCCAAATCAACCTTTATAATCAATTTAATAGCCTAATATCAGTGTCACCTTATTGGTCATCTCATCTATTGAAGATTTTGCGAGATAGACCGGAGAGAGCCTTCTCCTGCCCCGTAGGGCTAGCTACGAGGCTAAATGGTTTGATGTAGCCTTGAGGTTTACCTTTCTCAGCCTGAGGTGAAATTTCAAGCGCTAACACCCCCAACCGAGGATGACTTGATCGAGACCTTGATCCAGAATCCACCTTCCAGTGCACTACCCTTAGAGAAATTGGTGGAGGATGCCCAAGCTAGCACCTTAGTGGATCTTTGTACAACCAACCCTGTTACTCCCAGATTCAAGAATGTGGAGTTCGGCCCTAAGAAAGCATTAAAGATCAGCTCCTACCTATCTCCTTCCCAGGAAAAGGAGCTGTGTAGTCTGTTGGCCAACCACCTAGATGCTTTTGCTTGGAGCTATAAGTAAATGAAAGGAGTCCATCCTTCAGTCTGTACCCATCATATATACATCAAAGAGGATTGTAAACCGGTTAGGCAACCTCAGAGGAGAATGAATCCAGCCCTTAAGGACATTGTCAAGGAAGAATTGCAAAAATTGTTGCATGCCAGGTTCATCTACCCCATCTCAGATAGTGAATGGGTGTCCCCTCTAGTGTTGGTTCCTAAGAAAAATGGGAAATGGAGAATCTGTGTGGACTACCGAGAACTGAACAAAGCTACCAAGAAGGACCATTTCCCTCTACCTTTCATAGATCAAGTGTTGGATGGACTGGCAGGAAAGAAGTTCTTCTCTTTCCTGGATGGGTTTAGCGGGTACAACCAAATCCAAATCAGCCCGGAAGACCAAGATAAGACCACCTTCACTTGTCCTTGGGGTACCTGTGCCTACCGAGTCCTTCCCTTTGGGCTATGTAATGCTCCTGCTACCTTCCAGAGAGCTGTCTTGAGCATCTTCTCGGAGCTGGTCCATGATGCGGTAGAAATCTATATGGATGACTTTACTCCTTATGGGCCCAACTTCCAGGAAGCATTGTCCAACCTGGGAAAAGTCCTAACCAAATGCACCGAGATGAACTTGTCCCTTAGTCCTGAAAAATGTGAATTCCTAATGACTGAAGGGACCGTGCTAGGCCATACCATTTCTTGCCAAGGGTTGCAGGTGGATCCTAACAAAATTGCTCTCATCAAGAGGGTTCCACATCCTCAAAAGGTAAGGGATGTCCGGAGTTTCTTGGGATTAGCAGGATACTACCGGAGATTCATTAAAGATTTCAGCAAGCTAGCCTCACCATTGTTTGGCCTGTTGGAAAAATATGTGGAGTTTAATTGGACTGACGATTGTCAGAGGGCTTTAAATGAATTGAAGGAAAATTTGGTGTCAGCCCCAATCCTGAGAGGTCCAAACTGGGCCCTACCTTTCCACATCCACACTGATGCCTCAAACAAAGCCATAGGTGCAGCTTTAGGACAAGTTGAGCAAAAGCTTCCATATGCCATTTACTTTGTTAGCAAAAACTTGTCCAAAGCTGAGTTGAATTACACTGTAACCGAGAAGGAATTCTTGGCTGTGGTCCATGCACTGAACAAGTTCCGACATTATATTACTGGTTACCAGACCTTTGTACATACTGACCATGCTGCAATTAGATATTTAATGAATAAGCCTGATGTGAATGCTCGTATTATTAGATGGTTACTTTTATTGGAGCAGTTTGATTTGACCATTGTTGACAAACCAGGTAGAGAAAATGTTGTTGCTGACTTTTTATCTAGATTGGATTTGTCTGCAGATGAGGATGGAACAGTGGATGACCGGATGCCCGATGAACATCTGTTTGCTATTTCAGTACTCTCTCCATGGTTTGCTGATATAGAAAACTATCTTGTTTCAGCACAGTTCCCTCCGCACCTATCTTCCAGAGAGAAGAGCAGAATCATTAGAAAAAGTGCCTCATTTACTTGGAATGGGGGCAATCTGTTCAATCTTGGCCCCGATCAGATCTTAAGGCGTTGTGTAAGGAAGGAGGAAGTCTTTGATATCCTCCTCACTTGTCATGATGGGCCTTGTGGAGGACATTTTGCAGCAAAGAGAACTGCCTTCAAAATCTTGCAGGCAGGCTACTATTGGCCCACACTTCATCAAGATGTCAGAAGATATGTCATTCAGTGTGACCAATGCCAAAGAATGGGGAAACCGACCCAAAGGGATGAGATGTCTCTCCAACCTCAAGTGACTCTTGAGCCATTTGAGAAGTGGGGCATGGACTTTGTGGGCCCAATCAACCCCTCTTCGAGGCAAAGGACTTACATCATTGTGTGTACTGACTATTTGACAAAGTGGGCAGAGACCAAAGCAATCAAAGCAGCAACAGAAGAAAATGTGGCCGAGTTCCTAAGAGAAAACATCTTCTATAAGTTTGGCTATCCAAGAGAGCTGGTCACCGATCAAGGGAGCCAGTTCACCTCCAACCTAGTTGAAGATCTACTAGCCCATCACAAGATCAAGCATAGGAATTCCACCCCTTATCACCCCAAGCAAATGGGCAGGTGGAAGTCACCAATAGAGCATTAGAAGGGATCTTGACTAAGGTGGTGAGCAGCAGCAGAAAGGACTGGGCAGATCACCTGGTTGAAGCCACATGGGCTTACAACACCACTTGGAAGACCACCACCGGCTTCACACCGTATGAGCTGGTCTATGGGAAGAAAGCTTTGTTGTCCATTGAGTTTGAATACAACACTTTGAGGATGGCAGCTCAGCTGGACCTAGATCTCAGCCATGCACAACAAGAAAGGCTACTACAGCTGAATGGCCTGGATGAGCACTGAATGCAGGCCCTCCTTCACTCATAAGTGGTTCAACTTCAGAGAAAGGTGTGGCATGACCAACATCTCCATGACAAGAAATTTCAGTCGGGAGATTGGGCTTTGTTGTATGACTCCAGATACAAAGAAGGGGAAGCTGAGAACCAGATGGCTAGGACCATATGCAGTGGAGAAATGCCATGACAATGGATCTATCCTCATTCGAACCATTGATGAGGAAGCCATTCCCATGCTTGTCAATGGGCATCGATTGAAGATCTACAGGAGACCTCTCTCAAGACAAGAGTTCATCAAAACTATGGAGAAATCTGTATTGGTCCTAGAGAAGGGTTCTGCCTCTGCTTTTGGCATACCCTGAGGGATATATAAAAAAAATAATAATAATAATAATAAAGATCCTTGGGTGAAAACCTCTCTAAGGCGCCCAAGGCAGGTGGTAGGGGTGAAAACCTCATTGAGGCGCCCCTATTGTCTTTCAAAAAAAAGAGAAAAGGTTTGAAAAAAGATCCCTGAGTGAAAACCTCTCTGAGGCGCTCAGGGCAGATGGCACAGGTGAAAACCTCTTTGAGGCGCCCCTGTTATCTTTCAAAAAAAAAAAGAGAAAAAAAAAGAAAAAAAACAATAAGCAAAATATGGTAAAATTGCATGCAGGTTGCAGATGTTCTATGGAGGAGAGGAAGCCCTTCAACTCAAAGCCAAGGGTCCTTATCATGCTGTCAAGAGACCTCACCAGCACCTCCTCCAAGGGTACCCATGTTTTTCAAGGTATGTGCAATTTTATCATGGTTTGAGTCCTCTACAGGAAGATGCAGTCTTTCTACAGGAAGATGCAGTCTTTCTACAGGAAGACGCAGATTTTCTACAGGAAAGTGCAGACTTTCTACAGGAAGCCCGAACTTTCTACAGGAAGCTCTGTGTTCTACAGGAAACTTCCTGTAGAAGTTTGGGATGGCCCAGAATTCATCTTAAAAGGAGATTTAGCGACTACGGATTGGTTCGGACGCATGCAAGCCTCTGTTGGCACCCTTGCACATTGCTGTTACCTTGCTCCACCATCCTTGTCGACATGCAACCAAGTTCCCTGCACCAACAAAGCAGATCGATGAGTTCTAGCGGGAAAAACCATTTTCGAAGATAAACAAGTGCTGAGATCTCATACCACAGGCATCAAAAGCTCCGGGAACGTGATCGAAAGGCCAGATCCTTCGTCGTGCAACATGCACCCAAGGAGGAAGAACTGTTATGAGATACCCCACGGGGATCCTGTAACAGTTAAACCTGCTAGAGTGGATACGATTCACAGCACCGCCATCTGCAATGAAACGCGGGCGCATGCAACCAAAGCATCCACTCCATCGTCGGCAGCCTGTAACCACGAGCCTCCGGGTCTGTGTAAGTTCGAATGCAGCAGGTAGATCCACTCACCATCGTCCAAAAACTGGAAAAATCGTGTGCAACCATGCAGGTAAGTGTCTCGACCCTTCCTTCCATCAAATCGCATGAATTTTACTTTGAATTGTTTGCACAGCGTAAAAGTGAATGGTTGAGCGGCCATATGGCCACTCGACTGGCCACGTCAGCTAGTTATGGTGTAATTGGATGTTTGGGTGGCGGCCACGACAAAGAGAATGAGAAGCACGCACGTGAGAACACTCCCGTCGAAAGCAATGAGTTTAACAGAAAAAGGCGGCGGTAGATCTGTGGGAATGGATATGGCAGCAAGTGAATATACAGGCGAATGATGGATGATGTCGCCCAACGGTCCGGCGGGGACAGCTCACCCCCCGCACCACGGATTGCGCCGATTCAAAATCTAATCGGCTAGATTATGCGCATGCATTTATCAACCACCACTTCAAACTCGAGTGGCTATTCTGATCTCCTCTGCACTTTGATGCGTCGAGCTTTTGGCTACCAGAACGCCGGTGAAGCACACCTCAAGCGCAGGCCAACTACAGTCCTCCCCGAAATCTGCGCACTGCTCCTACAGGAACACAGTTTCTACAGGAACGTAGTCTCTACAGGAACGCAGTCTTTACAGGAACGCAGTCTTTACAAGAACGCAGTCTTCTACAAGGAAGCAGGTGCCTCACGAAAAAAAGGTGGCCAATTAAAGAGGTAACCCTGAACTCTTCATGCAACTGGTTAGTAAGGGTGGCAAGATCATCGTCCACAGTCTGGTCATAAAGATATCGGTGAAATTGTTGTTTGCTGTGCCTATACTGTCGTTCTACATGATGTCAGTATAATTAGACTGTGTGAATTTTGTGGATTATGTGCATGCTCTGTCTCAATAGACCAAATCTCTTTCGCATTTGCCACCTTTAGTTAAAACAACAGTGTTCATCATGCCGGGTGGGTTTATAAGACGGGAACCCACTGATTCAACCAAATTAAGGGAAAACCCGACAGTGGTAGAGCTCTTCACACGAGCACAATGGATGTCTTTTTTTGATAAGCTGCAGGGTTACGATGATGAAGTGGCCGAAGAATTCTTGCAGGCTCTGAAGCCGAAATCCCAGACACTGGCCACGGTGAACTTCAGAGGCCTAAGCCTCAATCTCACCCCGCATAATATCAGTCGGATCACAGAACTTCCTATGGGTTTGCCGTGGGATAAGGAAGAAAGAAAGCTGAGCCAGCAGGCAAAGAAAGAATTCTTTCCACCTGAGGAAGAATTCTCGGAGGACAAAAATGGGGTGCGAAGAACGAGCCTGTTGCCACCATGGAATGAAGTTAGTTTGCAAATCATGAAATATATCACTTGTGAAGGCCGTTTTAGCATCGTGTATGCATATCACTTTCGGCTGCTCACTGAATTGAGGCACCGGATTGATCTTCATGTAGAACAAAAACTGAGCATCCCTTATTTCCTATTGCAGTCTCTAATGGAGTGTGCCACAAAGCTAAAAGAGGGCATACCAGATCAGATAGCCCACCATGGGTTGATCAAGCTTCTTGTGGAGGATGCGCTGCATTCATATAAGGTTCCCCTCTCATGGGAGACATTAAAATGTTGATCGAAGAAACGGGTTCCTCCAGCGGTGAGGAACAAGAAGCAGTGGCCGAGGGACAGAGAGAAGAAGGCCAGAAGACCCCAACCACAGTGCAGAAGAAAGAACAAAGGAAGAAGCATGAGGAAAAGGAGGACAAAGAAAAAGGTGGCACACCTATCTTGTCAGCAAGAGAAAAGAGGATGAAGAGCAGAATGGACAAAGCTGAGGTGGTCCACGTCAGCCCAAGTACCTCAACAACACCTGTAGCCAAAGAAAAAATCAAAACTCAAGCAGGCAAGCAAGCAAAGGTGGAGACACCTGTGTCTACAGGAAAGCAGAAACAGGCTTCTACAAGAAGCCCAAAAACAAAGACAAAGGATTCTACAGGAAGCCCGAAAATCATTGAGAAACAGGCTTCTACAGGAAGCCCAAAAATAGAGACAAAGGCTTCTACAGGAAGCCCGAAATTGCAAAAGCAGGCTTCTACAGGAAGCCCGAAGATAGAGACAAGGGCTTCTACAGGGAGCCCGAAATTGGAAAAAGGGGCTTCTACAGGAAGCCCGAAAGTCATTGAGAAACAGGCTCCTACAGGAAGCCTGAAGACAGAGAAAGGGTCTTCTATAGGAAGCTCGAAGATTACCAAAGCAGGGGCTTCTACAGGAAGCCCGAGAGTGGCTAGAACCGGGTCTTCTACAGGAAGCCCAAAATTGGGAAAAGGATCTTCTACAGGAGGCCTGGAAGTGGGCAAAGCAGGGTCTTCTACAGGAAGCTCGAAATCTGAAAAGGAGGGGCCCTCCACAAGGAGCTCTGAGAGAGCAAAACGCAAGAAAGAGAAGGCTGGTATTCTAGAAAAGGAGGCAGCAGTAGCACTGGCCGCCCTCAGTACACCTCCAAAGCCGAAGGAGAAGAGAGAGAGGGAGACCCCTCTACCATCTGAAGCTAGGAGAAGCAAGAGGATGAACACGGGCAAGCCACAGCCTCCACCCAGCAGCCAAACCATTTTAGGGGATGTCCCTACTTCACCCAGTGCAAGAACCCCCTCTAAAACATCAGCCACCCCCGAGAGGGGAAGCCCAAAAATAACTTCTTGGACACGAAAAATAGGCCAATCGCCTTCCGAAGCCCGACTCAAGGAAATGGAAAAGGGGGAAGAAGCACCACCTTCGTCACCACCAGGGGCAGCAAAGGCAGGGCCACCAAAAACAAGAAAGGAAGAAGCGCCACCCTCGGTAGAAAAGGCGGGGCTGCCAAAAACAGGAAAGGAAAAGCATGCTCCGGGCTCTAGTTCTCGGCCAAAGACGAGGAGCCAGAGCAAAGTTGCTCAAGGATGAGCAAATAGTTTAGCTGGGGGGTGATGATGAGCCCCAATTTTTGGTACAATTTGGGCTCATTTGGCCTACTTGCTTTGCTCAAACCATTCATTTTTTATTGCTTATGCATTCATTTCCTTGTTTATTCGTGTTGTTTGTAGGAAGAAGGGTAGGCATTCTATCTACGTGACTAATACATGATGATTTCAGGTTTTTGGCATTAAAAGGGAGCAAAGACCACGAGAAAGGAGACAAGGAGACAGTAAGGTGGCACTGTTGGTTTTTAGGAGAGGATGTCCACAGTCTTGGGGACCTTCCTCGTGATTTCCACCATAGCTCCGAGCTCCAACCAATCTCCCCACCGAGCTTAGAGGCAGCCAACTGTTCTACAGGAACAACAGTTACAATTGTTCTACAGGATCAACAGTTTAACCTTCAGTTGGACAACCGAGCTCCACAAATCAAGGAAACCTGTTGGACTATCATTTTGCATAAATACTGAGGCCGTAGCCTTTGATAGGGGCTTTTTGAACTTTTGCATTACTCTTGTAATTTGGAAGTACGAGCTACAGCTCAGTGTTGGTTCTTTTTGTAAGCCAGTTTTGGCATGACATCAAATTTTTGGTTATGAATAAAGGCAGGCAGATTTTGATCTCATTCTGAGTTTCTAAGGGAGCTATAGCTCTCAGGTTAGGGCCCAACCTGAGAGAAATAGATCTCCTCAGTGTTGTAATGTTATCTGCCTTTCGTTCCAGCACTTCGTTCTTTACTTTGACATGCAATTCGAATTTACATTCTGCTGATTTAGTTTTTTTATGAGATTGAATAGGATTAGTTTATGGTGAATTTGCTTCCACTTGCTTAGGTTAGAAGAGGATAGCTATAATTCATTGGAGCTCCAGAAAGAGGTTGTTAGAGATCACTGCCATCTCTGCTTAGGGATTGGGGTGCAGTCCATATCAACCACCAAAAAGAAACGCATTTCTTCTCACGTTCATGCAAGCTGCAACAGTTACTTTAGTCGTAGGTCCATCCATGCACTTTGGGGCTTGATCACTACTTCTCCATTCCACTTCCATGCACGAGTTTCTTTCACAAATTGCACTGTTGTTCATTGGTTCAAAATAGCACAGTTAACATAGGTTAAAGAGTTCTCGTTTTTGGTGACATTCATAGCCAATTTGTTTCATCTACACTGCTCCACACCATTCCATTACCTTCCTCGTCTTTTCAACCACACCTGAAGCCACTCAACCGACCTCTGTTCAGCTCGTTTACCTTCCAGCTCTACCATTACTCACATAGCTCCATTTACTTAACCTTTCGTTGATCCCATCCTTCCAGCCATCAACCCACTGCATGCACTCTTCCTCCATCTGACTTCTCTACTCCTGAGCCATCACCAGTTCCATCTCCATCTCACCTATCCTCCCACACCACTCCAACACTTCACCATCTCCCAAAACTCCCACGGTCGAACATCCTGTAGAATTGCACAGACTTCCTGTAGAATCCCTGAGTTTCCTGTAGGATCCCCTGCAGACTTCCTGTAGAAGCCTGCAAACTAGGTTGCTGAGCATCCGAACGTGGTAGACTTCTATGGACTGATGTTAGAGACCCTCTGGGACCTCCCCTAGCCATCTTGACCTTGCCCATGCTTTCCTTCCATTCAAACCGCTCCTGCACAACCAAACCCTAATCAAAAGCATCATCACAATAAATCCAACCACTTAATGAAAAAATACAAAAACATGTCTTTTCAAATGCAAGTAGCTTAGATGCATGTATTTCAGCTCACTGCAAGTAATGGCATTATTGGTAGTAGTTTCATTCATAGTTTTGCATTGTAAGGGCCTAGCTAGTCAAATTAGGGTTTACTAGGGTTTTCATGCTTTGTTGGCTTTCAGTTTCTTTCTGCAAATAGACTAGTCTCCTTTGAGTTAGCTTTCGTCCATCATTCATAAAGCTTCTTCTGTGAGCATATAGAAGTTGGCTTGAGCCCTAGCGGACTTGTGCCAGCTGACCAAGTGACAACTGCGACAAGATCTAGTACTTGTGCATACAGCACCGTCGCTTCCAAGTTTGTACGAACTACCGGGTTGATAAAATTAGAGATAGGAAGCTCCAGGAGTTGTAGCATTATTGCTACAATACTGGAGCCCACCAGGTACCCACAGGGGTTACAAGGGAGTCCAACAAGTGTGACTACCTCTTGTATTTCCTGCGTGCATGCCTCCCCAAATCCGCAGGTTTATGCGCTCAACGACAAATCCCGTGGTTTAAAGACACCGAAACATGTCTCTAGCCAAAAACAAAAATTTGCTAAAAAATGGAGATCCCACCGGCCCTGGAAAGCGCTCTGATACCAATTGTTATGCTCTTAACCTACAAGATGATACAAGAATACCTAATATGCGCAGAAATATACCCATAACATAGAACAGTGAGAAATAACAGCAGGTATTTTATTATTCAGAAAGCAATGTTCACTTCGAGGGGGCAACCTCCAATAGAGTAGAGCTTGATTACAAAATAAGACACGATGCTCCTCGCAGGGAGTCTCTATCTTTTATATATGACTCATACATGCAATACCATGGAGCAATACCATGATTCTTATTAATACCATCTATCTAATACCATGGCCCATTTGCAACTAACTGTGGTCCCGTCATTAAATGCAGGTTAACCACTTACAATTATTAATATGGGCTTCATTGACTCTTTAATTAACTATAACTATGACTCAATCCTACTACATAAATAAGGGGGTTAGGGTGGGACCCTAACAAAGCCACAACTTTTGGTGGTGGAATCAAGCCGATCCGACGGTCGGTTTGTGAGATATCGTCTGCCCTAGTTTGATGATGAAGCTACTAATGCTGATGTTGTTGATCTAGGGTTTGCTACTGCTGATATAAATCAGATTTATTGTACTATTTCTCTCTGCTGAATTATTGAAGATAAAATAATATTTTATCAAAAGGTTTCCCCACACATTGTGGTGTTTGTCCCTAGCTAGCTGCCACATCTTGTGTCTCTTGTCTTGGCTTGTTTTCTATCGATCGTTTAATGTTTTATTTGCACTTTAATTTATGTATATGTGATTTCTAATCTGTGGAATATAATAAGAAAAAGAAGTAAACTATTATAAGCATAGAACATACCATAACTTAACATGATAAGAGCTGAGCCATTAGATCCTATGGCACTTGTTAGCACACACAACCTGCTTTCCAATGACCCTCAGATTGCCCCTAAATATCTAGCCAATCAGGAACAAGCCATTGCACACTTTGAAGATATTCTTATCTACTTGGGGATGAATGTGTGCATGCATTCACGAGAAGATGGAACACCCTACCCACAGCTTGCAAATAAGAGAATACCATTCCCCCATGAGGATGAAGGAGGCATTGAAAAGAGTGCCAACGTACAAGCACTCCATGCAAAGGCTGAAGGTCAACTCGATTGGCCTCAAACTGAGTCCTCCACTCATTTTAGGCATGCTGGAAGGTAGAAGAGAAGAAGAAGAGAAGGAGTAGTGGAAGGGCATAGACAAAAAGGCAGGATTTTATGGAGAGCATGAGTAGACCACATTAGAAGCCTAGAATTCTAGGGAGGCCACCAGGGCCATGAAAGGCCAAGAGATTGACTAGGTTACTCAAAGGATGAGCGACACCTTCAATAGGGGGTGATGATGAGCCTCATAAATGGGTAATTATATGGGCTCATTTTACCTCCTAACCTAGTCAAATCAACCATTCTCTTAGCTTATTATATGATTTTCTGATTATATTTATGCTTATAGGGTAAGTTGAGTTAGTTATTATGCCATGTGGTCTAACATGTCTTTAATGCAGATTATTGATGGATTTTGAGGTCAAAGTCAAGGATCTAGTAGTCAAACTGCAACAATAACTTGAAATAAGACAGAGGAGAGGACTTGTAGGAGGGAATCCCCCTCATTTATTGCTACTCACTTCGAATTCCCCTTCATTCAGCTCGAAGTACAAGCAGCCGAATCATGCACTGGAAGGCAACCGAGCAAGTGGAAGATGATTGATAGTTATCTCGTGTTTTAGGAGCCAAGCCTCCCTAATTTTAAGGAATTTGTTGGTAGCTTCAGATATATAGGTAGAGAGGCCTAGGGCCTCACTAGGGTCAACATTTTTGCTTGTGTAAACTCTGCTCAAATTGGGAGCTTACTATTTTATAACAGTTTTATGTAATCTTGCTATTTTTTGATAATGAAGATGGAATCCTTTTTGAGCTAGCACTAAGTTACTCAGAGGGTTGAAGCTATTGGGTTAGGGCCCAATCCAAGTATCCAAGCTTCTCTTTACTTGTATTTGTATGCTTTACTTCAATTTGTAGATTAGTTTGTTGTTAGATGTATTTCTCTTATGGTTAAGAATAGGTTGCTTTTGATGATTTAGTAGCTTACTTCCATTTGTGCTTTCTATAGTAGGATAAGCAGTGATCAGAGAAGATTCAAAAGACTAGAAAAAATACCTTGGCCTCTCTTCCTCCCTCTAGGACCATGATTTGAGGCAAAGACTCTCTTGCTGCCCCCAAAACATAGATTTTCCTCATTCCTAGGACTCCTAGTGTTTGCAGCTCTCTATTAGGTTGATAGTCCAGTTTTGATTTGCTTTAGATCTTCTTTATCATGTTCACTTCCTGATTTGAAATAGTCCTTTTTCATGCTTTCTTTTCTTACAACATTTCCTAGCATTTCCTTCTATACATCATAGTTTAGGCCATTTTAATGCAAAACTCTATTTTTCCTAGGATGCACTCATTTCATTGGTTTCTTGATTTTCTTGGTTGACTATGAGTTTCTATGCGGAAGATCTCTTCCAGTAGTAGGCTAGCTTACCAGAAATCACACCCTCCATCTTATCCATGCTCTATAGGTCTCCCAAACCTCACCTCATTGCTGCCCTAGTTTCCTTCATTTTCCATAGAACTTCTTCCTCTCTCCTTGAGCAAACCCAATCACCTTTCTCTCTCCTGGTGATTCATGGTAGACCTTAGGTGCCCTAACACCTCATTCCAACCTTCATACACCTTTTCCAGCCACTCTCACACCCTCGAAATAGTGAAAATTTCTCTCGGCCTCCTCTTGTAGGCCTCCTGTAGTGTCCCTGTTTTCCTCCTGTAGTTTTCTTGTGTCCTCCTGTAGTTTTTCCTGTAGGATTTCTTTTGAATTTAGGGTGTGGGAAATGCCTCCATAAGGCCACCTAAGACCTCCTAGGACACATACACACCATCCTACATCCTCCCAAGCTCTAAAACCGCCCTTTACAGCCACCTGTTCGCTACCACACTCACACACAATAAATTAGATGCATGTTAAATTCACATAAAAATCCAAAAATATGTTTTTTTCTTATTTACTTCCAGAAATAACATGGTTAGATGTTGTTTACTTCCTTGAGTAGGTAATGGCATTTCTTTAATGGTTTTCATAGCGTTTTTTGCAAAAGTAGAATTAGCTTGTTACTTAGGGTTTACTAGGTTTTGCTTTACATTCCAGTATTTCTCCTTTCTACAGTTAGAATAGCATCTGTAGAGTAATATTTCTTTCCTTTCATCACACATAGAGCTTCTTCTAAAATCTATATAAGTTGGCTTGAGCTGCTGGTGATCTCGCACCAGTTGACCAAGTGACAACTTGCAGTGAGAACTAATATTTGTGCATATAGCACCAACGCTTCCAAGTTTGTTACGAAATATCGGGTTGATAAAAGTAAAGTTGGCATCCCAGGAGTTGCAGCATTCTTGCTACAATACTGGCGCTAACCACGTCTGGGTGTTTGATGCACTAAAACTCAGTGGGACCTGGGGATTGGTCATGGGGATGAATGGGAAGGCTTATGTTATTCTTGTAGTAGGTATAGAAGGTTTGTGTTGTATATTTTCGTTGGTTCCACTTCCTTAAGGTCACCTAGGAGGTTGAGTCTTGTCATAGTAACCCCTCATCTCATGTTTACCCTAGGTAAGCCGATGAAAGTGGGTAGATATGAGGGGAGGCATCGTGATAGGGTAGTATAAAATATGACCCAAATAGAGTGCAACCCTCTCTGATACCACATAGTGGTATCAGAGTAGGTTGGACTCTCTTTGGGTCATATCTAATACCACAAAGTGGTAGTAGAGCGGGTTGCACTTTCTTTGGGTCATATATGATACCACATAGTGGTATCAAAGTGAGTTACACTCTCTTTGGGTCATATTTGATACCACAGGGTGGTACTAGAGCATGGTTTCGTTCTCATTGGGGAATGTCTAGTTTTTGTTCTCTTTGGGTGATATCTGATACCACAGAGTGGTATCAAAGCATGGTTCAACACTTGGACTGGATGGGTGGTGTGTTGGTCATGAATTCATGTCAGTTTCTTATGTGTTCCTTATGCTTGCAACCCATGTGCTTGTTGCATTTGCATGGTTTTGATCATGTTTGTAGTGATTTCGCCATGTGAATGTTGATGGTGTGTTTTGGAATGTCTCTTCATGAGTGTATGGTTGTATTTGCATTTGTTATGCATGCCAGTGTCTATATGTTGTTATGCATGCATTTTCATGGTGAAGGTTGTTGTGCATGAGGTAATTGTATGAAATTAAGTCATCATGATGATATTGGTATGTTATGATGTTAATGTGTTGGATGAGATAGAGCAGAAGATACATATAATTAAAGTGAAATTGTAACAATGGACTTCGAGGTAAAATTAGATGATTATATAGGTTTGTATGGTGGGCATGTAGATATGTTGGTTAATATTTTTTATAAGCATTAGGGTTACTGACATGCCTGTCATTCTATTATTATTATGCTTACATGTATGATAAATTCTAGTTTATTAGTGTAGTCATACGTATATGTGTCGGATAGTCATGAATGATAGTAACCTATGGTTGTATGCATTGTTATTGTTGTTTTATGATAGTTAACTTGATTATTATGTTATATGTTGTTGCTAAGCATGTTATATGTTAACTTTTGTATATTAGTTAATGATTAGGGTTACTGCAATAAGATCTTGATGTTATATGTATCATGCTAAATTGGATTGGCCTATGTAGATGGTTGGGGTTATGACATTAAGGTATGAGTTTGACCCTATCATCAATTTGATGTTTGAGTGTTTTATTATGTCATCTAGTTGACTTATTTAACATGGTATGTTTGCAAGTTGGTTGAATGTTTGATGAATTGCATAATATGACTATGTGTGTGTAATTTTACTGGACGGAATGATATTATTTTAAGACAGTTTTACTCACACATATGTGTTGAGATAGCTGATATGTACTTGAGTGTAAGTAGGTGAGAGTTGTTAGCATTATGTCTAATGACTACGAGTTGACTATGGATTATGACTTGATTATTAGTCTTGGTAAAGGTTGATTTCACATTAGTAGATATGTTGTCTTGATCTTTGGAACATGTGTGTTTAGTTACAAGGTATCGTGTTTGGCACAACAAGGTAAGATAATTGGTATATTGTTACATTTATTTATGCACTAACAACTATGTGTTATGATAGTATGATACAAATAATTGCATGGAAAAGAAATTGCCATGGAAACTTTAAGAAGGCTTAGGTTGAGATCTCCCTTGGAAGCACTGGGAACCCATGGGGATTGAGTCATGGTGTCTGTTGAGAGTCTTGTGCTTTCAGTACCTTGTCATTTTCTTGTGCTTGATTTGTAGTTTTGCTATGTCTACTGCATGATCATGCCACTTTGTTCGTGGTGTCGTATTGTTATTGGTTTTCTTGATTTTCTTCGTGTTTGTTTCTTGTTCTTACCTTTTATATTTTGAGGGCCTTGGGAATTGGTTGGGAAAGAAGAAAGTCGATGGAACTCCAGGAGATCTGTGTGGAACCCAATAGGTAATGAAAGACTTGAATGAAGCTAGTGCATGTGTAAATGGAGCTAAAGGTAAGAGTATGACAGTCAGCTAAATTGGTTGGGTCCATTAGTGTAAATGGACAGTGGGAGGACAATCATGAGAAAGCTAACAGGAAAGGTAAAGTGAATGGATGTGAGGCATTTGATTCCTTGGCTATGTTGTGAATGGTTGTTCTCAATGTTGTGCATGTTGTGCATGTACAAAGGGAGTTGTCTTAACCTTGACCTTATGATATTTGGTAATTATGTTGTGATCATGTTTATGCTAATGTTTATATATATGCATGTATATATGTATGTATGTATGTCATTGTCTGACAGGATCATGATTGTTTTATGTTGATATATATATATATATATATATATATATATATATATATACGTATGTATGCATATCGTTTTCTGATAGGGTCATCAGGAATCATTCTTGTGGAGGAATGATTTCTTATGCAGGTGAATGGCATGAAGAGATTCATGGTTCACGAGGAATCATGTGGAAAGAGTAGCATGATAGATATTTGAGGTAAGTATCATGTGGATATGAATTGATATTATGTGATTATACTATGTCTATGTTTATTTTATTGAGAGGCTAATGCTTAGAGATACATCAACGGAATGAAAAAAATGTAATCTGTGACATGCTAGGATAAGCATGGATGGTGAAGAGACACTAGAAGCAAGCTTGCTTGGTAAAGGCAGTGTGGTCTTGGATGTGTAGTGCTATTGTTGTGTATATATTGTGCATATTTTATATTCAGTGATTGTACCTATGGTGTTGTGTGCATATTGCATATGCGGTGTTGGGTATAGATGGTTATATGTACATGTTGGATATGCAATGCTATATACATATCATACTGTGCGCATGTTGGATATGCAACGTTGTGTGCATATGGTGTTGTGCGCATGTTGGATATGCAACGTTGTGTGCATATGGTGTTGTGCGCATGTTGTAAAAGTGGTACTATGTACATATGGTGTTGTGTGCATGTTGTACATGTGGTGTTGTGTGCAGGGGGTGTTGTGTACATGTCGTGCATGTGAGTTGTGTACATGTGGTGTCATGTACATGTCATGCATTTGGTATTGTGTACACGTTGTGCAGGTGGTGTGGTGTACATGTGGCGTTGTGTACGTGTGGTGCAGGTGGTGTCTTACATATGTGATGTTGTGCACATGGTGTGTAGGTGGTGATGTGTACCGATGGTATTGTGTACATGTTGTACATATGGTACTAGTGTACATGTGGTATTGTGTGCGTGTCATCCATGTTGTGTTGCGGGCATGCGATACTATGTATGTGCATTGTGTAGTCATTATATCGTGACATATGTATTCATTGTGTTGTACTCGGTGTATGTATTGTGTTGTGGTGTACATCGGATGTAAGAGTATATATTGTGTTGTGTTGTACACTGGATGTAGGTGTATTTGTGGTATGTCAAGTGTAAGTGCATGTATTTCATGGTGTTGTATTCGTGTGTGGTTGTATGTGTGTGATGCACACTTTGTGTATCTGCACATGGTTAAGGAGAAGGCACTGGGTGTTTATCGTGTGTGGTAACCGATCTGGTGTGCATACAGAATAAGGACAAAGGTAGAAGCTAAGGATTGATTAAATAATAAGTATTAGTATTTTATTTCAGTTTTTGTATGCATGTGCATTGGTACTCAATAGTGTTCATTTATTTCCATGAGCATGCTATGACTGGTATGATGGTTTTAAAGTAGGTATATGCCTTGGTTTTTTGACCTTACAATGCGAGAAAACCTTACTGAGGGATGGACTACCCGGAATGGGGGTGTCTTTCTCAAAGTTATCAGTAACTTTGGAAGGATCCCTAACGATTGAATGGTTCCTTTGTTGAAGCCTGATAAATTTTTTTCTTAAGGAAAAAGTGATGGCGAACCAAGTGCTTTCCAAGCAGTTGAGGAAAGGATACACACTGAAGCCCCTTCCTCTATGATAGTGCTAGTGCTAGACACAATCATTTTGTAAACTTGTACTATGATTCAGAATGGTACATTAGATGGAAGGCGGGGCTTTTCTAGTTGATTCGAATCAAAGAAAATGACTAGATTGCTTGGAGGAGGTACAGGATAAATGTCCGGATAAGTTTCATGAACTGGGGGGGTCTCTTCCTGTTGTAAAGTAATGGGTGGATTTCCCCCAAGTTCATTAGACTCTATATCGACAAAAAGAATTTGAATAGTGTCGTTCTCATTCTCTTTGGAAACTGTATCATCCGAAGGTGGGCCTTGTGAAGGCAAGACTGGGTCAACTGCCATCTCGACTAGTTAACTTTAGTCCAGTGTGGACTCAGAAGGTTCTCTTTCAATTATAGGCGATTCGATCAACAATTGAGTTATGTCAATCCGGTTTTCAACTAGCGAAGGACTTGGCAAGAGTTTCTTGTATCCAGGTGGAAGTTGCTGCGGTGAAGCAGGATAGTTATCCAAAATGCTTTTGGCTTCATCCAGAAAAGGACAACGATGAAGAGTATGATCACCTTCACATAACCTACATGGAACTCTGACTTTTCCTTTTTGTCTACTGACTTTGTTTTCACTAGTTGATGGTGTGCTTTCAACCTGACTGTAAGGGGTTGATGACACCGAATGGTGCAAACGAGGAGACCATCCTCTCAAGATTCATGGAATGCAAGGGCAATCTCTGTGGTAGTGGTATATCTTGCAAATTGCGCATGGAGTTTTGGTTTGGAACGTTTAGTGTGCTGATTTTCCCCAGATGACACATTGTTGTTCCTTTGTTTAGCTGGCTTCTTCTTCTTCTCCTCCCTTTCATTTTCTTCTCAGTGACTTGGTTTTTAGCGTCACTAGTTTCACCAAGCGAAGAGGAAGAAGGGGAAGGAGAAACAAACGAAGTAGAAGGCGAAGGGGTAACTTCAGTATCATCTAGTTGCATATTAGATTGTTGAGGAATTACGGTGTTTTGAACGACAGAGGTCTAGAAAAGCCATACCGGCAGGCCGATTGTGATTCCTGGAAGGGACAATGTAGCCATATATGGAGAACCAATATCTCCCCAAGAGGAGAAAGGACTAGGATTCCCTACAAGAGGGATTCCTTAATTGGTAGACTCCATTATCTCAACCTCAGATCAACGAAGGAACAGGGATGTTATTCCAATTAAAATAAATTTTAAGACACTTTGACGTAACTTGTTTTTTAAATTTTTAAGAGTCGAGAAAAAGCTAAAGGTGACTCTAATCGCCTTTGATTTTTAATGAGCCTGAAGTGACAAGTGCTCAGATGGAACTTCTCTTTTAAGGAGTCAAAAAGGAACGAAAGTGACTGCTCTGGAAGTCTAGATAGAGGGATTACCAAACCGATCGCAAAAAAATAAAATACGCCTTGGTGATAAATGATAGAGAAATTACCAAGGACTTATGTACGGTAGTCAATCTTCCTGAATGCTGTGTTTAGTGCATTGCGATCGATAGGGTGGCAGACATAGCTTCCTAACGATAAAGGATATCAGCCTATTGTGGTCTCCCAGTATATACTCGACGGTACAGGGAGCACAAGTCCATACTAGCACTTGTCGTATCAAAGAGGAGGAATCACCCAACCTTCGATGAAAATGATAGTTACCAGTTTTTACGACACCAGAACATGTCTCTAGCCTAGACTTCTAGATGTGTTGCGTTAGGTTCCAAAGCATTTTTATGATCATTGAGATTTATTTTAGAGTTTATCTTGCTTAGAAGTTTGTCTTTCAAGGTTCACCATGTGATGTAGATGTGAAATTCCTAAATATGCAATCTAAAATGATAAGCAGTCGTTTATGTTCTTTTAGTAATGAAAATCCTAGCTACAAAGGAAAGAAGATTATTATTTTCTTTCAGTAGAGAGCATAGAGGACACACTAAATGCACTTTCCTAAATCAAATTTCACATGTAGTCAAAATGCAGATGCACATGCATGTATTTGTTTTCTACTTCCTTAATGTGTGAATGCCAAAAAGGAAAGCTAAGTACAAATCTGAACTATTTTCTTTCAAAGTGACATTACTAACAATTTCTTTTCAAAACGAAAGGAAGACTAAGATGAACCTTTTCTATTTCTAATTTGAAAACTATTTTCGACACTTCAAGTACTAATAACTCAAATCAAGTACAATGAAAAAATTACAATCAACTATCTATAAGAGGAAGACTTTACGACACTCTTCTTTTGATTCAAAATGACAATTACAACACTTGCATCAAAAAAGACAGTTCGATTAGGCTACTTTCGACAAAGGAAGACTGTAAATGATTGACAAATACACAAAAAAATTTACAATTCCTAACTGATGGAGGCTGAAAAATTTGAAGGAAGAAGGTTTCAGCAAGAAGATAGTGATCATGAACAACAAAACTACTGAATAAAGCTGAAAACAAGGAGGAAAAAACCAACTTTCAGAAAAGAAAACAGTATCACTCAATCATCGCACCTGCAACACAGGGAAACATGGATGCATCTCACCTACAACACATGGGAGGTGTGATGCATCCAGGTTGCACAGTTACAGACAATGCAATGAACCAGGGAGCGAAACTGAGCTTGGTTTTTGCTCAAAATTTGCAGCTAAGTTCAATGATTTAGGCTGAGTAATGATGGACAGTAAAAACAAAGCATAGGGGTAAGATCTTATGAGGTTCTGAGCTACCACAAGGGCACTTAGAATGCTTTGTAAGTCAGATGTTCAGTTCATAAACCAACCCGGAGATTGACTGAAGCAGCATTCATCTACTTCGCAATTGCATAGCAAAGGCATTTTGAAGGCTAGCTGGCTAACTTCAGGCTCTGTTTGTAGTTTATAAAGCAAACAATAAACAAACAAAACAAACTATTCGTTCCCAAGTGGAGTCACCATTTTGTTTTAGGGAAAACTAGTGTTGATTCGAACTGCTAGTCCCACTAAGATGGGTAGCTATCTTAGAAACAAACAATGAAAGCTTTTCAAGAGTTCCTTTAAGTGTGATAGATGAGAGGGAAGAAAAGAGGACCAACCTAGATCTTTCGCTTTGATCCTAGCTCGATTTCTCCTTTCCTTGATAGAATTTGCCACTCCTCTCCTACTTGTCCCACTTCAAAGAGTACCTATAGAGTCAAAGTAACAGCAAACTATCAAAGCAACTCCACTAAAACATCATAAATAATGCGGAATCAGAAACACATTGACCATAAAATTTCATTCATAAACAATAAGATTCACAAATACACGATTATATGGAGGAAAACTCAAATAACTTTATTAATAGTAGTGAAAGAGAGGATTACAACCTAGTTGTCTTATCCAGCATCATCCTCCCAGTGTAGAACCCCTTTTCACCTCATGAACAAGAAAATCACCCAACAATGCAATGTCTCTGCTCACCAACAAACCAACAGCACTTCCTTACAAATTATAAAATTCTAGCCTCTAGATCTCTCAGATGAGGGATCCATTTATAGATGTCTTGCAAGGGTGTGAGTCAGCTCTAGGTTTTTGATTAGTTTCATTCCACTGATAGTTCTTGGTTCCACTTGGAGATTTCAATGATCTCTTACTCATCCCTGGGTGAATTCAAAGAGGCAAGTGTCACAAGAGAAGTTTCTGGAAGACTCCACGATCATCCACCTAGCAAACTATTTCTGCCATTTTTATATTCTCACTCATCGCACCCCATAGAAGGCCATTTCAGTATGCATCGCACCTCGCCAGTTTGGCAATCAGTATGCATTGCACCTTGCCCATGGAGCAGTCTCTATGGTCCAGTTTTGGCCAGTTCTGAGTAGTTTTTCAGGTGGAACTTCTAGGAAATGACGTAATCAGTTGACCATGATCCTTTAGGGTATGAAGCAACACTTTTAAGGACTTAAGGAGCCCTTAGTTTATGGACATATGAGTTTTTGGTTGCAGTGCCCAAATATGTCTATAATAGGGTGCATATTCGTACGGAATGGGGTGATCGGATTGCCCGAGGGACTGTGTAGTAGAGAAGGGAAGATCGAATATATATTTGTTTTGGTCATTACCATTGTAAAATGGAATCAAATTCACATTGGGAGTGTGCCCTGAAACAATGACCCAATAACTATCCACTGAGAGGACAAGTGGTGTAAGATTATAGCATTGGACATTAGATGCAGATTTGACCTTGCAGTGGATATCAGACTTCCTCGGAAGGACGTGAATCCTGGTATTACTTTGAGGGTGGAAGTGTGAGCCTTTGGATTCCCTTGATGTAGATGCAGGCTTCGT
The DNA here is from genome assembly GCA_031772625.1 of Pinus tabuliformis. Lineage (NCBI taxonomy): Eukaryota > Viridiplantae > Streptophyta > Pinopsida > Pinales > Pinaceae > Pinus > Pinus tabuliformis. The sequence goes on along the minus strand of CM062815.1, from coordinate 811,696,388 downwards.
ATCCTTTTTATTTCATGGTTGAGCAAATGTGCATATGTGTATATGTGGGTATTATTGTAAATATTGTATTGAGATGGATCTATAAAGCTCCATAGACAGTATGATTATTTGTTTGGTGAATCAAATGTGTATATGTGTATATGTGGTTATTATTGTAAATACCATAATGAGTTGTGTTATAAAGCTCTAATAAACAATATGTTTGTCATGTTTTATCATATAGTCATTGTAAATACTTCAACGAGCTATGTTATAAAGCTCCATGGGCAGTATGTTTTTTTCAGCAGTCTTGCTGGTTATAGGTTTCCTTCAACACTGAGGATGGTGTTCCCCCAAGGGGGATAGTTTTTTAACATCACTGGTTAAAAAATCCATGTAATTATAAAAATATAAGACCACTGTCATGGGACACGTAATCCATGGAGCTATTTTTTGGCTTGCAAGAATTGTTTTCATGTAAATTCTGGATTCTGAAAGCTACATGGGTTTATGGGTAGTGAACTGGATTATGGGCTTGAAAAGTGGCACAAATCCTAAAGTCGCAGCCAAAACATTGGGGAAAAAATTCCCTGGAAGCTCCCTTTTGTTATAGATATATTTGGGCACTGCAACCCCAATCACATATGTCCATAAACCAAGGGCTCCTAAGTCCCTAAAAGTTTTGTTTCATACCCTAAAGGAGCAAGGTTAGCTGATTACATCATCTCCCAAAAGTTCTCCATGAAAAGCTACTCAGAACTGGTCAAAGTAGTACCACACAGACTACCCAGTGCTAAAGGTGCGATGCATCTCACCTGCCACATGCAAAAATTGGGATCCATACTGGAAATCCCTTCTATAGGGTGTGATGACAAAGAGCAGACAAATGGCACAAGCAATTTGCTAGGTGGAAACCCAAAGAATCTTCTAGAAACTGATCATTTGACACTTGCCTCTCTGAGTTCACCCAGGGATGAGTAAGAGATATAAAATATCCATGTGGAACCACGAACTATCAGAGAGATGATAGTAATCAAAATCCCAGAAGCTGACTCACCCCCCTGCAAATATCTATAAATGGATCCCTCATCCAAGAGATCCAAAGGTTGGAATTTGGTAATTTGCAAAGAGGTGTTGCTGGTTTCTCTTTGAAGACATTTTTGGGTGATCTTGCTTTGTGTGAGGTGAAGAGGGCTTTCAAGTTGGGAGGATGGCACTGGGTCAGACCAAGTGGTTGTAATCCTCTCTTCTATGAATTTTACTAATAAAGTTATTTAAGTTTTCCTCCATATTCTTGTGTATCTCTGAATACTGTGTTTTTTATATGCATTTGTATGGTCAATATATATCTAATCCTATATTGTTTACAGTGAAATATCTCTATGCTTTGATGGTATTATGCTGCTGTGAATCTACAGGTGCTATTTGAAGCTGGACAAGTAAGGAAGAAGTGGCGAGATTCTGTCAAAGGGGAAACGAAACAAGCAAGGAGCCAAGCGGAAGACTGACGTTGGTACTCTCTGCTTCTTTCTCATCTCTCTCTCGTAAAGGAAAAACAAGTGACTTTAATCTGTTTATTTCTAAGATAGCTACCCGTCTTAGTGGGACTAGCAGCTCTGAATAGACACTAGATTTCCCGATAACAAAATGGCGACTCCGCTGAGGAGCGGTTACTTTGATTGCTTGTCTCTATTTGGTTGATTCATAAACCACAGATGGAGCCTGAAGTTAAGCCAGCTAGCCTTCGAACAACATTTGCTATGCAAATGCAAAGTAGATCAATGTTGCTTCAGTCAATCTTTGGGTTTGCTTATGAACTAAACAATTGGCTTGCAAACATCCTAAGTTCCCTAGAGGTAGCTTAAGTAACCTCATTAGATCAGCCCCTATACTTTGTAGTTACTGACTATCATTTGCTCGACCTAAATCCCTAAACTAAACTGCAAACTGTGACCAAAAACCAAGTCAAAGTCTCGTTCCTTGACCATCGCACCCTCTCCTTTAAGCAGATTGGATGCATCGCACCTCCTGTGTGCAGTAGGTGAGATGCATCCTTTTTTCCCTGTGTTACAGGTGTGATGATCAGACAAGACTAAATCTGCCTCCAGATTTTGGTTTTTTCTTCATTGTCTTTAGTTTTATTCAGGAATTCTGTTGTCTATGATCAATAGACCACCGTTGAAACCCCCTTCTTTGCATCATCCAACCTCTATTGTACAAATAATTGTGAATGTTTTTATGTATTATGCGCCATTTACAGTTCTCTTTTACAAAATAGTAGCTTAATCAAACTGTCGTCTTTTGATTTGGAAGTGTTGCAAGTGTTGTTTTCAGTCAAAGAAAAGAATACTTCTCTTTTTGATAGTCGATTACACTGTTACTCTTGTATTTGATATGAATTTATAAGTATTTCAAGTGTCGAAAGCAGTTTTCAATTCAAAATTGCAAAGTGTCGTCTTGCCTTCCTGTCATTTTTTGAAAATAAAATCATTAGTACTATCGCTCTGAAAGAAGAAATAATTCAGATTTGTATTTAGCATTCTTTTTGTCATTCACACATTAAGAAAGCGGAAAACAAATACATGCGCGTTCATTTGCATTTAGACTACTTGTTGATTTTGATTTAGGACAGTGCATCTAGTGTATGCTCTCTGCTCTATGTTGAAAGGATTTCATTTCTCTTTCCTTAGTAGCTAGGATTTTCATTGCAAAAAGAAGATTAAATGATTGTTTATGATCTTAGATTGCATTTTAGGAATTGTATATCTACATTACGTGGTGAACCTAAAAGGCAAACTTCTTAAGAAAGATCAACTATAAAATAAATTCAATGAACATAAAAATGCTTTGGAACCTAGCGCACAACATCTAGAAGTCTAGGCTAGAGACGTATTCCGACATCGTAAAGCCTGGTAACTATTGCTTTCACGATAGGTTGGGTGATTCCTCCTCTTTGAGATGACAAGTGCCAGTACAGACTTGTGCTCCCACGTACCGTCGAGTATATATTGGGAGACCACAATAGGCTATATCCTTTATCCTTAGGAAGCCATGTCTACCGCCCTATCGATCGCAATGCACTGAACACAACATTCGGGAAGATTGACTGCCGTACCGTAAAAAGTATTCTGCAGTTTTTCGATTGGTTTGGTAATCCCTCTATCTAGATTTCCAGAGCAGTCTCTTTCATTCCTTTTCAGACTCCTTAAAGGAAAAGATCCATCTGAGCACTTGTAACTTCAAGCTCATTAAAAATCGAAGGTGACTAGAGTCATCTTTAGCTTTTTCTTGACTCTTAAAAATTGAAAAAGCAAGTTGTGTCAAAGCGTCTAAAATTTATTTTAATCGGAATAACGCCATTGTTCCCTCATTGGTCTTAGGTTGAGAAAATGGAATCCACCAACCAAGGATTTCCCCTTGGGGGAAGTCCTAGTCCTTTCTCCTCTTGGGGACATGTTGGTGCACCTCATATGGCCACATTGTCCCTTCTAGGACTGACAATTGGCCTACCGGTATGGCTTTTCTCGACCTCTGTCGTTCAAAACACCGTAATTCCTTAACAATTGAATCAGCAACTAGATGATACCAGAGTTTCCCCCCAACCTTCTACTTCGTTTGTCTCTCCCTCTCCTTCTTTCTCTTTGCTTGGTAGATATAGTAAAACTAAAAACCAAGTAACTGAGAAGAAGAAGAAGGGAAAGGAGAAGAAGAAGAAGGAGCCAACGACAAAAATGGGCAACTGTACATTGTCTAGCGAAAATCCACACACTGCACTGTCCAAACCTAAATCTCCATGTGTCATCTGCAAAGGAGACCCTTATCACTGATATTTTCCTTGCATCCCACAGATCCTAAGGGACTGGTCTCCCCACTTGCACAATCTGATGTCGTCAACCTCTGACGATCATGTTGAAAGTACACCGTCAACTAGTGAAAGTGAAGTCACCAGACAAAAAGGAAAATATAAATTTCTCTACAGACGCGTGAAGGTGATCATGCCCTCCACCATTGTCCCTTCCTGGACAAAGCTAAAAGAGTCTTGGATAATCATCCTGTATCACCACAGCGACTCCCTCCTGGGTACAAGAAACTCTTGCCGAATCCATTGCTAGTTGAAGATCCGACTGACCCACCTTTGGATTTGGTAGAAGCACCTATCATTGAAGATAAACCCTCTGAGTCCACATCGAACCAAAGTCAACAGGTCGAGATGGCAGTCGACCCCATCTTGACTTCAGAAGATTTACCTTCAGATGATATAGTCACCAAAGAGAATGAGAACGACACCGTTCAAATTCTTTTCGTAAACACAGACTCCGATGAACATGGGTGCAATCTGCCCATTCCTTTACCGCAGGAATGAAATTCATCGGAGTTGTATCCGGTCGTTTATTCGGCCCCACCTCCAAGCAACCTAGTCATTTCCTTCGATTGGAATCTACTAGGCAGACCCCATTTACCATCTATTGTACCATTTCGAATCATAATGCAAACTTACAAAATGGTCATGGTTGGTACCATCATAGATGAAGGGGCTTCTGTGAGTATCCTTTCCTCAACTGCTTGGAAAGCTCTTGGTTCGCCATCGCTTTTGCCTAAGATGTGAAAGTTGACAGGCTTTGATAAAGGAACCAATCAGCCGTTAGGGATCCTTCCAAGTTTTCCTATAACTTTGAGAATGAAAACCATTTATTTGAACGTAATGGTAGTCCAAGGACCTTTAGATTACAATCTACTCCTTCGGCATGACTACAATAATAGCATGGGAGCCATCGTCTCCTCACTCTTTCGAGTAATATGTTTTATGCATGAAGGTAGAGTGGTCTAGCTCGTAAACTAGCTTTCATTCCCCGGTTCACACATAGCTAATAGTCAAATGCCATCCTTAACAGGTCCTTTTTCACAAGGAATTTCTCATCAATCTCTAGTCCGTCCACCTGATGAGCACGAGTGATTTGGTGATCAAGACTGAAACCCAGGGGGCATGCACCCTGGCCTGCTTCGGCAGGAAAACTTCATGTATAGGGTATGTTTCCGCAGAGGATATATGACTGGTCTGACACACCCATACATTTAGGAAAATGGGATTAGACTGAAATAAGATACCTCTGTTAGAAGGTAGGCCTTTCCTGATAGAACAAATGTTTTTTCTGCAAATTGAAGGGTAACCTGAAAAGGTAGGCCTTTCCCGATAGAACAAGTGTTTTGTCTGCAAATTGAGGGGTAACCTTGGAAACTCTACTTCACTATACCTGGGGGCATGCAAACTTTTTGCGTGAAAGTGAAAAGCGACCATTTATTTTCTTAGTTTGTAGGTTCTTAACCCTTTAAACTCGTAGGATTGGTCGTTCCTAGCTTACATAATAAAAGGAGTCGGAGCATAATTTCGAATGGTGCAAGCTCCCTAAAAAATGAACCTATCGATGAGACATCCTTATTATACGACTGGCATGAGCAGTTTTACGTGAAGTTCAAGCTCGTTAAAAATTAAACCTAGCAATGAGCATATGTTCCACCAGAGTTTATGCTCATTAAAAAATGAACCCACTTCCGTAAATAACCATCGTGAATGCATTATCATTAGTTTTGAGCCTTGGTCGTGTTCTTACCATCACCTCCACTCTGTTGTTGCCGATCATTCGCCTCCATTTGATTGTTTACCCATTTTTTAGGAACAGTTGCGACGAGTGATCCTATTAGCCACCTTTTTACACTGCCATGATTGGAAAGTTCCAAACCTAACTTGGAACCAGCTACTATCTGAAAACATCACTCGTTCCTCAAAAAAATGAGTCTCCTTTAAGCTCTTTTCATCTGACTCGTAAAATATGAAAAGATTGCCGATCGATTGGCCTCTCCGGATCATTAAAGTGATTGGAAGTGCTATCCCTCCTCTAGATTTTAATCTTTTTAGACCTGAGGGATTATTACACAAAAAGATCGAGTGTTTGTCTTGTTCAGCTCGTTAAAACTATCGAAAATTCATCCCTTTCGCATTGTTTTATAATTTTTCGGACATAAGGGATTATATTACGAAAAAGGAATATTGGAGTCTTCTTTCTATCTCTTTTCAGACTCTCTAAAATTGAAAAGCACTGAGTTATCCTTGTTGTTAAACTCGTTAAAACAATAGCGACAAACTTGTCCATTCAGACAAGAGCGAGTTTCACTATTGCTAGGCTTGTTAAAACATAGCAACAGGTTGCTCGAAGGGAAAATTACAGAACAAGCATATGTTATCCTCCTCAAGATTAAAAAAAATAAAGAGGTACTGGTCAGAAATGACTAGGGAAAATTGGGAAGAAAACTTGAAGAAACTTTATTGGTAGCAGGTCGCTCTTGAAACATGACACTTTCACTCCATCACCATGATTGAGTTAGGTTGGGTTATTCCGTTCACCGGTCATATCACCATTGGTCCACAGTACCATCCACTTTTCGGGTTAACGCTACCAACCCATTTCAGTGTCACCGATATGTTCAAGAGAATTCGCTCAGAGAAATTACCTACCCAGCTTGTGTCTCATCCGCTACAATACCTTCACACTTCATTCTTTCATGACCACCACCCTAAACCTTGTATCATCAAATCGTTTTCACCACTACAAGATCATTTGCTCTGTTCCGTGTCATAGATGTGGGATCCATTAATGCCCTCCTATGATGGGTCACTTCTTATCGAAATCAGCTCATTATCCAAGAAGCTAACCTAGGGACAACCCTTCCAGTACTTTGAAGCTTGCATGCCTCAATGGCAAGTTTCTCACTTCCGGTGACAAGTTTACACTAGTGGCCTTTGACCAAAAGATTTTGCGTGGTGTTCGACATAAACTCATGTATTCACACCATGTGAATTGTATTGCAGTACCTTGAGGGTCATCATCATCATCGATGATTCCTCTCACATCTGTTAACAACTTACATCATTGGCTGGTAATTGGACGATGTCCTTCCATGTTCAACATCAGAACATTTCTTTCACATGGATCGACTTGTACTTTCGGGCGAAGATTGAACGAGTTTTGAAGACCCCGGATATAGTTTCATCCATCTGGGCTGCGATATAATTAGGAAAATAAAGACATCAAATGTACATCATTGCTGCACAGATAATCATCCAAACTAAGGGATGATGGCTCTACCAGAATCATCAGTCTGCACGCAGACGGTTTCCTGTCCTATGTACATGAAAATGAATTTATCAAGATGAGCATGGGAATGCCTGCCTCAACTAGATCATGAAAATATTATGAAGATAATGTATTGTATTGTATCTTATTATAGGTCACCTTCCAGTGCGAAAAACATCGGATCCTCATTATAAAGCATTTCACCCAGCATCAAAAGATTTACGACCTCATGCTTTAGGGGGCAACTGCTATAGACATATTTGGGCACTACAATCCCAATCACATATGTCCATAAACCAAGGGTTCCTAAGTCCCTAAAAGTGTTGTTTCATACCCTAAAGGATCAAGGTCAACTGATTACATCATCTCCAAGAAGTTCTCCATGAAAAGCTACTCAGAACTGGTCAAAGCAGGACCATACAAACTGCCCAGTGCTAAACGTGCAATGCATCTGACCTGCCACATGCAAAAAGTGTGATGCATACTTGAAATCCCTTCTATAGGGTGCGATGAGCGAGAGTAGACAAATGGCATAAGCAGTTTGCTAGGTGGAAACGCATAGAATCTTCTAGAAACTGCTCTTTGACACTTGCCTCTCTGAGTTCACCCAGGGATGAGTAAGAGATCTAAAATCTCCATGTGGAACCAGGAACTATCAGAGAGATGACACTAATCAAAATTCCAGAAGCTGACTCACCCCCCTGCAAATATCTATAAATGGATCCCTCATCCAAGAGATCCAAAGGTTGGAATTTGGTAATTTGCAAAGAGGTGTTGTTGGTTTCTCTTTGAAGACATTGTTGGGTGATCTTGCTTTGTGTGAGATGAAGCATAAGCAGTTTGCTAGGTGGAAACCCAGAGAATATTCTAGAAACTACTCTTTGACACTTGCCTCTATGAGTTCACCCAGGGATGAGTAAGAGATCTAAAATCTCCATGTGGAACTAGGAACTATCAGAGAGATGACACTAATCAAAATTCCAGAAGCTGACTCACCCCCCTGCAAATATCTATAAATGGATCCCTCATCCAAGAGATCCAAAGGTTGGAATTTGGTAATTTGCAAAGAGGTGTTGTTGGTTTCTCTTTGAAGACATTGTTGGGTGATCTTGCTTTGTGTGAGATGAAGAGGGCTTTCAAGCTGGGAGGATGGTTCTGGGTCAAACAAAGTGGTTGTAATCCTCTCTTCTATGACTTTTACTAATAAAGTTATTTGATTTTTCCTCCATATTCTTGTGTATCTCTGAATACTGTGTTTGTTATATGCATTTGTATGGTCAATATATATCTAATCCTATATTGTTTACAGTGAAATATCTCTATGCTTTGATGGTATTATGCCATTGTGAATCTACAGGTGCTCTTTGAAGCTGGACAAGTAAGGAAGCAGTGGTGAGATTCTGTCAACGGGGAAAGGAAACAAGTAAGGAGCCAAGCGAAAGACTGAGGTTGGTACTCTCTGCTTCTTTCTTATCTCTCTCTCATAAAGGAAAAAAAGTGACTTTAATCTATTTGTTTCTAAGATAGCTACCCATCTTAGTGGGACTAGCAGCTCTGAATAGACACTATATTTCCCGATAACACCTTTCCCTTGCTATTGGAGCTTCCAAAGCCTCCCAGATGCACCCTTGTCCATATCAAGGGAGCATTCAATAGCTTGATGCACTAAAACTCAATGAGACCTAGGTACTAGTCATGGGGATGACTGAGAAGGCTTCTGGGATTCCTGTAGTAGGTATAAAAGGTCTATTTTGTGGGTTTACGTCAATTCCACTTCCTTAAGGTCACCTAGGAGGTCAAGACTTGTCATAGTAGCTCCTCATCTCATGTTTACCCCGGGTAAGCCAGTGAAAGTGGGTAGATATGAGGGCAGGTGTCATTAAAAAGATAATATTAAAGAAAGTCACTAGCATGCAATATCATTGGCCTTGTTACCACACAATCTAGCAAGCCCCTAGGAGGGGAACCTATGGGAAAACTACTAGACCTAGCGACAATAATGGGACAATGACCCACTATCACCTTGGTAAATGTCCCTTGCTCTTTATGGACTTTCACAAATGAGAGGAGTCATGATAGGAATAAATCACTTGTAATAAATATGTCAATGACTAGTTATGAAGTGATTTCACAAGGCCCATTCAAGAAGAGGCACAATAATGGTTCAATGCTACAAGGAATCTAAGGGCTCTCCAAGAAAGACTTATGATGGAGATCAATACTTAGGACTTGAGAATTGCAATGATAATAGGTATGCATAAGATCAAGATTCCAATGGTGAGATAGGACCTCACAATAAGTTTTATGAGATGATTTGACACTTTAAATAGGTTGTTATTATTCTTGAGGGACCTACTAAGGAGTTACATTATACCTAGGGTTTTGAGCCTCAAGGTATTCACTAACTAAAGGTAATAGAGAGGAAAGGATATCTTATGATTTATTCTATTGAATACAAGGCTCATACGACCCTCAAGGAAGCCACCTATCTAAGGAAAACAAGTTAGGTTCCCTTTTAGGGAACACCTAGGGCATGATTTTTTTTAGAGAATTAACCATGGGAATCCTTCCTAAATTTGAGATATTCAAGGGGACACTAAGGAAGAGCTCTATTAGAAAAAAATCCCAAAATTCCTTCTCCAAGGGAATTCACCTGATGCCCTAACTAGTCATCTAAGGAGAGAGGGCTCAAAATTTTTAAGAGGAGAAAAGAAGGAGAAAAGAGATGTTTATCACCAAAATTATTAGACCATCGCCTAGTCCCTTGGGCTATGGAGTCTAAGATGATTCAAAAATGGCCAAAACTATTTTTAAGGAGGATAAAGATTGATGCCCTAGCAACCAACCTCTAACATTTACCCACTCAATATTTATGGATTTTCATGGAAAGAAAACAAAATTTTGTCCACTAGGAAAATTAATCGATTGTCATGCAATGAGCCACGTATGAAATTTCCAACCCAATAGCCTTTTACAATGATATTCAACAAATTAGGGCACAAGAGCATTAACTAGTTGATACAATTCCATACATTAGACTTTATTTTAAGAGAAAAATTCAACAAGAAGAAATTACAAGATAAAAATAAGTTATATCCAACCATAAACCATGAATTAGCTCCAAATAAGATTGAAATTCTAGCTATAAATATTGAAATGCATCAAAGAGTATCCAATAGTGTACCAAAATAAAAGTGTGAAATTGTTTACAAAAGAAAGATCCAAGTGATGATGATGAGTTCTCATAAATGAGACTCATCTCTATTTATATTACTCTCTCCTAATTTGATTTAGCCTAATGATCCCCCAAAATTATAAAATAATGTGCTAATCACAAGTCTTGGTTACAATCCAACCAAGTAGCTATCACAAGTTATGAAAAAGGCATCCATAAGTGTCGAAATGATGATTTCATGATGAAGAAGGGTTGTTGAAGGGCCTTGTTCAGTCCTCTAAGTTTCATGATGAGAGAGAGGGCTCCAATAATGATGAATTAGGGAATGGTCCCTAATTTTACATTCAATTCATCATGTGGTACCCCATAGTGGGTTTGGGGCACATGTGTTGGTCTAATGGGTCTCTCAGTGAAATAGTAGCTTATATAATGATCCAACTAAGGGCTCTGATGATGATGTCTGCCTTCCCATGTATCAAGTGTGAGACAAACGTACTCTAGGCCCTTCGATTAGATACCTTGATCATGCTAAGATGATTGGGTCATGCTCGTCCAAGTACATCATCTCGTGAATGATGTGGGGAATTGAACAAACTGTTGAAGGTGTGGAGGGTGCCCATGGAATGAGATGGAGTCCCATGGATCTTAACGCATCCCCTACAAATTTCAATTTGATCCTCTAGTAGGATTGGGCCCTAGTTAAGTTACCCAACCCATGGTGAAACCACCTACCAATTACATATAAGATCTAATTCACTTCCTCACTGTCAAGTACAATATGTAGAAATTAATGTTTAGATTCAACTTCTCAAGAAACTTTCTAAATCACAATACTAGAAGCTACTCTACTTATCTATGAAAGTAAATTCACGATCAAGAACACAAATCATTAACATGAATCAAGATGCAACACATATTCACAGAGATTTATCAAGGGGAAACAACTGATCAAAACCCCTTACTATCTGTATTGCATTAATCAATGAATCTGGATGAATACAATATGCTCTGCTCAAGCTTGAGCTCACCATGTACATATATCTTCTATCCTTTTCCTGACTGACTTACCTTGGCCAATACTTAGCCAAAATTTCGAGCCTCCAAGATCCTATTTCCTTGCATTGTTCCCTTGGGAAATTGACCCTATTTTTTAGGAATTCCTCACTAAGGAATTTTTCAATCACCATAGGTCAATTCTTTGACTGCATGCACCACTTGTACAACTTGAACTAATTTACAACTCACAATACACTTCCCTTGAACTCCAATATAAACTAGGTAACTAAAATTATCTGCATGCAACAATTATTTTGGGTTGATTGATCAGTTAACTGGATGATCACTCAATGTGGAAAAAGTTACACACCCACAACTTGACCTCCACTAGTTCTTCTTGCATTGAGAACTAGTTCTTGAAGGAAATGTCACTAGGTTAGGTCTTCATAAATATAATTTTGATATTTGTACTGATTCAAGAAAAGACATTATTTTGATATTATTTTCCAATGAGTTTCTTTCTCATTGAAAATAGGTCAAGCACATTTTTAAGTGCTTCTAGAGAGTCAAAATCAAAATGTAATTATGATAAGACCCTTTGAGGGCATGTTACATCATTTATGTCAATTTACAAGGTCATGGGAACACCTCCACGATAAGTCAAATTTTAGTGTAACTATCATGCCAGCGTAGAGGACAGTCTAATCAGCCTAAAGAGGAGGGACATACCTCTATTTATAGAGGTTGTCCACTCCTCATATGAAGAACAACCAAGACCTGAAACACGCAAGAAAGGGAAGAAGACTATAATGGCGCAAAGCCAAGGAAACAGGTCTATAAGAGCAGCGAGATAAGGAGACAGAACAACGAAGATGAAAATCCATTTTTCTAGGGTTCACACAGTCACACATGCGAAGGAATGAAGGTATGCCTGCGATTACTACAACAAGAAATCATAGTGGAAAAGTATCTTTGTTCTAGGCGAACATACAAGGGCTATAAAGCCTCCCCATCTAGTGAAGAAAGGAGGAAAGACCAACGAAGAAAAAGAGATTGTTTTAGGGTTTTTGTTCACACATGCAATAAGTGAACTTTTGTGGATTTGACAACAGGTGAAGGCAGCATAGTCAGAGGCCTCATTCTAATATGTAACTAGGCATACAAGTATCCTAAGGAAAGAAAAGAAGGTTCTCTTTATAGAGTAAAGATTCCCTAACTTTCTAGGGTTTCTCCTAAGAAGAAAAGAATTCTAAGCAGCAGAAGAAGGACGAAGGGGTGAGAAGCAAAGTGCTAGAAAATAGAGTTCCATGTGTCAGAAGTTATAGTGCAGAAAGAGGAAGGATTTGACTTGTGCTTGGAGGATATCCTATTCAAAGCTCTAGGGTTTGGAAGTTGTTCAAATAAGAAGCTTCAATAAGAGAAAAATTACAAAGGGTTTTCCTCTCAAGAGTGGAGATGTTTTGTCCCTCGCAAAGAGCCAAAAATTGTGTTCTTGTTATTTTGTTTTGGTAGTAGTTTGATGAAGTACACACATATGCACTAATAGTAATAAGAAGAAGAAGCATAAGCTAACAAGAAAAGTAAAAAGACTCCACAAATTGTTATCAAGTAATGAAGGATGATCACAACACTACTTTGGGCTAGATTCTTCAACATGGTATTAAAGCATAGGTGACACATCAAGGAAAGGGAAACTCAAGGAAACACATCAAGGAGAAGCATCTACAAAGTTGAAGCATCAATCCTACAAGTCTCAACCACTTCAATGATAATAAGGGTCTGCAATCCATCATTCATCAATGAGGTCTACAAAGCTAGAAGAAGAGCCTTATATAAAGGCACCTACAAAGAAAAGCAGATTGAAGGAGGACCCACATAAAGCTACAAGTCTTCAAGAAAATATCATCACCAAGCAAGTCCAATTGAAGGCAACTTGAAGAACATCAAGCTCCAAGGAACACAAGCCATCAATTCTTCAAGGAGGAAGCCAATCCATTACATCTCAAAATCTATCAAGTAAGTACATGTCCACTTATGAATATACATCAATGTATTTTTACAAGGAAAGAAATAAATTGGTAGGTACCAATAAATTTCTTGCATGGAAGAAGAGGACCGATCTACTACTCAAGGAGAATGGACTCCTAGAGCATGTCAAAGGTAATATCACTATCCCTGCTAAGGAGTAGACTCAAGCCTTAGCCAAGTACAATAATGATGAAACAAGATCTCAAATGATTCTAACAAAATCAATCAAAGACTATCTCATTCCCTATGTCTCCAAGTTTGAGACATCGAAAGAAATTTATGATAAGATAGTAGAGTTATTCTCGGTAACCACAACTGAAGAAGTAATATCATTAAGGAATGAATTATACAAGATGAAGATAACAAAGGAAGGAATAGCTCCCTACTTCATGAAAATCTCTAACATGAGAGATTAACTTCAAGAGCTTGGGTAATTCATGTCTGATAGAGATATGACAACTGTTGTAATCAATGCTCTACCTGAGGAGTGTGGAAACTTCACATCTAGGATTTATGCCAAGAAGGAAGAAACCACTCTCAGTGAAATGTAGTCTCTATGCAAAACAGAGGAAACTAGACTCAATGCAAAAGAAGATGTGGGATCAAAGGAGAAATCATTTTATGCCATGGTCAAAAGAAACGGTAAATTTGGCAAGTTTGGTCCATGAAGAACAAACAACAAAGACATTTCCAAGATCCAATGTTTTGGATGCTAAGAATATGGACACTACAAAATGAATTGTCCTTAACTTAAAAATGACAACAACAAAGGAAGAGGGAAGAAGCTCACATAAATCAAGAGATGAAAGAAGAAGTAAATAAGAAAAAGAAGGAAGATCCTCCGGATCTCTACTATGACTAGGTCAAACTCTTTACTTTTAGACTTCCTTCAAAGTTTTGAGTAGAATAGGAGCATGTAGGAATAAATTAAATTGCATGGCTCGAATCTCCCTCTAGAATCTAGCAGCATGATGTAAATAGAGTTCTAGACACTCATGTAGATGTAGAATTTATGATAAGAACAAAAATGCATAAGTAGAAATGTCTTCTAGAATATAAGAGCATGGCAGATATAGCTCAAGATATTCATATAGAAGAAGCATAACTAGTATAGGACCTCATTCATGATGAAAGAAAAATTGATCATGATAATAATATTAGAAGACCTACTTCATCAAAAGAAAGGAAACATTTACAAGGAAAGGATCTTTAATATCCTATAATGGAATCTTCAAAAGAATGTCGTGAACCAAGGTAGATGTCTCATTAGGAATCCCATTCATGGGATCCAGGAAGAGGGATGATATGCAGGCAAGCTAAGATGAAGCAAGAAGCGCCACACCAAGGTCAATCAAATGAAGTAAGGATGATCAAAGGAGAATCAAGATGAGGTATGTATGCATCAAAGTTTAAGTCATGTTATCATTTGTGTATTATTGAGTCATGGGTATAGTTCTATAACATGATCAAACATGAAAGAATCTCTTTCACCAAGAATGTGCTCGAAGTCATGCACATAACATTCCTGACTAATAAGAAATAAGAAATGTTGACAAGTCCAGAAAGTAAGCAATGAAGGAATTCTCTCACAAGAAGGATTAGATGGTTGCCCTATCTATTTGAGAAGAATAAAATGAAGAAAGAGATCAAGCATGTGAAGAACACCATGATCACCAAGAATCACTATCTCACAAAATGCCTTGAAATATATCACCCGAAAGAAGGCAGGACAACTATGATAAAGGAAGAAATGACCCTTGACACATACAAAAGCCTTGGAGATATAAAGGTGCAAATGATTGATTCTACTCTATAGAGATATCGTGATGAATACATCATCCAACAAAAGAAAAATCAATGTTGAAGTAATATCAGGATGAAGTCATGATGGGCTACTAGGTCAAAGCATGTAACCTAGCAAGTACTATGAAGCATCCATGAGAAGAGTATTTTGAAGCATGGACAAGATGACAACAGAGTAACCAAGATGAAAATAAAACCTGATAGTCACTTTCCATGAAGAAATTACATGCCAAACCAAGAAGGAAAGTGAATGATGGATGGTGCCCTACCTACAAGAAGCTCGAACAAAGACTTCATGACACTAAGAAATGAAGGAGATCAAGTAGCTGAATGACCCATGAAGAAGAAGTTGTTGATGAAAGATTCCCTAGTTAAGAGGGAGCTCTGACAAGTCCCTAATAAAGAGGGAGTTTTTGGATCACCCCTGATTAAAAAGGAGTGACAATTGTGTTTTCTATTTCATGGGTCATGTGCTAGACCAGGACTGATAGTCGTAAGTCTAGATGAAGGCCATGAATGTAAATGTAGACACAAGATAGACACAAAATTCTTGTCTACACTTGGGAAGAAAGAATGGGATTATTAGGTAATCATCTGGCATCTGATACCCTTTGAGGATATATAGGGCATCCAAGACAAGAGTAGGCAAGAGGACCGATATTCTGAGGACTGGGAACCCAAGATAAGAATAGTCCTAGAAGGTCATACTCGGGGAACACCTGGGTGGGTATGTACCTTGAGAGACAATGATGAAGGTATCTATAAATCATTGGTCTCACCAGCATTATAGTTCATGGTCTCGTAAAGAGATGGAGTTGTTAGTCAAGGCCTTGCACTATGACAATATTGATGAATATGATGTTATAGGAAATGGATTGCAAATCCAGTTTCTCTTATGTGAATTTTTCAAGATTGAAAATTGCCAAACACCTTGTAATGCTGTATGAATACATCCCTAGTTAAGAGGGAGATTTGAATGAAATATAACTAGGCTGGGTCTTCATAAATATAATTTTGATATTTGTACTGATTCAAGAAAAGAGAAATTACTTTGATATTATTTGTCAATTAGTTTCTTGCTCACTGAAAATAGGTCAAGTAAGTTTTGAAGTGCTTCTAAAGAGTCAAAGTCACAATGTAATTATGATAATACCCTTTGAGGGCATGCTACATTATATATGTCAATGTACAAGGTCATGGGAACAACTCCAAGTTAAGTCAAATCCTCTACTAGTATCAGCGAAGTATGCAAGCAACAAAACGATAGAT
Source organism: Pinus tabuliformis (assembly GCA_031772625.1). Lineage (NCBI taxonomy): Eukaryota > Viridiplantae > Streptophyta > Pinopsida > Pinales > Pinaceae > Pinus > Pinus tabuliformis. The sequence continues at coordinate 811,680,008 of CM062815.1, read as the reverse complement.
AAAGGATGAATTTTAGTGTAACTATCATGTCGGCCTAGAGGACAGTCTAGTCAGCCTAAAGAGGAGGGACACACCTCTATTTATAGAGGTTGTCCACTCCTCATACAAAGTACAACCAATATATGAAATCTGCAAGCAAGGAAAGAAGACTAGAAGGATGCAAAGACAAGGAAACAGGTCTACAAGGGCAGCAAGATAAGGAGACAGAACAACGAAGGTGAAAAGAAAATTTTCTAGGGTTCACACAGTCACACGTGCAAAGGAATGAAGGTTTGCCTAAAATTACTACAGCAAGAAATCAAGTGGAAAAATATCTCTATTTTGGGCTAACATACAAGGCCTATAAAGCCTCCCCATCCAGCGAAGAAAGAAGGAATGACCAGCGAAGAAAAATAGATTAATTTAGGGTTTTTGTCCACACGTGCAGCAAGTGAAGTTTTATGGATTTGACAGTAGGTGAAGGAAACACAGTTAGAGGCCTCATTCTGATATGTGAATAGGCACACAAGGTCTCCTAAGGAAAGAAAATAAGGTTCTCTTTATAAAGTAAATAAACCCTAACTTTCTCCTAAGAAGAAAATAATTCTAAGCATTAGAAGAAGGATGAAGGGTTGAGAAGCAAAGTGTTGCAAAATAGAGGTCCATGTGCTAGAAGTTATAGTGCAAAAAGAGGAAGGACTTGAATTATGCTTGGAGGATATTGTAGTCAAAGGTCTAGGGTTTGGCAATTTTTCAAATAAGAAGCTTCAATAAGAGAAAACTTACAAAGGGTTTTCCTCTCAAGAGTGGAGAGGTTTTGTCCCTAGCAGAGAGCCAAACTGTGTTCCTGTTATTTTTTTTGGTAGCAGTTTGATGAAGTACACACATACGCATTAATAATAAGAAGAAGAATCATAAGCTATTAAGAAAAGTAAAAAGACTCCACAAATTGTTATCAAGTAATGAAGAATCATCACAACACTACTTTTCCCTAGATTCTTCAACACCAGTTAAACTAATAATAACTCATATTAATTGAAATAGATTGTTAAAAATTAGTAATCAATCATGTAGAATTGAACTCAAGTTTCTTCAACTCAAATTTACTAAGTTAATTGAGTGACAAGATCCATGTCATATCAGTCAACTACCTCCAAGTATTCTGATGAAATTGAAATTCAAATTTTAATGTAGTTTGGCCAAGGCAAAGTCAAAACTAGATTTTCTTATTGCATTTTCAAAGTCCCTCTCAGCAAGAAATGTATTATCAGATACCCCAATCCTACTTCTATGGAACTAGAATTTTCCTCTTGACAAGTCCTTTGTCAAAATATCTACACCTTTCTCCTCTGTCACAATGTACTGCAATAACATAATTCGCCTCTACACACAATATTGTAGATGGTGATACCAGATGTTGATATGCTTGGATAGATCATGAAATACTTTATTCCCAAAGAGTTTGATACAAATTTGATTGTCACAGTAAATCGTTGTAGGATCCATCTCCTGACCAAATACAATGACACAAATCTTTCTCATCCAAATAGCCTCACATGTTGCTTGACTTGCAGGTGTGTACTCTACTTTTGCTAAGCTCATTGCCATAGAACTTTGCTTCCTGTTGTACCAAGAAACTGTTGCTAACCCAAAACTGAAAATTCCTCCTAAATTGCTCTTCCTTTCTGATGGAATCCCCAATATGCATATGTGAAGCCTTTCAGCCTCACTCCCTCTGTCCATATGTACTAAAGACTAAACTGAGTAGTGCCTCTGAGGTATCTCAACACATTTTATTGCCTTCCAATAAAATTTTGTTGCCTTAACCATGGCTTGACTAAGTTGGTTAGCTGCATAACACATTTCTTCTTGTGTGTTCACCCAATACATAAGTGAACCTACAAACTGCCTGTAAATGGTAGCGTCCACTTCCTCACCTAAAGTGGCATACTCTTTCCTCTAGTTACCTACTAGACGTGTGTCCACATTTTTGCTACTCTTCGTGTGAAACTTCTTCAGTATCTCATTGGCATACTTTCCTTGAGAGACAAATAGTTTCCCATCTCCTTTCCATACTTCCAAACCGAGGAAATAATGCATGAGCCTCATGCCCTTCATCTCGAACTCTCTTGCAAGGTCCTACTTGCAAGATTTGATCACTTTCTCATCAGTAGTAAGGATCAAGTCATAGACATATAACAAAATAATCAATAATTTACCTTCTACCACAATGTGGTAAAGGTTTGCATCTTCTTCACTTTTGGTGAAGCCCAAACTGGTGAGATAGTTGTCGATCCTAGTATACCAAGCATAAGGTGCTTGCTTGAGTCCATAAAATGCTCGCTTGAGTTTTCACACATGCAACTCTCTATCAAAGCCCTTAAACCCCTCTAGTTACTCAATATAAACCTTGTTGGGTGCTAAAAGGTGTCTTTTAAAACTCCTAATTACCTCACATTAATTATCAACCTGGGTAAGTCTTTTGGTTTCAAGCGTGTACAAGATATGTGCAAGCTATAAATCTAGAGAGTAATGCTTTAAGACAATTTATTAAATTAAATACCAAAGTAACTGGGTGCAATCATAAATCTCAAGCTATAAATTTTCAAGGAAATAATACATCTAATCATCAGGACTTAATCTCAAGCAAAACCATAATCAAATCTGAAGCAAACAATTCAATTGAAAATATAATCAACCGAGAGCATAGTAGCATTAACCAATCTCTTTCAGCTGATTCTATATGAATCACACTCTATCTCAATTAAGCAATTCGAATGGAAATGATGTCAACCGAGAGTTTAGTAGCATTAACCAATCTCTTTCATTTGATTCTATACTAACCACACTCTTATCGTAATCAACAAAAATCAATGTCTTAATTGATAATTATTTCAACCTACAATGAGCATAAATGAAATCAAATGGAAAAGTTGTGAAGTACATGAGATCATAATAAAGGAAAGTAAACTAATTGCAATGTAAACTCACCGGAAATCAGAAGATATCAAATAGGGTAAACTTAGCAGAAAATGGAAAAACATCAAACCCATTAGACTCACGTGAATTATAAAGATATAACACAGAGGATAGTAGTTTAATCCACCAGGGGCCGGGCCCTAGCCACCAACGAATACTGCTAAGCTACTTCAGAGAATACGAATGAACAACAACGTTGATTATGTATTAACCATTGAATTTTGTCCTCATTACAATACGGTCATGTTCTTCAAATCACATTCTGTATATTGAAATTACAATTGAGGTCCCAAGCGAAAAGCTAAATCTCTCCATTATCCCCTCTCCTCCTATCCTATCCTATCCTATCCTATCTCTAATTATCCCCTTTCTTTGATCTATGTTTTCATTTAAATACACAGATAGCAGGGAGAATTTACAACAGAGATGATTACAAAATGATTCCCATAAAAAAATTGGATTGTTCACAACAAATTGATCAGCAAGATCATATCTGAAATATCTTTCCATCCACATTCAATAGGAATAGATCGAATTTGGTATTGCCACTGAGATAATTTGGAAGATGGCCGCAACAGTGAATCTGAGAAAATCGTCTTCAGAGAACCTTTTATTTCTCTTAATACGGACCGAATTTGGGAAAACTGCTCATCATAAAACTAATTCGGTCCGTTCTAAACAAAACCTGTGTTTAGAATTTTCCAAATTCTTCTCCATTTGCCCGAAATATACAATAAAAAACTATCACTTCTTATTCTAGCGAATTTCTAAGTTGGAATTTTAATGATGAGCTGGAGATCAAATCTGCAATCTGGAAAATATTTTGGAGGCTAAAATGGTGAGTGATGTTACAACAAATTTATTAATAAACCATCATTGGTAAAATCATGCATAATAATAATCAATTTATTAAAAATAAAGGAGAAGAAATAATATTTATCCATAAGAGCATAAATAATTATAAAATGGAACTATATGATAAATCATGATAAATGACGTGATAAATAAGGGTAGAAATGGATGAAATAGGTGTTAAAAAGTGATAATAATAATAACACATTAGCGGCCCAACACAATACCTCTTCCTCAATAACTCCATTGAGGAATGTTTTCTTCACATCCATCTGGTGGATCTTCTACCCCATCTGCGCTGACAGTGCTAGAATTGACCTATTGGATGAGTACCTTGCTATTGAGGCAAAGGTATCCTCATAGTCAATTCCATCTACCTAAGAGAAGCCCTCGGAAAAAAAAATTGGCCTTGTGTTTCTCTATGCTCATATATGCTACATGATTTACCTTATAAAGCCCTCTGGAACCAACCACTAATTTATCTGTTGGTCTTGGGACCACTTCCCAAACATTATTTCTGACAATGGAATCATATTCCTCTACCATAGCATCAACCCATACTAGTTTCTCTACAAAATACTTGAATGAGGATGGATCTATCTCTACCATCTCATTCATCAGCGCCATGTAGCCAATATACTGATATGGTTACCTCCTTTGCCTACACTATGATGTGGGTGCTCCCACATTCTCTATAACATCTTAAAATAATCTGTCAGCTTCCTTAGTTCACTTCCTTCCTTCTATGGATGTATCTTCTTGAGTGGATGTCTCCACTCTCTGATCCTCTGCTTGTGGATACTCCACAACTTCATGAGGTTCTTCCTTTGGAGCCAAAATCTTTTGATGAGGCTGCAACTAAAGCTCCCTCTCAAGAGAACACCTGATTTCCTTCTCCTCATCAAATTTTGGATCTCTTCTGACCATTTTCATCTTGAGAGATGGAAAGTACACTCGAAAGTTATGAGGTGTACTAGTGTACCACACAAATATGCCCAACTCTATTGTAGCATCTAGCATTTTCCTTGCTTACTTAGAAACATGACAATAAATTGACGATCCAAAGATACTGAAGTATGACACATCTGGTTTCTTTCCTAAAAAAGATTCCTCTAGTGTACTCATGCCAAGAATCATGTGAGGACTCCTACTCTGCAAATATATGGTTATGTGCATGCTTCGGCCCACAAGTGTAGATGTAGGCCTTGGTCATGCAACATTTCCCGTAATTCTCCCAGAATACTTTTGTTCTTCCTCTCAACCACCCCATTTTGTTGTAGGTTATGAGGTGTTATCAACTCCCATTGAATTCATTCCATTGCATAGAAATTTTTAAACTTATTCAATACGTACTCACCATTATTATCACTCCTAAAAACCTTCACTTTCTCAACAAGTTCTTTAAACTCAATAAATTTGGAGAATTCTAATCTTTCTTTTGCATGAAGTAGATCCATCACTTTTGTTACAAATCGTCTACAAATATAACATAATACCTATACTTGGCAGTGGAGGCTATCAAGAAAGGTCCACATACATCAGAGTGTATCCTTTCAAGGATTGCATGTGCCTTGATGTCTTGATCATTGAAGTTGGATTTTGTGTACCTCCCCAATGTACACCCTTTGCCTATGTACCTCTGCTCTAGTGCTCCTTTGGGGAGACCTATAGAAATTTGTTGCATGATCTTCAAAACACCATGATGCAAATGTCCCCATCTTCTATGCCATAATTCGTCAACATATGGACTCTACACCTTCTCTTCTTTTGTTCTCAATGTCGTGCAGTCTTCCACATCTAATTTGTAGAGGTTATTCACTCGAACCTTGATATGCTTCACTTGTCTTGTGGCGATGTGTCTCAAAAAATCCTTCCTTTTGTTGAATATCACATCGTACCCATGATCTTCCAACACCGCGACATGAACTAGATTCTTCTTTAGACCCGTACATACATCACATCCTTGATCTCGAGAGGGGAGCCAAACTCCATCTGCAAAGAAAATGTACCAATTATGGTCGCATTATACCTTCCATCATCTCCCATCTCGTTGTGCATCTAGATACCCTTCCCCTCCAAGTCACTGAAAAATTCTTTTATTCCCATCATGTTGAATGAGGCACCACTGTCGAGATACCACACACTACCCATCACTATGCTTTCCATGCATGCAACGAGGTTAAAATCAAGTTCGAACTATGAATCCAAGGCTTCACCCACTTCTCCTCTTGCAATCTTCTTTCTTTCCTTCTTGTGTGTAATTTTTGTGGCATAGTGTCCCAGTTCATGACAATGAAAGAACTTGATATTGGACAAGTCTTTCTTCTTACCCCCTTGACCAGATTCTGCTTTGCATTGGAATTTCTTCCCTTTCCCTTTCCTTTCCTTTCCATCCAAGGCACAATTCTCTTCACCCTCACCCTTGGATGAAGTATCGTCTTTGTTTCTCCACCTTATTTCTTCCTGCACTAGATCATACCATAACCACTCCTATCTTGGTAGTTTCTCTCTACCATTTATCTAATATTGATAACTATGTCATCTCTTGGGAAGGCCGAAGAGGGATAGAGATACCTGATCTTATTCAGGGATAGTAACGCTAAGCCTCCCAAGTTCATCACGAAACTATGTAAACCTGCTCATGTGCTACAAAATTGTTTCATTCTTTTGCATCTTAATACTTTGAAATTTGTCCTTGAGTTTCATCTTCCTATAGTCACTATTGTTCTCAAATAACTTTGTCAATGTTTTCCACATCCTAAGAAAAGTCTCTTTCCCATAGATATTTGAGATAATATCATCATGAACTCCCTCCAATATGACCCTCCTCGCTTTATCCACATCCTTCTTCCACTCATAAATATCCTGGGCATCAAACTTTTGGGGTCTTGCTACATCTGTCTTGATGTATTCTAGAAACCCATTATCATCCAATACTGCCTCCATGCGGATCTTCCATGCCACAAAATTTTTGGTTCCTTCCAAAGCATACTCGATCCTGAGTCCATTGAAAGCCATCTTCTCAGTCCTGGAGAAAATCTATAACATTGATCTTCAAATTTGAACCTCCTGCAATGAAAACTTCAAAATCTATTTTCTACTATGAATCTAGCTCTGATACCATGTAGAAATTAATGTGTAGATTCTAAACTTCTCATGAAATTTTCTAAATCACAAGACTAGAAGCTACTCTACTAATATATGGAAATAAATTCATGATCGAGAACACAAATCATTAACATGCATCAATATTCAACACATATACACATAGATTTATCTAGGGGAAAGTAACTTCTCAAAACCCCTTACTATTTATATTTCATTAATCAAAGAATCTAAATGAATACAATGTGCTCTGCTCAAGCTTGAGCTCAACCTGCACCTATATCTTCTATGCTCTTCTTGACTAACTGACCTTGACCAATGCTTAGCCAAAATTTTCAGCCTCCAAGCTCTTATTTCTTTGCATTTTTCCCTTGGGAAAATTTCCCTATTTTTTAGGAATTTCTCACCAAGGAGTTGCACAATTACCATAGGTCAATTCTTTGACTGCATGCACCACATGTACAACTTGAAATAGTTTACAACTAATAGTACACTTCCCTTAAATTCCAATATCAGCTGGGTAACTCGAATTCTCTACATGCAACAATTATTTTGGGTTGATTCATCAGTTAACTGGATGATCACTTAGTGTGGAAAAAGTTCTACACCCACAACTTGACCTCCACTAGTTCTTTTGACATTGAGAACTAGTTAAATTGATAATAACTCACATTAACTAAAATAGGTTGCTACAAATTAGAAATCAATCATGTATAACTGAACTCAAGTGTCTCCAACTCGAATTTACTAAGTTAGCTGAGTGACAAGAGCCATGTCACCTCATTTGACTAACTCGAAGTATTCTGCTGAAATTGAAATTCGAATTTTAATCTAGTTTGACCAAGGAAAAGTCAAAACTAGATTTTCTTGCTGCATTTTCAACACAATAATTCATTAGTGCATCTAAGTGAACTAAGCTAATTAATAAAGTGCACAAATGAGACTTCATAATGGGATTCCCTTCGAAATTTGGGGCTTTGAGCATGTAATAGTGTTACCTCCCTAGGTAGGAGTGGCTAATAAACAACCCTGTTAGGTGTTCCCAACCCCTAAGGGGAAGGAAGGTTCAAGTTACATCCTTCAACTGATAGGGGTCATGCCAATAATGAGGTGGATAGGGACATAGGGGTCTTACGGCCAAATTCCATGGGTTCAAGGGTGGTAATGATGACGGATGTCCACATACTTGGGTGTATAGATGTAGGAGGGAGAAATCATGGTACATGAGTTACCCCAACCTTTATTTTTCCACCCTTGTTCATTTTCCTTTTACCTTTTAGTGACTTTTAATTGTTATTACTACTTGGGCTTCTAGGGGATGAGAGCATCTTATGTAAGATATAAGTAGTTATTACCCCCTTAAGGTGGGAAAATCATTGCCCACCAGGGGTTGGGACATGCATGGGTTTCTTAATGATGTGGGGCACTCATGGGGCCCTACAAAGTTGGGTGATGGACATAATAAAGGGGTAGAGCTCATGTTTTGCTTTTTCCCATGCATTAATATAATGTCCTGACAATATTTTGCATTTTATAATTTTTTATTTTTTGTTTTTCTCTTGTGTCTATGATATGATTTTAATCCTCTTTTTTTAGTTGCATTAACCTCTGGGGCAACATTTCCAAGCCCGACCTAAACATGTGGACAAGGGGATGTGCTTCACCAGAGCCTTGTGGACCTAAAATAAAAATGATGAAATAGGGATTGTAAAGTGTGGAGGGGAGTGAAAAACATGAAATGGAAAAACGAGACCGCAATACCAAAATTAGGTTTTCCAATTAGTTCGCTTCCTAAAGCTATAATATAATAGGGGATATCCCATGAGACTAGGATTAAGGATTAACCCCCCATTTAAGGTAAGGGAACAAGGCTACAGTAAAAACCATTATTCCTTCCAAGCCACCCAATAATCCATGCCCAATGTACCCAAGGAAAAACAAGCATATGCACCCGATTCCACAATGAAAACATACCTTTAGGATTAGAAGACCCACCTTCAAACATACACTCTCGACAAATGAGTTAGGGGACATATGACTAGCTCATGGAGAGGAGATCAAGTGGCACAATATATTGGCTACACCGGTGGCTATCAAGGGCTACTACATGTCGGGTGAAGACAAATCTAGGAGAAAATATCTCCTATGGGGTCACCCACTTTTGGTGGGTAACATCTTTCTCCGACTGGGACATGTTGTCTCTATAGAGTGCGTAAACCATGTACTTGAATGAAAGGTCATGAGAACACCAACAATCCTCTAAGATCAGAGACCTGTATCTTGCACATCACAAAAAATATGTTGGAAGCATTTGTCTTTGGCATAATTATATTGCCCATGTTTTCATGAAGTAATAAAAACCATACAGAAAATAAAATATATCTTAAAATTAAATTCTAATCTAAATGCATCTATTCCAGCATGAGAACATGATATGATGATAGTAGCTATACGAAAATAAATACGCAATGCATCCTACTCAAGAATCCAAGAAAGGGGTGATATGACTAGTCTTGATGGGACTAGGTCAAGGCTCATCATCAAGTCTTGCTACATAATAATATCCCTCACCAACCTTACCATGGATCTTGACATGGCACGAGGTTTTTTTCTAGCAACACTACTTCCACAATCTTAAACTATTTCTTAGGTTTTTGCACCCACTTCTTTTTTAGGTCTTATTGTACCCATTTTGCCACAACCCCAAGGAAGTAGTGTACAAAATTTTTCAAGGATCAGAATCATTAGCCACCTACACATTGTATCATTATAAACCCAATTTATGCAAGTTGTAATGTAAATGATGCTAGTATGACAATTAAATTTTGTAAGAACACCTAAGTAAGCCTTTGATTTTGGAAATTAATTCCATCCTAGGAGGTTTTTTGACTTCACCAAATTATGTGTGTTCCCAAACATGGATAATCAACAAAAAAAATTCTCTAGCGTAAACCCCAAATCTAGGGTGGAATTCCTTGACAAGGTCTTAGGTGAGTCCTAATGTTATATTGAGTCTTTGTAAAAGTAGTTTGGTAATAATTTAAGCTATTTGGCTAAATTATTTTATTACATATCACTTGTTCTATACTAGATCATATTGTGTCACAAAATTGGGTAATGTCATGAGGGTCTATAATGAATGTGTATTCCCTCTTTGAGGGTTGAATTATTTGTAATATCTGCTGTAAAAATATTTTAGTGCATGGTCACTCATATTTAGACACCATGGCTAAATTTAATCTTCTCTTATGTCAATTAATTATTCTTCTCTAGTAAAAATAAAATTAAAACCTAAACGAGAAAATTAATTAATTTAGAGTCAAAAATAATTATAGAGAAATTAAAATTTCTCCAAGTGGAAAATAAAATAAAATAAAAATCGTTGGTCAAAAGGAAGTCAAATTTTGGAGGTCTCCCACCAAGGAAAAAATGGATATTTTAAGAAAAATTAAGCCCTTGGACCTTGGAGATCGAGTCAGTCAAAATTTTGAGGAAATTAATCAAAAATATTAATTTTTGGATTAATAAAAAATAGGTTTTAAGTGAAATTCAAAATCGTCCTCAAAACAAATATTTTCAACGACAAAGATTAAAAGATGATCAAATTGTTATCAACAGTCGATATTATTTTGACAGGGATCAAACCAACTAGCCATTATTTTCCACTTGGAGGGTTTCTCTGGGGAAACCAACTACTCAAAACCTCAGCTATCTATATTTCATTAACCAGAAGACCTGAGAAGAAAATACAACTCTTGTTCACCCTAGAACAATCCCTGCACAAGTATGATCTAAATCTCTGCCTTACAAGCCACCTCAAGCCAATATTTAGCCAATTCTACTACTTGTTAAGCCCCTACTTCCTTGTGCAATTCCCAAAGGAATCAACCCATATTTAATTGGGAAATCCACCCTCCATAACTGCGCAATCCAAACATAGGTCCTCAACTAATTGCATGCACCATCTGTAAAACTCAGAAAACTATACAACTAATAGTACAATGTCCGTGAACTCTAATCTAAATTGGGTCTTCATCTGAACTAAAATGCATGAATTATTTATGAGTGAATGTTTAGTTAACTGGTGTGGTATTGGTGATGCACTGGTGCACTACTCCACCACTAGACCTCTACTAGTTCCTCCAACAATTAGAACTATTTTAACTGACTATAACTTAGTTAGATTGAGTTATCTAATTACAACTCCAAAGAACTCAACCTGGGCCCCTAAAATTTAGGGATCACTCTACATGACTTTAGATAGAATTCCAACTCAAATTTCGTAAGTCAATTAAGTCAATTTCACTTAATTAACTATTACAAGTTGCTATAAGAATATAATTACAATTTAATTCAAGGACAAATTAAATTGGAATTTCTTGTTTCTATTTTTAACAATTTTAAGAAAAATTAAGCCCTTGGACCTTGATGATTGAGTCAAAGTCAAAATTTTGAGGAAATTAATCCAAAATATTAATTTTTGGATTAATAAAAAATGGGTTTTAAGTGAAATTCGAAATTTTCCTCAAAATAAATATTTTTGACGGCATAGATTAAAAGATGATCAAATTATTATCAACGGTCGAGATTATTTTGATAGGGATCAAGCCAAAAAGCCATTATTTTCCACTTGGAGGATTACCATATAAATAGAAGCCATTTTGTTTCTAACGATAATTTTGATTTTGAGCTATCTTTGGATGATGTAAATTTGTAATGCTAGTATTGAGTCATTACTCTACTAGGAATGTTTTAATATAATAATAAAAAGACTTTGGGGTTCATTTTACAGTGTTATTTTTCCATTGATATATGGTATTTGTTGGTTATGTGATAATCTTATATTGTGCTTCGTTGTTATTGTTATCACCCAAGAAACTCTCCTAGGTTGTATCTCAGAGATGCTCAGGAACATTACAGACTCAACAAAAATGTTGGAAAATGGTGGATGAATGGAATAAATGATGCATATTCAAGCCAGATAACCACTTCTACTATGCTTAACCCCAGACATGGGTCAACACCCCCAGACTACAAGGATTTAGACCACCAATTAATCACAGTTTTAAGGAAAATGTGATGATGGAGAATACTGATCACACTAGCAGATGCACAGGACCCTGTGATGGCCAGCTACAACCAGTAAGGAGGTCTGCAAATCGATTTCCTAATGCACAGACAGGATGATATCTCTCTTGCATTAAAATAACATAAACCTACATACAAATTCAATGATACAAGCTAGATTCTAACATAGAGGTGGGATGACAGCCCCTCTAATGCTAAACATCTACAACACATGAATAAATGCATAACAGGCACAACCTGGAACAAATAAGAAGAAGTGGAAAGTGAGTAACTAACAACAAAAGAAGCTTGCATTAGCTGAAAATGAAGACCAGAAGCTGCAGGTATCACAATAGTTACAGTCTCCAGAAGTTGAAGTTTACATCAAAATAACATTCATCAATCCTCATTACATCTTGCTTCTGGGTATATATAGAGTTTGTTTACAAAATTGCTCTATTGTTCTATGCGTGGAGGGGTCATAATGGACCACCAACCACATTTACCATTAGATATGGGTCTCTGCTACAAACTATGTGCTTTAATGAACAAAATTGGCCTTTTTAGATATTCTGTTGTCCTTCTCTGAGCAGACGGAGTACCAACTGATAGAAGCTCCATAACTAATAACTTCATTTATCTGCTCAAGGCTGTCCTTCTCATCCTTCGGGTGAATGATACAGGTCAGAGGCATGAGAACAATATGGATGTTGCATGAGCAGGATGGGAATAAATGACATTCGTTAGATCGCACGAATGAATGGCTACGATTGGCTCGCGGAGGGTATCGGGATAAAGCGTGAATGGAGGATCATGGGCCGTTGGATCGCGGGATGGACGATCGAACGGTCAACGGGTGGCAGAGATGTGAGAGTGTTAGCGAGTGAGGACCGTATGAGTAAGCGATAAGTGGTTTCCCTGCACCACTTCGGGAGGGTAGGCGGGAATCGTACACGAAGGAGCGATCCAATATGATAGCAACACGTGGTGGATGGGATGGCGAGGAAACCACTTTCCCCGCGGGCTATCGTACGTGTAGGTTCGCAGGGTGGGAGTAGCGTATATCGTCAGATCATGAGGTGGAGGATCAGATGACCCAAGTTTAAAAGCACACGTTTTGGATTGACGTGATAGGGACAGCCACGACGATAACACTTTTTCGTATGCACACAGCCTAAAAGGGTTAAGACCTTAGCACCAAGGGCTATATGACCAAAATCTCATGGGTTATCTTTGTGCCCGGGGTCCGAAGGAAAAGGACTTATACGGAGGTTTATGAAGGATTATAGAGGGAATAAGAATAATGGGTTAAGGGGCGAATAAGGAGAACGGAACGGGAGGAGGAAATGGAGGTAGCAGGAGTTATAAGGGAATAAGGAAAATGAAGGGGAAGGGTAAAATAAACTACTGCAAGCTCCTTTGCAATCAAAATCAGCACTACCCAACCTGTTTTTATCCATCAAAAGTTGAAGAACATTGCAGAGCTAACACTGGCTCCTTCTGGGGATGAGATCTTCCCTGTGAGGTCTCAAGAACCTGCAGATCAATGCCTTTCCAATTGAAAACCAATTAACCAAAATTCCTAGTGTTCCATTAGACATGGAGTCTATTTTGCCTATACAAAACTGATAAAAACCAAATATTTACAACTTTTAAGGCCAAAAACCTTAAACAGCATAATTTTTCAGAAAATGACCATTAATTGGGCCATCAAAAACTGTCTCTCCTCCCATACTTTTCAATATGAAGGTGTTGCTCCCTTGAATCTGTGAAATGATAAAAGTACCTGCCCAGAAAGCATCAAACTTCCCATGATTGCCTTTCTTTTCTTTCAATGCATCCCTCTTCAAAACCAGGTCTCCACTACACCTCAAAAGCACTCCAGATGGATCCCTTCAATGGAGCAGATTTTCATTAATGCAATATTTAGCTGCCCTAAGCTTTATAGTTCTAGCTTGATTGTGAGTAAGTTCTAAAGGGATTTCTAGCTTCAGCAAGAATTTAACTATTGCAGAATACCAATTACAAGAAGCTAGATTTTCGGCCACTAACTGGTTTCTCTCTGGTTCAGTTGCTTCCTCTTTTTCTGCCTGACCATTTTCTGCAGCTAAATATCTACAATGTTCTTCAGCTAACAACCTGGAAAGACCCTAACCTCTGACCAGCTTGGTGGGCTTCAGTTCTATATTAAATTCTATCATCTTTGCAATCCATTTTGCCCCTTTTTCCATTAGCATCAGGTTGTGTCAAGACATCTTTTATTGCAGTAGAGGGTACATATGCAATTATCTTGGAATGAAAGATATAGAATCTAAAAGCTTTCAATGATTTGATAAGAACATATGCCTATTTTTCAATGATATCATACCTCAGTTTAGCATCCCTCAAGCTTTTGCTGAAAAATGCCGCCGGATGCTCTGAACCCTCTTCATATGCCTACAATAAAACTGCTGCAATGGTGTCTTCAGACGCAAATGAGAATACATGGAACTCCTTGCTGTAATCTGGGCTTATTAAAGTGGGAGCCTCCATGATAGCTTTCTTAATGGACTCAAAAGATTGTCTTGTTGTATTAGTCCATCTTATCTCTACCCCTTTCTTCAGCATGGAGGTAATGTGCTTCACATATTCAGCAAAATTTGGTATAAACCTCCTGACAAAATTAATTTTGCCCAAAAATGACTGAATATCTTTCTTTGATCTTGGGACAGACAAAGTCTGTATTGCTTTTACTCTTTCTGGATCAATCCGGACACCTGCAGCAGAAACCACATGTCCTAACAGCTTGCCTTCTTTTAAAGCAAATTGATATTTTTTAGGATTGACTGAAATTCCAAACTTCCTGCACTTCAAAAACACTTTTTTCAAATGCTGCAAATGATTTTGATGGCTACTGGAGTACACTGTTATGTCATCAAGGTAGATAAGGACAAATTTATCCTTCTCTCCCACAAATGCTATATCCATAGCTCTCTGAAAGGCAACTCCAGCATTCATCAATCCAAAAGGCATCTTGGCATATATAAAAGTGCCGCAAGGAGCGGTGAATGTAGTCTTTTCTTGATCATTTGGGTGCACAACAATCTGATTAAAGCCTGAAAAACCATCCAAGAAAGACATTACTTTGGCTCCTGAGACCTTTTGTAGCAAATGCTCCATTTTCGGTAAGGGATAATTATCTTTTTTTGAGCATTTGTTTAAATTTCTGAAATCAACACACAGTCTGATTTCTCCACTTTTCTTCCTCACCACTACTAGATTGGCTACCCATTTGAAATATCTAAGAGGAACTATGATCTTGGAAGCTAGCAATTTTTTAATTTATTTTTCAATTAGAGGAAGAAGCATAGGATTTATTGGTCTCAGCTTCTGTTTGAAAGGAATAGTATCTTTCTCCAGAGGGATTTTATGCTGGATTATGTTTTCATCATACGTTTTCAGATCACTATACTCCCAGGCAAACACATCAGAAAATTTCCTCATTAAATTGCAGTATTCAGCACTTTGATCAGCTGACAAATGAGTGGACAAATTTACATATCTAAGCTGACCTGGACTTCCTATATCATGCTTATAGATTGGTCTTCTTTTTTAGCAGCCTTGTAAGGCACATCATTCTAATCAAATAGTCTTTCAAGAGGAATTAGACCCTTTGGAATATGATTACTAGGAAGCTGGACAATGATATCTTTGCCAATTTTATTTCTAAGCTGGGGCTGGGGGCTTTCTAACAAGGCTTGATTCTCTTGGTCAATTTTCATTTCGGAAAACTCATCAATGATTTGCAGAAACCTATTTATCTCATCATCATTATTAAAAAATTTCCAATGCTGGACATTCTCAGGCAAGGATGGTCTATATTTCATTTGGACTTCATAGACTAGTCTGGGAGGCATTGGAGGGATAAATAGACTAGTAGAAACAGCAAGGGAATTAGCAAGATGATATTGGGCCTCTAGGAATATATGAAATATAGAAATAATAAAAAAATCTCCGATTCTCCATACCTCATCTCTATACGCTTTCAGCCTTGGGTGCTTTGCCTAAAATGTTTTATTTACTTGCTGAATAATCAGATCAGCATCTCCAAACACCTTTATGTTCCTGATTCCTCTGTCTTTTGCTGCATTAAGGCCCAATAGCAGAGCTTCATATTCTACTATGTTGTTTGTGACTTGAAAAGCCAGCTTAAAAGATAGTTGTGTGCTTTCTTTCTCTGGAGATACTAGCACCACCCCTACTCCTGCAGTCTCCCTGGAACATGCTCCATCAAAGAACATCTCCCAAACTCGACCTCCTTGCTCTTCTTCGGCCTGAACTATTGGTTTCCTGATCTGCATTGAGGCCTTCTGAGATTCTTCTATTTGGAGAATACATGCTCCAAAATCAGTGTCCACAACATATATGGGATGATTGGTAGGATTCTTCTAATCGTTGATGATGTATGCTAATTGTTCTTCTCTATACAACCTCCTTCTTTCTCCTCCAAACACTAGGACAGTGGCATAAGATGGATCATTCTGTAATGTTCCACCTAGTCTCTTAATCCATCCTCTGGATAGCAACATGCCAAACTTGGGAGGGACATCTGCTACCACAATATCCATCATCATACTCTTCATGGGCAGCTGAGTTAAGGTAATGGCCAGGTATTTGATTAATCCTAGGCACTTCACTTTCCTTGAATCAAAAGAGAATAAATCATGATAAGGTCTGGTGATGTCAAGGCCTAACTCTTCCATGATAGCTTTAGGCATTATATTGTGGCTGGCCCCTGTATCTAGCAGGAAATTGTGGAGGATTTTGTCATGAATGGTCAAGGAGACATAAAAAGATGGAGAATTATTATCAGTAGGTTCAATCATAAGACTAAGCACAATAGAAGGCTTGTCATCTTACAAATTGATAGAGTCAATGGAGGTTTGTGTGATTTCCAGCTCAAGAGCTCCAAGGATAGGCTTTCTAAATACTTCACTCCTCACCAACTCTACCAAAGGCACAAATATTTTCAATTTCTGGACTTCTAAATCTAAGCTAAAAGAAGATGATAACTTATCAAAACCCCTTACCTCTTGAACTGGAGCTTTGATGATGACTGGATCAGCTGTTGGTCTTCTCTGCCTGGTATTTTGTGACTCTATTTGGACAACAGCTCTTTGGGTAGGATTCTCTTTAACATTTTTTATATTGGACCTTAGGTTATATCTTCACTGCTCCTTAGCTTGTAGGAAAGCTTCTCTTTCCCATTTCTAACTGTCTTGTTGTTGCAGCAATGATTCTTCATAAGCAGCCAATGTCAAAAATGCAGCGCTGCCTTTATCTTCCATGCAGTGAATTTCATCCTCATCTTCTTCAAATTGTTCCTCCTCCATGACTACATTTTGGAAAGGAGCGTTAACTTTCTGATCTTCCTTTGATTCTTCACCGCTCTGCATAATTTGTAACTGCTCATTTTCTCTTCTGAATGGATTCTGATTTCTTGGAGAAAATGTGTTCTGCCACCTTGTTTTTGCTGAATTCTACTCAACCTTTAGCTTAGAAATTTCAGTAGCCAATGACTCTATCATCTTAGTCATTTTTTCCAATTTAGGCTCCGAAGATGATGCAGAGGAAGTAGAAGTCTGACTTCTCTGCCTCCTCCTGTCAGCTTGACCTTTTGGCTTTTCTGCAGCCATGATATTAGACTCTACTTCTAGGGCTGCATCCTACATGTCTACCGGTGTAGCACATCTCCTTTCTCTCAACAATAAGCAGAAATCAAGTCAAA
This sequence comes from Pinus tabuliformis, assembly GCA_031772625.1. Classification (NCBI taxonomy): domain Eukaryota; kingdom Viridiplantae; phylum Streptophyta; class Pinopsida; order Pinales; family Pinaceae; genus Pinus; species Pinus tabuliformis. The sequence goes on along the minus strand of CM062815.1, from coordinate 811,662,259 downwards.
AGCATTGCCATAAGTGATTTTGGTAGAGGTGGGGGTAGGCTTTACCTCAGCTGGTATCTTACTATACATACGATTAAATCTTTTATTGAAATCAGGCAATGATTCCCCATTTTCTCTCTTCAGGTTACCAAACTCAGTATGATAATACAACAAGTCTTTTTTATCTCCCCAGTGCGTCAAAAATGCATCATCTAAGACTTTAATATCTGTTATAGATCTTTGGGGTAATTCTCTGAACCACTTCCTAGCCTCCCCATCAAGGCTCTGGAAAAAAACTCTCATCCATACATCATTTTCACTTATATCTAAATTATCCGCATAACTGTAAAAAGCTTCTAGGTGTTCTTCTGCTGTTATTCCCTCTGTGCCAATGAATTTAGGCATATATTTATGATATTCTCCCACAGGCATGGGATTTAAAGGAACATGAAAGACCAAGGGTCCATATCTAGTTCTTTTTATCTTTGTGGGTGCTTGCTGGCCTGCCATGACTGGGGTTTGTGGAGGAACACTGGCAGATTGAGCAGTTCGAAACAATGAAATGGATGATAGAGACAAAGAGATATTCTAGACTGTATGGGAAGTTTTCTTTGGACTGATATTCAAAGGGGAACTAACTGCACAAGGGGCTATATTAATCTCTGAAGGAATTTTCTTATTAACAATGTTGGGCTCTAAATCTTCAAATTGTTTATCTTCAGCTATGACTTTATCTTTCAGAGATGAATGAGATTTCTTAGGTTTACCTGATCTTGATGCCCCTTTCTGTGATGCTTTCTTCAATTTGACAGTCCTCTCAGGGTCAAGCACTGTTTCAGCTGGTGATTTCTGAGGATTTCTTTGAGTATGTCTCACAAACTGAGCCAGAACTTCAATGTGGAGTCGCCAAAGGTTGGTCTTCCTCCAGTGGAGTCGCCAGATAGATGATTACAACTAGAATATGTGCCTAGACCTTGTTTATCATCAAAATCTAGAACTGTGTTGTTCTCCCAGGGAAGTTGAGCTTCAATTCTCCTCTCCCTGGCAATGACGCCAATTAATGTTATCACCCCAAGAAACTCTCCTAGGTTGTATCTCAGAGATGCTCGGGAACATTACAAACTCAATAAAAATGTTGGAAAATGGTGGATGAATGGAAAAAATGATGCATATTCAAGCCAGATAACCACTTCTACTATGCTTAACCCCAGACATGGGTCAACACCCCCAGACTACAAGGCTTTAGACCACCAATTACTCACAGTTTTAAGGAAAATGTGATGATGGAGAATAATGATCACACTAGCAGATGCACAGGACCCTGTGATGGCCAACTGCAACCATTAAGGAGGTCTACAAATCTATTTCCTAATGCATAGACAGGATGACAACTCTCTTGCATTAAAATAACAAAAACCTGCATACAAATTCAATGATACAAGCTAGATTCTAACACAGAGGTGGGATGACATCCCCTCTAATGCTAAACATCTACAACACATGAATAAATGTATAACAGGCACAGCCTGGAAAAAAGAAGAAGAAGTGGAAAGTGAGCAATTAACAACAAAAGAAGCTTGCATTAGCTGAAAATGAAGACCAAAAGTTGCAGGTATCACAATAGTTACAGTCTCCAGAAGTTGAAGTTTACATCAAAATAACTTTCATCAACCCTCATTACATCTTGCTTTTGGGTATATATAGAGTTTTTTTATAAAATTGCTTTGTTGTTCCATGCGTGGAGGGGTCATAATGGACCACCAACCACATTTACCATCAGATATGGGTCTCTGCTGCAAACTATGTTCTTTCATGAACAAAATTGGCCTTTTTAGATATTTTGTTGTCCTTCTTTGAGCAGACGAAGTACCGACTGATAGAAGCTCCATAACTAATAACTTCATTTATTTACTCAAGGCTGTCCTTCTCGTCCTTCGGGTGAATGATACAGGTCAGAGGCACGAGAACAATATGGATGCTGCATGAGTAGGATAGGAATAAACGACAGTCGTCCGATCAAACGAATGAACGGCTATGATCGGCTCACGAAGGATGTCAGGATAAAGAGTGAATGGAGGATCATGGGCCGTCAGATCTTGGGATGGATGATTAAATGGTCGACGGGTGGCAGAGATGCGAGAGAGTTAGCGAGCGGGGACCGTACGAGTAAGCGGTAAACGATTTCCCCGCACTGCTTCGAGAGGGTAGGCGGGAATCGTACACGAAGGAGCGATCCAGTATGATAGCGACACGTGGTGGATGGGACGGCGAGGAAACCACTTTCCCCACAGGCTATTGTACGTGCAGGTTCGCAGGGCAGGAGCAGCGTATGTCGTTGGATCATGAGGTGGAGGATCGAACGGCCCAAGTTTAAAAGCGCGTGTTTTGGATTGAAATGAAAGGGACAGCCACGACGATAACACTTTTTCGTATGCACACAGCCTAAAAGGGTTAAGACCTTAGCACCGGGGGCTATATGATGACAGTCTCATGGGTTATCTTTGCGCCCAGTGTCCGAAGGAAAAGGACTTATACAGAGGCTTATGAAGGATTATAGAGGAAATAAGAATAACGGGTTAAGGGGCGAATAAGGAGAACAGAAGGGGAGGAGGAAATGGAGGTAGCGGGAGTTATAAGGGAATAAGGCAAATGAAGGGGAAGGGTAAAATAAACTGTTGCACGCTCCTTTTCAACCAAAATCAACACTGCCCAACCTGTTTTTATCCATCAAAAGTTGAAGAACATGGCAGAGCTAATAGAATAATAATTTTTATTTCATTTGTCGATGACAAGACATTCTACTGGTATTTTTTTTTAGGCGATCTGATTCATCATATAATCAAATGATTTGGTTTGAGAAAAATTATAGAGATATATAGGTACACTAGCCCTTGGGTTTCAAGTTCGCAGATTATGGGAAAGAGCCGACAGTGTTTGGCCTCTAGGAATTTTTATATGGTGTTCTAACTTCACTAAATGGTGTGGTAAATATTCTAACTTTCGAAAAATACATTTATCCATTTCCATTATTCATAATTAATTTCTCAAAAAAAAATATTTTACAAGCATTGTATATTTGTATATATTGTGTATATAAACTTTTATAAAATTATTTTGTAAATTATTTTTAACCCTTGTTTGCATCTTTTGAGGTTTTGGGTTTATTTTAACTTTTGTATATATATTGGGGTTTTTGGAAATTTTATTTCATTTGTGCAAGTGAGATTCAAGCTGATGAATAATATTTGGCTGGGGTTTAGAGCTAGATCTAGGTCCTTGAGGGTAATATCTAGTCTTCGTTTAATTTGCAGGGAATGAATCCAACACTTTTCCATTGAATTCAGGCATTTTTTAGCAACTTACCGGCTTAAAAAAAAAAAATTGTGCCTTTGGGCCTAACCATCCAACCCTTTCCCCTAGCCATCGGCCCTCCTAGAATGTTCTTATCCCCTCGACTTCCCTTAAAATTGAGCCACTATTCCTCCAAGGGCTGGTCGCAGGTCTTACCAAGGCCTTATCCCCCTCTGTCGCAGGCCTAGAGGTCTCTTCTCCTTCCTCGAAAACCCTTCCTCCCTTAGCAGAAACCTCTAAGAGGCTTACCTTAGGTGTTTCCGCCCTTTCCTTGCCTTAGCGTGGGCCTATAAGGCCTCTCCCTTGACCATTTCCCCATCCAAGGCCTACAAGTGACCTCTAGCCCTCTTCTAGCCCTCCTTGCCTCATCTCATTCATTGTTTGGGTTATCATTTGATTTTTTCCTCTAATACCTAGTGATTGTAGGTATTTTCAAGTAAAGTTTGGGCTAATACTTGTGATTATAGGTGGTCAACTCATTGGAAGATTTTTGGGAAAGAAAACTAGTCATTTCGAAGGCCTATTAACCCATTGTCTTGTCTCTTCAAACCCTCATCTCATCTTTGTTTTATTTGACGCCTTCAATCATTTTGTTTGCAGTGGTATAAATCTCATAAAATTGGCACAAAATTAATTGATAAGTTACCGAACACATTCATAAGTCACTTGCTTCAATTGGGCAATCATTGTCTGGCATAAATTCATAAGTTTTGATGATTGTCATATTGTTTAGAGGAGCATAACAAGGTTTGATCATAATAGTGACATTGGCATCTAAATAGGTTCTAAACTCATTTTGTCTCTTAGTTTCCCTTTCATCATTGGCTAGATTTTTTTGTTGGAAAATAAGTTTAATAGGGATTCCTTCTAAGTTTCCCTTGACTACATCACTCATCTCATGTGCATTCTTGCATCTCTCATTGTTTTCATTTATAGTGCTCTCATTTTTTCAAGATAAAGAGACAAGTGTTGGACTGATTTGGCATAAGATTAGCTACTATTGTCATAGAAGTTTATTCTTGTCCCTTTAATGTCATTTGATCATAAGTTATATAAAGAATCTTGACATTGGCTAATGCGCTATTGTGGGCACTGAATATTTGAAGTGTTTGGAAATTTTCTTAAGTGGTTGAATACTAACACATTGTTTTCCTTATGAGTTTCATAATCTAAGAGATTCTAGTTTTGCATTAAATAACTCACTCATCTAAGCACTTGACATAATGTCAAGGTCTAATATTGTGTTGAATGATTAATATTGCTTCTCTAAAGGAAACATTAGACTTAAGCATATTAACATTGACATTGGAGATCTAATTGGCATTGCGATATCTTGTTATCATATCTTTGAAAGTTGCTAATTATTTTTAAGAAGCATAAATCATCTAAATTGTCCATCTCTTGAATAATCGTTCATTGATATCCTTTTCATTACTTATCTCTAAAGAACCTTGGATAATTTTCTAAGTAACATTGTGGATAAATGCTTTAATCTTTTTTATTGCCATTATTGTCATTGGATTTATTATTCATGGTTAAATTGAATACCTATTGTGGATGATAATTTATCTTTGACATATTAGTGAATTTTTGTAAAGAGCACTTATCTTGCCTTTCATTTAGTACTTGAGAAATTATCTTTGGTTACATTAGATATATCTTTTTGGCACTGTTGAAATTGAGCACTATATCTTGTGATTAAGATTGTCCTTCATCAATTAAGTACTCTTTTTTCAGAATTAAAGATAAACTAAGTACTTAAAATCATAATAAATCTTAACTCAAGAAGCACTCTATCACCTTGCATTTGCATTTTAGGAATATTCCTGCATTAATTAATTAACCTCCAACCTTAGGCTTGGTTGATAGAAAGATAAGACCACCCTTCATCTTGTATCTTGTGAAGGATAGACCCTCTCTAGTGGTTAACACAATGACCTTGCAGTCATTAGAGGCACAGTCTCTATAGCGTCAGAGACACCAAGTGTTTAGATTTCAAGGGGGGGTATCGTTAATGAAGCCTTTGATTGCTTTACCTTGACTTCTCTCTACAACCTACATTAGATACTAGCCTAAAAACAAATGAGGATTAAAGGATTCACGTAGTTATACATTTAACTAAAATAAACCAATATTTTTTCATATCACCTAGATTGTAGGACTTGCATCTCATATTGGATAGCCACGCATCTCGTAAGCAGCGATTGTTCATCTGGTCATTTGGTACTTAATCAATATAAATCAAGTAGTTGACTCCATAAGGAACTGGTATCAGATAATTATCTAATCCAATATATTAACTTGATAATATCAGCCAAGTGGCTATGTCATTCAAACGTGTTTCCCGAACTTGTTGGTTACCAACAAGTTTTGCATTCTCATCTTCCATAGGGACTACTCCCTATAGCTTGTTGTTGGGAAACAACTTGAACAGAGAGGGTAGTAATCAGAGTGACAACCCCGCCCTGAGTCATTTTCGCACCATGCCTATGCAGTCTAAGCAACAAAAATCCTATTCTCTTTAGAGTTAGTTCTTTTAAAGATATATACCTATGGATAATGAGTGGCAAATGAATTTGACTCCTTAAGTTTAGGAAGCTTATCGTGATATGGAAGAATACCAATGTCCTCAACATGATTTGGAAACTAGATATCCCTATAAAGAATGAATGGATTCCCATCTGGCAGAGGGATGGTGGCATAAGATAAGTCCATTTGAAGTTGACCACCACAGTGGCACCCCATTTTCTAGACAACAACATTCCAAATACATAAGGTATATCGAAAACCATAACGTCCATGAGTAAGGATATGTCTTTATTCACAATTAATTCTACTTTGGGGTATTTGATGAGTCCCTCAATGGAAATAGATCTAAATTCAAAACCACATGCATTCTTATAAGATCGGGTGATACTTAACTTGAGTTGTTTCATGACCTTAAGTGACATAATATTTTTAGAGGCCCCTAAATCCAATATGCAATTGTGGAGAAGAAGGTTATTTATGTTTAAGGTCAATAGGAATGGTTCATGTCCAGGATTGGTTTTGGTGAAGTGGATGTTTTGTAAACATAATACATGGGTCCTCTTCATTAATCCCTGAAGCTTTATTCACTTTCCATCTTTGGGATAAGATATTTAAAATCTCCTTTATGGGAACCTGCGAATTCATTTTACTCACAACAACACTCGCATCAATTTCTAATTATACTTCTTTACCTTTTGTCTTATGCTAGGACTCCTCTTTAGGAGGATCCTTTTTGGCATTATCCTTTTTAGGGGATACTTCTTTGGGGGTTCATTAGGAGGAAGATTCATCCCCTTTGATTTTTTTGCTATGCAACCAACACAAAGAACAGAAGAAAAGATAGAATAACAACTTAAAAATTGTCCTCTTCGAGGGGGAACTTACTTTACATTATATAAATGACTAATTCTTGGATGATACAAATGATAAGACCTCCTTGGGATATATAGGAGTCTAAGGGGTCACAATATAATCAGAGCCTACATAAAAATAATAATGTAAGGGCACAACAATAGAAATAGTGGGATTCTATGGGCACAACAATAATAACATGGGGGATACATGGGCACAACAATAAAAATATGGGGCTACACTAACAATAACAATAATGGGAATACACTAGTATTTTATGGAACTAACATGCCCCTCTCCTTCAAAAAAGTGTTTTCCTCAATGCTTGAGTAGTTCTAGATGCTTCTATATAAAATTCTCATCCTCCCATGTGGAATATTCAGTGGGTAAGTTCTTCCACTTAATGAGATACTTCGGAATTAGTTGATTCCATAGATGTTAGTTTCTTGTTTCCATGACTGCTTCAGGCTCAAATATGATTTTTCCTTCTTTGTCAAATTCTAGCAACATTGTTTGAACTCAGAGCTTGTCATTGATAACCTTCTTTAAGCATGAAACATGGAAAACTAGCTATACTCGGGAATATGCAGGAAACTCCAATTTGTATGCCATACAGGGAAAATTTTAAGAACCCCCCCTAAATTTATAAATATAATAAATGGGCGAATTTCCATGGTATATAGGAAAAATGGAAGGCAATTTTATCAATAATATAATATGTATATATAATTTTTTGGCGAATCTCTCACTAGGCATGGCGAATATTTTACTCAATTATAAAATCTTGTAAGATCTTGGCGAGTCTTTCACTATATAATAAAACTTTGTAAAGTCCTAGTGAATCTTAGCATAGGGTACATGCTGGTTTAATTCCCCCATTTAAATAGGCTACATTCTAGGTGAATACCATGGGTCAATACCATGTGCCATGGTATTTGTCCCATAGTATTTTGGCCATAGGTTTCACCTAAATATAACCCATTTTTTGAGTGTTCATAAATATAAGGTGACTTATGGATTAAATATAAAAAAATGTTTTATTTGTTTACCATACCTCTGGTTTATTTATATTTTTATTAATTTACCATACCTCTTTTACAAATATGGTATTTGGCCCATAGGATTCACTTAAATAAAACCTCTTTCTTGAGCCTTCATAAATAGAACGAGGGTTATGGACTAAATATAAAAATAGGTTTTATTTATTTACGATACGTCTAGTTTATTTATATTTTTATTTATTTACCATACCTTTTGAGTAAGTATAAAAAGACGTTTTATTTATTTACCATACCTCCACTTTACTTATATTTTTATTTTTTTACACCCTTACATGTATATAAGATGACTTATGGAGTAAATATAAAAAATGTTTTATTTATTTACCATACCTCTCATTTATTTATATTTTTATTAATTTACCATACCTCTTTTATAAATATGGTATTTGGCCCATAGGATTCACTTAAATAAAACCTATTCTTGAAAATGGGCGAATGGATTCACTTAAATAACACCTATTCTTGAAAATGGGCGAATGGAAGGTTGTAAGTCCTAATTTCAAGGGCTAAATTTACCTTTTTTACCCTCTCCCTTAAAATAAGGTGGGCTATTTGAGGTGATTTGTAAAAATGTACTATGACACAAAATATTCGCCCACTAAAAATTTAAAACCCCTTAATTTCGCCAAAGGGCGAACATTCGCCCCTAAAATTATCCTTGATGCCATAGTACCAATATTTTGCAACACCTTGTAAGGACCATAGTACTTGGGTGATAATTTATTATCCTTCTTAGCTTTCTTAAGGGACATTTGTTTGTATAGTTGTAATTGTAAAAATTCCCAATCGCTTACATAAAAATTTATTTCACTATGATGCTGATATGGCTGTTGTTTCATTCGATTCTGCGCCAGAGTGAGGTTATCCTTTAAGAGTTGGACAACTTGTTTTTAATGCTCGATGTGATCTTCCACTGCTTGAACCTTAGAATTTTTTCTTAAACGTGATGTGATGGAGGGTGGATGATATCCATAAAGTGCCATAAATGGGCCATTTTTGTTTCAGTATGGAAGGAAGTGTTATACCACCATTTAGCTAGAGGTAACCACTTGACCCATTTTTTTTGTTAATCAGATACAAAGCAATGGAGATATCCTTCCAAACATGTATTCACTATCTCAGTTTTCCCTTCAGATTGAGGGTGATAAGATGAGCTATGAGCTAATTGAGTACCAAGAGAAGAAAATAATTCCATCCAAAAATTTCTAGTGAAAATGGGATCTCTTTCACTTACATTAATCTTTGGGATTCCGTGTAGCTTTTGAATTGTTTCCATAAATGTAGTAGCAACTGTATTGGCTTTAAAAGGATGATATAATGCAAAAAAGTGTGCATACTTTGTAATTCTATCAACTACCACCAAGATGACATGCTTTCCTTCAGAATTATGTAAACATGTGATAAAATCCATTGAGACCTCCTCCCCGCGCTGACTTGATATGCATAAAGGTTGTAACAAACCTAAGGTCTTAATTGTCTCAACTTTATTTTGTTTGCAAACTAAACATTCTTCCACAAACTTTTGAATATAATATTTAAGGCCATCACAAAAGAACTCCCTCATGACCTTGTGGTAAGTTTTTAAAAATTCATAGCGCCCTCCTAATGGGGAGGTATTCAATTCCAAAGGAATCTTTTTCTTGAGTTGGTAATTCTTACAAAGATATGTGATATTTGTACCATAATTAATCATTTTTATAGCTAAATGTATCAGATGTACTGGGATCTTGCTGCAACTTTTGAATGAATGTCCAAACCTCTTTATCATTCTTCCGTTCACCCCTTTCTTTGGTTATCCAATCGGGTTGGATAATAAATATTTAAGACCAAAATTGTTCCTTATTGACACCTTCCTTAAACCCCATTCACTCCATTTCCTTCCTTTTTTACAATAATAATCTCAATGAGGTGTCATCTTGCAAGGTTATTGGAAAAAGAAATTACGTAATCATATTTTATTCATAGTTACATTGTTTCCTTATTACTTGATTTAATATTTTCATAAGCTATTGGATTGCATAAATTCTATAGCTAATGATCAATTCTACAACTTACTTGAAGAATCTATAGGTTCCGAACACCAGTTAAGGAACAAAATGTATGGATAGGTAGTTGACAACTGACATAATGATATCCGCCTATCTCCATGATCCAACAACATGATAAGGATGTCGTATGAGCAGGTCAATGTGGAAGTCAACCCAACAGAAAAGGAGCCAAAGATGAATCAGGCAAGTGAGGAAACTGATGATAAGGATGAAATTGATATTTTGCCTCATGATTTGCTTCTCCACTAGAAAATCATGAAGAATAACTATTTCATGTTATCTTATGTTATTTTTAGAATTTATGTTGAGTAGGATAGGCTTAGAAATCTCCAAACAGTTTAATGAAGGAGGTTATAAAACCTACCTCTCGGCACGACGATGAGACACATACTGGTTATTATTTTGAAATACTCTTTGCAATTATTAAAGAAAGCTTGTTATTCCTTGGTGCATTGTGTTTAAATGTTTGCTTAATTTATGTTTATCATTGTATACCTACAACTCACAAGAGGGCCCCCTGGTAGTTGTAAGGTTTCATTTCATTTCTAGTTAATATTTTAGTTTTGTATTTCAGTTTTGTAGCATTAGATTATCATAGCTAATCTTTCAGTTTTGATTTTTAGATATGTCTTATGACAGTGTGAACAAAGTTTGTAACAGAGTTTGTTGAAGATTTATTTCATTGTTCTAGTTATTTCGTTATGTGAAGGATGAAGAAAATAAATCAAAAAGGGATGTATTATGCACATGTAAATTTTTAAGAGTAGAATCATTTAATTTTGAATTGAAATTAGGAGTATAATTCTTCCAAGGATTTATTAGTGTGATTCAGACTTGCCAGTGTGATATTTTATTTATGTACTTAATATTAGTTTCATTTATGTTAGTGAGAAGTACATCTAATTTTGTTAGTGTGACATTTATTTCTGCAAGGTTAGATCAGCTTTGTTTTCTGCAAGCGTAAAGAGAATTGGGATTTTATTTTTCTATTTACTTTTTCATTTCAATTTAGCTTTATTTATGTCATAGTGTTATTTTCCTTTCTAGCAAGAGTGAAAATTTCTTAGATAAAACATGTGCATGAAAACATCCTAATTTAATTTGAAAATTTACTCACCTAATAAAGAATTCTAACACAACTAGTGCACATACGCTTCATCAATTTACAATCCCTACTTGATCATTTATGTAGTAATTTAAGCTCAATTAAATTCCCAAACATTCTGGCACCATTGATGGGGAACTGTATATAGGATTCATTTTTTTAGGAGTCTTTTTATTAAAAAGAAAGTGATAAAGACATATTTATGCATAGGGAAAGAGATTTTAGGGGTAGATTTATAAGTAGAGGTAGGAGTTCCATTCCAACATCACCACTCACCCCACCATGACCTCGTAGTGCCACACCATCTATTGAAACTAATATTCCATAGGTACATAGATCCGAAATCCAACCAAAATATTCACCAAATTCCTCTAGTGAAGTCGTAGTAGACAAACTGACATCCCCAATAGAAGGAGTAATATTTGTATCTTCAACTGGAGAACCAATTATAGGACAAGAAAAATCCCTAGTGAAGAGGAAGACGAAAGTTATTTTATTCCATTAATAGAAGAAGAAAAAGAGGAGATAGAAAACTTAATTGAAGAACCCTATATTAGCTCTGAGGAATCTACAATGGCAGGGGAAGAAGAAGGAGAAGTACACAATGTGAATGGTGAATTTAGGATTGGAGGTGGAAGAGGTAATGGAGGAAGAGGTAGAGGGGGGAATAGAGGAGGAGGTGGAGGAAGAGATCATAGAGGAGAACCAAAACCTTTGTGGTTTCCCATCTTAGATGAAGATACCAAAAATACAATGAAGAATATCTCACCCTCCATCCTCCCTAATTTCCATGGAGTAAGACATGAGGATACTGAAATATTTATTTTTGACTTTGAAGTCTTATGTAGATCTTATGACTACTTGCTTGATTCTCAAAAATTGAAATTTTTTCCAATCACTCTTAAATATGGAGCACTTAAATGGTTTATGGGATTAGGAAAACATACCATAAGAACATGGGAAGAAAAGAAAAATGTGTTCTTATATAAATACAAATATTATTGTATGCCTCATAACCTTAAAGATTAAATCTTTAAAATGATGCAAAAAGAGGATGAAAATATTGAAGATTTCATTGAAAGATTTGCTTATAATGTTAAAGGTCTAAAATTCATAATCTAGATGAAGAAACTCTGAAATATCTTTTGCTAAAAGACATTAGAGATGAGTGGGTAGATATTCTCAATTTAATGGTCAAAGGAGATATTTCTCAGTTATGATTTAGAGAAATTTGTGAATTGTGTGTTCAAATTTCAAGAGGAAAGGCTAGATCTGGGAAAAATCCAAGAGACCCTGTTATGTCTAAGATTAATAAATCTACAACCTAGATAGTAAATAGAGAAGAAATAGGAAATTTGCTTGACAACTTCAAAATGTATATCTTAAGGAGTATTAGTGAACAAATAGATACCCTTAAGATTCAAAACAACAAAAAGTTGAAAATGTTGCATTGTCAATTTTTTGTCCTAAATCAAAAAAGAAACATGCTCTAAGAAAATTTCCTCTTGATAGTGTATAAATATTTTTTATCTATGTAGAAAGTCATATCACAAAGGAGTTCCCTTCAATTCCTGGACTTAAAGCGATCTTGCAAAATGAAGTTGAAGCAAGCCAAGCTAAGTCATTCTGTTTTATTGGTAAAATACCATGGCCACCACAATAGCCAAATATGGTACAAGGTATTAATCCTCAATACCAATCATATGCACAACCTTAGAACATTTGGAATACTTTAATGCCTTGGCAAAGTTGGCCACCTCAAAATCCATTATGGAAACAAGGTTGGCAATATCCTCCTAGGAATCCTCAATATAATCAATTTCAACAACCATATATTCCATTTCAACCTCCATATTATCCTCCTCAATCAAACACTTTTCCACAATCTCAAATTCAAACTCATCCTTCTAATCAACCACTTCAATTACCATCCACATCATACCCCAAAAAAACCAATCAACTACCTACTCAGCCACTTCCAAATCCAAATAAAAAAAAAATCACAACATGTTCACAATATAGAAGGTCATTATTTCCAAGCTTGCATGATAACTCCATTAGATCTAAACAATGTCCACCTTAGATCTGGTAGAGTTTTGGAAAATAATTTACCATCTGTTTTTATTCAGGAATATGGAGAGGATAAATCGCTCGAAAAAGAAACATCTCTTAATCAAAAAGAAATTCCTCAGAAAGAGATAACCCCTATGCATGATACCTCAATAAACTCAACTCCCATTGTAGAACAACCTTTTGTCTCCGTTAAAACTCCACCCTTTCCTAAACGGTTAAAAATTGACAAAGGAAAAGAAAAACAAGTTATGTTGCCTAAATATGATATGTTAGATGAAATGAAGAATGTTTGCATCAAAATTCCTTTGTTACAAGCTATAAGGGAAATACCAATATTTGCAAACACAATCAAGGAGTTGAGAATTAAAAACCCAAGAAGAAGAATAAAAGAAGTTAAAAAAATTTAGTTAGTTGGAAAAATTGCCTATATTATGATGGGAAAGCCAACAACTCAAAAATATCCAGATCCAAGTAATCCCATTGTAAAAAAACACATCAATGGTGTCGATATTCCAAAAACATTATCGATTTATGAGCAGCTATCAATAGCATGAGTAAAAAAACTATGGATCCATTTAAACTTTCTAATCTTCAATACACACCAACATTACTACAATTAGCAGATAAATCTATTATCAAACTAGATGGTGTATTAGATGTATTTGTCTCCTTATATTCTTGGGAATATCTTGTTTATTTGATGATTTTAACTCCCAAGAATAATTTAGGAGGATACCCGTTAATTCTAGGAAAATAATGGTTAGCTACAGCTAACGCTTTTGTAAGTTGTAGATTTGGCGATATGTTTATCTCTAATGGAAGCTCTACTAAGAAATTCACACTATATCCTCCTGAAAAAACAATAATACAAGTAGAAAGTGAAACTTGGATAGATGATGATAATGAAGATTTTGATATACAACCAGTATTCGCTACTTCGCAAATAGATGAAGAAGATCAAATTTTAAATTTAATGAATAATAATGATTCTTCCTCATATTGTGAACAAGACCAAAATTTTCAAGAACAATACAATGTTGAATATTTATCATCCCATCAAATGGATTTATATTCCATGGGAAAATTTGGCAATTATTTAATATAAATATTTCCAAGGAAAACTTTGAACATTAATGATAATCTGGAAGAATCCCAAAAGAAATAATTGATAAAGATGTTACAAGAACATTCCTCTACTTATGCATGGGAATGCACTGATTTGAAAGGAATTGATCCTAATACTTGTATGAATCATATCTATATTGAAGAAAATGTTAGACCAGTTTGACAACCCCAAAGGAGGATGAATCCAAATTTAAGGGAAATTGTTAAAGAGGAGTTACAAAAACTGTTGAATGTGAATTTCATTTACCCAATATCAGATAGTCCATGGGTTTCACCATTAGTGATTGGCCCAAAGAAAAATGGAAAATGGAGAGTATGCATTGATTATAGTGAATTGAATAAATATACCTTGAAGGATCATTTCCTACTTCCCTTTATAGATCAAGTCCTTCATACATTGGCAGGGAAAAAATATTTTTCATTCTTGGATGTTTTAGTGGATATAACCAAATCCAAGTAGCACCGGAAGATCAAGACAAAACAACTTTTACCCATCCATGGGGAACCCACTCTTCTCAGATACTTCCTTTTAGATTATGTAATGCACCTGCAACATTCCAAAGGGAAGTTCTAGGCATTTTTCTGATCTAATTCATGATTGTGTGGAAGTTTACATGGATGATTTTATTGTCTATGGTAATTCTTTTGAGGAAGCTCTTGAAAATTTAGAAAAAGTTCTCATTGGATGTAAAGAAACAAATCTCTCATTAATCCATGAAAAATGTTTTATGAGGTTCGTTGAGGGAATTTTTTTAGGCCACCACATTTTAGGAGATGAAATTAAAGTGGATGCATCTAAAGTAGCAGTGATTTCTAAATTATCAATTCCTACTTTTCAAAGAGATGTTAGAATTTTTCTTGGTTTTACTGGTTATTACAGAAGATTCATAAAAAGCTTCACAAGCATGGCCTATCCACTTTTCAAATTACTTGCAAAACACTATGAATTCATTTGGAATTATGATTGCCATAAAGATTTTGAAACATTGAAATAAAATATTTTTGAAGCACCCATCTTAAGAGGACCAAAATTGAGTCTTCTTTTTCATATTTCAATTGGTGCTTTAGATACAACCTTAGGAGTTGTATTGGGACAGAAAGATTTGACTCCTTATTCCATTTATTACACAAGTAAAAAATTTGACTCCTGTAGAGTTAAATTATACCATAATAGAAAAGGAGTTTTTAGTTGTTGTACATGCCATTAATAAGTTTTGACATTATATCACTGGTTATGAAACTTTTTTTCACAGATATCACTCTACAATTAGGTACTTATTGAATAAATCAATTACTAATGGCATAGTTACAAGATGGTTATTTTTATTACAAGAATTCAATATTACTATTTTGGATAGGCCTAGAAAGGAGAATACAGTTACTGATTTTATATTTAGAATACAAAATTATAATAAGGATGTTCCTGTAAAAGGTAATTTTCCTGATGAACATATTTTTTCAATATCTATTAAATCTCCTTGATTTGCAAATATTGCTAACTATTTGGCTAGAGGAAAGTTACCCTAAAATTTGTCTCCTCGATAGGAAAGGAAAGTTATTCAAACTAGTGCATCTTATTTGTGGATAAATGGATAATTGTACAAAACAGGGCTTGATTTAATCATTTGAAGATGTGTCAGAGAAGATGAAGCATCAGAAATATTAAAGGCTTGTCACGATGAACCATGTGGAGGAAACTTTGTTGATAAATTGACTTCCTACAAAATCCTTCTCTTAGGATATTATTGGCCTTCTCTTTTTAAAGATGCCAAAGAATATGTTAAGAGATGTGATAGTTGTCAGAGAATGGGAAATTATGTTCCATCAAATGAGATGCATCTACAACTTCAGGTACTTATTGAACCCTTTGAACAGTGGGCTCTGGATTTTGTTGGTCCAATCAATCCACCATCAAACAAAATGGTAGAAGCTAAAGCACTTCCTTTTGCTACTGAAAAAGTTGTAGTTTCATTTCTTTTTTAGGATATTTTCACTTGTTTTGGTGTCCCAAGGGAAATTGTGACAAATCAAGGTACTCAATTTACATCCAAGTTGGTGCAAATGATAATGGAGGAATAAAAAATCAAACATTGGAATTTCACTCCATATCATCCACAAGAAAATGGACAATTTGAAGCTACTAATAAAGTACTTGAAGCAATTCTTACCAAGACTATACATCTGCATAGAAGGGATTGGGCAGAAAAGCTTCCAGAAGCTTTATGGGCATATCGTACCACATGAAGAAACACAATAGGGCATACTCGTTATGAACTTTTTTATGGGAAGCAAGTCGTGTTTCCTATTGAGTTCCAAATAATGACCTTCAAAACAGCAATCAAATTGGGTCTTGATCTATCAGAAGGCCAGAAAAAAATAATGGAGCAATTGAATGAACTTGATGAGATATGACAAGTTGTTATTCACAAAACCAACATAGTTCAACATCAAAGAACCAGATGGCATGATGAGTTTATCAAAGATAGGAAGATCCAGCAAGGTGATTGGGCATTCCTTTTTAATTCTAAATTTAAATATTTTCAAGGAAAAATTCAAACTCATTGGCTTGGTACTTATGAGATTGAAACTATCTTTGATAATGGAGCAGTCAAAATTAAAACCATTGATGAAGAAAAATTAACTTTCCTTGTAAATGGTCATATATTACGAATATATCATAAACCATTAACAAAGTAACATTTCATAAGAAATATACAAGATAATCTTGATTTGAAGTTGGTTAAGGAAGATTCTTCTTCCTCTCCACCTTATCCTTCTACTTTATTTTTCAAAAAAAAAAAAAAAAAAAATTCTAAACATGAAAACCAACATTGTTGGCATGTTTATACAGAAAATCTAAGTTGAAAACCAAGAATTCTTGGCAGCCTAGATTTTCTTTTAATTTTCCTATTCTTGTCCCAATTCTCTTTATTCCTCTTTTGCAGAAATAAGACAACTACAAAATTGTCAATAGGCTGTAGCTCTCGTGAAATTATGTAGTTGACTTGACATATTACAACCAAAGCAAATGAAGATCATGGTCTAAGCAACCTGAATGGAGATCACATCCAGAGAAACCTACAAAAGGAACAAATTAGTAAGGCAGAATAAAAAGGTATGTAAATATTAGTTAATTAAAAAAAGAAAAAAATTGAGTTATGCTAGAAATAGATGATTATTTGTAAATAATTGTTTCCCCCACCTTATGCAATGATTACCTTTGACATAATATTGGTTTTCTCCATTTAATGCATGAATTTTTGTTAATCATCACAAGATGTGAATGACATTAAAACCTTGTTATTGTTTAAATGCATTCACCTTCATCTGTATATCATCCCATTTCTTTCATACACTATCCCATTTCCTTTGCATTATATCCCACTTACTTCAACTCTGTTTCATTTTTCTTTGTCGAAACATCTCAACTGCTACCCAATTCCATTCTCGTCCTTGCTACACTCCATAATCCCATCAAAAATGGAAATTAAGGACTGAATCTTCCTTAAAATGGGAGTTATTATGTGTTTTGAGCCGAATGGGACCAAGTTTCTTAAAGCCTGTCCACAGGTGAAGCAGCAATTGCAGCAGGCACGATGGTTACTATGCTTTGAGACATTTCATGGGCATGATAAGGAGGTCACAAAGTCGTTTTCTCGGGCCTATGATGGGATATAACCAGAAATTGGAGATATCAGGTTGGCCTTGACAGATTTTTTCATGGTAGAAGCTACATGATTTCCAAGAAACGAGGAAAGTTGGTTTAAAAACTAGAAAATAAAATAGAAACGTTGGGAAATATTCCTTAAAAACCCAAGTATGGACATCTCCATTTTTAAGAAAGGAATTCCAAATGGCAAATTTATTGTTAATCATTCAAGTTCATAACGTGAGAGGGTAGGTTTGGGAATATGTTCTTTTATCATGCTCGGTTGATGGTGCATTTTATTGATGGAAACGAAATCACGGGTTAGTAAAAAAATTAATTGAAGCTCATTTGAGGAGTAAAGGGGATAATTGGGAGAATTTTCTGGTTCGAAATGATTTTAAAGAATTGAGCAAGATGAATATAGTTCCAAAATAAGAAGAAGCCACTAGAAACTTCCCTCAAAACCTAAGCTTCAAAATGAAGTACCTACACAACAAATACCACAAGATGAGCACACATAGAAAGATTATAATGATGAATCCCCTCTTGCAAATGTTTTAGAGAATCTTACAAAGAATAAATATGTTAGTATAGATAAAGGAAGCCCGTCAAAGGAAGGAACGAAGCAAGAAAAAATGAACAAAATAAAGTGTTCTCTGACGACTAAAAAACCATCAAGAAGAAGTGCACGACTTATGAAATTGGCCATTAAACAGTCTCCAAATTTTATTGATTTATAAGAATAAGAAGAGAAAATGTCATCACCAATTGCAAGTCCAATAAGAAAGAGCCTAGAAATCAACCTTGTTCAACAGGAAATATATTACTATATAGATTCTCTTAAATCGAAGGCCCAAGGAAAAGTTGTTGATTTATCCTCAAATCAAGAAGTAATCATGAGTGAAGAAGTTCATTTCATCCCTCTAGAAGAATCCATAATTGAAAATTCTCTTAAATAGGAAATTTATGAATTAGAAGTGTTAAATAAGTTTTTGAAGCAAGAACATAAAGCAATGAAGATACAAAATGACATTCAAAGGACTCAAAATGACAATATTCTCTTACATATTTTCCACTCATACAAGAAAAATAAGAAATTAAAGGCTAAAAATAAACTTCTCAAAAGCAAAATCAAGAGTTTGCAATGTAGGATTTTAATGAAGAAACTAAAGATGGAAACCAGAAATAGAACCAGAAAAACAAAGAATACTAATTTAGATGTTCTTTCTCAAGCCTTAGAGGTAGCTCAATGACAGAGTGGGTCACAAAATTTTGAAATTTTTTGCATGAGGGCATGCAATATCTTCTATGTGGGGGAATGTTGAAGACCAAAATTGTTCCTTTCTGACACCTTTCTTAAACCCCATTCACTCCATTTCCTTCCTTTTTGACCATAATAATCTCAATAAGGTTTCACTTGCAAGGTTATTGGAAAAAGCAGGTACTTAAACATCTTTTATTCATAGTTTCATTGTTTCCTTATTATTTGATCAATATTTGCATAATCTACCAGATTACATCAGTTCTGCAGCTAATGATCGATTCTGTAGCTTACTTGAAGAATCTGTAGTTTCCAAAACACTAGTTGAGGAATGAAATGCATGGACAAGTAGATGAAAACCGACATAACAATATCCACCTATCACCATGATTCAGAAATATGATAAGGATGTTGTATGATCAGATCAATGTGGAAGTCAACCTAGTAGAAAAGGATCTAAAGATGAATCAGGAAGTCAAGGAGATCGATGATAAGGATGAAACTGATATTTTTCCTCATGATTTGCTACTCCAATACAAGTCATGAATAATTGCTATTTCATGTTATCTCATGTTATTTTTAAAATTTGTTTCGAGTAGGATAGGCTTAGAAATATCCAAACAATTTAATGAAAAAAGTTACAAAACTCGCATCTCGACACGATGATGATACACATACTGGTTATTATTTTGAAATGCTCTTTGCAATTATTAAAGTGAGCTTGTTATTCCTCAGTGCATTGTGTTTAAATATGGTTTTTATTTCTGTTGATTGATGTGTACCTACAACTCATAGGAGGCCCCCCTAGGAGTTGTAAGGTTTCATTCCATTTCTAGTTAATATTTCAATTTTGTAGCATTAGATTATCATAGCTAATATTTCAGTTTTGATTTTCAAATAATTCTTATGAGAGTGTGAACAAATTTTGTAATAGAGTTTGTTGAATATTTCTTTCATAGTTCTAATCATTTCATTGTGTGAAGGATGAAGAATATAAATCAAAAAGGGATCTATTATGCACATGTAAATTTTGAAGAGTATAATCATTTAATTTAGAATTGCAATTAGCAATATAATTCTTCCAAGGCTTTATTAGTGTGGTTCAGATTTTCTAGTGTGATATTTTATTTTTGTACTTAAGATTAGTTTTATTTTTGTCAATGAGAAGTAGATCTAATTTTGTTGGTGTGATATTTGTTTCTAAAAAGTTAGATTAACTTTCTTTTCTGCAAGCGTAAAGAGAATTTGGATTTGATTTTGTTATTTCTTCTGAATTTCAATTTAGCTTTATTTTTGTCAGCATATTATTTTCCTTTCTTGCAAGAGTGACAATTTCTTAGATAAAAAATGTGCATGAAAACATCCTAATTTAATTTGAAAATTTACTCACCTAATAAAAAATTCTAGCACAATTGGTGCACATACACTTCATCAGTTTACAAGCCCTCGTTAATAATTTATGCATTAATTTAAGCTCAATTAAATTACCAAAAAATATAATTGGCACAAAGCAATTCTTCCAAATCCTCATCCTTTCTTGAGAGTGCATCCATAATAACATTTTTCTTCCCTTTTTGTAGATGATTTCAAAGTGATAACCCAACATCTTCATGAACCATTTTTTATGCTCTTTTGAAGATAATCTTTGTTCCAAAAACTATTTAAGGCTATCATGGTTTGTTTTTACCTTGAAGTTTCTTCCCATTGAGTAAGGCCTCCATTTCTTTAGTGCATGTAATATTGCCAACATTTCATTCTCATAAATAGGTTTGTGTAAATACTTTCCTTTGATTTGACGACTTTCAAAAGAAATGGGTCTTCCTTTGTGTATTAAAACAACACCAATTCCATTTCCTGAGGCATCAAATTCCACAATAAAAGTTTTTCTGAAGTCAGGCATAGCTAAGACCGGTGCTTGGCACATTGCCTCTTTAAGATGTTCAAAGGCCTTATTTGCTTTTGGAGTCCAAGAAAATACATCTTTCTTCAGTAATATTGTTAGAGGTGCTACTATTCTCCCATAGTTCTTAACAAACTTGCGATAATACCCTATCAACCTGAGAAATGCTCGAAGATGTTTTATGGTTGCGGGGATTTTTCATTCCTTAATGGCTTTAATTTTGTTAGGCTCTACCTTAACACCCTCATGAAATATAATAGGACCCAAATATTCCACCTCTTCTATTCCAAAGAAACATTTGGAGGTTTTTGCATATAATTTCTCCTCCAATAGTTTGAGCACCCTGTGAACATGATGAACATGATCCTTCTAAGACTTGTTCTAGATTATTATATCATCAAAAAATACTAACACAAATTTTCTAAGGGTTTGAAAATGGAATTCATCAAACCTTGAAATGTCGAAGGTGCATTAGTAAGGCCAAAGAGCATGACCAAAAATTCATAATGACCTTCATGAGTTCTGAATGTTGTTTTTAGAATGTATTTAGTCTTCATTCTAATTTGGTGATATCCTTAATGAAGATCTAACTTGGTGAAGTAAATTTCTCCATGTAATTCATCCAACAATTCATCAATGGCGGGAATGGGAAATATATCTTTAATAGTGAGCTTGTTGAGCTCCCTATAATCCAGACACATATGCCACGATCCATCCTTCTTGTGCACCAATACTATTGGAGCAGAGAAAGAACTTTGAATAGGTTGAATTATACCATTATATATCATTTATGCAACCATACGTTCAATTTCACTCTTTTGGGCATAGGGATATCTATAAGATCTAATGTTTGGAGGAACATGTTATGTAACTAGATCACAAAAAATATAGATCAACAACTTCAAAATTAGCCTCTTTGAGGGGGAAACCTCCTTTACATCACATAAATAAAAAATTATTGAATGATTCAAATGACTAGACCTCCTTGCTATATATAGGAGTCTAATGGGTCACAATATAATTAGAGCCTACATAACAATAATAATGTAAGGACACAACAATAAAAATAGTCGGCTTATATGTGGTGTAACATTACCAATATGGGGGCTACATGGGCACAACAATAAAATTAGGGGGCTACACTAACAATAACAATAAAGGGGATACATTTGTATTATAGGGACCTAACATTCCCCTCTCCTTAAAAGAAGTTTTTTACTCAATGCTTGAGTAGTTCTGGATGATTCTGTATAAGATTCTCATCCTCCCACGTGGAATCTTCAATAGGTAAGTTCTTCCACTTAATGAGATACTCTAAAATTGATCAATTTCGTAGTTTTTGGGTTCTTATTTCTGTGACTTCTTCAGGCTCCAATATGATTTTTCCTTCTTCATCAAGTTTTGGAAATATTGTTTGAACTGAGAGATTGTCACCGATAACCTTCTTTAAGCATGAACATGGAAAACTAGGTGTACTAAGGAATATGTAGGCATCTCCAATTTGTATGCCATACTACCAATCTTTTGCAATACCTTGTAAGGACCATAGTACTTGGGTGATAATTTATTATGATTATTAGCTTGCCTAAGGGTCATTTGTTTGTATGGTTGTAGCCATAAAAATACCAGTCGCCTACATCAAAACTTCTTTCATTGTGATGTTGATCGACTTATTGTTTCATTTGATTTTACGCCAGACTGAGCTTATCCTTTAAGTGTTGGATAACTTGTTGTTGATGCTCGATGTGATATTCCACTACTTGAACCTTATAATTTTACCTTAAGGATGATGTGATGGATGGTGGATGATATCCATAAAGTGCCATAAATGGGGTCATTTTTGTTGTATTATGGAAGGAAGTGTTATACCACAATTCAGCCAAAGGTAACCACTTGACCCATTATGTTTGTTTATCAGATACAAAGCAATGAAGATATCCTTCCAAACATTTTTTCACTATCTCATTTTGTCGGTCAAATCGAGGATGATAAGATGAGTTATGAGCTAATTTAGTACCCATACAAGAAAATAACTTTGTCCAAAAAATTCCAATGAAAATGGGATCTTTGTCACTTACAATAATCTTTGGGTTTCCATGTAGCTTTTGAATTGTTTCCATAAATGCAATAGCAATTGTAATGGAATTAAATGGATGGGGTAACGCACAAAGGTGTGCATACTTGGTAATTCTATCAACTGCCACCATTATGACACTCTTTCCTTCAAACTTGTGTAAACCTATGATAAAATCCATTGAGACCTCCTCCCAAAATTGACTTGGAATGGCTAAAGGTTGTAATAGAATAAGGGTCTTAATTGTCTCAACTTTGTTTTATTAGAAAACCAAACATTCCGGCACAAAATTCTGAATATCATATTTAAGGTCATCCCAAAAAAAATCCTTCTTTACTCTATGGTAAGTTTTTAAAAATCCTGAGTTCCTGTTATCACCCATCAGAGATGCTCGGGAACATTACAAACTCAACAAAAATGTTGGAAAATGGTGGATGAATAGAAGAAATGATGCATATTCAAGCCAGATAACCACTTCTACTATGCTTAACCCCAGACATGGGTGAACACCCTCAAACTACAAGGCTTTAAACCACCAATTACTCATAGTTTAAGGAAAATGTGATGATGGAGAATACTGATCACACCAGCAGATGCACAGGACACTGTGATGGCCAGCTGCAGCCAGTTAAAAGGTCTGTAATTCTATTTCCTAATGCTCAGACAGGATGACAGCTCTCTGGCACCAAGTAAACAGAAACCTGCATACATATTCAATGAAACATACTAGATTCTAACACAGAGGTGGGATGACAACCCCTCTAATGCTAAACATCAAGAGCACATGAAAAAATGCATAATAGGCACAGCCTGGAACAAAGAAGAAGTGGGAAGTGAGCAATTAAAAGCAAAAGAAGCTTGCATTAGCTGAAAATGAAGACCAGAAGCTGCAGGTATCACGGTAGTTACAATCTCCAGAAGTTGAACTTTACATCAAAATAATATTCATCAACCTCATTCCATCTTCTTTCTGGGTATATATGGAGGTTGAATACAAAAATCTCTGCTAACCTATGTGTGGAGGGGTCATAATTGACCACCAACCACATTTACTATCAGATATGGTCTTTGATACAATTTGATTGTTTTAATGGACAAAATGACCTTTCTACTGCTCTGTTGTACTTCACGAACAGGTGAAATGCCATGTTTATCTATTCAAGGTTGTCCTTCTTGTCCTTGGCCGTGTTGTTCTTTGAATGTGGTAGCTGAGGATTTAATGTGCAGAGTACCGGATCATGGCTCCCTTTCTTCTTCGCGTGCACAGGATAGGTCCAAAACTCAGAAAATACATGGAAAATGGATGATGGGTTGGAATGAATATTAGTTGTTAGATGGCTTAGTCAGATGACTGAGATCTGATGGCGGGAGGTGATCAGAAGGCGCGAGGAAAAATGGATACAAACCGTTAGATCGTGTAAATGAATGGTGGAGGTTGGATTATGGAAGCCATCAGGAGGGAACGTGGACTGTAGGATCATAGGATGGATGATCGAACAGTCGACGGGCGGCTTACATGCGCGGGTGATAATGCGCGGGGGTTGTACAGGATGGCGGAAAGTGGTTTCCCTGCACCACTTATCGGAGGCGAGCGGTTTCCATATAAGGGCGTGCGATCCAATAAGAATGAGACGTGTGGCTGTACGGTCCAGCAGGAAACAGGTCTCCCCACTGACTAATGGACGCGCAGGTTATGGGAGCTGGAGCAGAAGATACCGTCGAATCTGTGGGAAATGATCGGACGGCGGTGGGTGAATGTGCACATGATTTGAGTGACGTGACAGGTGAGGGCCTCGATGGTGACGTTTTTTATATGCATGTGGTTATATCACCATGGCTTTATAAGTTTAGCTTTGCACCTGTGATCCAAAGGAAAAGGATATAAACAGGGTTTATGGGGAAATTTTAGCGGAAAACAGAGGAATGGGAAGTTAAAGAGTGCATGTGGAGTGATAAGGAAAAGGGGAGTTAAGGGAAAGGAAGAAAAGGGGGGGAGCGCGAGTTATAAGGGTATAAAACAAACAAAGGGGGAAGGGATGAAATAAAGTGTTGTGAGCTTCCTCCTTGTAAAGACACACGGCCATGGTAGTCATTTGGTCCTCCAAACACAAAAATGCATAACAGAGCTAACACTGGCTCCTTCTGGGGATTAGATCCTCCCTGTGAGGTCTCAAGAACCTGCAGATCAATGCCTTCCTGATGAAAAAAAATTAGCCAAAGTTCCTAGTGCTCCATTAGGCATGGAGTCTACTGCACCTATACTAAAACTGATAAAAACAAAATATTTACAACTTTTAAGGCCAAAGACCTTAAACAACATAATTTTTAGAAAACTCCCATTATCTGGGCCATCAAAAACTGCTTCTCCTCCCATACTTTTCAGTATAAAAGTGTTGTTCCCTTGAACCTATGAAATGATGAAAGGCCCTGTCCAGAAAGCATCAAATTTCCCATGGTTTCCTTCCTTTTCCTTTAGTGCATCCCATTTCAAAACCAGATCTCCAACCTGAAAATTATCTATCTTTGTCTTCCTGTCAAAAGCATCCTTGATCTTTTTTTGATGTGCTGCAGCCTTTTTAACCAGTTGTTCTCTAATCTGATGTACCTCTGCTAAATCAATGATCCTCTTTTCCATTTCCTCTTCCTCATTCTGCCCTTCTTGAAGGAATTTTACCACAAGGAGAGTTAACTGAATTGGAAATACAACTTCAATGCCATATACCAGCTTGAAAGGAGAATTCCCTATTGATTTTTTAATGGTCACTCTGTCAGCCCATAGTGCATATTTGAGGTTGGAATCCCAATTCTTTTTATTGTCCTCTAACAACTTCTTATTTATCCTTATCAGGCTTTTATTAGAGGATTCTGCTAGATCATTTCCTTGAGGATAACAAGAGGTGGAATAAACCAGTTTAATACCCATTGAATGACACATATCCATCAACTCCTTTGCCCTGAAAGCTGCTGCATTGTCTGTGACTAATTTATGTGGACAACCAAATCTGCTGAAGATATTCTCTGTCAAAAACTTCATGACCACATTATGATCAGCTTTCCTAGTAGGGACTGCTTCAATCCACTTAGTGAAATAATCAGTGCTACTAATATCCACCTGTGTTGGCCACTAGAATGTGGATTGATTTCTCCAATAAACTCCAAGCCCCACTGCAGAAAAGGTCCTTTTGCATGTATTGGTTTTAGGGGCAGGGACTTCAACTGTTGTTTTCCTTCAAATCTTTGGCACTTGTCACAAGATTTAACAAATGAAAACACATCAAAAAATAAAGTGGGCCAATAGTACCCAGCTCTGAGAACTTTATGAGTTGTAGTTTTCCAATAATGGTGCCCTCCACACATGATGGAATGAAATTGTTGCATAACTTCTTTTGACTGTTCTTTGTCCAGACACCTTAAAAGCACTCCAGATGGATCCCTCCAATAGAGAAGATTTTGATTAATGCAATATTTAGCTTCCCTAAGCTTTATAGTCCTGGCTTGAATTTTTCTTAAACTTGAAGGGATCTCTAGCTTCAACAAGAAACTAATTATTGCATCATACCAATTACAAGAAGCTAGATTCTCAGCCACTGACTACTTTCTATCTGGTTTAGTTGCTTCCTCTTCTTCTGCTGGACCATTTTCTACAATTGTGCATAGGAAATCAATATCCAATGACCTGCAATTTTCTTCAGCTAACAACTTGGCAAGGCCCTGACCTCTGACCAGCTTTGTGGGCTTTAATTCTATATTAAATTCTATCATCTTTGCAATCCATTTAGCCCTTCTTCCATCAGCATCAGGTTGTGTCAAGACATCTTTTATTGAAGCAGAGGGTACATATGCAATTATCTTGGAATGCAAAATATAAACTCTGAAAGCTTTCAAGGATTTGATAAGAGCATATGCATATTTCTCAATAATGTCATACCTCAGTTTAGCATCCCTTAAATTTTTGCTGAAAAATGCCACCGGATGCTCTGAACCTTCTTCATCTGCCTGCAATAAAACTGTTGCAATGGTGTCCTCATAGGCAAAAGAAATTATATGGAACTCCTTGCTGTAATATGGACTTATCAAAGTGGGAGCCTCCATAATAGCTTTTGTGATAAACTCAAATGATTTTCTTGTTGCATCAATCCACCTGACCTTTGCTCCTTTCTTCAACATGGCGGTAATATGCTTCACCAATTCTGCAAAATTTGGTAGCAACCTCCTTACAAAAATAATTTTTCCCAGAAAAGACTGAATGTCTTTCTTTGATCTAGGGACAGACAAAGTCTGTATTGCTTTCACTCTTTTTGGGTCAATTCGGACACCTGCAGCAGAAACAATATGTCCTAATAGCTTGAATTCTTCTAAAGCAAATTGAGATTTTTTAGAATTGACTGAAATCCCAAACCTTCTGCACTTCAAAAACACTTTTTTCAAATGTTGCAAATGGTTTTGATGGCTGCTGGAGTAAACTATTATGTCATCAAGGTAGATAAGGACAAATTTATCCTTCTATCCCACAAATGCTATGTCTATAGCTCTCTGAAAGGTGGCTCCAGCATTCATCAGTCCAAAAGGAATCTTAGCATACATAAACGTGCCCCAGGGAGTGGTGAATGCAGTCTTCTCTTGGTCATCTGGGTGCACAACAATCTGATTAAAACCTGAAAAACCATCCAAGAAAGACATTACTTTGGCTCCTGAGACCTTCTGCAACAAATGCTCCATCTTTGGTAGGGGATAGTTGTCTTTTTTTGAGCACTTGTTCAAGTTTCTGAAATCAACACACAGTCTGATTTCTCCACTCTTCTTCCTCACCACCACCAAATTGGCTACCCATTTTGAATACCTGAGAGGGACTATGATCTTGGCAATGAGCAACTTTTTAATTTCTTTTTCAATCAGAGGAAGAAGCATAGGATTTATTGGTCTCAGTTTCTATTTGAAAGGAATGGTGTCTTTTCTAGAGGGATTTTATGCTGAATTATGTTCTTATCATACGTTTTCAGATCACTATACTCCTAGGAAAACACATCAGCAAATTGCCTCATTAAATTGTAATATTTAGTGCTTTGATCAACTGACAAATGAGTGGACAAATTTATATATCTAGGCTAACCTGTACTTCCTATATCATGCTTACAGACTACAGATTGGTCTTCCTTTTGGGCAGCTTTGTAAGGCACATCATTTTGGTCAGACAGTCTTTCAAGAGGAATTAGACCCTTAGGTATATGATTGTTGGGAAACTGGACAATGCTATCTTTACCAATTTTATTTCTAAGTTAGGATTGGGGGTTTTCTTGCAAGGCTTCATTCTCTTGGTCAATTTGCATTTTGGAAAATTCATCAATGACTTGAAGGAACCTATTCAATTCATCATCATCTTCAAGGACTTTCCAATGGTGGACATTATCACGCAAGGATGGTCTATACTTTATTTGGACTTCATAAACTAGTCTGGGAGGCATAGGAGGAATAAATAGAATAGCAGACATAGAAAGGGAATCAGCAAGCTGATTTTGGGCTCTAGGAATATATGAAATACAGAAATAATCAAAAGAATCTCTGATTCTCCATACCTCATCTCTGTATGCTTTCAGCCTTGGGTGCTTTTCCTGAAATGTTTTATTTACTTGTTGAATAATCAGATCGGCATCTCCAAACACCTCTATGTTCCTGATTCCTCTGTCTTTTGTTACATTAAGGCCCAATAACAGAGCTTCATATTCTACTATGTTATTTGTGACTTGAAAACCCAGCTTAAAAGATAGCTGTGTTCTTTCTTTCTCTAGAGATATCAGCACCACCCCCACTCCTGCAGTCTCCCTAGAACATGATCCATCAAAGAACATCTCTCAAGCCTGACTTCCTTGCTCTTCCTCAACCTAAACTGTTGGTTTCCTGATCTGCATTGAGGCCTTCTGAGATTCTTCTATTTGGAGGATACATGCTCCAAAATCAGTATCCAATACATATATGGGATGATTAGCAGGGTTCTTATCATCACTAATGATGTATGCCAACTGTGCTTCTCTGTATAATCTCCTACTTTCTCCTCCAAAAACTGGGACAGTGGCATAAGAAATATCATTCTGTAATGTCCCACCTAGTCTCTTAATCCATCCTCTAGAAAGCAGCATGCCAAACTTGGGAGGGACATCTGCTACCACAATATCCATCATCATACTCTTCATGGGCAGCTGAGTTAAGGTAATGGCCAAATCTTTGATCAATCCAAGACATTTCACTTTCCTTGAATCAAAAGAGAATAAATCATGGTATGGTCTAGTGATATCAAGGCCCAACTCTTCCATGACAGCTTTAGGCATCAAATCGTGGCTGGCCCCTGTGTCTAGCAAGAAATTGTGGAGGATTTTATCATGAATGGTCAAGGAGACATAAAAATATGGAGAATTATTATCAGTAGGTTCAATCATAGGGCTGAGCACAATGGCAGGCTTGTCATCTTGCAAATTGACAGAGTCGGTGGAAGTTTGTGTGGTTTCTAGCTCAAGAGCCTCAGGGATAGGCTATCTAAATACTTCACTCTTCACCAACTCTACCAAAGGCACATATATTTTCAATTTCTGGACTTCTGACTCTAAGCTGAAAGAAGATGATAACTTATCAAAACCTTTTACCTCTTGAACTGGAGCTTTGAGGATGACTAGATCAGCTTCTGGTCTTCTCTGTCTGATGTTTTGTGACTTTGTTTGGAAAACAGCTCTTTGGGCTGTATTTTCCTTAACATTTTTTGCATTTTATCTCAAATTATATCTTTGTTGTTCACTAGTCTGCAGAACAGCTCCTCTGTCCCACTCCTGACTATTTTGTTCCTACAACAAATATTCTTCATAAGCAGCCAAGGTCAAAAATGCAGTGCTACCTTTATCTTCCATGCAGTGAATTTCGTCCTCATCTTCTTGAAATTGTTCCTCCTCCATGACTACATTTTGAAAAGGAGTTTTAGCTTTTTTTTCTTCTTTTGATTCTTCACCCCTCTGAATAATTTTTGACTGTTCATTTGCTCTTCTGAATGGATTTGGATTTCTTGGAACAAATGTGTTTTGCTGCCTTGTTTTTCCTAAATTCTGATCAACCTTTATCTTAGAAATTTCAGCAGCCAATGACTCTATCATCTTAGTCATTTTGTCTAATTTAGGCTCTGAAGATGAAGAAGAGGAAGTAGAAGCCTAACTTCTCTTCCTCCTCCTGTCATCTTGACTTTTTAGCTTTTCTACAGCCATAATATTAGATTCTACCTCTAGTGTTGCATCCTGCATATCAGCTAGAGTGGCACATCTTCTTTCTCTCAACAACAGGCAGAAACCAGAGTCAAAAGCATTGGCATAAGTGAGTTTGGCAGAGGTGGAGGTAGGCTTCACCTTAGTTGGTATCTTACTATACATACAATTAAATATTTTATTAAAATCACGCAAAGATTCACCATTTTCCCTCTTCAGATTACCAAACTCAGTATGGTAATACACAAGTCCTTTTTATCTTCTTAGTGCTTCAAAAATGCATCATCTAAGGCTTCAATATCTATTATGGGTCTCTGGGGTAATTCTCCAAACCACTTTCAGGCCTCTCCATCAAGGCTCTGGACAAAAGCTCTCATCCACACATAATTTTCACTTATATCTAAATTATCAGCATAACTGTAAAAGGCTTCAAGATGTTCTTCTGCTATCACTCCCTCTATGCCAGTGAATTCAGGCATATATTTCTGATATTCTCCCATAGGCATAGGATTTAAAGGAACAGGAAAGACTAAAGGTCCATATCTAGCAGCAACAATTCTTTCTATCTTCGTGGGTGCTTGCTGGCCTGCCATGACTGGGATATGTGGAAGAATAGCGGCAGATTGAATAGCAAGAAGTAATGGGATGGATGACAGAGACAAAGGGATGTTTTGGACTATAATGGGAAACTTTCTTTAGACTGAGATTCAAAGGGGAACTAACTGCACAAGGGGTTGCACTAATCTCTGAAGGAATTTCCTTATTAACAGTGCTGAGCTCTAAATCTTCAAACTGAAAATTTTTTAGCTATAACTTTATCTTTAAAAGATGCATGAGATTTATTAGGCTTACCTAATCCTGATGCCCCTTTCTGTGATGCTTTCTTCGATTTGACAGTCCTCTCAGGGTCAGGCACTGGTTCAGCTAGTGATTTCTAAGGATTTCTTTGAGTGTGTCTCACAAATTGAGCCAGAACTTCAATGTGGATTCGCCAAAGGATGGTCTTCCTCCAGTGGAGTCGCCAGATAGATGATTACAACCAGAAACTGTGTTCAAACCTTATCTATCATCAAAGCTTGAAACTGTGTCATTCTCCTAGGGAAGCTGAGCTTCAATTCTCCTCTCCCCGGTAACGGCGCCAATTAATGTTATCACCCCAAGAAACTCTCCTAGGTTGTATATCAGAGATTCTCGGGAACATTACAAACTCAACAAAAATGTTGGAAAATGGTGGATGACTAGAAGAAATGATGCATATTCAAGCCAGATAACCACTTCTACTATGCTTAACCCCAGACATGGGTGAACACCCTCAGACTACAAGGCTTTAGACCACCAATTACTCACAGTTTAAGGAAACTGTGATGATGGAGATCACACCAGCAGATGCACAGGACACTGTGATGGCCAGCTGCAACCAATTAAAAGGTCTGTAATTATATTCCCTAATGCTCAGACAGGATGACAGCTCTCAGGCACCAAGTAAACAGAAACCTACATACATATTCAATGAAACATACTAGATTCTAAAACAGAGGTGGGATGACAGCCCCTCTAATGCTAAACATCAAGAGCACATGAAAAAATGCATAACAGCCACAGCCTGGAACAAAGAAGAAGTGGGAAGTGAGCAATTAACAGCAAAAGAAGCTTGCATTAGCTGAAAATGAAGACCAGAAGCTGCAGGTATCACGGTAGTTATAGTCTCCAGAAGTTGAATTTTACATCAAAATAATATTCATCAACCTCATTCCATCTTATTTCTTGGTATATATGGAGTTTGAATACAAAAATCTCTGCTAACCTATGCGTGGAGGGGTCATAATTGACCACCAACCACATTTACTATCAGATATGGTCTTTGATACAATTTGATTGTTTTAATGGACAAAATGACCTTTCTACTGCTCTATTGTACTTCACAAATAGGTGAAATGTCGTGTTTATCTACTCAAGGCTGTCCTTCTCGTCCTTCGCCGTGTTTTTCTTTGAATGTGGTAGCTGAGGATTCAATGCACAGAGTACCAGATCATGGCTCCCTTTCTTCTTCGTGTGCACAGGACAGGTCCAAAACTCAGAAAATACATGGAAAATGGACGATGGGCTGGAATGAATATTAGTCGTTGGATGGCTCAGATGGACAACGGAGATCTAATGGTGGGAGGTGATGAGAAGGCACGAGGGAAAACTGATACAAACCGTCAGATCATTTAAATGAATGGTGGAGATTGGATTATGAAGGCCTTCGGGAGGGAAAGCAAATGGAGGAACGTGGACCATCGGATCGTAGGATGGATGATCGGACGATCGACGGGTGGCTTACATGCACGGGTGATAACGCGCGAGGGTCGTACAGGATGGCAGAAAGTGGTTTCCCCGCACCGCTTATCGGAGGCGGGTGGTTTCTATATGAGGGCGTGTGATCCAATAAGAATGAGACGCGTGGCTGTAGGGTCCGGCGGGAAACAGCTCTCCCTACTGACTAACGAACGCGCAGGTTACGGGAGTGGGAGCAGCAGATACCATCGGATCCGCAGGAAATGATGGGACAGTGGTGGGTGAATGCGCACGTGCTTTGAGTGACGTGACAGGTGAGGGCCCTGGCAGTGACGTTTTTTATATGCATGCGGTTATATCACCATGGCTTTATAAGTTTAGCTTTGCACCTGGGATCCAAAGGAAAAGGATATAAACAGGGTTTATGGAGAAATTTTAGCAGAAAACAGAGAAATGGGAAGTTAAAGAGTGTATGCGGAGTGATAAGGAAAAGGAGAGTTAAGGGAAAGGAAGAAAAGGGGGGGAGTGGGAGTTATAAGGGTATAAAACAAACAAAGGGGGAAGGGATGAAATAAAGTGTTGTGAGCTTCCTCCTTGTAAAGACACACGGCCATGGTATCCATTTGGTACTCCAAACACAAAAATGCATAGCAGAGCTAACAGTTCCCTCCTTAGGGGGAGGTGTGAAATTCCAAAGGAATCTTTTGTTTGATTTGGGAATTCTTACAGAGATATAAGCGACCTTTGTACCATAATGAATCATTTTTCCAAATAAATGTATCATATGTATTGGGATCTTGTTGTAAATTTTGAATGAGTGTCCTCACCTCTTCACCATTCTTCCATTCATCCCTTGCTTTAGTTATCCAATCAGGTTGGATAACAAAAATGGCATGGAGTAATTCTTCCACATCCTCATCCTTTCTCGAGAGTGCATCTGAAACAACATTCCCATTTTTTAGATGATTTCAAAGTCATAACCCAACATCTTGGTGACCCATTCTACCTATTTTTTTGAAGATAATATTTGTTCCAAAAAGTATTTAAGACCATCATGATTTTTTTTACCTTGAAGTGTCTTCCCATTAGGTAAGGTCGTCATTTCTTTAGTGCATGTAGTATTTTCAACATTTCCTTATCATAAAAAGCCTTGTGTAAATACTTTCCCTTGATTAGGAAACTTTCAAAAGAAATGGGTCTTACTTCTTGCATTAAAACAACACCAAATCTATTTCCTAAGGCATCACATTCCACAATATTTTTTTATGAAATATGGTGTAGCTAAGACCGGTGCTTGGAAAATTTCCACTTTAAGATGTTCAAAGGCCTTAGTTGGTTCTAGAGTCCAAGAAAATGCAACTTTCTTCAATAATGTTGTTAGAGGCACTGATATTCTCCCATAACTCTTAACAAACTTGTGATAATACCTTGTCAACCCAAGAAATCCTCGAAGATGCTTTAGGATTGTGGGGATTTCCCATTCCTTAATGGACTATTTTCTTAGGGTCTACCTTAACACCCTTATGACATACAATATAACCCACATATTCCACCTCCTGTACTCTAAGGAAGAATTTGGATGTTTTCGCATATTATTTTTTTTCCTCCAATAATTTGAGTAGCCTGTCAACATGATGAATATGATCCTTCCAAGACTACTTGTAGATCAGCATATCATCAAAAAATACTAACACAAATTTTCTAAGGGTTTGGGAATGGAATTCATCAAACCTTAAAATTTGGAAGGTGCATTAGTAAGTCCAAAAGGCATGACCAAAAATTCATAATGACCTTCATGAGTTCTAAATGTTGTTTTCAAAATGTCTTTAGTCTTCATTCTAAGTTGATGATATCCTGAATGAAGATCCAACTTGGTGAAGTAAATTTCTCCATGTAATTCATCTAACAATTCATAAATGACGTGAATGGGAAATTTGTCTTTAATAGTGAGCTTGTTGAGCTCCCTATAATCTGAACACACACGTCATGATCCATCCTTCTTGTGCACCAATACTACTGGAGCATAAATATAAATTTGACTAGGTTGAATTATATCGACCTATAAAATTTCTGCAACCATACGTTCAATTTCACTCTTTTGGGAATAGGGATATATGTAAGGCCTAATGTTTGGAGGAACACTTCCTGGAATCAATTTAATAGCATGAACATAATCACGAATAGGTGGGAGGCCTTTGGGAGTCTCAAACACCTTGGAATGATTGTCCAAGACATTTTGGAGATCTGGAGAAATAGATGATTTCGATGTTTGAACCTCTGGTGAGCATAATTGTGCAATTATGCCTCATTTCTCCTTCTTCAAAATCTTTGTTTGAGATTTATCAATTGGCCAAAGAAGGTATTGCTCTTTGTATCCTCATAATGTGTTACCAATTCTTCTACAAAAATTGTCCAAGTGACAATTGATTTACGAGAACAAATCCATCGATACCACACAAATTGATTTTGTTCTAAATATAAAGATGTCATGCATAACTTCTTTGTGTTCAACACATTTTTTAGATCAAATAATTGCTCCATTTGTAGTATCCATGTTACTAGATCCTTGCCATCAAACTTCCTCATAACAATCTTTGGAATGTGGCTAGTATTCAACCCACTATTGGAGCCTCTAAAATCAAAATTCGTATTCCTTTTATCATCATCATGATTTTCATGGAGTACCTTGTCACCATTGAGAATCATTTCTTGTAGCAACTTTGTCAAGCCTTCCCTCATGGAGTACCTTGTCACCACTAGGAAGCATTTCTTGTAGCAACTTTGTCAAAACTTCCTTCAAATCTTTGAGGTCCCTTTTCATTTTTTCTTTTAAACCATCCTTTTCATCAGAGTTATCATTACCATCACCATTCACATCATGCTTATCACATCAAATTTTCTTTACGACCATCTTCACTATCTTGAAGATTGTGTGCCTACAAAACTTAGATAACAAGTACAACCAAATATATAGAAGCATGAATTTAACCATATCAAAATCACAGAAGCATTCAACTTTATATATCAGATTCCCAAACTTAATTACAAACAAGAGACACATACTCTTCAAATTTTTTCTAGGGATTTTTCCATAAACACTACACTATTTCATAACAACTTTCATTACATCTAGGGTTTCAATATTTATTCCAAAGGTGTGACATACCCTGCTACAACATATAGCAAACTCTAGAAACAATTCAAACAAATATAGATCTAAAAAGTATCTAACAACTTTCAGAATTCATATATTAGACTTCCCACTAGAGTTTCATGCAAACCCTAGATTTTATACATGAGATCAAAACCAATCACAGGTCAACTCAAAGTAATAACATGACTAGCTTCCACTAAGGTTTATTTCAAACCCTATATTTTCTCAGACAATCAACCAGACATTAATTATAACTAAAATTCAGATAACAATATTAAACAAATCTCAAATTATCACATTTTCATCATACATCAAATATTTTCACTTATACTAAGGTTTAACTCCAAAACCCTAGAATTCACAAATACTATTATCCTAAATAAAACAAACTTCGACTAGGGCTTAGTTCGAAAACCTAGGACTCATGACCATCAACAATTAGGTCGACTCATATATCTAGGATTCCATTATCATGCATAATCATATCAAAACATGTGTTAGTCAAACCCAACTACACAAATATCAATAAGAGTTAGACAAACTTGATCAGACCAGGGTTTGATCGCACAAGCAAACACATCCTAAGGAAATCATTTCTAACACCTTATAAGGGTATTGCTTATACATTCTACCAAACCCTAATGATCTAGGGTTTCAATACAAAACATAACAAACCCTAAATTACCAATACTTCAAGGTTTCAGGATCTCATACATTACCATTCAACCCTAACAAGTTAGGGTTTCCATAACCATACCAAAACCCCAAAAAAGGCATCATCAAAGCATCAGTCATTTACTTCAGACTTCATCAATACATTAGACATTTTCTTTCAATAATGACCCTAAGAAGATTAGGGTTTTGCACATAATCATCGACACACTCTTAAGTTAGGCTTTTCATAATGAACCTTTCTAGGGTTCCACAAAAATAATCAAAGTTATGAGGAGGGTAGATCTATCTAATGATGAATCATCCAATCAAGAATATTTTAAGATTTAGGAAAGATATACATAAGAATGATTAGTAATATCTTATCAAGGATGGATAAAGAAAAAACTTATAATTCAAGACATACCTCTTGTTTCTTAACAAACCTTGTACTTTCAATCCTTTGTTTTGTGAGGCCTTCCTCCTCGAGACTTCAAAAAGTTTTCCTAAACAAGGAAATAAGAGGAGAAATGTGACTTGATCCCTGCTTCTCTTCTTGTTCTTCGGATAGTTGGGGTAGACACTTCTATAGTGACCCATCTTGTGGAATTGGTATCATTCTATCTTGGACATATCAACCTTCATTCGTAGCCCTTTTGACTTCTTGGAGTGTCCTTTCTTATGAGAGGCAGAGTAAGAATTTGACACAATTCCTTCTCCGTTGTTGGATATTAATGAAATCCTCTTTTCTTATTGGGCGCAAGCATTCCACATTTGTTCAAAGATGGGAGTTTCTTTCCAACTATTGAGACCTCAAGCAAAAGAGCTCCAAGTAGGTGGTAGTCCCAATAGTGTAGTGATTACTAGCTACTTTTCTGGCACTCTACGATATTATCTTTAGTCATCTTTGCAATCCTTAACTCAGTCTTCAAGATTTCTACTTGACTTATATTCTTGATAGTGAATAATTTTGTCAATGCTTCATACATTTATTGAGTATGATCTATATTGGAAATGTATGGGACAAGATTGCCCTTAAAGCTTTCTACTATTGGAGTCACAGCCAATATCTCCAATTCCGTATACTTCACCTTGTCTGCATCACTAGATTCTTCAATAGGTCTCTTTACCTTCCCTCTAACCACATCCAAGACCTTTTTCTTTTCAAGAATGAGATCAATCCTCTTCTTCCAAGATCTATAGTTTAATTCTCCTTCCAACTTGTTCTGACTCCTTAATGTGCTAGACATTGTATTTATTTATCTATACAAGAAAATAATTCTACTTTTCTGATTTTCTAACAAATAGTCCAATGCTTTCTATTCCAATGGGTGGTGTTAATGTTGTACTAGGAGTCTAATGATTATAATATTTGGGAACAATAGCTTTTAATTTTCAAGAACTTTTCTTGAATTTTTTTTTGGGAAGGAAAGGAATTTGAATTAAGGGGTATTGTAGGGAAATGAGGAAAGATAATCATCTCTAATGACATGACAAAGGTTCTAAAGAAAGAAAAATGGGGCATAATTTCACAATTATGTTCACTAGTGGTTCAAACATTTAAATTGTCTATTTCTCTAGATCTCCAGAAATTATTTGACAATGATTCCAAGGCATTTAAGACTCCCAAAGGCCTCCCACCTATTTGTGATCATGATCGTGTTATTCATTTTATTCTAGGAAGTGTTCTTCCAAAAATCAGACCTTACAAATATCCTGTTGACTGTGCTGGAGCCGCTAACAAAGGGGATCTCCTCAATATGAAGTCCCAGCTAAACCTCACACCATTTGGTGTAGGAGTACCATCTGATACGATGGCCCGGTTTCCATTATCTTAGAGATTTTCCTTAGCTCTTGTTGTTCAACACATGAGAGTGTTATGCTTGTGACTTCAAGAAAGCAAGGTGAGTGTGCCTG
Source organism: Pinus tabuliformis (assembly GCA_031772625.1). Classification (NCBI taxonomy): domain Eukaryota; kingdom Viridiplantae; phylum Streptophyta; class Pinopsida; order Pinales; family Pinaceae; genus Pinus; species Pinus tabuliformis. The sequence goes on along the minus strand of CM062815.1, from coordinate 811,624,015 downwards.
GTGAGTGCATAATGTAACTATGTGTCTGGGTTCTCTTACTATCAAAAGGGGGAGGTAAAGTGAGCCTCTTAATGGGAGGGAATAGTCCAAAAATAGGAAGAAACACATGGGAACAACAAGGGCATGTCTAGCATCTAGGGGAATAGTCCACAGCGGATGCGGAAGTCATGAAAACCAAAGCTCAAGGGAAAACATGTACACCATCCAGCGGAATTGTCCACATGGGGGTGATGGTCGTTAACACCAAAAAATACACAAATACGGTTTGTCTAATTTCTGGTGGAGTATTCCACATGGACGGGACAACAATGATACACAATAAAATACATCTTCACTAATATGTGTACTAAAATAACCAAAGTAATTCAACCATCTTAGTACAAGTTAAGAAAACATGCACTAAAAAGGTTTAAAGAATAGTCTTACAAACAGATACAAAACATGCGTGAAAATGTGTTGGACTGAGACAGGCTTTTGAGTTAAGAAAAATATCCAAGATGCATATGTACACCATACATCACTAGTCCCAGTAGTGGGACATTGGAGCCACTGCTCGCTCCTCAAAGAATAGACTACAGACTCTCAAACCTATGTGGGAGGAGGCAAGGTGAAAAGTCCTTTGCTCATACAATGAGGAGGTATATATAACCAAGGGGGTATAATTGGACCTTGTGGCTCTTCGACTTCCCTCATGGCTATTTGACTTCCTATGACTTTTCAACTTTACATGACTCTTCGACTTCATTGTTATCGGCAAATCTAGTGTCTATTTAGAGCTGCTAGTCCCACTAAGACGGGTAGTTGTCTTAGAAACAAACAGATTAAAGTCACTTGTTTTTCCTTTACGAGAGAGAGATGGGAAAGAAGAAGAGAGTACCAACCTCAGTCTTCTGCTTGGCTCCTTGCTTGTTTCCTTTCCCCTTTGATAGAATTTCGCCACTGCTTCTTTACTTATCTAGCTTCAAAGAGCACCTGTAGATTCACAACAACATAATACCATCAAAGCATAGAGATCTTTCACTGTAAACAATATAGGATCAGATATATATTGACCATATAAATGCATATAACAACACAATATTCAAAGATACAAAAGAATATGGAGGAAAACTCAAATAGCTTTATTAGTAAAAGTCGTAGAAGAGAGGATTACAACCACTCAGTCTGACTCAACGCCATCCTCCCAGTTTGAAAGCCCTCTTCACCTCACACAAAACAAGATCACCCAACAATGTCTTCAAAGAGAAACCAGCAGCACCTCTTTGCAAATTACTCCATTCCAACCTTTAGCCTCTGTATCTCTAAGATGAGGGATCCATATATAGATATTTGCAGAGGTATGAGTCAGCTTTGGGTTTTTGATTAGTGTCATTCCACTGATAGTTCTTGGTTCCACTTGGAGATTTCGTTGATCTCTTACTCATCCCTGGGCAAATTTTGAGAGGCAAGTGTCATATGAGAAGTTTCTAGAAGATTCCTTGATCATCCACTTAGAAAACTATCTCTGCCATTTGTCTATTCTCGCTCATCACACCCTACAGAAGGCCTTTTCAGTATGCATCGCACCTCCTGTGTGTACAAGGTGAGATGCATCACACCCTGGCCATGGAGCAAGTGAGATGATCCAGTTTTGACCAGTTTTGAGCAGTTTTTCAGGGAGAACTTCTGGGAAATGATGTAATCAGTTGACCTTGATCCTTTAGTGTATGAAACAACACTTTTATGGGTTTAGAAGCCCTTGGTTTATGGACATATGTGATTGGGGTTGCAGTGCCCAAATATGTCTATAACAGTTGCCCCCTAAAGCATGAGGTCGTAAATCTTTTTGATGTCGGGTGAAATGCTTTATAATGAGGATCCGAGGTTTTTTGAACTGGAAGGTAACCTGTAATAAGATACAATACAATACATTATCTTCATAATATTTTCATGATCTAGCTGAGGTGGGAATTCCCATGCTCAGCTTTGATAAATTCATTTTCATGTACATAGGACAGACAACCGTCTGTGTGCAGACTCATGACTCTGGTAAATCCATCATCCCTTAGTTTGGATGATTATCTTTGCAGCAATGATGTACATTTGATGTCTTTATTTTCCTGAATATACCATAGCCTGGATGGATGAAACTAGATCCGTGATCTTAAAAACTCGTTCAATCTTCACCCAAAAGTACAAGTCGGTCCACCTGAAAAGATGTTCTAAGGTCGAACATGGAAAGACATCGCCTGATTACCAGCCAATGATTAAGCTATTGAAAGGCGCGAGAGGAATCACCGATGATGATGAAGACCCTCAAGGTACTGCAATACAATTCACATGGTGTGAATACATGAGTTGATGTCAAACACCACGCAAAATCTTTTGGTCGAAGGCCATTAATGTAAACCTGTCGCCGGAAGTGAGAAACTTGCCATTGAGGCATGCAAGCTTCAAAGTACTGAAAGGGTTGTTCCCAGGTCGACTTCTTGGATAATGAGCTGATGTTGACAAGAAGTGACCCATCATAGGAGGGCATTAATGAATCCCACATCTACAACACGGAACAGAGAAAATGATTTTGTGGAGGTGAAAACGATCTGATGATACAAGGTTCAGGGTGGTGGTCATGAAAGAATGAAGCGTGAAGGTATTGCAGCGGATGAGACACAAGCTGGGTAGGTGAATTCTCTAAGTGACTTCTCTTGAATATATCGGTGACACTGAAATGGATTGGTAGCATTAACCCCAAAAGTGGATGGTACGGTGGACCAATGGTGATATGACCGGTGAATGGAATAACCCAACCCGCCTCAATCATGGTGATGGAGTGAAAGTGTCATGTTCAAGAGCGACCTACTACCAATAAAGTTTCTTCAAGTTTTCTTCCCAATTTCCCCCAGTAATTTTTGACCAGTACCTATTTATTTTTGTCAAGCTTGAGGAGGATAACATATTCTTGTTCTATAATTTTTCCTTCAGGCAAACCCGTCGCTATGTTTTAACGAGCCTAGCGACAGTGAAACTCGCTCTTGTCTGAATGGACAAGTTTGTCACTATTTTTTAATGAGTTTAACGACAAGGATAACTCGGTCCTTTTCAATGTTAGAGAGTCTGAAAAGAGATGGAAAGGAAACTCCAATATTCCTTTTTCTTAGTATAATCCCTTAAGTCCGAAAAAGTATAAAACAATGCGAAAGGGATGACTTTCTGATAGTTTTAACGAGCTGAACAAGACAAACGCTCAATCTTTTTGTGTAATAATCCCTCAAGTCCAAAAATATGAAAATCTAGAGGAGGGATGGCACTTCCAATCACTTTAACAAGCTGGAGAGGCCAATTGCTCGGCAATCTTTTCATATTTTATGAGTCATATGAAAAGAGCTTAAAGGAGACTCATTTTTTAGGAACGAGTGATATTTCAGGTAGCAGCTGGTTCCAGGTGAGGGTTGGAACTTTCCAATCATGACAGTGTTAAGAAGATGGCTAACAGAATCACTCATCGCAGTTGTTCCTCAAAAGGGGTAAACAATCAAATGGAGGCGAATGATCGGCTAAAACAGAGTGGAGGTAATAGTAAGAACACGACCAAGGCTCAAAAGCTGATGATAATGCGTTCGCAATGGTTATTTACCGGAGGTGGGTTCATTTTTTAATCAGCTTAAACTCTGGTGGAACATATGCTCATTTCTAGGTTTATTTTTTAATAAGCTTGAAATTTGCGTAAAACTGCTCATTGCTAGGTTTATTTTTTAACGAGCTTGAACTTTGCGTAAAACTGCTCATGGCCTGATTCATTTTTTAATGAGCTTGAACCATGCGACAACATATGCTCAAATTCGGTTTCATGTTTACACAAGCTTGAAACGAGAAACTATGCTTGTTATAAGTTCGCATGCCCCCAACATAGTGACGCAAATCGAGATGCATGCCCCCCAAGCTTCATTGCATTCAACGAGGTGGTTGGAATGAAGGTTTTCCTTTGAGATCTTTGAAATACTCGACTTGGATTTTACGAGATCATAATCAAAGACTCGATTTGGAAAGGGAGTTGTTTCAATTTTTAATGAGGTTGACACAGTAAAAGAACTATCCTCATAATTCACCGTATTTACAGTATTTGATATAAAATCAAAAACTCAAGGATGATTAAGGTTGCTGGAATAATCTTCGTGGTGATCCGGAAGATGGGAATGATGGTGGTAATCTTCCCATGGTGCCTCTCCTATCATCATTGACTGAATGATTCCTTCGTCTGTAGAATGTACATGCGACCAAGGATCTGAAGAGGTGCCATATTCCTTAGACCTATCTATCCAAACACTCGATGAGCGTTGATTTGGGTTTGCCCCCCAGGCCAAGAAAATTGATTGCTACAATATTTCTAAAATGGCGATGATCCATGCTGACAAAATGTTTGGGAATCTTCTGAATATTTTAGATATAGAAGATATCATATTGCAGGTTTCCACCGTGGCCACTTCCGCCAGATTACTCTGAGGTGGTAGGGTAAAAGTACCCATTAAGGCAGGGTCTTTTAGGAGGCCTACTCCGACATTTTGAAGTGATTGAGAGCTTCCATGGATCATTGGAATGCTTCCCGTAACTTGTGAACTGTTGGGGAGAAAGGTTTGTTGGTCAACGATCATAATTCCTCCTTGAAAAGGAAATGCAATCTTTCTAAAGTATGTTGACACAACAACAGCCATAGCATAAATCCAAGGCCTTCCCAGTAGGATGTTGTAATCAAGGTTTCCATCGATAACTTCGACGTCAATTTCTATTGTTTTTCCCCCCAGTTCAACTTGCAAGTTACTCAAAATCCCGTATGGAGTGTATGTTCATCCATTGAATGCTTTTAACGTCATTGATGATCACAGCAAGGGTGGTGATCCTAAAGTTTTCCAGCAACTCATTGACATAATACATTTAGATGCCCCCTCATCAATAATTGTTCGATGAACAGTTTTGTTGAGGGCTTTCACTTGAATGAGGAAAGCGAGTTGAGCTGGTAACTGAGGTTCATATCCTTTATGATTAAAGGCCACAAGATTGGAATCCACTGGGTCAATCTATTGCTGATAATAGAGCCTGCTTTTGGGAGGGGCAATTTTGCAGTACTTCAAGTGTGGACATAGCAGACGACGATTGGGCTAGGTCCTCTACTATATTATAATTTTGTGCCACTCTGGCACGAGGATTAAATTTCGATTTGTGTAATACTCCATTTGGTAGCTTTATTGTTAGCTCAGGAATGATGGGTGGCACAACTTTGATCAAAGTTGTTGTCAAACTATTAGGTTGATCAGTAGCCTTGTTGTTTGACAGTTGTGGATTCCCGTAATCTTTGTTCCTTGTCGATATCAAAGCATCATTTTTCTGTTTCGAAATGGATAGCATAAGGACTTGGGATGGGGAAGCATTGTCACTAACAACCAGATTGGTTCCTGGGTTTGGAAACGGATCAGTCAATACTACTGAGGTTTTTGAATTCTTAAAGAATTTCTTAACTTCAGCTTTATATGGACAATCTCTCGTCCAATGATCCTCATCACATATGAGGCATGGCTGAGTAGGTTTCTTTTGCCCAGAAGGGTTTGCAGAAGATTTTTCAGGAGACGAATCATCTTGTTTCTTCTTTTTTCTCTTCCCTTTCTTCTTGCCCCCTGGTTGCTTCAGTTCTTTGCCTTTGTCAGTTGACACGGCATTAACCTCTGAGGCTAGAAGTTCTTCATTTTCATTTTGATCAGAAATCTTACGGGCTTTCTTAGATGTAGCCTTTGTCGATTTCATGCTTGTCGTACCTATCACACCATCACCAGCATGAGAGTCCTTGTTTGATTTAGGAGGAGGAGGAACGGAAAATTTTGGTCTTGGAGCATCAGGGATTTTGTCATAGAGCGTGGCAGACTGAGTATAGATCAAGTCTAGATATTGCGCACGAGCAATGACCTGCTCTTCAGTGAAGACTCCTCCCTTTGCCACATCTTCTGTAATGGAAGGTAAAAAAGACTTAATAAACCATTCAGCTAATAGCTAATCAGGGACATACGTTTTTACCATTCTACGACGACGATGCCATTCATGAATATGATCGGATATGTGAGTGGCCATCATTTGCTTGAAATTGGTAAGAAGCTCTGTTCTTATTTCATACCTTATTGGTAATTGAAAATGGGTTAAAAAGGTTGTGGCAAGGGCGTTGAAGTTATCGAATGAATCTCTAGGCAATTCGATGTACCATTTTTCGGTTGGACCAGTTAACGTTTGTTGAAAAAGGCGAAGCCTTAGCGAATCATCATTGAGAGTGTTGGACGAACACCACAGATGAAAGGTCATCACATGATTCGATGGGTCTTCACTCAGATTTCCATTAAATTTAGGAATATCTGACAAAAGTTTATGAGGAATCATCGGCCACCAAGGGGCATAAGCGATTGGATCGTTCGTTAGCCGATTTAGATCTGGTAACTATAAAGTCGCCACGAAGGGCAACTGTTGGTTCAGGTTCGGCGAAGCGTACCCAGGATAAGATGGGATCGCCTGAGCAATGGGTGTTTGCATACCAGCATAATGTATTCGATGATAATAATTTTGATAAGGTTGTTGGGCATAACCAATATGGGATGACTTGTGATAACCATTTTGAATATACAGCTGCCCATTACCTACAAAGCTTTGTTGCTCAAGTCCTTGGTAAGCTTGTTGGAATTGCGGTTGTTGATTTTGCACCAGCCATGGTTGTGAAACCATATGCTATTGCCCAATACTGGATGTTTGACCAAGATGAGGGGTAATAGTACCTGTTTGACCCCAAGTCGCTCCAATTAAGGAGCCACTAACTGGCGATTGCGGTTGTGTCGTGGAGACAAGAGGTTGTTGTACTACAACCTGAGAAACTTGAGGCTAGCATAAATAGGAAATGATTGTACTTGTGACACTATCACAATAGCTGGTGTAGGGGGGATATTTGATGCAGGTAGACTCGGTTGCATTGAGTGTACAAGTCTTGGTTGTTGAGGCAGTATTGGCACCCAACCACTGGATGTAATTCCAATTTGACCCAAACTCGGTTGTGAACTCGCATATGGTTGTTCTCCCGAAGGGAACAATGAAAGGGTATAGTGCCCCCCATACGGCGCCAATCCAGTGCTCAAAGGAATGATTGGTCTTTGGAGACCAGACTGCCCAAACTGATACTGTTGTGAAGGATCAATTTGTTGAGGTTCAACATAAGAAATTCTAGATACTGTGCCAAACGAACAAACAAGAACAAACCATACAGTCGAAACAGTCCCTGAGTGGACTCCCTCTAACATTTGAGAGCTAGTTGGGACAGATGGTATACCAGCGAACATTTTCGGAGTGGTGGCAAGGGGTTCTGCTACTGCTATATCGGATGACACAGTCCTAAATGTCGACGGTTGTCCAGAAATATTGAGTCTATCCACAAGACTTCCTAGCGATTCTATAGGAACTTGTGATGAAGGGGTATTAACTTCTAAAGTAGAAGGATATAGGTGGATCCTAGTCCCAAAATGCGATGGAGTATTGGATGGAAGATCCTCCGTAATCTCTTCTATAGCAATCAATCTAGGTGGAAGAGGTAGACCGTCAAGTCCGTAAAATATTTCTGGTGCCGAAGAAGGTATAGATTCTGCAGCAACAGATGCTGGAGGAGTAAAACCTTCTGAATCAACTCTAGATGGAGCTGGTTCAGGAATCGAAGTGTTTACTGTTACACTAGGATCATTTCGAATGTCCTCTTGTAACTGTAGAACTTCTTTTGTAGAGGCAGGGATACCAGAAATGGTTGGAGTAACTGGAGTCTCAGAGGATGTTGAAACACAAGTTTCAAACAAACCAGGAGACTTTGACCTAGTTAAACGAGTTTGCTTGGCCTAGAGTGGTTTCGTTTCTAGAGTCAAAGACAGTTGACTCATCAGTCTCCGCGAACGATAAGTTTTTGATTGACTTTCTTCCATGATTGTGGGTTATTTTATCAACTCAAAATAGGAGGGGAAAAAGTTATTCCGAATTAAATGAATTTTAGACGCTTTGACACAACTTGCTTTTTCAATTTTTAAGAGTTGAGAAAAAGCTAAAGATGACTCTAGTCTCCTTTGATTTTTAATGAGCCTGAAGTGACAAGTGCTCAGATGAACCTTTTCCTTTAAGGAGTCTAAAAAGGAACGAAAGAGACTACTCTAGAAATCTAGATAGAGGGATTACCAAACCAATCACAAAACTGCAGAATACTTTTTACGGTACGGTAGTCAATCTTCCCGAATGTTGTGTTTTGTGCATTGTGATCGATAGGGCAGTAGACACAGCTTCCTAAGGATAAAGGATATAGCCTATTGTGGTCTCCCAATATATACTCGATAGTACGTGGGAGCACAAGTCCGTACTGGCACTTGTTGTCTCAAAGAGGAGGAATCACCCAACCTACGATGAGAACGATAGTTACCAGGCTTTACGACGCCGGAATAAGTCTCTAGCCTAGACTTCTAGATGTTGTGCATTAAGTTCCAAAGCATTTTTATGTTCATTAAATTTATTTTACAGTTGATCTTCTTAAGAAGTTTTCCTTTAAGGTTCACCACGTGATGTAGATATACAATTCCTAAAATGCAATCTAAGATGATAAACAGTCATTTAATCTTCATTTTGTTGAAAATCCTAGCTACTAAGGAAAGAGAAATGAGATCCTTTCAACATAGAGTAGAGAGCACACACTAGATGCACTGTCCTAAATCAAAATCAACAAGCAGTCTAAATCCAAATGCACATGCATGTATTTTTTTCCTCTTTCTTAATGTGTGAATGACAAAAAAAATGCTAAGAACAAATCTGAGCTATATCTTCTTTCAAAGTGACAGTACTAATGATTTTCTTTTCAAAAAAACAAAAAGGAGACAAGATGACTCTTTGTGATTTTGAATTGAAAACTGCTTTCGACACTTGAAGTACTATTAATTCAAATCAAATAAAAGAGTAACAGTGTAATCGACTATCAAAAGAGAAGGATTCTTTTCCTTGACTGAAAATGACACTTGTGACACTTTCAAATCCAAAGACGACAATTCGATTAAGCTACCATTTTGTAAATGAGAACTATGAATGGTGAAAAATACATAAAAACATTCACAAATCTTTGCACAATGGAGGTTGGATGATGCAAAGGAGGGGGGTTTCAATAGTGGTTTACTGATCACAGACAGCAAAACTCTTGAATAAAGCTGAAGAGAGTGAAGAAAAAACCAAAATCTAGAGGCAGAACTAGTCTTGTCTGATCATCGCACCTGTAACACAGGGAAACAAGGATGCATCCCACCTACTGCACACGGGAGGTGCAATGCATCCAGATTGCCAAGAAGAGAAAGTGCGATGGTCTAGGGATGAGACTTTAACTTGGCTTTTGGTCACATTTTGTAGCTTATTTCAGGGATTTAGGCCGAGCAAATGATATTCAGTAACTACAAAGTACAGGGGTTGATCTAATGAGGTTACTCAAGCTACCTCTAGGGCACTTAGGATGTTTGCAAGTCAATTGTTTAGTTCATAAACAAACCCAGAGATTGACTGAAGTAGCGTTGATCTACTTTGCACTTGCATAGCAAATGCAGATCAAAGTCTAGCTGGCTTAACTTCAAGCTCCTTCTGTGGTTTATGAATCAAACAAATAGAGACAAGCAATCAAATTAATCGATCCCCAGTGGAGTCGCCATTTTGTTATCGGGAAATCTAGTGTCTATTTAGAGCTGCTAGTCCCACTAAGACGGGTAGCTATCTTAGAAACAAATAGATTAAAGTCACTTGTTTTTCCTTTACGAGAAAGAGATGGGAAAGAAGCAGAGAGTACCAACCTCAGTCTTCTACTTGGCTCCTTGCTTGTTTCCTTTCCCCTTTGATAGAATTTCGCCACTGCTTCCTTACTTGTCCAGCTTCAAAGAGCACCTGTAGATTCATAGCAGCATAATACCATAAAATCATAGAGATCTTTCAATGTAAACAATATAGGATCAGATATATATTGACCATATAAATGCATATAACAACACAATATTCAGAGATACACAAGAATATGGAGGAAAAATCAAATAGATTTATTAGTAAAAGTCGTAGAAGAGAGGATTACAACCACTCAGTCTGACCCAACACCATCCTCCCAGCTTGAAAGCCATCTTCACCTCACACAAAACAAGATCACCCAACAATGTCTTCAAAGAGAAACTAGTAGCACCTCTTTGAAAATTACTCCATTCCAACCTTTAGCCTCTGGATCTCTAAGATGAGGGATCCATATATAGATATTTGCAGAGGTGTGAGTCAGCTTTGGGATTTTTATTAGTGTCATTCCATTGATAATTCTTGGTTCCACTTGGAGATTTCATTGATCTCTTACTCATCCCTGGGCGAATTCTGAGAGGCAAGTGTCATATGAGAAGTTTCTAGAAGATTCCTTGATCATCCACTTAGCAAACTGCCTCTGCCATTTGTCTATTCTCGCTCATTGAACCCTACAGAAGGCCTTTTCAGTATGCATCACACCTCCCGTGTGTACAAGGTGAGATGCATCGCACCCTAGCCATGGAGTAAGTGAGATGATCCAATTTTGACCAGTTCTGAGCAGTTTTTCATGGAGAACTTCTGGGAAATGATGTAATCAGTTGACCTTGATCGTTTAGTGTATGAAACAACACTTTTATGGGTTTAGAAGCCCTTGGTTTATGGACATATTTGATTTGGGTTGCAGTGCCCAAATATGTCTATAGCATTCATATGTGGGTCTCTTGGACTTCCACTTTACATTACATTTATTACAACAAGTATGGCACATAGTAGTGATATGCCCAAGACAACTCATGACAAAAAACGACAAGACACTGCTGACATGTATTGGCTAATTGTGGTGTCTATGTCAAGTTGTTGTGTTGCTGAGTGATTATATTCTCTTGGTGTCACATGTCTTCACCTCCACATGGAAAAGTGTGCAGGGTCTTCGATGGTCTTGGTCTTTTCTTGATGGTGCATTAGAATGTGTCCCTTTCGCTCACTTTCTCGATGTGCTTCATATGTTCATTCGACTGCGAGAAAGTCTTCTAGCATGTGCCTATTTTCCATCTCATTCGTCATCGCGCCATGTTTCATCGATGTACATATTCCTCCAATCACTCATGACAAGATGAAATCAAATCCAAAAAGTCTCCTAGTATATCATGATGCATTATATTCCATTTCGATGCAGGTGACCGGGAGAGGGACAAGGCATTGAGACTGTTGGAGCATGGTACAGGTCGGGATGTGAGACTCCAGAGAACTATCGAGAAAAAATATGTAGATGTCACTAGGAGACAGATTTTCACAATTCAAGACAACAGTGACAGCTACGGGGGGAAAACCCAGTTGGCAGGAAGAACTACGCAATTTCCAGGAGGAATATCAGGTAGGGTGTCGGCGAGCTACTGGGCCAATCTACAAAATATTCCAAGGGAGCATTAGGTAGGTCATCCAGTTGGGATCTGTACAATTTCTCTAAGGAAGATAATGCGGGCAGCAGGAGGCACTAGCAGAAAAAATTGCGGAGTTTTCCATAGGAGCACAAAGTCGGGTTGCAGGAGCTGTTGGTCAAAACTACACAATCCTGAGAGATAGTTTGGGGTTAGACAGTTTTGTGCAATTTTTGAGATGGTTGCAGAGTATGGAAGAAGGGTTGTACAGGACAGTTCTGAGAAATTCCTAAGCTGGTTGTAGAGCAGGGAAGAAGGGATGGACATGATAACTCTGTGAAATTCTTGAGCTAGTTGCAGAGCAGGGAAGGAGGGTTGGACAAGACAACTCTATGTAATTCTTGAGCTAGTTGCATAGTGAGGAAGAAGGGTTGGAAGGGCAGGAAAATTCTACACAATTCCTAAGGAGGTTGAAAATTTGGGAAGACGGGTCAGTATGGAAGGACATCTCTGCGCAATTCCTTGGTTGTTTGTAGAGTAGGAAGGAAGGGTAGGACACGAAAACTTTGTGTAATTTTGGAGATTAGTAAAGCCCTGGATCACAGCTCAAGTCATTCCTTTCGGTCGACCAGTGGGAGGCTTGATGGGAGGTCTTGCGGGAAGCGCAGACTGGATTGGGTTCTGAAACAACTTCTTCACAATTATGGGAGTCAATCAGTTGGCTCATCTCTAGAATTGCATAAAGCAGGATGCCTGGAGGACAACCTCAATCTTTGCACAGTTTTGGGTAGGAGTGCAAGGTCACTGAGATCGGGTCCAGTTGATGGAGAGTTGTCCAGTCGACAAATTTTTATGAAAATTGACTAAGTATGAAAGAAAGTTTACTTGTGCAAACATGAAAATGTGATCACACACTTAGCATGACTCAACGATAAGACACATCAAACCAACAAGACAACATGTGCTCAATGAGACTAACTCGAAGGTTGAGAGTGACAAGTGTGTTAGTTGAAATATGTCTTCAAACAACCATGAAGACACTTGCGTGGTAGTGTTTACACCTTTGTGTGTGAGTGAGACCAATGTTGATAGAGCGAAAACAACTCATACACACAAAGAAAAGCCTTCAAAATGACAAAACAAACTCGTAAGCATGACATAGCGATCAACATGCCAAAAGAGGGTTGGTGATCGACTAAGTGAAGAGGGTGTGAAAACTCAACAGAATCTCATGGGATGATCCCGAGTGTTTGCAACCATCAAGGTAAAAACCAGGCAAGGCTCCAAAATTTGGATGTGGGTCAAAATTTTGGAGGGTGTTTCATCTGCTACAACATATCCCTACGCCCAAAAGAGTTAACTTGAACATATTGTTGCAGAAATACTAGAGGCTGGTATAATTCAACCTAGTCAAAGTTCTTTCTCTACTCTAGTAGTATTGGTGCACAAGAAGGATGGATGGTGTATGTTCCTGGATTATAAGGAGCTCAACAAGCTCACTATTAAAGATAAATTTCCGATTCCTATCATTGATGAATTTTTGGATGAATTACATGGATAAATTTACTTAACCACGCTGGATCTTCATTCAGGAGACCTTCAAATTAGAATGAAGATTGAATACATTCTGAAAAAAAACATTCAGAACTCATGAGGATCATTATGAATTTTTTTTCATGCCTTTTGGCATTACTAATTCACCTTCCACATTTCAAGGTTTTATGAATTCCATTTTCAAACCCTTCCTTAGAAAAATTGTGTTAGTATTTTTTGATGATATACTGATCTAGAGAAAGTCTTGTAAGGATCATGTTCAACATATTAACAGGGTGCTCAAACTATTGGAGGAGAAACAATTATATGCTAAAATCTCCAAATGTTTCTTCAAAGTATATGAGGTGGAATATTTGGGTCATATTGTATCTCATGAGGGTGTTAAGGTAGACCCTAAAAAAATTAAATCCATTAAAGAATGGAAAATCCCCATAACCATAAATCATCTTCGAGGATTGCTTGGGTTGATAGGGTATTATCACAAGTTTGTTATGAAATAACAACATTACTAAAGAAAGATGAATTTTATTGGACTCTAGAAGCAACTAAGGCCTTTGAACATCTTAAAGAGGCAATGTGCCAAACACTATTCTTAGTTACACCAGGCTTCACAAAAACCTTTATTGTGGAATGTGATGCCTCAAGAAATGGAATTGGTGTTGTTTTAATGCAAGAAGGAAGACCCATTGCTTTTAAAAGTCGTCCAATCAAGGGGAACTATTTACACAAAGTTGTTTATGATAAGGAAATGTTGACAATACTACATGCACTAAAGAAATGATGACCTTACCTAATAGGAAGACACTTCAAGGTAAAAATAGATCATGATAGTCTTAAATACTTTTTGGAACGAAGATTATCTTTAGAAGAGCAGCAAAAATGGGTCACAAAGATGTTGGGGTGTGACTTTGAAATTATCTACAAAAAAAGGGAAGAAAAATGTTGTTGCAAATGCACTTTGAAGAAAGGTGAGGATGTGGAACCATTATTGTGAGCCATTTCTATTATCCAACCTGATTGGATAACTAAAGCAAGGGATGAATGGAAGAATGATGAAGAGGTGTGGGCACTCATTCAAAAGTTGCAGCAAGATCATAGTACATATGATACATTTAGCTGGAAAAATGATTCATTATGGTACAAAGATCGCTTATATCTTTGTAAGAATTCCCAACCCAAGCAAAAGATTCTTTTGGAATTGCACACCTCCCCCTTAGGAGGGAACTCAAGATTTTTAAAAACTTACTACAGGGTCAAGAAGGATTTTTCTGGGATGGACTTAAATTTTATATTTAGAATTTTGTGGTAGAATTTTTGGTTTTCCAACAAATGAGAGTTGAGACAATTAAGACCCCAAGTTTGTTACAACCTTTATCGATTCCAAGTCAGTGTTGGGAGGAGATCTCAATGGATTTTATCACAAATTTAACCAAGTCTAAAGGAAAGAGTGTCATCATGGTGGTAGTTGATAGAATTACCAAGTATGCACACCTTTGTGCATTATCTCATCCTTTTAAAGCTAGTACAACTGTTAATGCATTTATGGAAACAATTCAAAAGCTACATGGAAACCTAGATATTATTGTAAGTGACAAAGATCTCATTTTCACTGGAATTTTTTGGACAAAATTATTTTCTTTTCTTGGTACTCAATTAGCTCATAGCTCATCATATCATCCTCAATCTAATGGGAAAACTGAGATAGTGAACAAATGTTTGGAATGATATCTTCGTTTCTTTGTATCTGATTAAAAAACACAATGGGTCAAGTGGTTACCTCTAGCTGAATGGTGGTATAACACTTCCTTCCATACTGCAACAAAAATGACCCCATTTATGGTACTTTATGGATATCATCCACCATCCATCACATCATCTTTAAGACAAAATTCTAAGGTTCAAGTAGTGGAAGATTACATCAAACATCAACAACAAGTTCTCCAACTCTTAAAGGACAGCCTCACTCTGGTGCAGAATCAAATGAAACAACAAGCATATCAACATTACACTGAAATAAATTTTGATGTAGGCAATTGGGTATTTTTATGGCTACAACCATACAAACAAATGTGCCTCAAGCAAGCTAAGAAGGATAATAAATTATCACCCAAGTACTATGTTCCTTACAAGGTGTTGCAAAAGATTAGTACTATGGCATACAAATTGGAGTTGCATGCATCTTCCCAGGTGCACCCAGTTTTCCATGTTTCATGCTTAAATAAGGTTATCAGTGACAAGCTCCCAGTTCAAACAGTGTTTCCAAAACTTGACAAAGAAGGAAAATTCATATTTGAGTCTGAATCAGTCAAGGAAACAAGAACATGAAAACTACGGAATCGATTAATTTCAGAGTATCTCATTAAGTGGAAGAACTTACTTGTTGAATATTCCACATGGGAGGATGATAATTTTATACAGAAGCATCCAAAACTACTAAAGCATCGATGAAAACACTTTTTTGAAGGAGAGGACATGTTAGGTCCCTATAATACTAGTGTATCCCCATTATTTTTATTGTTAGTGTATCCCCCTATTGTTATTGTTGTGCCCATGTGATCCATATTTAAATAGGAATGCAACAAATTAAAGATATAACCATAAATACATAGATGCAGAGGAAATAACACTTCATTTCATTAATATCAAATACTGAAATATGCTTACAAACAGAATGGAAATAAGGCTAGCTCAGGCGATGGTAGCTTATCTCTGAGAAGATATGTGGCGGCTACATGCCTCTAAACTCAATTAAAATGAAACTCAAGGGCCTTTTTATTATTGAACAACAAGATAAAACCCTAAAAAACCAAAACCCTAACCTGAGGAGACGTAACACCAAGATTTTATGGGCCCCATTGGGGTTAGTTGGGCAACCAACTTCATAGAGTGGTCATATTATCTCCATTTGACATGTACAATACCTCATTGGAAAGATCTCTCGAAGGACTACAATTACTAACATGATTTATTATGAAATCACTAAAGGAGTTTTTCCAAAAAAAAATGTCATTTAGGGCCTCAAAATGCTCCAGAATTTGAGGACCCGAACAACTGCCAAAAATAGTAAACTGTGCTACAATTAAGGAAAAAAAAACTGAAAGAACAATGGTGAGGGTCCAAATTGAATAGGCGAGTAGCCACCAATATCCACCTAGATCATTCCTCCCTCCTTAAGAAGCAATGGTCTCCATTGCGTTGAGTTCCTCCATGAGATGAGAAAACTTAAGTTGAGCTTGGTCCCTAGTGAGCCATTTGCCTTGGTGCTGGAGTTGGCCAGCTTTCAAAACCCAATACAACTGGATCTTCTGTTGGTGATTGTTCTTGATCTATGCTGTTATCACAAAATCAGTACTAAGGGCTGCTACCTAGCAAGATTTCATGAAACTATTTCAAACCAGGCTCTTAACTAAGGCTTAGCCTCCTTAGTCTGAGAGGGCTCTCTCATAGATTATTGATATTGAACAAGATGGCTAACTCTTACAAGACACATGAAAAATAAGCTGGCTGGACAAAATTGCTTCCCATTGGGCTTATGGAGTCTTATACATTTCAGTAAACAAAAGCACTGTCTTTTCATGGAAGTCAAGGCTCTTTACATCAGATGTTCAAACATACTTTACAAAACCACAGCTTGCCAAGCATACAGGAAGTCAGAGCATTAAACATGAATTCTGAGTGATTATGCTGTAACAATACTGTAAAAAGAACACTAAGAGAATATACCACCATACATTTGAACAATATGATCTATTGAGAATCTTGAGAAGAAACAACAGCTGTTTTTCTATTACTGTAATCTGCTTCACATAAACCAAAACAGTCTTTTCTAAAAACATCCAACCCCTATTACATTCTAGTCTGATCTATTTATAGGAATACATTCTTCCCTCTCTAGAGCGAGCTCAAAGGCTCTATTAACTACTCCTATATGCTATTTAACTAATTCATTAATTACAAAAGCGCTGAGCTGTAATTACACAAAATCCTAATCAAACTAAAACACTAATTCCATTCTCCTCGTAACATGATTCTTCTTGAATCCTTGACAGTTGTCCTCCTTCAGTTAGGCTGAGATGATTAAGCTACAGATGCAAGGAACACTGACTTTGGATACCTGTTAGCGCTGATGGATCATTTATCATCAGGATCAAGACACCTATTTTTAAGATCCCTGTCTCCTTCCATCCTTCGAAAGTTCAGCAACATGTCCCAGCTCTTTTAATAACCCCAGGTATGGAATGCTGCCATGTTTCTGATGTGCTATAGGTTGTATTGATGGACAGGTGTTTCTCTTCCTCAACTCCCGCTCACAGTATCACAATAGCTGTTCTGTGTTTAAAATCATCACCTACAGCAGTTTCGTAGCGCGCTACGAAACTGCTGTGTGATTTAAAAAACACAGTCTTCCTCTAAATTCCTCACAAAATTGAATAGCTGTTGTTTGCTAGGCTTCACGGTTCACCATTTGAACTATTCATACTTGAAAAAAGCCAGCCTATAAATAACCAACTGCTCATATTCATCCTTGAAGACCGACAACCCCGCAAGCAAGTCTGCCACCAACATTTCCTGTGCTCTTACTCAGTCCATGGCCACCTTTGCCAAGATCATGTCTGAGCACAGCATATACGAACAACTTTTTTCTCACAACTCCCACTAATAATGTAATCCCTCCCATTCATATAATATGCCCGAGTATAGTTCTGAGCACTTCCTGTAGGAGCAATGTCAAATTTCATATGTAGCCTTCCATCCACAGCTAAGTGTTGCTTGACCTCATTATCCACAGCTGAGGAAAGGATATAATGATCATCACGAGAAAAGCACACCATCACATTCCCTCTTAAGCTGGTCGTTGTATACAAAGGATATGTAGGCTTTTGTCGTAAGTCCCACGTTTTGATTTCCTGATCAAATGATGAAGTCGCAAACAAGTATGGGGAATGATGAGCAAACTTTACCACATTTATATGTTCACGGTGGAGATCTTCAAAAACTTGTAACCGTTTTCCACTGCACACATCATACAGAGCAACATGTTTTGAATATCCACTAGCAAGGAAATAATTATCTGTTGCATTAATATGGACAGATGTTAATTTCTCAAACTCTTCATATGTGTAAGTGGCAGGGTTTCTACTGCTGCTGCCTGCACCATATCTGGAAGGAAGAACAGTTGAGCGCATTCGGTTCACATCATACAGTTGTAATGTGCCATTGTCAGAATTTCCCAATGTTTGCGTGCATGCCCAGTCATCACCATCTCCATCCTCTGCCCAAACCTTGATAGAATTATCATAACTAGCAGAGACCAAAATGTCACGATTAGGGTGCCACTGGACCATCTTGACATCCTGTGTATGACCTTGCAGTACTGAAACACACTCAAACTCATTCCCTGGTTGAAAATCCCAAATCCAGACAGACTTATCACGACCACATGTGGCAAGTAGCATACCAGACGTGCTCCAAGAAACACTTTTGACTTCATTCTCATGGCCCTCTAAGGAGGCAATGCATTCAAATTCACCACCAACATTTTCCAGATTGCAGTAGTTGCATCAAAACTTGCTGGTGCAGTTTTCTGGGCACGGTCCAAACGAATGTGGCCCCTGCCTTGTTTTTTTTTATTTTTGCAATGTATATTGCACATTTCTGCCAATCCCGTTTTCCCCATGCATACTTTCTGTCAACAATATCAATCTCCTCTGATTCTGAAATGAATTTAGCATTTCTCATATTGCCATGCACTGTGTTATGCGAACCAGGGTGATCGATCAGAAGTCGGCAAAATTAGCCACAAGAATGACATCTTGTCTCACAATAATGTACAGCAACTTCATTAGTTGTATGAACATGGGGTCCTTCATGGCTCCTCTTGAATGCTGGTACCGGGACACAACAATCCTTTCGTAGACTGTCCTGCTCTGATACATGCTCATACTCGAAAGATCCTCTGCGCCCTTGGAATTTCCTTGTTTGGCGAACTAACTCCGTAAAAATCTCACATATTCCAGGCAACCCGCATTTTTCAGGGTAAACGTGCTCATTCCACCAAGCATCAATTTCGCCCTCTGTCCCCAATATAACAGGCATTCAATCATGAAGCCACGCCAACGCCTTAGAGGAACGTGTAGTCAAAATAGTAAATGTGAAGAATATTCCTCCTTCAGAAACTTGCCATGTGTCATAAAGAGCTGCAGGTAGGCAAAGAAAAGCTACGAGGGATGAAACTTCATGAGGCTCAGCAAGACGCTTTAAAGGAGTACGATCAAGTAACACAAACTCTTTGTCTTCCAAGAGCTTCTCCACGAGTGATGTCTTGGTATGCCATGGTGCCACACAGTTAACACGTATGTTGTCACTTGTCCACTCACATGCAAGATTTTTTGTGAGTTGGCTCATTGCTCCTTTGCTGGCTGCATATATGGTACCAGAGAATAGCTACAACACCAACAACCGATGAAATGAAAACAATGCTTCCCCTTTTTTGATGCTTTTAGTAGAGGATGTGACTGGTAGACATAAGAAATGAGAAATCCTCATATTTGTACCGACATTATTAATCAACATATTGAGTTTCCCATTGCAAAACGAAAAACATCTTTCAATCAGCTCCTCTTGTGCTGAACGAGATGATAAAACACAGACTGTACCATCAAACTGCAGCCCAGATTCCTTTCACTAAGTCAAACATTCATTAAAATCCTTCTCTGTACATGAACATGTCATTAACAGTGGAAATCCTTTGTTCATTTATCTTGAAAATGTATATAGAATGGTTGCTTCTTCGCTCCATCCTTTTTTCACTCGTAAAACCCTTCAACTGACACAAGGCAATGATAACTTGGAATAAGTCGACAAACAGAAGCCTTCTCATAACCGATTCTGATCAAGCATTTATTTCAAAAAGGACCACGGTTTTGAGACTTGAGTATGAAACAGAGTTTTGATGGACCTTCGTTGGTGATCATGAGAACCTGCCACAACAGCTGTGAGCGCAAAGCAAAATTACCACTGGAATGTTCCCCTTCAATGGAGTACAAGCCCACATATAACATCTTGACAAACCTCGTTTCCTGTAGTGTTTCCATCAATTCACTTTAAATATCTGTCATTTCCCAATTTCGCAGCGAAGCCAGTGCAAGGTCAGTGTTTTCGCTACGAAATCACTAAAACAGATGGCGCTGCGAAACTGCTAACGGATTTATGCGCTGCGAAAACACCCTGACTTTAAGCTAGGCTAAATTTTTTTATTTTTTTTGGCAACAGACTTTTCAGTGATAACATATGCATCCATGATCTGATCAGTTGCAGCATGTTCCATGTAGTCTGGATTTAACTTTGTTGGTGTGAGTTTTTCTACAATGTTGGATGTGTCCAGTAATGGTGGAAAGTATGGCCGAAGGCAATCCACATTGAACATTGGGTGCAGGCCAAGGAATGGGGGAATGTTGAGCTAAAAATAATTATCTCCCACAATCTTGGTGATGGTGTATGGCCCATATCGAAGCAGGTGAATCTTGTAGTGGAGCCCAACAAGACGCTCCTTCTACAAATGTAGCCAAACTTTTTCGCCCACTTGGAACTTGTGTGGCACCCAATGTTGATCATGTTGTTGCTTGCACTTAGCATTGACTTTGTCCAATATGTCATGGACCTGTTGGAATATGTCTTTAATGTGCTCAATGAAGTTATTTTCCTTGTCAGCTTGGGACTAGACATGAGCCAAATCTGCCTGAGTCGCTGCAAATGGTATGGCCACATCAATGGGACATAGTGGCTAGAATCCCAAGCCCACCTGAAAAGGGTTGTGGCCAGTCGAGTTATGGAGAGCACAATTATAGTTGTGCTAGACATAAGGGAGGCTTTCATCCCATGTGCATGAAATCTTTGAATTGTATATGCGTAGGATGTGTATGATCATCCTATTGATGACCTCTATTTGGCCATCAATTTAGGGATGAAAAGTTGTGGACTTAGTGACCCTGGTGTCCAACATCGACCAAAGACTGGACCAAAATGTAATAAGGAACTTGTTGTCCTAATCTGAGATGATAGACTGTGGGATCCCAAAGTGTACCCACACTCGTTTAAAGAAGAGTTTAGCAGTGTCTTCTACTATGATATTCTTCTTGCAAGCTACCATAATGGCCATCTTCGAGAATCTATCGATGACCACAAAGACAAAGTCATTGCCATGATTAGTAGAAGGAAAGCCTAACTTGTAATCCATGGAGATGGATTCCCAAGTGTTATCGGGAAATCTAGTGTCCACTCGGAGCTTCTAGTCCCACTAAGACTGGTAGCTATCTTAGAAACAAACAAACTAAAACTACTTTCGTTTTCCTTTATGAGAAGTAGATAAGAGGGGAACAAAGGAAACCAACCTCCGTCTTGCGCGTGGTTCCTTGCTTGGTTCCTCTCCCTTCTGACAGATCCTTGCCGCTTTTCCTTCGTCTACCCAGCTTCAAAGAGCACCTATGGAATCAAAGCAGCATAATACTATCGAAAAACAAAGATCTATAATCATAAACAATATAGGACCAGATATATATTGACCACACAAATGCATATATCATCAAACATACAAGAATGTGGAGGAAAACTTGAATAGCTATTAATATCAGGAATAGCAAAGAGGATTACAACCAATTGTTCTAACCCAGCATCATCCTCCCAGCATGAAAGCCCTTCTTCACCTCATGAAAAGCTTAGATCACCCAACACTATGATGTTGCACCAAGAAACCAACAACACTTCCTTACAAGATACAAAATTCCAACCTTTGTATCTCTGGGATGGGGGATCCATATATAGATGATTGCAAGGGGGTGAGTCAGCTTCTAGGATTTTGATTAGTGTCCTCTCTCTGATAGTTCTTGATTCCACTTGGAGATTGATGATCTCCTACTCATCCCTGGGTGAATTCAGAGAGGCAAGTGTCATAGGAGAAGTTTCTGGAAGATTCTATGATCATCCACCTCGCAAACTGTCTCTGCCATTTTTCCACTCTCACCCATCGCACCCTACAGAAGGGATTTTCAGTATGCATCGCACCCTTTACACTGGGCAGGTGGGATGCATCACACCCTTAGCACTGAGCAACCTGTATGGTCCAGTTTTGACCAGTTCTGAGCAGTTTCCGGTGGAGAACTTCTGCTAGATGATGTAATCAGCTGACCTTGTTCCTTTAGGGTATGAAACAACACTTTTAGGGACTTAGGAACCCTTGGTTTATGGACATGTATGATTGGGGTTGCAGTGCCCAAAAATTTCTATAACAGTTGCCCCCTAAATCATGAGGTCATTAATATTTTGATGTCGGGTGAAATGCTTTATCATGAGGATCCGAAGATTTTTTGAGCTGGAAGGCGACCTGTAATAAGATACAATACAATACATTATCTTCATAATATTTTTCATGATCTAGCTGAGGCGGGCATTCCCATGCTCAGTTTTATAAATTCGTTTTCATGTACATAAGACAGACAACCGTCTGTGTGGTAGACTGATGATTCTAATAGAGTCATCATCCTTTGATTCAGATGATCATCTGTGTAGCAATGATGTAAATTTTATGTCTTTATTTTCCTGAATATAACGCGACCCGGATAGATGAAACTAGATCCGAGGTCTTCAAACTCATCCAATCTTCACTCGGAGTACAAGTCGATCCATGTGAAAGATGTTCTGGAGTCGAACATGGAAAGACATCGCCTCATTACCAGCCAATGATGCAAGCTGTTAATAGGCATGAGAGGAATCACCGATAATGATGATGACCCTCAAGGTACTACAGTACAATTCGTATGATGTGAAAAAGGGACTTGGTGTCGAACACCACGCAAAATCTTTCGGTCGAAGGCCATTGATGTAAACCTGTCACCAGAAGTGAGAAACTTGCCATTGAGGCATGCAAGCTCATTATCCAAGAAGTCAACCTAGGAACAACCCTTTTAGTACTTTGAAGCCAGCTTTTTCCACAGATTATGGTTCAACCCTGGAAATTGTCGTTAGCTCTGGATCTAGAAATGATCATGAGAAATTGCGTAAAGATCTTCCTGAAAAAAGAGTGGATATAAAAAGCATTTTTGGATCGAAATGGATGGATTGGGATGTTGATAAGATTATGCCACATTTTCGGTAGCATAATGAATTGATCTGAGTAATCCACAAATAACAAATATCTCTCTTGCGTTTACCTCTATCTCGGTGGGTGAAAACTAAGGCTCTAGCTTTCCATTGGTTAGCAGTTCGAAAAAGTTTCAAATGGGCCCCTCGAGAGCCTAATACAAATGCAAGAATTTTTTTCCAATGTTTTCGAGCAACAAGAGGCGACCCGTCATAGGAGGGCCTTAATGAATCCCACATCTATGACACGGAACAGAGTAAATGATTTTGGAGGTGAAAACAATCTGATGATACAGGGTTCAGGGTGGCGGTCATGAAAGAATGGAGCGTGAATGTATTGCAGCGGATGAGACACAGGTGAATTCTCTGAGCGAATTCTCTTGAACATACTGGTGACACTAACATGGATTGGTAGCGTTAACACCAAATATGGATGGTGCGATGGACCAATGGTGATATGACCGGTGAACGGAATAACCCAACCCGACTCGGATGTGGAGTGAAAGTGTCATGTTCAAGAGCGACTTGCTACCAATAAAGTTTCTTCAAGTTTTCTTCCCAATTTTTCCCCAGTCATTACTGACCAGTACCTCTTTATTTTTTTCAAGATTGAGGAGGATAACATATGCTTGTTCTATAATTTTCCCTTTGGGAAAACCCGTCGCTATGTTTTAACGAGCCTAGCGACAGTGAAACTTGTTCTTGTCTACATGGACAAGTTTGTCGCTATTTGGTTTCAACGAGTTTAACGACAAAGATAAATCGGTCCTTTTCAATTTTAGAGAGTCTGAAAGGGATGTAAAGGAAACTCTAATAATCCTTTTTCGTTATATAATCCCTTAAGTCCGAAAAAGTATAAAATAATACGAAAGGGATGAATTTTCAGTAATTTTAACGAGCCGAACAAAACAAGCGCTCGATCTTTTTGTGTAATAATCCCTTAGGTCCAAAAAGATTAAAATTTAGAAGAGGGATAGCACTCCCGGTAGCTTTAACGAGCTGGAGAGGCCAATTGCTCGGCAATCTTTTCATATTTTACGAGTCAGATGAAAATAGATTAAAGGAGACTCTTTTTTTGAGGAACGAGTGATAATTTCAGGTAGCAGCTAATTCCAGGTAAGGTTTGGAATTTTCCAATCACGACAGTGTCACAAGGATGGCTAACATGATCACTCTTTGCAGCAGTTCCTCAAAAGGGGTAAACAATCAAATGGAGGTGAATGATCGGCTTAAACAGAGTGGAAGTGATGGTAAGAACACGACCAGGGCTCAAAAAGCTGATGATAATGCATTCACAATGGTTATTTACCAGGGATTGGTTCATTTTTTAATGAGCTTAAACTCTGGGGGAAACATTTGTTCATTGCTAAGGTTTAATTTTTAACGAGCTTGAACTTCGCATAAAAACTACTCGTTCCAGTCATATAATAAGGATGTCTCATCAATAGGTTCAATTTTTAGGGAGCTTGCACCATTTGAAACTTTGCTCCGAATCCTTTCATTATGTAAGCTAGGAATGACCAATCCTACGAGTTTAAAGGGTTGAGAAACTACAAACTAAGAAAATAAATGATCGCTCTTTACTTTCAGGAAAAAAGGTTTGCATGCCCCCAGGTATAGTGAAGTAAAGTTTCCAGGTTACCATCTAGAAGTTCTCGCGTTCACAAGATAGTTTCCATCCGCACAGCAGACAGAAACACTTCCTCGGCTTAGTCCATCTAGACAAAGGCTCCAATCACCTAACCTTGACGAAAGAATCTTATCCCGGTCTAACTCCCTCTTCCTATACGGACGGGCGTTGGACTAGTATTAAATCCTTCACGAAAACTTACCCTATACCCAAGGTTTTCCTGTTGAAACAGACCAGGGTGCATGCCCCCTGGGTTTCAGTCATGTCCCCCCGAATCACTCGCACTCTTCAAGTGGACGGACCGGAGATTGATGAGACATTCCTTGCGTGAAAAGACCATTTAGGGATGGCATTTGACTATTAGCTATGTGTGAACTAGGGAACGAAATCTGGTCTACGAGCTGAACCACTTGGCCTTCATGCGGAAAACACATTACTCTAAAGAGTGAGGAGACAATGGCTCCCATGCTATAAATATAGTCTCGCCCAAGGAGTAGATTATAATCTAGAGGTCCTTGGACTACCATTACGTTCATGTAAACGATTTTCCTTCTGAACGTTATGGGAACATTAGGAAGGATCCCTAACGGTCGACTGGTTCCTTTGTCGAAGCCTGTTAGATTTCTCATCTCAGGCAGAAGCGATGGCGAACCAAGCGCTTCCCAAGCAATTGAGGAAAGGATACTCGCATAAGCCCCTTCATCTATGATGGTACCGACCATGATCATTTTGTAAGCTTGTACAATGATTCGGAATGGTACATTAGCCGGTAAATGGGGTCTGCCTAGTAGATTCCAATAGTAGGAAACAACTAGGTTGCTTGGAGGTGGGACCAAATAGATAGCCAGATATGACTCTGATGAACTTCCTTCCTGCGGTAAAGGAACGGGTAGATTGCCCCCATGTTCATTGGAGTCTGTGTTTATGAAAAAAAATTGAACTGTGTCGTTCTCATTCTCTTCGGTGATTGTATCATCTGAATATGGACCTTCCAAAGACAAGACTGGGTCGACTGCTGCCTCAACCTTTTGACTTTCGTCTGGTATGGATTCAACGGGTTTATCCTCAATGATAGATGCTTCGACCGACCACAATGGCGTGTTAGTCATATTTTCAACTAGTGATGGACTCGACAAGTGCTTCTTGTATCCAGGAGGAAGACGTAGCAGTGAAGCAGGACGGTTATCCAAGACTCTTTTAGCTTCGTCTAGGAAGGGACAACAGTGGACGACGTGATCGCCTTCACACAGTTTACAAGGAAATTTACATTTCCTTTTCTATCCAAATGCTTTGCTTTCACTAGTTGATGGTGTACTTTCAAGATGATCTTCAGAGGTTGATGACACCGGATTGTGCAAACGAGGAGACCAGTCCCTTAAGATCCGAGGGATGCAAGGACAATATCGATGATAGTGGTCTCCTTTGCAAATGACACATGCAGATTTAGGCTTGGATGGTGCAGTGTGCAGATTTTCACTAGACGATGCCTAGTTACCCCTTTTCGCCTTTGGCTCCTTCTTCTTCTTCTCTTTCTTCTCCTTCCCCTTCTTCCCCTTCTTAGTTACTTGAATTTTGGCTTTACCAGCTTTATCAAGCGAAGAGGAAGGAGGAGAGGGAGAATCAGACGAAGTAGAAGGTTGGGGGGTAACTTCAGTATCATCTAGTTGTTGACTTGATTGTTCAAGAATCACGGTGTTCTGAACGACGGAGGTCGAGAAGATCCATATTGGCAAGCCAATCGTCAATCCTAGAAGTGACAATGTGGCCATATGAGGTGCACCAACATCTCCACAAGAGGACAAAGGACTAGGATTTCCTCCAAGGGGAAATCCTTGGTTGGTGGACTCCATTTTTCTCAACCTAAGACCAACGCGGGAATGGTGATAGTATTCCGATTAAAATAAATTTTAGACGCTTTGACACAACTTGTTTTTTCAATTTTTAAGAGTCGAGAAAAAACAAAAGATGACTCTATTCGCCTTCGATTTTTAATGAGCCTGAAGTGACAAGTGCTCAGATGGACCTTTTCCTTTAGGAGTCTAAAAAGGAATGGAAGAGACTACTCTGGAAATCTAGACAAAGGGATTACCAAACCAATCGCAAAACTACAGAATACTTTTTATGGTACGGCAGTCAATCTTCCCGAATGTTGTGTTCAGTGCATTGCGATCGATAGGGCGGCAAACACGGCTTCCTATGGATAAAGGATATAGCCTATTGTGGTCTCCCAATATATACTCGATGGTACATGGGAGCACAAGTCCGTACTGGCACTTGTCGTCTCAAAGAGGAGGAATCACCCAACCAACAATGAAAGCGATAGTTACCAGGTTTTACGATGCCGGAATATGTCTCTAGCCTAGACTTCTAAATGTTGTGCGTTAGGTTCCAAAGCCTTTTTATGTTCATTAAATTTATTTTACAGTTGACATTTCTTAAGAAATTTTCCTTTCAGGTTCACCGCGTGATGTAGATGTACAATTCCTAAAATGCAATCTAAGATTATAAACAATCGTTTAATCTTCTTTCTGCAATGAAAATCCTAGCTACTAAAGAAAGAGAGATGATATTCTTTCAACATAGAGCAGAGAGCACACACTAGATGCACTGTCCTAAATCAAACCAACAAGTAATCTAAATGAAAATGCACATGCATGTATTTGCTTTCAGCTTTCTTAATGTGTGAATGACAAGAAGAATGCTAAGTACAAATCTGAATTATATTTTCAAAGCGACAGTACTAACAAATTTCTCTTCAAAAACGAAAGGAAGATAATGACGACACTTTGCTATTTTGAATTTAAAATTGCTTTCGACACTTGAAAAACTACTAATTCAAATCAAATACAAGAGTAACTGTATAATCGACCATCAAGAACAATAGAATTCTTTTCTTTGACTGAAAACGACCCTTGCGACACTCTCAAATCAAAAGACAACAGTTGGTTATGCTACTTCTTTGTAAAAGAGAACTGAAAATGGCGCACAATACATAAAAACATTCACAGCTCTTTGCATAATGGAGGTGGAATGATGGAAAGGAATAGGGTTTCCACAGTGGTATACTGATCATAGACAACAGAACTCCTGAATAAAGCTGAAGAGAGTGAACACAGAAACCAAAATCTGAGAGCAGAAGAGTTCTTGTCTGATCAGCGCACCTGCAACACAGGGAAAGTGCGATGCAGCGCACCTACTGCACACGGGAGGTGCGATGCATCCAGGTTCCCAAGAGGAGAAAGTGCGATGGTCTGGGGACGAGACTTCATCTTGGTTCCGGGTCACAGTTTGTAGCTTAGTTCAGGGATTTAGGCCGAGCAAGTGATGTTCAGTAAATATAAATCGCAGGGGTTGATATAATTAGGTTACTAGAACCACCACTAGGGAAATTAGAAATTTTGCAAATCGATTATTTAGTTTATAAAAAAAACCTAGAGATTGAGTGAAGCAACATTGATCTACTTTGCACTTGCATAGCAAATGCAGTTCGAAGGCTAGCTGGCTTGACTTCAGGCTCCGTCTGTAAGTTTATAAAACAAACAAATATAGACAAGCAAACAATCTATTTTCTCCCCAGTGGAGTCGCCATTTTGTTATCGAGAAATCTAGTGTCCACTTGGAGCTGCTAGTCCCACTAAGACTGGTAGCTATCTTAGAAACAAACAAACTAAAACTACTTTCGTTTTCCTTTATGAGAAGTAGATAAGAGGGGAACAAAGGACACCAACCTCAGTCTTGCACTTGGGTCCTTGCTTGGTTCCTCTCCCTTCTGACAGATCCTTTCCGCTTTTCCTTCGTCTACCTAGCTTCAAAGAGCACTTGTGGAATCAAAGCAGCATAATTCTATCGAAGAACAGAGATCTACAATCATAAACAATATAGGACCAGATATATATTGACCACACAAATGCATATATCATCAAACATACAAGAATGTGGAGGAAAACTTGAATAGCTATATTAATATCAAGAATAGCAAAGAGGATTACAACCAATTGTTCTGAACCAGCGTTATCCTCCCAGTATGAAAGCCCCTCTTCACCTCATGAAAAGCTTAGATCACCCAACACTATGATGTTGCACCAACAAACCAACAACACTTCCTTACAAGATACAAAATTCCAGCCTTTGGATCTCTGGGATGAGGGATCCATATATAGATGATTGCAGGGGAGTGAGTCAGCTTCTGGGATTTTGATTAGTGTCCTCTCTCTGATAGTTCTTGATTCCACTTGGAGATTGATGATCTCTTACTCATCCTTGGGTGAATTCAGAGAGGCAAGTGTCATAGGAGAAGTTTCTGGAAGATTCTATGATCATCCACCTCGCAAACTGTCTCTGCCATTTGTCCACTCTCACCCATTACACCCTACAGAAGGGCTTTTCAGTATGCATCGCACCCTTTACAATGGGCAGGTGGGATGCATCGCACCCTTAGCACTGAGCAACCTGTATGGTCTGGTTTTGACCAGTTCTGAGCAGTTTCCTATGGAGAACTTCTGGGAGATGATGTAATCAGCTGACCTTGTTCCTTTAGGGTATGAAACAAAACTTTTAGGGACTTAGGAACCCTTGGTTTATGGACATGTATGATTGGGGTTGCAGTGCCCAAAAATGTCTATAACACCAAGGTCGACGAGGGGTAGGCAGCAGAGTATAGAGGTATTGCTTCTTGATGGTCGATTTGGAAATGATGCACGCAGTGCACGATATGATGTACTCCTGACATCTTGTCGAAGATTCAGCCAATAAAAGTACTTTTGTAGTACTATCACCATTTTCTCGACCTCGAAATGCCCAACGGGCCGATTGTAGTGTGCTTACCAAATCATCTTAGAACGCTCGCTTGAAGGAACACAAAGGTGTCCCATGTGGCATAACAGATCATCTTGAAGGTGAAAATATGGAACTTACTGACCCTCAAAGAGCATATGGTGTGTGTGTTCGAATTCTAGGTCGCTTTTGTAGAGAAGTGGCCAATCAGAAGTCTCGTGCCCACAAGAGTTAAGCACAGTGGTTAACGCCATAATCAGTGGTCAGTTGAGGCAGTTTGCAACATTATTGGTGCTACCCTTCTTATACTTCATATTCAAATGGAACTGTTGCAGGTATGTGAACCACTTTTGATGGCGATTATTATGCAACTTCCCTTGCATCTATATGAACTGTAGTGGTTGGTGGTCTTTGTGGATGACCGTTTCCTTCCCCAAAATGTAATGCTTCCATTTTCGGTGGGTTTACATAATTGAATACATCTCTTTTCATAATTGGGATAC
Organism: Pinus tabuliformis; assembly: GCA_031772625.1. NCBI lineage: Eukaryota > Viridiplantae > Streptophyta > Pinopsida > Pinales > Pinaceae > Pinus > Pinus tabuliformis. Next base: position 811,593,989 of record CM062815.1, on the reverse strand, counting down.
TTACGGACCGTGTCTGAAAGTGTCTCACTGTGATATGCCACTGGATGCCCCTGTTGAGTAAGGATTGCCCCAATAGCATAGTCAGAGGCATATGTTTTGATCTCAAATGGTTGTTGCAAGTCTAGTAATGTGAGCACTGGTGCAGAGTAGAGGCAATGTTTCAACTTTGTGAATGCCTTCTATTGAGATTTAGACCACAATAATTTTGCTTTCGCTCCTCCCTTGGTGACTTGACTCAAGGGCCAAGTGATATGAGAGAACCCCAACAAGAACCTGCGGTAGAAAATTGGTAAGACCCAAAAAGTTTCGGAGCTCTGTCAGAGGGGTTGGGGCTAGCCAATCCCGAATGAATTGGATCTTGGTTAGATCCACATGCACCCCTCATTCATCAATAATGTATCCCAGGTACTGCCAAAAGTGAATTGCTCCAAATTGGCACACAACTTGTGTTGTCAAAGTGTTTGGAGAACCTATCAGATGTGGTGGAGGTATTGTTCCTAACTTTGGCTGAAGATCAGGATGTCATCCAAGTATACCACTACAAATGAGTTGGTGAATTGCCACAAGATGTCATCCATCATCCTCATGAAGGTTGCAGGAGAATTCATCAGCCCAAAAGGCATAAACAATCATTTGAGAAGGCCCTCCTTGGCTTTGAAAGAAGTCTTTCACACATCAAAGGGTTAGATTGGTACCTGGTGATATCCAGACTTCAAGTCAATCTTACTGAAACATGTTTCCCCCTTGAGTTGGTCCATAAGGTCATCAATCCGTGGAATCAAGTACCTATTCCAGACAGTGATCTTTTTCAGTGCTTGATAGTCAATACAGAGTCTCCAAGTCCCATCCTTCTTTTGTACCAACTCGGTCGGGCTCCCATAGGGTGATGAACTCAGCTTGATGTGACCTTTCTGCAGCAACTCCTGAATCTGCCTCTTTATTTCATCGTTCTCTAGAACGAAGCACCAATAGATTGGTCCATTGTGAAATGATGCACCTGGGGTTAGATTGATGGAGTGCTTGACTTGATAGTGCAGAGGCACCCCTGCGGGGGAGGTGAAGATGTCCTCATACTCCTCCACAACCTTGTCCATCTGTTGTTGTCATGCGAAGGGACCCTGTCTGGAGGTCGTGGCCACAGTCTTCTTCTTTTCCTGAGGGCATATCATCAGGAAAACAAATTTCCCGATTTTCGAAATGAGCTTATTGCATTGTTTTGCAGTAACCAAAAGATGGTGGTAGGCGGTTCTACCTCCGGTATCCTGTACAACTTATTTCCCAAGGTAACAATAACAATGTGAGGCCTTGACTCATACACATCATGTCGCTTCCACAAGTATGGTTGACCTAATAATATATCACAAATATCAAGGGGAGCAATGTGACATAATACCTCATCCGTGAAGGGCTTGATGTTGTATGGAAGGCAGCATTGTTGGCTCACGCGAAGATCTCTTCCTTGGTGAAGCCACTCGATGGTGTACGATTGTGGGTGTGTCGTGATCGGTAATCCCAGCCGCTTCACGACCTCTACTGCAATGAGGTTCTTTTGGCTGCCGCTGTCGAAAATGAGCTATAGCGGGGAACCCTTTAGCCACATCTAGGAGTGGAAGAGACGCTCCTCCTACTATGGATATTTGGGTTCCTCCTTCTAGATATTCATGGTGGCAACGATGGCATTGGGCTCCGCATCAATAATCTACTTCCCTTTGTCATTCCCCTTATCGGGTTTTGACTCAGAGTCGAAACATGCATTTGATTCTGAAGCCTTCAGCTCAGCCACCAGTGACTACTTGGCTCGACACTCACTTGTGTTGTGAGTGGAGCTCTTATGGAACTCACACCACTTTCTTATGTCCTTCTTCGAATTCACAACATTTTCCTTTGCTTGTGGCTTTGGTGGGTTGTCCTAGGTCGTCTCGCCTTGGCTTTGTCCGTTGGTCTTTGGTTTGGGGGGACCTTTCCCTTGATTCAGATTCGCAAATCCAAAGTCTTGCTTCTTCTGTTTAAACTTCTGCTTGATCTTGACAGTGTATCGATACGTCATGCCGAGCGAGGAGATGTCTAGGAAATCCATCTTGTCCTAGATGTATCTGTGTAGGAAGTCGTGGTAATTGAGTACCAAATGTTTCTTAGAATCCTTAATACCCAACTTCATGCGAAGGGTATGAAAAACATTTATAAACTCTGGCACATCTTGGTCCCTTTCTTGCCACAACGTGGTCCACTTTATGTATTTTTCATCATAGCTCCTGACAAGGTAGTACTGCTCCTTGATGGCGTCCCTGAATGAATTCCAAGTGGGAGCGACTGAAAACAATGAGTTTGTACTTTCATCCTTCTGCTCATAGTAGGTTTCCCACTAGTCCTTGATGTGGGGGGCGACTTTGAGAAGAGAAGAAGTAATATTTTCCCGACTGGAAAAATCATGAACAAAAATATCCTTCTAGCAAATTTAACCATTTATCTATGACATCTGCATCTACTTGGCCCTCAAATATGGGAATGTCAAAGTTTACTTGTACCTTAAAAGGTGTGGAGCCTCTAGAGTGGTTGCCGAATGTGGCAACCATTGAAGGACTAGGAAAAGTTATCCATCATCGTGTTCCTTTGTTTCTTGAGGGCCTCCTTGAGCAATATTTTGATAGGATCTCCTGCTCCCTTGTCTTTCTTTTCTGCCCCCATGGGTGGCCGTTGGGGTTTGCGAGGTTGATCTTGCAAAGGTTCAACCAAATCGAGCCCTAACTCCTTATATGCTGACCTCGTTGGGGACATGCAAAGAAAAACAGAGAACGATCATACCCCTCTAATACCGATGATATGGATTTAAACAGGAACACAACAAATTACAAATATAACCATAAATATAGAGATGCAGTGAAAACAACACTTCATTTCATTAATATCAAATACTAAAATATTCTTACAAATAGAATGGAAATAAGACTAGATCGAGCGATGGTAGTTTATCCCTAAGAAGATATGTGGTGGCTGCATGCCTCTAATCTCAGTTACAATGAGGCTCAAAGGCCTTTTTATTATTGAACAATAAGAGAAAACCCTAACCCGAGGAGATGTAACACCAAGAGTTTATGGTCCCTAAATTTCCTGCGGTTGTAACTTGGTCATATTATCTTTGTTTGAGGCATATGATATCTCGTTGGAAATATCTCTCCGAGGAATACAACTGCTAACACAATTTCTATAAACGTTTCAGAATTTTACCCAAAAAGCGTCGCTTAGAGCCTCAAAACGACTCCGGAAGTTTAGGACCCGAACAACTGCCAAAAATAGTAAATTGTGATACAATTAAGGAAACTGAAAAAAATTGAAAAAATAATGGTGAGGGTCCAAGTGGAATAGGATGGTGGCCACCAATATCCACCTGGATCGCCATGTATCCTCATGTGGTTATTGTTGTGCCCCATAGAAACCCACTATTGTTATTGTTGTGCCCTTACATTATTATTGTTATGTAGACTCTGATTATATTATGACCCCTTATACTCCTATATATACCAAGGAGGTCTTATCATTTGAATCATCCAAGAATTATTCATTTATGTAATGTAAAGTAGGTTTCACCCTTGAAAAGGGTAATTTTTAAGTCGTTGATCTACCTTTTCTTCTATTTTGTGAGTTGGTTGCATAACATCTTTTAGTCATAGTTGCTTGGTAGTTACTAGTTGGTCTTGATTATTATTAACAATTCTAACCAACTATTCATTAATATCATCATTTGAAAAAATAATTAGGTTGTCAAATTCATTTCCCTATGATGTTATGATAACATTCAACTCTTCTTGCAACATGTCTTTTAGAATCAACATAGAAGCTCTAATCATTTTGGGCCCTTGTAATTCATCAACAACTTTTATATACTTGAAGAAATTTTTTCTTGTGTGTTCATCAACATGAGCATTTAGAAATAACATATTTTAGTATTTTAATCCTTGCATGCCAACTCGCCTTGATCAAATTGATTTTGTTCTCGAATGGAAGACCTTGTTTGTTATTCAAGAAATCAATAAGAGTATTGATTTTATTAAGAAAAGTACTTAACTAATTTTCAATGAATTGTTGATCATGCCCCAAATATTTTTTTCAAATATTAAAAAAATGAAGCAATTCTCTTAGACAAATTACTTAAGTGTAAAACCATGTGCTCAAAAGCACCACAGTTTGGCTGGGGAACTTTCATTCTTTCACCGAGTCAAGTTTTACCTAACAAGATATGCAATAAAAGGAAAGAAAAGCAAGACCCTATAGAGTGAGGAGTTTCCCTCAAAGCATTTTCTCGACAAGAAGCAAAGTTTATATGCTTGTTGGATTAAAGAAAAGAAACAAAAACTTACTATCGAGCAAATATGAGATTATGAGGGAAGGTGCATATTAAGGAAGCAATGAGAAATATGATAGGTTATAATGGGTGCAACTGTTAAAATTTTATTTTTTATTTTGTCCAAGCAATATTTTCAATTTAATATCTTAAATAAGGAAAAATCTTAGAGGTTAGATTTCATTTATGGGATAATTTTCATGTTTTTTCCCCAAAAAATATTCACGAATTTCTATTTTTTTTTATGAATGATCCATATTTTATAAAACACAAGTATTTTACTCTAGAAAACAAAAAATAAATAAATAAATTCTAGAAATTGTATAAAATTCTTAGTGTAGTGAGATTTTCTAATGTTACTACACTTTAAGATAAGTATGGACCTTTAAAAAATCTCTTGATCCTAAAGAAACAAGTTTGAGAGATAACACACAATGTTTGGAGTTGATGTGACTATCTATTCATGCATTGTTTAGTGTGAATATTTTTCACAAGTATTTTTTAGAGTTGGTGTGATTGTCTCTTTTTATACCATTTGTTGTGACTACTTTTTGCAATCATTATGATTGTCTCTTTTTGCACCATTTGATGTGACTGTTTTTTGGAGTTAGTGCAGTTATTTTTTAACATTGCCTTTGGAGTTAGTGTAATTATCCATTGGACTATCTTTTGTAAATGATGTTATTGTTTACTTGCATAATATTGTTTGGTGTGATATTTCATTGCCACTAACATTTTTTTGGGAGATTGGAGTTTGGTATGATACATTTGGAGTTAGTGTGATTCTCTCTCACACAAGTCTGGGAGATTGGAGTTTGGTGTCATACATTTGGAGTTAGTGTGATTCTCTCTTACACAAGTCAATTGGCATGATATTTGTTTGCACATTATTTAGTGCAATTGATTGTTTGTGCTACCTATTTTTATGGAGTTTGGAGTTTGTATGTATTTGTTTGAACTTCATGCTTGGTTTTGATGTTTCTTTATTTGAAATTGTTTTTTGAAGTTACTGAGATTGTGTGTTTGTGCATTTCCATTGTCATACTATGTTTGCAAGTACCTATTTTGTCAAGTTTAGAATTGGTGTGATTATTGTGTTTCAAATGGTGTATTTGTTTGTTTGCACACTACTTTTGACATATGTGTTTAGAATTGGTGTGATTTTCTTTTAATAGTTATTAGTTTACATTATGTCCCAAGATTTTTTTAAAACTATGTTTAAAGTGATACTAGTTGTTTTTTACATTATGTGCCAAAATTCTTTTCAACACTATATTTAGAGTGATGTGATACTATTTTCAGCAACATTTTTTTAGAATTAATATAATTATTTGTATTTGTAAAATTGCCTTTTTACTCACACTGTAATTATTTCTATTTATATATTCCTATTTATTAAATATAAATATAGTAATAACTTTAATATACTTAACCCTTATAATTATTTATATTTATTAAATATTATAATAATAATAATAATAATATACTAACCTGTTTAAATGAGACATGGGATTACAGCTTTTAACACCATGGATACTCCATCCACTACATTTATGTCATATATAATTAATATAATATTGTTTACACTACATCCAATACCATACATATTTTATGTATTATATTAAGAAAGCTAACACCCAAAAAGAAAAAGGAATTGAAAGTCAGCCTAAGCTTTATCCTTGAAAAAATTAAATGTAGGACAACTTTATAGTAAAGCTGTTTGAAAGCTGTTTGAAAAACCTTATATTCATGACACCTTTAAAGTAAAGCTGCTCCATATCAAATATTCCAAGAGTATAAATACATATGTGGTCACGAGAAGAAAAATACAGTGATGCAGTCACGTGTCATATGTACCCGCTCTGCAGCAAAATTATAATGAATGTAAAGCTTTTCAGCCAGCCAACATCAGAATAATTTGGAAACACATCTATGACAGATCTTTCCAACAGATTTACCGTCCAAGGAAACACAAACTCAACGCCTGTACCAGAGTTTTACTGTGGAGCTAGAAAATTACATCAAAAAAGCCAAAGAATATCAAATATATATAGATCCCAAAGGATATCAAATATATTTTGGAAAAGACTACATCATCATATTACAGAATTCTATTGCCAAATTAATGTCTGGTGTTTAGACAGACTCGAATGTTGAATCGTACACTCCACTGAAATCCTGACCAGATCGTGGACCTTGGTGGAAGTTTAAAGTCCAGTGACACATGAAAGTAGGAAGTACTTTTTTAATGCAGAACGAAATATGTAACACAGTGAATGTCACTGTAGAAAATATCTATACATTCATGAATCATAAGGAATGTACGGTTAAACCAGAGCCTAACCACTGTAATATTTGCAATGCTAAACCAGAGCCTAATCACTGTAAGGGGAATTGATAATTGGGTCGGTAAGTATGCCAATTTTGCAATACAGATGAATTTCAAAGATTTGAATTTCAAAGATTTGAATTAGGAAGTATGCGAAACTAAGCTCTTTTCACAGTACACAGTACAGACGAATTGGGGATTTGAATCTCAAACCTCTTCGTAAATAACACTTCATTTTAACCAGCAGTGCTAACTTAAACTGCTCACAAAAACTTCGAACGTAATGGGATTTGGGATTTGATATTAAGCGTTGAATTGAGTGCAGATTTTTCTGATTTCGCCCTGGTTTCCTGTTTTGACACCAATGCTGCTCATCTTGTCCATGGCCGCAGCGAAAGCCTGGAAGAACTGAGTTTTGTTATTGGCGAAGTATTGGACGAGATATTTTGTACGTGGGTCTGAAAAGAGAGCTTGGTCGGTTCCAAGAAGCCCCATTTTTAGCTGCAGATTCTTGTAGTACACGTTGTCGAAAGCAAATGGAGTGTTCACATCAAATGGTGTGATGATGTCTGCATTGCCACCCGTTTTAGGACAGGACATCTTCAGAGCTTTCAGAAGCCTTGGGTCCATGGAAGGGTCTGCCATATTTGTCCTGTGGTAGTTGTATAATCGATCTAGGAATCCATCACAGTGAGAGAAACCGATGGTGTGAGCACCTGCAATGCATAGTTAAATGCTAAGATCAAGATATTGAAGGAAGGATAATGTGTTTAAATTAATATTATTTTGAAGGAAGGATAATGTGTTTAAATTAATATTATTTTCACAATTAAATAATTAATGTATGAGAAAAAATTTCTGTAAAAATCACATTTTATTTCATTTTGTCGATGTTTGGAATCTTTAGGTATCGTTGATCATCAAACTTGTGTTGATGATGAACCACATTTGTTGGGTCGAAATGGTTGGATCAAAAGAAATAAAATGTAATTTTTAAGAAAAAATCTTTTCTATAAATTTGATATTGATCACAGAAACCTTAATTCTATAAATTAATCTATGTTTAGGATGAATTTAGTGATAATTTATATTTATAAGATTAAAATAATGATACATATTTAAAAATATAAAAAATTAATCAAAATTCTTTAACATTTTATTTCTATAAAATGAAAAAACAAAAAAACATTACCCAATGTAATGATTTCTCTACTTAAAAAAAAGTAATTACACTATAATCAATCAATCATGAGACCTGAATGTCCTGTTAACAATTCAAATGTCCTGCAACTTACATGCCAAGCAAACCAATCTTCAAGTTTCAGAGACAAGTAATTATTCCAGTTCAATCCTGACCTGAATTGGGCTAAAGTCAAAATGCTATGATATGATCCAATAATTTCAGTGAGCCTTACAATTGTGCAACCAAGGAGCTCTGGCATTTCATTGATCAGCCATTTGATGGTGCAGTAGCAATTATTAGAAACTAGGCCAAAATAAAAAAGTTATAATAAGTAGTACAGCACTAGGTAAAATGAGGATGTTTGAGACTTGGAAAAGAAGCCTGCTCGATTCATCAGAAGATTTGGAAAAGAGACCTGTTTGAATCATTACAGGCAACTGTTTGACATGTGAATACCTAATCAGCATTTCCTGTATCTTTAAAGTATGGCGAGCTTTCTACCATGTGATAAGTGAACACCAACTAAAATTCTCTCTGAACCTAAGTTTTCTTCGCCCAGATACATTGAATTATGGACCTGTATTGAATTTCATTTCGTCTTTTCATCCATGAATGAAGAAATAAACGATAAGGGTGTTCTGGAAAATTTGCTCACCGGATAAAGCTACCATGTCTGATCTGTTTAAGCCCTTTGAAGCAAAAGTGTTTAATAATAGATCGACATTGAAATAAGCTTCGGGGAGATTGCCTTTAACCCGACTTGCATTAGAAACTCTTCCATCTCTTCTCCCTTTCTTCACTGGATAGTTAGGACCTCCTGTCTATATATGTGTATGCATGTATCAGCAACCAAAAACAGTGATTAGTCCTGTACAGTGTACATGAGTAAAACAAGAGAAAATTACTGAAGAATATAATCTCAAAGCCTGTCTATATGTGTGTGCATGTATCAGCAAAACCAAAAACAATAATTAGTCCTGTACAGTGTATACCACTAGCTGGTCAAGATTGCTTAGAATATAATCTCAAAGCCAAATGAATGAGTGGTATAATCTCAAAGCCAAGTGAATGACTGGCCTCCAAAGTATTGTTTTTCTTAAAGATACCATCATTTAACTTCAACTTCAAGCTGAACTTGAGCAAATCAATCTAGCTATCAGATTTGAAATAGGTTGCAGAGACCAACTTCAAAATTCACTCACCAAAGCAACAAAATCCCTAGCTGCTATGGCTAGAATGTCAGCGCAGGAGACAACACCAGGACACTTGGCCTCCACAGCTGCTTTAGCCTGGTTGATAGCATCAAAGGCATCAACAGCCAAGTTTTTGTTATCATAAGCGTCTCTCTCAGCCTGGTGTTTTGGAGTGGAAGAAATCAGCACTGATGCATCACAGCCCTGTATTAAAGGATTACATCAAGCACATTAATCCTTACTCCAAAAACACAATACAATGAATATCAATGCCAATAAAATTATAAAACTTCACTTGGACGTGTCTGCATATTCTCTTAGAGTGAATCAATCCACCCATAAAGGGATTTGATCGAGCAATAGTCTCATAACACCCATCAAACTTAATACAGTGAATCAATTCATACACCACCATCTTGTATCTTAATTCCTATACATGTATTTCAGAAAAGAGAAAGAGCATGAGCATACATCAACAAAACAGTCATGGAAGAGCAGCCTGATAGTGCCTGGGCCTGACTTAGGTGCCTCTGCAAGCTTCTGCTTAGCCACACCCAACACTAAGGCCTCCACATAGGGACAAGTCTTTGAGTAGAAATTCTCACTGAGCTGAGCATCTGTAATTCTAATACAAATAACCCAAACAATGATCAAATACCTAAGTATTCGCACGCCCATTATACCAGCCCAAACATTCAAGGAAAAGGGCATTTGAGCTCTAATACCGAAAGCCTCCACCCCCTCCCCTTTCAATATTGAGCTTAATTAAATACAGACGAATAGACGACAAAAGCAACAGTACAAAACACGCAGAGACTATTCTGAAGAAGAAGAAGGAAAAAACTATTAACAACATCGTAGCCCGTGACAGAGCTGGGAAAATGAGCCCATCTATAAGACTATATATATAAAAAAATAACAGAGGTCTTAGGCATGAAGATAAAATAGAGGCAAAAAAACATCAAAGCCCTCAACGACTCAACGCCAAATACACCCTATGTCTAATCAATCTGGGACGATGAATCATCTGTGATCTTTGACCGCTAAAAGTGGGAAAACGAGGCTGTAATCGATGAAGGCTTCACTGAAAATGGTGTTCTGGCCGAAAACAGTTGAAGGCCATGTAATTAATGACGTATGAAAGAAAATATAGGCAGGCATTAGGATCCGTGAACGGTAGCGTAAGATAAGGGGCATTTATTTATTCCTGCCTTTTTATCACAAATTTGGCAGGAATTTGGAAGCAGAATCGCTGGTAAAAATCACAGTTTTGGAAGGAATTTGGGAGCAGTACGCTGTTAAAAAGTGTCTCAACTACAAACTACAATCTTGTCTTTCAAAATCAAATTTTGAATGGACCTGAATGACAGAATTGCTGTTTGAACCATAAAAATATTCAAGGTCAACTTTCTTTAATCTACTTGATTGAGTTATGATGGCTCTAGGCAGCTTAATCATTAATCATCATAGATTAGGTTGGATGGCTTTGGGCAATTTAATCATTAGATTGGGTTAGATGGTTTTGGGCAATTTAATCATCATCACTTTGATATAAAGTATTATATAAATTACGAGATTTTAAGTTAAAATCTCTAAATTAATTTATTTTTACTCCAAAAAGATATATGTATATCAATAAAACCCAAATTACTTATTCGACTTGATACTCAACCCAAAAAAATTGCCTGGTTCCTCGAAAATAAAACATCGAAAAACAAACCCATACAAAAGTCAATTATCAAATGGCGTAACCAGTCACCCCAAATTGAACAAATGATAGATTATCTTATATAATATATGCCTACAGGCTTGGAATGATTTGATTATGTCCAGGATTCCTTCGGAATCAAAGTTCTAATAAATAAGAAATCCCAATCTCAGAGCAAATCAGACTTCTGCAATCTGCTCAGAATCTTTTCTGCATCCCTATTTTTGTCTACTTCTTTTAGTTATTTATCTTAAAATTGATCGTACTTCATTGAATATCAAGACTTTGTATTCATTCCACTCCCATTGAAATGCTGTAGAACTTATTACTGTCAGAGGCAAACTTCTGCAATCTGCTCAGAATCTTTTCTGCATCCCTATTTTGTCTACTTCTTCTAGTTATTTATCTTAAAATGGATAGAACTTCATTGAACATCAAGACTTTGTATTCATTCCACTCCCATTGAAATGCTCTAGAACTTATTACTGTCAGAGGAAAAAACATTAAAAAGGTCACACTTAGGAATGGGACTGGCTTGGATTCATTCCAGTCCCGTTGAAATGCTCTAGGACTTAATATTGTCAGAGGCAACAATATTTAAAAAATAGCACAGTTGGGAATGGGGACCGGCTGATTCATGAGCATAAATGGGGTTGCTTTTCAGTGATTCTGGGATGCACTGTTCAAAGGAAACTACATTGTTGGAGAAAGCGCCAGGGTAGTTCTATTGCCCCAAGTGGCGATCTGCATGATGTACACATGAAACTGAGGAGAGTGGTTTAGAGAGCCCACAGGATTTATTTTCCATTGATTTTTGGTTTGAAGAGTTCATCAATCCTTTTTCACATGAAACAAACTCATCGTTGTTTCTGAGGTCAATGGGTGTCCGTAGCCACAGCATGCTACTGACAGGTTGTGCAAACAGAGCACACACGGTAGTTTGATTTTCTGAAGCGGTGAGATCACATGGAAGAACACGGTTGGTTCAGTTTTCTGAAGGGACTAGATCACATGGAAGAGGGGCTTTTTCTCAGATGTGTCTTTATCAAAGCATATCACACGGAGGCAACGGTTTATGTCTTGAAAGCGCTCACAGGACAAGGTATTAAGACAAGATTCTAGACATAATCCAAACAAGTTTCTGGACATCATCCAGTAGATAAGGTTTTATAGGCTATTTTTAGTTCAATGGACTTTAAAAAAAAAATATGTACATTTTTATCAGCAAGAAATTCACAATTTTGTTTTTTTAGCTTTACAATTATGAATAAAGTTTTGATTTTTGTTTATTAACAACATATTTTAAAGTACATAAATAAATTCACTATTTTGAAAAATCTTTAAAACCCTTAAATTGTATAAAAATATATCATTTAAAATTATACTCCTAATAATTTTTTATCAAATTTTAAGTAGAATCAACGGTTAAGAAAACCAAAACTTAAAAGAGTGAAACAAATAAATACACATTCAGAATTTCAAGAAGGACAATTGATGATTAGGGACATTCATTCATTGCTAAGAAAACCAAAAGTTAAAAGAGTGGAACAAATAAGTACACCTTCAAAATTCCAAGAAGGCCAATTGATGATTAGGGACATTCATTCATGCATGGTTGTCCAGTGGATGCATATAGTACTTGTTGTGGGCCAAAATGGACCATAAGAATGGAAGTGTCAAAACGATGCTTTGGTCCAGAGGAGACATGCACAAATCCCAAAATCCAACTTCTAGAGCACATGATCTTGGTTGAGGACCCACATGTATATGATGGTATGTGAATTCCTCATTTTCAAAGTGGTTGGTTGTGACCTCCGTTTCACAGGTAGTTTGTTTCAAAAGTAGTTTGCCCACATCATAGTGAACTCTTCATTTTCAAAGTAGGTAGTTTGTTTCTAAAGTAGTTTGCCCACATCATAGTGAATTCTTCATTTTCAAAGTAGTTGATTGTGAACTATGTTTCAAAAGTAGTTTTATATGGGTTCATCAAACAAATCAAAGATGATAACTTCAAAATGCAGCTCTAAAACATAGTTTTTATGTATTCAAAGTATGAGGAAGAAAGTCTAGACCGCTTTCTTATTTGAACCAAGCATAAAGAATCCTTGGATTATATTTATTTTTTTATATTTAAAGATAAAACTTTATTACCAAATAAAAATATTAAAGAAAAAATAAATAGTATAATATTATGTATAATTATAAATAATAGTTACAGTTGAAAAAATAATTAATGTCAAAACTAATTATTAAAATAAACAAACTTGAATTGAAATCTAAGTCTTTGCATTAACTTGCACAATATTACTTTATAAGTTTTTCATTGTATATGCACTATTTACCCAATGTAAAATGCATTATTATAGGAAAACTTGAATTGAAATCTAAGTCTTTACATTATTTTTCATGATATTTCTTTATAAGTTTTTCTTTGCCTATTTAACATTCCTCAAGTTTAATATATGCTATTTTTGAGTGTTTATAATTTTAAGTAATTTTAATGTTGTATGTTATGTGGTGTATTTTTGAGTGTTTATAATTATGTGTTTTTTTATTGTTATATTTTTTTATATTTTAGAAATAGAGAAAGGGTAGAGATGTAATTTCAAGTATAAATTAAATTTCATTTTAAAAGTAGAGAAGTGATAGAAATGTTATTTGAGACACATTTACAAGTTGATCATATAGTTAGGAGATGCAACATCTATGACTTCATATTTTGAACTTTGTTATATTGTGTTTTTATGATTAGATAATAAGCATACTAGTACTTTTAGTGCAAAGACACATGGACTTCTACTATTATATAAAATGATGTATTTTTATTTTGATGTCACTTATGTATGCATAAGCATGTGTAACTAATGAGTCTAGGAAGAGTCCCACATTGACATTGTTAGGTGAAGAGATCCAAGTCAATTACTAATGCTTTGTTATAATGAATGATGATGCTAAGTGGGATTTTGAGCTAGGGAGCATTTCTAGGAAGGGCATGTGTGAACCTTAGTTTTGATAGGAGAACTTGACAACTAGATAATGAAGGGGACACTAGAATGTTTACTTTGATTAATTGACGCGCATTTGGGGGCACCCACTCTTTTTAGGACTAATTAGGATAAGTAGTGGAGTAAAGGCTCTAAACCTATGAGAGAGTGTGATCCTTAATCACCCTAATGAAGCATACTTTCTCTTATTGAGTTAAGCATTCAACTTCCCATGGTTTCTAATCTATAAGCGAGGAAGGCTAGAGATTTTTCATACTAGGGTATTATGTTAGTTTGATGTCTATGATATTGATGAGGTATGTTAAATTCCTAGGTGAATGAAAATGCTAAATTTTGTTTGAATGATGAGGGATAGTTGATCCCTGAAGATTGATATATTAATGCTTGTTCACACTCTTTGTGTTATTGTTACCTATTGACAATATGGTTGATAATTGCTTAAGTTAATATTTAGGAGTGGGTTACTCTTGTGTTCATCCAAATTCTTTAAATTGGTCTAAATGGTTGTGTATAGAAGAGATAGACAAATATTTGTTGGTCAAATGAATACATGCACTAAATAACTTGGCTATTAGGTCAATATTTACCTACAAGCCCACGAGGAATAACTCGATGTACATACATGCATATACTTTTATACATACATACATACATACATACATATATATATATATATATATATATATATATATATATATATATATATATATACATAAGTTGAATGGATTGGGCTAAGGCCTTGGTAAGCTCAGGAGGGGAAGCCCGAAAGGGCTTGCAAATACTCTTGTATCACCATAGACTATGCATCAAAGGTTTGGGTAAAGTCCCTTTAAACATACATTAACCGTGACCAAGTGTCGCAAGGCTGGAAGTTCAAGGCCTAGAGGAGTAAAAAGGGATGCAGGCTTAAGTTTCATGCGACCAAGTGCCATGTCCTTGTAGAAATATGGTGATAGAATTGCAATTGCTTAAGAAATTTAATCTAAATCAAGAGACACAATTCTATCATATTGTTCCGTGGAAATTAGTTCACAATTTAGAACAATATTTGCAAACATGCATCAATCACATACACAAGTACACACATTTAGCTAGGGGAAACCAACTGGTAAAAACCCCTTAAGCCTGCTTGCATTAATCAGATAAATAGAGAATGTATTATAATTTCTTGCTCACTTTGAGCACAATCTGCAAGTGAATAACCTATCTCTCTACTCAACGAGAAGCTCTGACCCAAACATAGTCAATTTCTGCTTCCACCTGAGCTCCTATTTCCTTGTGAAAATATAAGGAAAATGACCCTTATTTTTTAGGAATTTTCCTCCAATTGATTGTGAAATTCCCAAGGTTGATCCTCTGATTGCATGCAACACCTGTACACTCAAGACTAGTCTACAACTTATGTTACACAGCCTTGGAATCTCCACCACAGCTAGGAAACTCAAATTCTCTACATGCACTAGCTATTTTTGGTTGATTGATCAGTTTACAAGATGATCACTAAGTTAGATTGTTGTCCCATTGCACAACTGACCTCCAACTAGTTCTATCAACAATTAGAATTAGTTTAACTGAATACAACTGAAAACAACTAAACTAGATTGCTACAAATTAGCAATCACACATGCTTAACTAAACTACAAGCCCTCTATCTCAAAATTACTGAGCTAATTGGGTGACAAGAACCATGTCACCTCAATTAACTGTCTCCAAGTTGTTTGTTGACGTGGAAATTCAAATTTTCTCAATTTTGACCAAGGCAAAGTCAAATTGAGAGTTTCTTGCTACACTTATCAACACTCCCTCTTAACAAGAAAAGGATTATCAACCACCCTTATCATGCACATATGGAATTGGAACTTCCATCTTGATAAAGCCTTTGTCAAGATGTCACCATCTTATTCCTCTGCCAGAATGTATTGTAGCAAAAATATCCTCCTCTGCACACAATCCTGTAAATGATGATACCATATATCTATATGCTTGGATCGATCGTGAAATACCAAATCCTCTATTGGATGTGGAGCCTAATTATATTCCCAATTCATAGGTCTTGTTTCAACCATGATGGGGGGGGATACATGTTTGGAGTCCCCCTCCCTGGCGGGGGTTTGGGGGTAGTGCCCCCAAAGCTAAAAATAGATGAAAATGTTCCTTGTAAAATATTGTAATTTCGTAGTCAATATGAGTCATTCATTAGGCATATAATCTAATGGTAGAAGTTCTGTTTAATTTAGGGTTTTACCCTATAAGAAAACCCCTCGATTTATATCAGGGAATTGTATTACAGATGTGGATCATTATTCTGAGCAAGAAAGAGAGAGGAGATTGTGTGAGAGCGAAGAGGAAATTACATCATATCTATTGTAGGTTGTATCTCTTTATTTTGTTGAATAATATAAAAAGAAGGACTAGTTGTTTCTCTGTGGATGTAGCCCGAATTAGGTGAACCACATATATATGTGTCTCTCTTGTTCTATGCATTTCTTTATTTGTGTTTTCGTGATATTTAGTGTATTTCATTGCTCTGTTAATTAATTTCTAACAACTAGTATCAGAGTCAGAGGTTTTTTTGGCTAATAAACTCGCAAGAGAGAAGGGTTTCTGGTTCGAGCGGGAGAAATGGCTGAAAAATTTAATGGCCAAAACTACCATTTGTGGAAGATGCAGATGAAATATTATATGTATCAAAAAATATATATACCTACCATTGAGTAGAAAGACAAAGAATCTGACGAGTATGCTAGACAAGAATGGGAGATTATTAACAAAAAAGCATTAGGAATAATACGGTTATGCCTAGCAGCATCAGTAGCCTTCAATATTTCAAAGGAAACAACAACAGAAGGTCTAATGAGGGCCTTGGCAAAAATATATGAAAAACCCTCAGCCTCGAATAAGGTATTTCTTATGAAGCGTTTGTTTAATATGAATATGTCAGAAGGTGGATTTGTTGTTAATAATTTAAATGAATTTAATATGATTACCAGTCAGTTAAGTTTTGTAGGGGTAAATTTTTTTGATGAAGTTAGGGCTCTATTATTTCTGTGCTCATTACCAGAAAGTTGGAATGGTTTAGTTATGGCCATTAGTAACTCTGTCAATGGATCTATTACTTTAAAGTCTGATGGTGTTGTTAGTGTCATCCTTCGCAAGGAAATGTGACACAAAAGCTCCGATGAGAAATTAGGTAATGCTTTGACTGCAAGGACTAGGGGAAGAAAAATGGAGAGAGGAAGGTGTTGGAAATAATACTGGGGGGGGGATGAATCAGTATTATCAAGTCAATTATTTTTATTTCACACCCAGATCATATACGCTACTTCAGTTAGAGAAAACCGCGTATATACACAACTACAAATAAGGAAACCAGCGTATACCATGCAAACTTATAATTTAATTTATTCTAGAGATGTTGATCATTAATATGTGCATCAGAATCATATAAACAGTAACCAGGAACAGTAAGACAGAGCAGAAGACAATCACACACACGAACACAAGATATAAGGTGGAAACCCAATGTGGGTGAAAACCACCTGCTGCAATTCGTCTCTATCTTCTTTTAATTATAAACTTCTTTTTACAATGTTTCTGTACTGGTGCAGACTTATACCAGTACGCAAGCTTCAACCTGCAGAAGGCTACAACCTTCTCTCGTTTTCCAACCTCTCCTGGAAGGGAGCTACAACCCCCTTAGCTCTTGTACTAGCTGAGGTACTAGTACGTAGGTGCTGATCTACAGAAGGCTACAACCTTCTCTTTCTTCCAGGGATCACATTTCATAAATTTTCAGACTGGATCCATGAATAACATCAAGAATCTCTACATCAAACAATCTCCTTTTCACCAATCTAAACTGAATCAAATAGACACTTCTCTGACAATAACAGTAACCATACACCAATTCTGAACCCAGATCACTGCAGTAATCAATAGAAGCAACTAGAACATAATTTAAGAGACATACGCTACTTCAATATTCAGAAACCTACGTGCATACGCTTCTGTGTCAAGGCCAACCTACGTATACATACTTTTGACTTCCAGAAACAACGTGTATATGCGCCTTCGCTTCACTGAACCTGCGTACAGATCTATAAAGATAATTCACTCCTTCAAATATTCAGACATTAGTTAACCCAGATTATCAGCTTTATAGATCAAGCGTGTGCCCCACATCACAGATCAAAGTCATACAAAGATACTATTACTCAAGCCTTAAAATTTTGACCCATCAATAGGACTTATCCTTTTCTTTGCGCTTAGGTTCCTCCTTCGTTCAGATCCAGCTCTGCACCTTAACCTCAATCACCAATATTCCAGATCTAGCACTTTATCGGATATTCAATAATTCAGATCATGGCCTTGCCTAATGATCTCCTTCCTCTTTTATAGTCTTAGGCCTTTCACAATACCATGGTCCAAAACCATAACAAATCAATAACATGGAACCAATACTTGGGATCAACACATCGGACGAGATACCATGGTCCAAAATCATAGGTTCAAATACCAAGGACTAAATACCACGGACCAAACATAAGTTTTCCCACATGTACGCGCTTTTCCTTGCGAGAAAGTGCATGTATACGCATACGCGTCTTTGGAACGTATAACCCGCATGTATACGCGGCTTGGTCACGATGAACCCGTGTATATATATTTTTCCTTCATTTTGAGAGCCTGAACTGAGATCTGTCACCAGAGTGAGTTGCCATCAAGGACAACACCTGTGCCATAGCGCCAAACCTGTGTCATAATGCCAACAGAAGGAGCCCAAAAAATCGCAGTAAGTCAAGAAAAGGTAGATCCAAATCCAGATCAAGCATAGTGTGCTGGAAATGTGGGAAGAAAGGACACCTAAAGAAAGACTGCAAATCTCGGAAGGGAAAAGAAGGAGATGGGCAACAAGAGAACAATCATGAAGTGAACGTGACAGGTGATGTGTTGCAATATGCTTTGATTCTTTCATTATAAATATTATTGATGCCTGGGTGGTGGAATCAAGGGCCTCATTCCATGCCACACCTGATGTTCAAGGAGATTTTGGGTAGGTTCGTCTGGGTGATGATAAACCTTGTAAAATCGTTGGAATAGGTAAGGTTTTTATAAAACAGAAAAATGGAAACTAATGGCTATTAAAGGAGGTAAGGCATGTTCTATATCTGAATAAAAATATAATTTCAACAAGGCAGTTGGTAGGTGAAAGTTGTGTAACTAATTTTATAGATAAAACCTGGAAGGTCACTAAAGGAGCCCTGATAATAGCAAAATGAGAAACGATTGGTACATTGTATTTATGCAATAGCATTTCTAATTATGTAATGCTTTAACCTCCACAAGAGCATATATAACACTCTGACATCATAGGCTCGGGCACATGAGTGAGAAGGGGATACATATTCTTCACTCAAGAAATTTGTTTCCAGGTCTGAAGCCTGTTGATTTGGATTTTTGTGAAAAATGTGTTTATGGAAAACAAAAGAGAGTTATATTTATCATAGTTGGGAAGGAAATGAAGAGAAAAAAATTAGAGCTTGTACATAAAAATGTATGGGGAATTGCTCAGGTATCATCTCTCAGTGGCTCTAGCTATTATGTTACTTTTATTGATGATGCAACAAGGAAAACCTAGATTTATTGTATTCGAAATAAATATGATGTATTTAATACTTTCAAGAAATGAAAAAAATTGGTTGAGAATGAGATAGGAAAGAGGTTGAAGTGTCTCAGATCAAACAATGGAGATGAATACTGTAGCAAAGAGTTTGATAAGTACTATTCAGAGCATGGAATTTGCAGAGAGGACAATTTCAGGAACACTGTAGGAAAATGGTGTGTCAGAAAGGATGAAAAGGACAATCATGGAGCATGCAAGGTGCATGAGATTGCATGTAGGATTTCCCTTACAATTTTTGGGTATATGTTATAGATATTGTTTTTAATATAATAAATAGAGGATCTTCAAGTTCCTTGGATGGTGGCATTATAGAGGAGGCATGGACAGGTAAAAGGGTAAACTACTCATTTTTAATGACTTTTGGTTGTGAAGCCTTTGTCCACATCAATAAAGAAAATATAACAAAGATTGAGGCAAAATCAAAGAAATGTACCTTTATTGGACATGGCGTAAATTATTTTGGTTATCGCTTATATGATTATGAAAATCACAAAACCATTAGGAACAGAGATGTCATATTCAATGAAAAGGTCTTGTACAAGGATTAGATGCAGGGAAAGAAATAGGAAAAGGAAAGCAAAGAATACATAGTGCTTGATAAGATCACAAAAAAAGTAAAGGTGCTTGAAAATCATAATGATTAGCAACCACAACAATAACAACAACCACAATAGAAACATGCACCTCAAACACCTAAAACTAGTGAACTAGAATATCTACCATGATAAGTAGACCCTCTGAACAATACTCTCCTACATTATATTATGTATTGTTGACTGATTCTGGTGAATCAAAAGATATGAAGAAGAAATGCAGGTAGAAACTAGGAAGAAGTGGGAGAAATCCATGGAAGAAGAGATGGACACCTTGATGCAGAACTAGACTTGGGACTTAGTCAAATTGTCTGTTGGTAAAACAATATTGCAAAATAAATTGGTTTGAATGTTGAAGGAAGAAGATGGAGGTAAACAGAAGTATAAGGCTAGACTTGTGATGGAGGGATTTGCAAAAAAGAAAGGTATAGACTTTGATGAATTTTTTTCTCCAATTGTTAAAATGACTTCAATCAAAACTATTTGAAGTCTAGTGGCAACAAAATATTTGCATCTGGAGTAGTTAGATGTAAAGACAACCTTTATCCATGGGGATATGGAGTAAGAAATATATATGCAGCAACCACAAGGGTATGAGGTCAAAGGGAAGGAGAAATTAGTGTGCAAATTGAAGAAGAGATTTTATGGCTGAAAACAAGCTCCAACATAGGTAGTGGTATCAAAAAATTGATAGGTTTATGTCTGAACAAGGTTATACTAGATGTCACTCTAACCATTGTGTTTATTTTAAAAGGAAAAATGATGGAAACTATATTATATTTCTATTGTATGTAGATGTCATGCTTGTTGCAGGGTCTAACATGCAGGAAATATATGTGCTCAGAGGAAAGTTGGCAAATTCGTTTTCAATGAAGGATTTGGGTGCTGCAAAACAAATCCTTGGTAAGAGAATAACTAGAGACAAGAAAAATCGTAAATTAACATTGTCTTCAAGTGAGTAATAGAAAAGGCGTTGGAAAGATTTATTATGCAAAATGCAAAACCAGTCATTACACCTTTGGCTAGCCATTTCAAACTAAGTAAGAAGATGTATCCCAAGACCCAAGAATAGATGGATTATATGTGTAAAGTTCCATATGCATCAGTTTTTGGAAGCTTAATGTATGTAATGGTTTGCACAAGACCTGATATTGCACATGCAATGGGAGTTGTAAGCATGTATATGAACAATCCGGGAAAAAAGAATTGGATGGCAGTGAAGTGGATTCTCGGGTATTTGAGAGGTACCACAAATATGAAATTATGTTTGGAGGTTAAAACATTTCTCTACAAGGATATTTTGATGCAGATATGGCACGTGACAGATATAGCATTAGGAGCACCACAGGGAATGTGTTTACTATAGGTGGAATAGTTGTAATTTGGGTTTCAAAATTGAAAAACATTGTTGCACTTTCAACAACAGAGGCAGAGTACGTTGTTGCTACAGAGGCTAGTAAAGAAATTATTTGGTTACACAGGTTTATTGATGAGTTGGGAAAGAAGCAAGAGATGAGTATGTTATATAGTGACAGCCAGAGTGCCAGTCATCTTGCAAATAATTCAACCTTTCATTGTAAGACTAAACATATACAACTCAAATATCGTTTCATACGCTCGGTTTTGGATGATGGACAATTGAAGTTGGAAAAGATACACACTAGCCAGAATCCCAGAGATATCTTGACAAAGGTTGTAACCAGGGAGAAATTGATTTGATGCTCAATTTCAATTGGCCTTCAAGAATGATGATGAAGATGAGAAACAACTAGGTCCAAAGTGGAAGCATTTTCCAACAAGTGAAGTAGTGATGGAGTTAATATAATCAATATCCAAGTGAGAGAGTGTTGGATGTGGAGCCTGATTATCTTCCTAATTCAGAGATCTTGTTTCAGGCGTGAAGGGGGGGATTCCCCCCCAATATTGCTTCCTGGGTGCTCCAAGGGGGGGGGGGGGGGAGGATGCAGGCTTGGAGCCCCCCCCCTAGCAAGGGTTCAAGGGCAATGCCTCAAAAGCTAAAATTAGATGACAAGTTTCCTTGTAAAATATTGTAATTTTGTAGTCAATTTGGTTTTTTCATTAGGCTGTTGATCTAATGTTAGAAGTTATGTTTAGTTTAGGGTTTTTCCCCTAGAAGGAAACCCCTCGATTTATATGATGGAATTGTATTGCGGATGTGAATCATTGTTCTGAGTGAGAAAGAAAGAGGAGACTTTATGAGAGCGAAGAGGAAGTTATAATGAATCTGTTGTAGGTTGTATCTCTTCATTTTGTTGGATAATATAAAAGGAAGGACATGTTGTTTCTCCATGGACGTAGCCCAAATTGGTTGAACCACATATATTTGTGTCTCTCTTATTCTATGCATTTTTGTATTTGTGTTTCCTCAATATTTTGTGTATTTCATTGCTTCGTTAATTAATTTCTAACATTCTTAGAGAGCTTAATGAAAATAGGATGATCACAATAGATCACACTTGGATCCATCATCTGACCAATCAGTCCCATAAGTATCTTTATCATCCAGATTGTCTCACATGTTGCTTGTATGGCAGTCGTGTATTCAACTTCTACCGAGTTGAGTGCCACATACCTCTGCTTCCTTCTGTACTAGGAAATCGTTGTGGACACAACATTGAAAATTCAACCTAGTGTACTCTTTCGGTCGAATGGAATCCCTGCCCAATCTGCATCTGTGAAGCCACACACCTTCACTCCCTTTCTCTATCTTTACCCTAATACGTATTAGGTAGAGCTTTTAAGGTACCGTAAAACATGTTTCATGTCTTCCAATACAATTTGGTTGGCCTAACCATAGCTTGGATCAACTGGTTGAATTCATATCACATATATGGTTGTGAGTTCACAAGATACATCAGTGAACCCATTAGCTTCCGGTAAATGGTAGCATCCACTTCTTCACCTGAAGTGGCATTCTCCTTTCTTCAGTTGGTCGCTAGAGGTGTCTCTGTGGGTTTAAAACTCTCCATGTGAAATCTATGCATTATCTCGTTGGCATACTTTCCTTGAGACACAAATAATTCCCCATCACCTTTCCATACTCCCAGCCTCAAGAAGTAGTGCACTAGACCCATGTCTTTCATCTAAAATTCCCTTGCAAGGTCCTCCTTGCAAGAGCTAATCAACTGCTCATCACTTGTTAATATTAAATCATCAACATATAAAACAATGATAAGAAATTTACCTTCTACAAAAATATGATAGAGGTTCACATCTGCTTCACTTTTGGTGATTCCTTAACCAATGAGATAACTATCGATCTTGGTGTACTAAGCTCGGGGTGCCTGTTTGAGACTGTAAAATGCTCACTTGAGTCTGCACACACGAGACTCCCAATAAAATGTCTCAAAACCTTATGCCTGCCTGATTTACACCTCCTTCTCAATAAAACCATTGATAAATGTTGTTTTTACATCTATCTTGTGGATCTTCCACCCCATTTGCATAGCAAGTGTAAGAAATGATCTAATGGATGAATACCTTGCTATGAGATCAAAGGTTTCCTCGTATTCAATTCCTCAACTTGAGAGAATCCTTTGGCCACAAATCTAGCCTTGTACTTCTCTATGATTTTATTTTTTTCATGTGTAACCTTGAATATCCATCTCGAACCCACAACTGATTTATCTGCTGGCCTTGGGACCACTTCCCAAACACTATTCTTCATGATGGATTCATATTCTTCCACCATTGCATCAACCCAAACAAGTTTCTCTACTTATTCCTCAAAATAGGATGGCTCAATATCTACAAGATCAATCATTAGAGCCATGTATCCATTGTACCTCTCTGGTGACCTCCTTTGTCTACGCAAATTTGGAGGAGCTCCCACATTATCTCGCCCATCCTGCACCAATCTATCAACTTCCCTCGTTATTTTTCTTCCTTCTCTAGATGGTTCTGCTTGATGTATATCTCCACTTTGATCCTCCATTTGTGGCTACCACACAACTTCGTGAGGCTCCTCCTTGAGAGCTAAAATCTCCACTTCTGGTGGGATCTGAATCTCTTTCTCAAGAGAGCACCTCATTGCTTTCTTCTCATCAAAATTTACATCCCTTCACACACTGTCATTTTGAGGGAAGGTAAGTACACATGGAAATTATGTGGAGTTTCATTGTAACCCACAAAACTCCCAACTCTATTGTCATCTCAAGTTTATTCCTTGAATATTTGGAGACATGGCAGTAAACAAAGGCTCCAAAATTCTTGAAATGAGACACACACGAGTTTCTCCACAAGAAATCTTCCTCCGGTGTAATCATACCAAGAATCTGATGAGTACTTTGGTTTTGCAAGTAGACTGTTTGATTACACACCTCTACTCACAAATGCAGTGGCAGGACTTGGTCTTGTAGCATAGCTCTCACAACTTCGACAATTCTATGGTTCTTTCTCTCAAATACCCCATTCTGTTGAGGGTTATGGGGTGTTGTCAGCTCTCTTCGAATGCCTTCTTTCACACAGAAATTCTTGAATACATTTGAAACATACTCACCTCCATTGTCACTCCTAAGAACCTTCACCTTGTTTCCACTCTCTTTCTCAACTAGTGCCTTGAATTCCACAATTTTTAAAAATGTCTCATCCTTATTTTGCATGAAGAAGATCCAACACTTCTTTGAGAAATCATCAATAAAAATAACAAAGTACTTATGTCTGGAAGTGGAGGCTGTCGAGAAGGGTCCACAAACATCAGAGTGGAATCTTTCCAAGACTGCATGTGCTTTACTGTCTCGAACATGGAATGTGTATTTTACATACTTCCCCAAGGTAAAACCCTTGCAGACATCTTGCTGCTCAAGTGATCATTTAGGGAGGCCTGCAGTTATTTGTTGCATAATCTTTAAGGCGCCGTGATGCAAATGGCCCAATATCCTATGCCATATTTCACGAACACTGTGACTCTGCACTTTCTCTTCCTTACTAATTATGCAACACAATCTTCCACATCAATTTTATACAGGTTCTTCACACTAACCCCGATCTGCTTCACCTGCCTAGTACCTATGTGTCTCAGAAAGTAATCACCTTTACTGAAGATTACATCATAACCATGGTCTTCCAAAGTTGCTACAAAGATGAGGTTCTTCTTCAAGCCTGAAACAAATATGAGATCTTTGAGGCGAAGAGGGGATCCCAACTCCCTCTTAAAGGTTATTGTACCAATCTTGGTATCACTGTACTTTTCGTCATCCCCAAGCTTAATATGCATCCAGAGATATTTCTCCTCCAGGTCACTAAAAAACTCTCTACACCTATCATGTGGAACGAGGCACCTGATTCCAAGTACCACACACTCCCCATCACAGTGTTTTCCATGCATGCAATAAGGGTGAATTCTAGCTCAAACTGTGAAGCTAATGCTTTACCTGCTACTCCTCCTAAGTTCTTCTTCTTGCTAGAATATTTGTGTGGACACTTTGTAGCATAGTGCCTGAATTCATGACAATTGAAGCATTTTCTTTTGGAAAAGTCTTTCTTCTTTCCTCCCTCACTGGATTTTGGTTTGGTTTGAGATATATTCCCTTTTCCCTTCTTCCCCTTACCAACCAATGCAAAATTTTCTTCATCCTCCCCCTTGGATGAACTTCCATCTCTGGTATTCCTCCTCATCTCTTATTGTACCAAATCAGAGCATAAGCGTTCCCAATTCAGTAATTTCTCCCTCTCATTCACCAAGTTATGGTAGCTATGCCATCTTTTGGGAAGGCCTAGAAGAGATAGGATGACCAAGTCATCTCCTACAACATTCACACCAACCCCTCCAAGCTAATCCCAAACTTGTGTAAATAAAGTGAGATACTGCGTAATAATATCGTTCTTTTGCATCTTTATATTTCAAAGTTTGTCTTTGAGGGCTAGTTTTATTTGGTCAATAATATTCTCAAATAGCTCTGTCAATGCCTTCCACATTGCAAAATTGATTTTCTTTCCCATTGAGACTTGAGACAATGTGGTCTCTCACTCCCTCCAAGGTTATTCTCCTCACCTTGGCTATATCTTTCCATTGGGCTAGGTTTTGGGCATCAATTGATCCTAGTTTTGGAATGTCTATCTTGCCATATTCTAACAATCCATTGTCATCAAGCACCACCTCCATGTGATCCTTCCACGCAATGAAATTCTCTAATCTCAGTCCATTGAAGGCCATTATCCACCCTCTGAAGAGATCCTGCTACACTAAAGCTGAAAATTCGAACCTCATGAAAAACAACTTCGAAATCCCTGTTCTAATGTGAATACAACTCTGATACCATGTATAAATATGGTGATAGAATTGCAATTGCTTAAGAAATTTATTCTAAATAAAGAGACATTCTACTATACTACTATGTTAAAAATAATTCACAATTTAGAACAACATTTGCAAACATGCATCGATCACATACACAAGTACACGGTTTTACCTAGGGAAAACCAACTAGTAAAAACCCATTAAGCCTACTTGCATTAACCATATGAATAGAGAATGTATTACAATTGCTTGCTCTCTCTGAGCACAATGTGCAAGTAAATAACCTATCTCTCTACTCAATGAGAAGTTTTGACCTAGACTCAGTCAATTTTTGCATCCACTTGAGCCCCTATTTCCTTGCGCAAATCGTGAGAAAATTGGCCCCCTATTTTTTAGGAATTTTCCTCCAATTTATTGTGCAATTCCCAAGGTTAATCCTCTTACTGCATGCAACACTTGTACACTCAAGACTAGTTTACATTTGATGTTACACTTCCTTGGAATCGCCACCACATCTGGGAATCCTGAATTCTCTACATGCACTAGCTATTGTTGCTTGATTGATTAGTTAACTGGATGATCACTGAGTTAGAATGTTGTCCTATTGTGTCATGTCCCTTCTCAAACACATTACTAATAGGATGCTACTACGCAATTTTACACATTTTTTACTAAGGAAGAGGGCCTCACACTTTCGACTTAGGGACGTAAGGGCCAAATGGACTTTATTTAGCTGCTAGTGGAATGTGGGAGCCACCCACATAGGAGTTCGAATTAGTCATTCAATATGCTTGGAGGGAAAATCGAATGGGTGGATGGAGGGGCCCACATGAGGCTAAGGGGGCCCAAGGAGTGATAAAGAGAGATCAACTCTCATTTTGTTTTCGCTCTAAATATTTGACAAACAAACTCACTCTTCTACGCTCTGCTGCTTAGTGAGTCTACTGGCTGTTTAGCCACGAGCCTTCCGCAGGGAAGATTCAACCTCTACTTCGGGG
Source organism: Pinus tabuliformis (assembly GCA_031772625.1). Taxonomy (NCBI): domain Eukaryota; kingdom Viridiplantae; phylum Streptophyta; class Pinopsida; order Pinales; family Pinaceae; genus Pinus; species Pinus tabuliformis. The sequence continues at coordinate 811,566,699 of CM062815.1, read as the reverse complement.
GACCATCCGTGCCCGCCCTAGGGAGATTGTTCCACAGAGATTGCAGGAGTTTCTAGCAGTGATTCACAGCTCATCCAGCCATGCAGAGGAAGGGATTGCGTGTTTTCTACATAGTGAGAAATACACAGAGGTTGATTTAGCCAACCAAGAGGTCGAAAACCCAAAGTCAAAATCAGAGAAATTCCCTTATGGGTTTCTCTGGGTTTTTTCCAAGAAGTCTAAGGCTAAAAGGGCGGATTTTTCGGGGCATCTTTTGGGCACTTTCCAATAGGCTGAAAGTCAGTAGATGTAGTGGGAGAGCAGCTCCCGAGAGGCCAAAAATCTAGTCAAAATCAGAGAAATTCCCTTCTGGGGTTTTCTGGGTTTTTTCCAATGAGTCTAAGGCTAAAAGGGGGGAATTCTCTGGGCACTTTCCCACAGGCCGAACGTTAGGAGGTGTAGCTGGAAAGCAGCTCCCAAGAGGCCGAAAATCCAAAGTCAAAATCAAAGAAATTCCCTTCTGGGTTTTTCTGGGTTTTGTCCAAGGAGTCTAAGGCTAAAAGGGAAGAATTTTCTGGGCAGTTTTTGGGCACTTTCTAGCAGGACGAAGTTAGTAGATCAGTAGTTTACTTGGATAGCGCAGAGCATAGTAGAGCAGTAGTTGAACATCCATCTTTCCAGCTATTCTACCAACTGGGTTTGGTCCAGCTCGTCCTTGAGACAAGCCCAGATGCACTACTCCATTTATATATTGTACTCATTCTATCATATTTCATAATATATGGCTCAGCAGTTCTAGTATTATAGTGTTTCATGGGTGTTTGCTAAATGTTTTTAATTTTCCACTATTGCACTGTTTGTTTAATTGGTTTATCACTTAAATTCCTGTTTAGGAAAATTATAGTGGTATCAGAGCCATAATATTGGCTCATCCTATGGGAAATATTAGAATCAAACAACATGGTGATCACCTAGAATGAGGTGGTGAGGATATAATAAATGATGATTGATGTGGGAAGAAGTTGATTCATTACTTAGTTGGGAATCCAGACATGATTGCAACTGATGTGGAGTTATTGGGGGGAAACTGGAGGGCATACCAATCATTGGGTCATGGCATTCAGGCATCCCTCTCTTTCTAGGAATTCTGTGAACTAAGGGGTATGCACAAACTAATGGAGATTCAATGGGATTTTGCAGTGATGATGAGAAGTATTAAGAAAAAGGATGCAAGAGTAGTTGAAGGGGCCATGGTTGGCAAAGAGATAGTTGAAAATACACCCATTGATGAGGTATTCAGGGTTATGACCGAGTTCTCAAGTGATAACAATGCACCACAGGTCGGTGATGTGCCAGCAGACAACTCCACTGTTGTTGAGGAACCGATATGTACAGAGGCCTCCAGATCTATGACGGAGTTGCCAAACGACAATCACCTACCATTGACTAGTGAACATATCATGCATATTGTATTGTTTATGGAGGAGCAGTCGAAGGCTCATGTCGAGCCCGTGATGGAGGAGGATGTGTAGTCATCCATTGGGCTAGCCATTTATGAGGGGCAACATAGAGACCACACATTGGGATTTCAGCATAGTTTTCTTTAGAGGGACGCTAACATGATCTACAATGCTATCATCCCATCCTTACATATTGGATTGAGAGAGGTGGAGTTATCTAGACATAACAAAGGGGATGACCAGGTTAGCAGCACTGTTGGGTCACCTTTGCCCATTGGAGAGAGAGAGACAGAGCTACCTAGTTAGATCTCATGTGTTGACCTAGGTAATGGGATGAGACAGTCAGAGTTGCACAAGATGCAACATCCGCATGTTGGGCTTGTTCTATGTGCTAGAGTTTGTGCATTTGATCGCTCTCTTGGGGTTGGATGACGAGAGATTCTGAGTTGGTACCCAGGTGAGTATATCTTCTTCTTTTGACCTTTCTTGCTCCTTTTCTTCTTCCTCTTCACAATCTATGTAGAATAATTTCTTCTCAACACACTTATGACCTTTAGTGTATTTGCTATCACAACTGTAACAAAGCCCTTTTGCTCTTTTTTCTTCCAATTGTTGTGGTGTCAACCTTATAGGTTGTGGAAGACTAGGGGCAACAACACTTCCATCTTTATAGTTGTCAGTGGTATGCTTCCTAGTTGCCATAATTTTGCTTTCCATTTTTCTTGCTAACCTGAATGCCTTCTCTAATGAATCAGGTTCCCAAAGGCGAACATCATGTTGGATATTGTCCTTTAAAGACCCTATGAACACATCAATCCTATGCTCCTCCAGAATATCTTTTACTCTTATGTTCAATTTTTGGAACTCCTCAATGTGCTCCATTACTGAACCCTTTTGTTTGAGACTTATCAATTGACAAAAAAAAGTGTTGCTTTTTGTATCTTCATAATGTGCTATCAATTCTTCCGTAAAAATTTCCCAAGTAATAAATTTTTTACGAGAGCAAAGCCATTGATACCATACAAATTGATTTGGTTCCAAATATACAGTTGCCATACGTACCTTTTGTGTGTTTTGCACATTATTGAGATCAAAGAACTGCTCCATCTGTAATATGCAAGTGGCGGGATCCTTGCCATTAAACTTCCTCATATCGATTTTTGGAATATGGTGGGTCTTCGATCCAACATTAGAGTCTATGGAATCATGATTAACATTACTTTTGTTCACATCATGAGTTTCCTTTACACCCTTTTCACCATTAGTAAGTATTTCTTGTAGAAAATTTGTCAAATCTGTCTTCAAATCTGCCATGTCTGTCTTTAAATCTGTCTTCAAATCTGTCTACAAATCCACCATGTTTGTCTTCAAATCCATCTTCAAATCCGTCTTCAAATCATCCATCTTAGCTTACATGCCCTTTATCTTAGATTCCACGCCATTTATCTTAGATTCCACGCCATTTATCTTAGCTTCTGTTAGCTTTTGTGAGCGTGACATTAGTTGCACTTGTTCTTGTAATTTTGATATATCATGTAGCATTTCTTCCTCTTCTTCATGAGTCATGCTAGAGCTTTCAGGTTCCTTACTAGGTGTTTGCATTTTCTTTCCTCGAGGCATCAGTTACCGATAATAATTCTTTACTATGCCCTTTGAATTCCGTTAAACCAAGCTTACACAAAAATTTAAAAAAAAAACTACACATCTTTTTCACTTTATAGAAGCCAGATATTGAATCTGATGTATCTCTGTAATTTCAGATCATCCAATTCTGAAGTTGCATCCTGTAGTAGCCTTCTACTTCCTCTTTCCAATGCCACAAGTCTGACCAAAATTGGATTCTCCAACGAAGAGTTATGTGAAATCTCCCACAGTGACTTGCTTTTATACTAGTTCAGTAGAGCGAACTTGTACGACGTGCCACGAGTCATTGTTTCAACCTTTCAATCTGAAACTCGCATAAACGAAACTACAATCCGTCCTCTTTCTGTACCTTCTTACTAAATTTCAATCCAATCCCTAGAGAGAAAGTTATGACGATTTTCCCCAAGTCACCTGTTTTGAATGTAATTCAGGAGTCTGCAAAAATACCAACTTCCTCAGATCATATCTCCACAAATATCGCGCGAGAAGCTCTAAAATTCAGACCTAAGGTTCAGCGCGATTTCTTCTCAAATGGGTTTTTTTTGAGACTTCTAAAACGTTATAGAAAAAAAGTTATAGTGAAAATTTCACGATGACCTGTTTGGCACAACGAAACCCTAGAATCCAAAGCTCTGATACCAAATGTTATGAAACCAGCTCAAGAAAAGATAGAAAAGATAGATCAACGCCTTAGAATTCAGCGTATTCGAGGGGGAAACCTCCTTTACATTACATAAATGAACAATTCTTGGATGATACAAATGACAAAACCTCCTTTCTATATATAGGAGTCTAAGGAGTCACAATATAATCCAGCCGACCTAACAATAATAATATAAAGCCACCAAAATAACAATAGAGGGATTCTATGGGGCACAGAAATAACAACATGGGGGTAATTGATGAGCCCCAAATTTGGTAACATTTTGGGCTCATTTGGCCTACTTACCCTTGCTCAACCCTTCATTTTTTATCACTTATGCATCATTTCTTAGTATATTCATGTTATTTGTAGGAAGGAGGGCAGTCACTATTCCTAGGTGGCTAATACATGTTTATTTCAGGTTTTTTGACATTAAATGGAGCAAAACCATGCAGATGGAGGCAAGGAGACAGCCAAGGTGGCATTGCGGTTTTGTAGGAAGGTTGTCCACAGCCTTGAATGGCCTTCCTCATGATCTCCACCCCAACTCCGAGCTCCAACAGCTATCACCACCGAGCTAGAAGGCAGCCAACGGATTCTAAGGGAACAACAGTTTACTTTTAGTTGGTCAGCCAAGCCCCACTAATTTAGGAAGCCAGCTTGGCCCTCATAATGTATAAATATTGAGGCTGTAGCCTTCGATGGGGACTTTTGAAACTTTGTTGTTCATTCTAGCCTACGAGCTGATAGCTCTGTTTTGCTTTTTGTAAGCCATTTTTGGCATGTTATCAGACTTTTGACTATTATCTCTTAATGAATAAGCAGACAGATTTGAGGCAGCTCTGAGTTCTTAAAGGAGCTTAAGCTCTCAGGGTTGGGCCCAACCTGAGAGCCTAAGGCTTCCTTCCTTTGTATTGTTACTTTTCTTTCTTTCAGCATTATATTTCTTTGCCTTTACATGCACTTGGAAACACAGTTTGCTGATCCGAATTTCTTGATGTAATTAAGTAGGTTAGTTTTATGTATAAAGTGCTTTCAGTAGTTTAAATTAGAGTAAGGGGATTAGAATCCCTCAGAGTTCCAAGAAAAGGTTGATTGCACACTTACATCCACCTCTATTTAGAGATTGGGAGTGCAGACCGTGCCAACCACCAAAAAACACAGTTTTACACGTTCATGCAAGCTTTAACGTAATATTTCCGTTTGTAGAAGTGTCCATGCATTTAGATCTTGAGCAATAATTCGTTTTTTCAGAACCTTGCACGATTTTCCCTTAAAAACAACATCGTTGTTCTATGGTTTTATAAAAACAGTTAGAATAGGTTGATGAATTCTCGGTTTTGTGCAAGACACGGGTGATTTGTTTCATTTACACTGCGCAACACCACTCTATCATTTCCTTATCCTTATGAGCCGTACCTGAGCCATCTCCTTATCTCCCAGTTAGATCATTTGCCTCCCAACTCTTCTATCATCCACGTTGTTTTATTTTTTTGGCCTTCCATTGCCTCTACCCTCCTCTAGATCAACCAGCTTTACACACCCCCCTCTCCATCTCATCTCTCTGTCCATAAGCCATCACAAGCTCCCCTCCTACATCTCTATCCACCCACACAGCTCATTCACTCATCCATCACCCAAAAATCCTATTGCAGAACATCCTGTAGAAGTTAGCAGACTTCCTGTAGAAATCCTGAACTTCCTGTAGAATCCCCTGCAGACATCCTGTAGAAGCTTGCAAACACGGTTGCCAGGCATCTGAACTTTGTGAACTTCTGTGGAATGATGCTAGGGATCCCTTAGACCCTCTCTGAGCCTTCCTGACCTTTTCCAAGCCTTCCTCCCCTTGATCTACCCCTGCACAGTCATAATAACCCCAACAACTTGAGCAAAAATACAAAAACATGTTCTCCTCAGATGAAAGTAGTTTAAACACATGCATCTCATCCCAATAGAAGTAATGGAATCACTTTTAGAAGTTGCATTCCCACCATTGCATCATAAGGATTAAGCTGGTAAAATTAGGGTTTACTAGGGTTTCCGTGTTTTGTTGGTTTCCAGTTCATTCTTGCAAAGTAGGTTAATTTCCTTTGAGATATCTTTCGTTCATCACTTAAAAAAGCTTCTTCTGAGAACATATAGAAGTTGGCTTGAGCCCTAGTGGACTTGTGCCAGCTGACCAAGTGACAGCTGCGACAAGAGCTAGTACTTGTGCATACAGCACCGTCGCTTCCAAGTTTGTTACGAACTACCGGGTTGATAAAATTAGAGAAGGAAGCTCCAGGAGTTGTAGCATTATTGCTAAAATACTGGAGCCCACCATCTTTTTGGCATCGTTGCCGGGGAAGTGTCAGAGTATTAGTAATTGTTGCTTTTTCTTCTATTTCCTACTCTTGCCTTCTGCCAAGTAGTTTATTTCATTTCCATTCTGCAAAAGTAGCATAGACATTTCCTGCTTTCATAGATTAACATTTCAATTCCGCAATTTCATTTTTGCAAGCATAGATTAGCATTTCAATTCTGCAAGCGTAGGCTAGCATTTCCATTCCTACAATTTCCTTTGAGCAAAGTATATTAGTTCTTTCCTGCTTTCATTTCAATTCTGCATTTTCATTTCAGCAAGATAGTTAGTTGTAGATCAATCTGTTTCAGTTTTTGCAGGTACCAGAGGAAAAACAAAAGCAATCAAAAGTCTTTCCATTTCATGCCTCGTAGGAATCGAGATAAAACAGGCAAATTCTTACCCAACACCCCCACCACATCACTGAGTCACCCTTCTCTCTTCTTTGGTGACAGTGATCCAGAAGAACCTATAGGTGAACCTCCTGAGATATACGAAGATCCTATAGCAGAAGAAGAACTAGAGACCATTCCATTTGAAGCTATGGCTGACAATAGAGGAGAAGATGAGAGAATAGAAGGTGCCTTCCCCATCCGAGAGACCAATGGAGACATGAAAATGAAGAACATTAGCCCCTCCGCTTTACCTCACTTCCATGGACTGACTACTGAAGATCCTGATACCTTCCTGTTTGAGTTTGTTGTCCTTTGTCGAACCTATGACTATACTGAAGATGAGCAGAAGCTGAAACTCTTCCCTTCAACTCTTAAGGATGCAGCATTACGCTGGTTCATGGGCTTACCTGGGAACAGTATCACCACTTGGGCTCAGATGCAGCAAGCTTTCAACACTAAATACCGGGACTACTGTAGGTCCAAGGAAACCAAGGAAGAAATCTTTCGGATGACCATGGGAAATGATGAGTCCTTAGAGGATTATGAGGAAAGGTTCCAACTTAGCTATAAACGGGCCAGGTACACACTTGACCCTGAATCCCTCAAGTTGGTCCTACTCCGAGGAGTCCCTGAAGACCTCTTAGATACCCTTCACATGTTAGTTGGGGGAGATATTTACCAACTGCCTTATGAGGACATAAAGACTGTGTTTAGAAACCACTCTATGGCAGCCCGGAAACGAGGTAGAGGAAACCTCCTCTCAGCTGGTATTCCTTTCTCCAAACATGAGTTTGCAAATCAATTAGAGGATCTCAAAAGTGAGGTGAGACAGACCATTGCCATGCAACTGGATACATTCAGGATCCAGCAGAAGAAGGAAGAAGCTGAGAGGGCCTTGGCTATCTTCTGCCCTAGGTGTACAAGGAGACACCCTAAGAACGAATGCCCATTGCATTCGGTTGAAGTATGTTTCGTTTGTGAGGAGGACCACCCCACAAATCAATGTCCAACCTTACCGGGGCTTAAATCCATGTATCAAGGGATAGAATCCCCCACCGAACCTCTCTATTTCCTCAACCAAAGGAGGCCACAAGGGCCTAGACCTTACCAACAGGGGATGCAAGGGGCACCCCAAGCTTATTACAGCCCCAACCAATCTACTCCTATGCCTTCCTGGGGTCCCCCTGCTCATCCTTCCTGGTCTGTGCCTCCTCCATGGTCTTATCCACCTCAGTACCATACTCAACCCACTACTCATTCGTATCACTCACATGCCCAGCCACAACCTCAGTGGAATGCACCTCAGTCGGGGTGGAGGCCCCAGTACAACACTCCTCCCGCCATTTTGCCTCCACCACCAGTTCAACCTCAACCATTACCTCCTGCTCCTCCAAGGCAACCTCAAATGCCTGCTCAACCGAACCCGAACCCCAACAACAGACATGCCGAGCAGGTATACACTGGGGAAACATCATGCCCTACCTATGCTGTGGAGATCCAGGAGATCAATCTGCGATCTGGAAAGACTCTTCCGGATCGCCAACCTCCTCCCCCAGAAGACGAGGAAGAAAAACAGGAAAGCGAACCAAAGGCTATTCCACCCTTTCCTGAGAGACTAACAGCCACCACACAACCCAACCCAGAGGAGGATGAGCTTCTGGGAGAGCTCAAGCAGTTGTGTGTGAAAATACCACTTCTCCAAGCCATCAAAGATGTACCGATATACAACAAACTGGTTAAGGAAAAGTGTTTCAGACACCCAGGCAGGCGAAAGAGAGATGCTTCAACCATCAATGTCTTAGGACAGCTGTCTGACCTTATGTTAGGACAAGTCATCTACCCAAAGTACCTAGATCCTGGGAGTCCCGTAGTAGATGTCCACATCAATGGCACCACCATACCTCACACCTTGATTGATCTGGGGGCTACCATTAATGTAATGACCAGGGATACCATGCTCAAACTCAACCTTCAGGGTTCCTTGAGGAAGACCTCGACAGTACTACAACTAGCAGATCGCTCCACCGTGACTCCCGAAGGGATTGTGGAGGATGTCTTGGTCTCTGTTGACTCTTGGGAATATCCTGCAGATTTCTTGGTGCTGCAACCAAAGGCAAAGCTCACTGGGTATCCTCTTGTTTTGGGAAGGCCTTGGTTAGCCACTGCAGATGCTTACATAAGTTGCCGTGCAGGAAACATGACCATAAAAAATGGTCCTATGTCCAAGCAGCTAGTCCTATACCCTCCTGCCCAACCCTCATTAGAGCATGACTTACCACTTTGGTTGGAGGAAGGAGAAGAAGACGAGGTGTACTCAGCACCTTTGTACACCCTAGACACCACTAGGGGAGACCCCCCAACCGAGGATGATTTGATTGAGACCTTGATCCAGAATCCACCTCCCAGTGCACTGACCTTAGAGGAATTGGTGGAGGGTGCCCAAGCTAGCACCTTAGTGGACCTTTGTGAAACCAACTCTGTCACTCCCAGAGTCAAGAATGTGGAGTTCAGCCCTGAGAGAATGTTAAAGATCAGCTCCTCCCTATCTCCTTCCCGGGAAAAGGAGCTATGTAGTCTGTTGGCCAGTCATCTAGATGCTTTTGCTTGGAGCTATAAGGAGATGAAATGAGTCCATCCTTCGGTCTGTACCCATCACATGTACCTCAAGGAGGATTGTAAACCAGTTAGGCAACCCCAGAGGAGGATGAATCCAGCCCTTAAGGACATTGTCAAGGAAGAATTGCAAAAACTGTTGGATGTTAGATTCATTTACCCCATCTCAGATAGTGAATGGGTGTCCCCTCTGGTGTTGGTTCCCAAGAAAAATGGGAAGTGGAGAATCTGTGTGGACTACCGAGAACTGAACAAAGCTACCAAGAAAGACCACTTCCCTCTCCCTTTCATAGATCACGTGTTGGATGGATTGGCAGGAAAGAAGTTTTTCTCTTTCCTGGATGGGTTTAGCGGGTACAACCAAATCCAAATCAGCCTGGAAGACCAAGATAAAACCACCTTCACTTGTCCTTGGGGTACCTTTGCCTACCGAGTTCTTCCCTTTGGGCTATGCAATGCTCCTGCTACCTTCCAGAGAGCCGTCTTGAGCATCTTTTCTGAGTTGGTCCATGATGCGGTGGAAATCTATATGGATGACTTCACTCCTTATGGGTCCAACTTCAAGGAAGCATTGTCCAATCTGGGAAAAGTCCTAACCAAATGCATTGAGATGAACCTGTCCCTTAGTCCTGAAAAATGTGAATTCCTGATGACTGAAGGGACCGTGCTAGGCCACACCATTTCTTGCCAAGGGTTATAGGTGGATCCTAACAAAATTGCTCTCATCAAGAAGGTTCCACCTCCCCAAAAGGTAAGGGATGTTCGGAGTTTCTTAGGATTAGCGGGGTATTACAGGAGATTCATTAAAGACTTCAGCAAGCTAGCCTCACCATTGTTTGGTTTGTTGGCAAAAGATGTGGAGTTTAAATGGACTGACGATTGTCAGAGGGCTTTGAATGAATTAAAGGACAAGTTGGTGTCTGCCCCAATCTTGAGAGGTCCCAACTGGGCCCTACCTTTCCACATCCACACTGATGCCTCGAACAAAGCCATAGGGGCAGCCTTAAGACAAGTGGAACAAAAAATTTCATATGCCATTTACTTTGTCAACAAAAACTTGTCAAAAGCATAACTGAATTACACTGTCACCGAGAAAGAATTCTTCGCTGTGGTCCATGCACTGAACAAGTTCCGACATTATATCACTGGCTATCAAACATTTGTACATACTAATCATGATTCAATTAGATATTTAATGAATAAACTAGATGTGAATGCTCATATTATTAGATGGTTACTTTTGTTGCAGCAGTTTGATTTGACTATCGTTGACAAACCAGGTAAAGAAAATGTTGTTGCTAACTTTTTATCTAGATTGGATCTATCTGCAGATGAGGATGGAACAGTGGATGACCAGATGCCCGATGAACATCTGTTTGCTATCTCAGTACTCTCTCCATGGTTTGTTGATATAGCAAACTACCTTGTTTCAGCACAGTTCCCTCCGCACCTATCTTCAAGAGAGAAGAACAGAATCGTCAGAAAAAGTGCCTCCTTCACTTGGATCGGGGGCAACCTATTCAAGCTTGGCCCTGATCAGATCTTAAGGCATTGTGTAAGGGAGGAGGAAGTCTTTGATATCCTGCTCACCTGTCATGATGGACCTTTTGGAGGACAGCAAAGAGGATTGCCTTCAAAATCCTGCAGGCAGGCTACTATTGGCCCACACTTCATCAAGATGTCAGAAGGTATATCAGCCAATATGACCGATGCCAAAGAATGGGGAAACCGACTCAAAGGGATGAGATGCCTCTCCAACCTCAAGTGACTCTTGAGCCATTTGAGAAGTGGGGTATGGACTTTGTGGGTCCAATCAACCCTCCTTCGAGGCAAAGGTCTTACATCATTGTGTGCACTGACTACCTGACAAAGTGGGCAGAAACTAAGGCAATCAAAGCAACAACAGAAGAAAAGGTGGCTGAGTTCTTAAGAGAAAACATCTTCTACAAATTTGGCTACCCAAGAGAGCTAGTCACCGATCAAGGAAGCCAGTTCACATCCAACTTAATTGAAGACCTACTAGCTCATCACAAAATCAAGCATAGGACTTCCGCCCCCTATCATCCACAGGCAAATGGGCAAGTGGAAGTCACCAATAGAGCATTGGAAGGGATCTTGACTAAGGTGGTGAGCAGCAGTAGGAAAGATTGGGCAGATCGCCTGGTTGAGACCACATGGGCTTACAACACCACCTGGAAGACCACAACCGGCTTCACACCTTATCAGCTGGTCTATGGGAAGAAAGCTTTGTTGTCCATTGAATTTGAATACAACACTTTGAGGATGGCAGCTCAGCTGGACCTAGATCTTAGCCATGCACAACAAGAAAGGTTATTGCAGCTGAATGGACTGGACGAGCACCGGATGCAGGCCCTCCTTCACTCAGAAGTGGTTCAACTTCAGAGAAAGGTGTGGCATGACCAACACCTCAATGACAAGCAATTCCAGCTAGGAGATTGGGCACTGTTGTATGACTCCAGGCACAAAGATTTCAAGGGGAAGCTGAGAACCAGATGGCTGGGACCATATGCAGTGGAAAAATGTCATGACAATGGATCTGTTCTTATTCGGACCATTGATGAGGAGTCCATCCCCATGCTTGTCAATGGGCATCGACTGAAGATCTACAGGAAACCTCTCTCAAGACAAGAGTTCATCAAAACTATGGAGAAATCAGTGTTGGTCATAGAGAAGGGTTCTGCCTCTGCTTTGGGCATACCCTGAAAGATCTAAAAATAAATAAATAAATAAATAAAGATCCTTGGGTGAAAACCTTTCTGAGGCTCCCAAGGTAGGTGGTAGGGGTGAAAACCTCATTGAGGCGCCCCTATTGTCTTTCAAAAAAAAAAAAAAAGGAATTTGAAAAAGATCCTTGAGTGAAAACCTCTCTGAGGCGCTTAAGGCAGATGGCAAGGGTGAAAACCTCATTGAGGCGCCCCTGCTATCTTTCAAAAAAAAAAAAAAAGGAAAAGAGAAAAAAGAAAAAACAATATGCAAAAAAAGACAGGGACAACAAGTTTATAAAGTGGAAATGCATGCAGGTTGCAGGTATTCTATGAAGGAGAGGAGGTCTCTCAACTCAAAGTCAAGGATCCTTATCATGCTGCCAGGAGACCTCACCAGCACCTCCTCCAAGAATACTCATCTTCTCCAAGGTATGGGCACGATTTCATCACAGCTTAAGTCTTCTACAGGAAAGTGCACACTTTCTACAGGAAGGTGCAGACTTTCTACAGGAAACTTCCTGTAGAAGTTCGGGATGGCCCAGAATTCATTATGTGGGGAGATCTAACGACTAAGGTTCGACATGAAGGCATGCAAGCTACTATTTTCACCCTTACACATTGCTGTCACCTCCTTCTACCACCCCTGTCGACATGCAATGAAGATACCTGCACAATCAAAGCAGATCATTGAGTTATCAAGAGAAAGAAATTTTTAAATGAAAAAAGATGCTGAGATGCCATGCCATACCCATCCCAGCTATCCAAGAGCCCTGTGAGCGTGATCGTGAGGCCACCGTCTTCATCGTGCAACATGCACCCGAGGAGGAAAAACTGCTACAGGACATCCTGCAGGAGTCCCGTAGCAGTTAAGCCAACTAGAGTGTACACCATTCCATCGCCTGCAACATGCAAGGATAACGCAGGCACATGCAGCCGAATCATAAGATTCATCGTCAGCGGCCTGTGAAGAGGAACCTCCGGACCTGTGCAATCAAGCAGCAGCAAGAAAATCTACTCATCGTCGTCTAAAAGCCTGAAGAATCGTGTCGCGGATGCACAGGTAAGTGCCTCGCCCTTTCTTTCGTCAAATTGCATGAATTTTACTTTGAAATGTTTGCGAAGTGTAAAGTGAATGGGTTGAGCGGTCGTATGGCCATTCGACTGGCCACATCGACCAGTCAGTGGTCTAGTCGGATGTTTGAACGGTGGTCGTGGCAAAAGGAACGGGCAGTGCACACGTGAGAGCCATCCAGTCAGGGAAAAACAATTTTTAACAGAAATGACGGCGGCGGATCTGCGGGGAATGATGCAGCAGTAAGGGAACTTGCAGACGAATGATGGAGTGACGTCGTCCAATGGTCCAGCAAGGACAGCTCACCCCCGCGCCACGGATTCTGCCGAATTCAAATCTAATCGGCTAGTTTGCCACCCCACACATTTACCATTCATCGTTTGGAAGTCGAGTGAGCATCCAGATTCCTCAGAAGCTCGACACTCTAAGTCTTCGGTCGTTCGAACGCCTATTAAGCAGCACAGAGAGCGCAGACCCACTGCAGTATCCTCCAGAATTCATGCGTTGCTTCTACAGGAAAGCTGCTTCTACAGGAAATTGGGTTCCTCACGTCAAAAGGTGGCGGATTAAAAAGGTAAGCCTAAACCTTCCATGCAATTGGTTTCGAGGGTGGCAGAGTCGACGTTCTACAGTCTGGTCGTAAAAAATTTGCAAGTATTGTCTGCAGTTGCATGAATTGTCGTCCTACAGGATGTGAGTTATAATTAAGCTGTGTTAAGGTCGTCGGGATATAAGTTTTCGTGAATTGTATGCGTGGCAGAGGCGTAATTCTACGCTCTGTCCCAGTAGGCCAATTTTCTTCCGCACCCGCCACCTCCAGTTAACGCAGCAGTTTTTCACCATGCCGGGTGGGTTCATCAGAAGGGAACCAACCGACTCAACAAAGCTAAGAGAAAATCCTGAGGTGGTGGAGTTGTTCACGCAAGCGCAATGGATGTCGTTCTGCGACAAATTGCAGGGCTATGATGATGAGGTGGCAGAGGAGTTTTTGCAAGCTCTGAAGCCGAAATCCAAAACATTGGCCACCGTCAACTTCAGGGGTTTGAGTCTCAGACTCACTCCACAATTTATCAGCCGAGTTACTGAGCTCCCAATGGGATTACCATGGGATAAGGAAGAGAGGAAATTGGGCCAACAGGCTAAGAAAGAATTCTTTCCACCAGAGGAGGAATTCTCAGAAGATAAAAACGGGGTTCGTAGAACCAGCTTACTGCCACTGTGGAGTGAAGTTAGCCTGCAGATTATGAAGTACATCACCTGCGAAGGTCGGTTTAGCATTGTATATGGGTACCATTTTCGGTTACTCATGGAATTAAGGCATCAGATGGACCTACCTGCAGAAAACAAACTAAGTATCCCCTACTTTCTACTACAGTCTCTGATTGAATGTGCCACCAAGTTGAAAGAAGGCACACCAGACTAGGTAGCCCACCATGGACTCATTAAACTCCTCGTGGAGGATGCACTCCACACATACAAGGTTCCTCTCTCATGGGAAACCTTCAGAAACTTGACCAAGGATGGTGATATAAGGATGCTGACCGAAGAGCTCGGTTCATCTAGCAGTGAGGAGAAGGAGTCAGTGCCCGTAGGGAAGAAAGAAAAAGGCCAGAAGACCACGACCACGGAGTAGAAGAAAGAGCAAAAGAAGAAACAAGAGAAAAAGGGTGCCAAAGAGAAGGATGACACACCCATGTTGACGGCCAGAGAGAAAAGATTGCAAAGCAGAGTGGACAAGGCTGAGAAGGTCCACATCAGCAAAGGTGCCTCGACAGCAGCCGCAACCAAGTCAAAAAGTAAAACACATGCAGCAAAACAAACTAAAGCGGTAACACCTGTTTCTACAGGAAAACCGAAACCGGCTTCTACAGGAAGCCCGAAATCAGCTGGAAAAGGGTCTTCTACAGGAAGCCCTGAGAAAGCGAAACCCAAGGAGAAGAAAGCTGACATTCTTGCAAGGGAGGCAGCAGCTGTGCTGGCCGCCCTCAGTACACCTCCTAAGCCAAAGGAGAAGAGAAAGAGGGAGACCCCTCTATATTTTAAAGCTAGAAGAAGTGTGAGAATAAAGACGGGCAAGCCACAGCCTCTGTCCAGCAGCCCAGTCATTATCGAAGATGCCCCTACTTCACCCAAGGAAAGGTCCCCCTCGAAGATATCAGTCACCTATGAGAGGGGGAGCCCGAAGAAAACTACTTGGAAGGATAGGTTGGACCAATTGGCCTCGAAAGCCCGGCTACAGGATGCTGAAGATGCTCTACAGGAAACCTTAGCCCGGCTTAAGGAAATAGAGAGAATGGAAGGAGAAGCACCCTCATCACCACCGAGGGAGGGCGAAGTAGAGCCACCAAAAGAAGTGGAGAAAGAGCATATTCCAGAGCCTAGCCCTCAGCCAAGTCTGAGTTCATATTACAACTTTTTAGAGGCTGGCAAAATTATACCTCAGAAATTCACTGTGCCACTGTTTTTTGCATTGGAGGAAGAGAGAGTACGTACACACACGTGGATGAAAATAGCCAAGTCAAAGGGTGTGGCGGACATAGGTCCCTTGCAGGAGCAGCTCAAGGAGGCCAGAAGTGAATTGGCCATGGCTAAACACGTGGCAAATTGCCAACGAGTGTTCCTACAGGAAGAAAATGAAAAGCTTAGATTGCAGCTACAGGAGCTGAGGACAGGAACAGGTACATCCTCCAGGGACACCACAGCAGAACAACAAGGCAAAAAGGAACTGAACACCAGTCTTGGGGAGCCAACCTTGCATCTACAGGAAGCAGAACAACAAGCACAAATTGAGGTGCAAGCTCTCAGACAACAGCTGCAGCAGAAAGAGGCACAATTGGCCTGCATGGCCAGTTGGGCCATGGATGTTATCCAATGCAGACAGCCGGCCAAATCCTATGGCCTATACCTGAAAGACCAATGGCTATAATTTCAAATCAATACCTTGGCGCAAAGGGGTATCTCTCAGCTCCAAGACCCACAACAATTCACTGAATTATGCAGTACCAGCTCATCAGAGGATAAGGCCAAATTAGCGGAGTTCTACCTCCATAACTTGGCCCTGCCTAATGTAATTTCATGGGATCCCAATACGGCCTTGGGAGATATGCAATTAATGGCATTTGCCTCATGGTTGAACCATGAGGACAAAAGAGCAGCAGAAGCCAAAGCGGTCATGAACCGAGATCTGAATGAGCCATTGCTAATCAGACCAGAACCAGGGGATCCAGTTGCACTAATCTCGGCACACCAACACTTGTCCACTAACCCTCAAGCTTCATTGAGATATATGGATCAGTAGGCCCAAGCCATAGCGCATTTTGAGGACATGGAGAGACTATTAGGAGACAACGTTGTCCAAGCTTGCACCAGCAGATGGAATACCTTGGCCCACAGTCTGAAAATCGGAGAGTATCATACCCCAACTCGGATGAGGGAAGCTCTAGTACGGGTGGCCTTCTATAAGAAATCCATGCAAAACCTCCAGGCCAACTGGATTGGCCTGAAACTAAGCCCACCACTGCTGCTAGGATTGATGGAAGGAAGCACAGAGAAAGATGATAATGAACAGTGGGAAGAGGTGAACAGAAAGGCTAGGTTCCATATCAGCAAGGAGGACACTACTACAGAGGCTTGGGATGTAAGGGTGGCAGTAAAGGCAATGAAGGATGAGGAGCTGGACTAGTTGCTCAAGGATGAGCAAATATTTTAGCTGGGGGGTGATGATGAGCCCCAAATTTGGTAACATTTTGGGCTCATTTGGCCTACTTACCCTTGCTCAACCCTTCATTTTTTATCACTTATGCATCATTTCTTAGTATATTCATGTTATTTGTAGGAAGGAGGGCAGTCACTATTCCTAGGTGGCTAATACATGTTTATTTCAGGTTTTTTGACATTAAATGGAGCAAAACCACGCAGATGGATGAAAGGAGACAACCAAGGTGGCATTGCGGTTTTGTAGGAAGGTTGTCCATAGCCTTGAATGGCCTTCCTCGTGATCTCCACCCCAACTCCGAGCTCCAACAGCTATCACCACCGAGCTAGAAGGAAGCCAACGGATTCTAAGGGAACAACAGTTTACTTTTAGTTGGTCAGCCAAGCCCCACTAATTTAGGAAGTCAGCTTGGCCCTCATAATGTATAAATATTGAGGTTGTAGCCTTCGATGGGGACTTTTGGAAACTTTGTTGTTCATTCTAGCCTACGAGCTGATAGCTCTGTTTTGCATTTTGTAAGCCATTTTTGGCATGTTATCAGACTTTTGACTATTATCTCTTAATGAATAAGCAGACAGATTTGAGGCAGATCTGAGTTCTTAAAGGAGCTTAAGCTCTCAGGGTTGGGCCCAACCTGAGAGCCTAAGGCTTCCTTCCTTTGTATTGTTACTTGTCTTTCTTTCAACATTATATTTCTTTGCCTTTACATGCACTTGGAAACACAGTTTTCTGATCCGAATTTCTTGATGTAATTAAGTAGGTTAGTTTTATGGATAAAGTGCTTTCAGTAGTTTAAATTAGAGTAAGGGGATTAGAATCCATCAGAGTTCCAAGAAAAGGTTGATTGCACACTTACTTCCACCTCTGTTTAGAGATTGGGAGTGCAGACCGTGCCAACCACCAAAAAACACAGTTTTACATGTTCATGCAAGCTTTAACGTAATATGTCCATTTGTAGAAGTGTCCATGCATTTATATCTTGAGCAATAATTCGTTGTTTCAGCACCTTGCACGATTTTCCCTTAAAAGCAACATTGTTGTTCTATGGTTTTATAAAAACAATTAGAATAGGTCGATGAATTCTCGGTTTTGTGTAAGACATGGGTGATTTGTTTCATTTACACTGCGCAGCACCACTCTATCATTTCCTTATCCTTCTGAGCCATGCCTGAGCCATCTCCTTATCTCCCAGATAGATCATTTGCCTCCCAACTCTTCTATCATCCACGTTGTTTTATTTTTTTGGCCTTCCATTGCCTCTACACTCCTCTAGATCAACCAGCTTTACACACCCCCCTCTCCATCTCATCTCTCTGTCCATAAGCCATCATAAGCTCCCCTCCTACATCTCTATCCACCCACACAGCTCATTCACTCATCCATCACCCAAAAATCCTATTGTAGAACATCCTGTAGAAGTTAGCAGACTTCCTGTAGAAATCCTAAACTTCTTGTAGAATCCCCTGCAGACATCTTGTAGAAGCTTGCAAACACGGTTGCCAAGCATCTGAACTTTGTGAACTTCTGTGGAATGATGTTAGGGATCCCTTAGACCCTCTCTGAGCCTTCCTGACCTTTTCCAAGTCTTCCTCCCCTTGATCTACCCCTGCACAGTCATAATAACCCCAACAACTTGAGCAAAAATACAAAAACATGTTCTCTTCAGATGAAAGTAGTTTAAACACATGCATCTCATCCCAATAGAAGTAATGGCATCACTTTTAGAAGTTGCATTCCCACCATTGCATCATAAGGATTAAGCTGGTAAAATTAGGGTTTACTAGGGTTTCCGTGTTTTGTTGGTTTCCAGTTCATTCTTGCAAAGTAGGTTAATTTCCTTTGAGATAGCTTTCGTTCATCACTTAAAAAAGCTTCTTCTGAGAACATATAGAAGTTGGCTTGAGCCCTAGCGGACTTGTGCCAGCTGGCCAAGTGACAGCTGCGACAAGAGCTAGTACTTGTGCATACAGCACCGTCACTTCCAAGTTTGTTACGAACTACCGGGTTGATAAAATTAGAGAAGGAGGCTCCAGGAGTTGTAGCATTATTGCTACAATACTGGAGCCCACCAGTAGTATGGGCACAACAATATAAATAAGGGGTGTAACTACAATAGTAATGTGGTAATCACTAGTATTATAGGGACCCAACAACTAGACTCATGGAGATGGTCGTACTTTGAAGTAAAGCTTAGTAGGAGCTTGATCCGGATTTAAACAGGAACGCAATAGATTACAGAGATAGCCATAAATATAGAGATGCGATAACCATAAATACAGAGATGCAGCGGAAATAATACTTCATTTCATTAATGCAAAATACTAAAATGTGTTTACAAACAGAAATGGAAAGAAACCAGCTAGGGCGATGGTAGCTTATCTCTGAGAAGAGATGTGGCGGCTACATGCCTCTGAACTTTTCCGAACTGTATTACAATGAGGCTCAAAGGCCTATTTATTGTTGAGAAACAATGGAAAACCCTTCACATCCCGAAACCTAACCCTAGAAGATGAAACGCCAAATTGTGGGCCCCGTTTGGGTAAATTGGTACATCAATTTCCCGGGGTCGTAACTTTGGCATACGATCTCCGTTTGACGCGTACGATAGCTCGTTAGAAAGATCTATCCGAGTACTACCACTTTGGGAGGCAACATCGGTCCATGGACCCATGTTGCCCCAGATTCCCAAAAAAACGTCGTTTAGGGCCTCAAAACGGCTCCGGAAGTTCAGGACCCGAAAAACTTCTAAAAATAGTAAACTGTGCTACAATTTAGGAAACTGAAAATACTGAAAGAGATAGTTGTGGGGGTCAAAATGGGTTGGTGGGTGGCCACCAACATCCACCTGGATCATTCCTCCCCCCTTAGGAAGCAATGGTCCCCATTGCGTTGAGTTCCTCCCTGAGATGAGGAAGCTTCCGCTGAACTTGGTCCCTGGTGAGCTGTTCTGCAATCTCTGATGTGTTCAGAAATGGTGGGAAGCATGGTCGACGACGGTCCACATTGAACACTCGGTGCAAGCGAAGGAATGGAGGAATGTTGTGCTTCAAAGCATTGTTGCCCATAGCCTTGGTACTACTGTGAGGACCATGTCGGAGTGGTTGGAACTTTTGATGGGCTCTTGTAAGGCGTTCTTTCTGCAGATGTAACCAAACTTTGTTTCACACCTGAAACTTATGTGGTACCCCTGTGGGTGAGGAGAAGTTTTTCTTGTGTTCTGTCATGAACGTATCCCTTTGTTGCTGCTGCTGCGTGGAGGAACCCTTTGCAGGGGTCATGGATGTAACAACGATCTTCCCCTTACTTTGGGAGTGAAACAGACAGATGAATTTCCTGGTCTGTGATATGAGCTTGCTGCCTTTCTTGGTAGTGATCAAAGATGTGGCGGTAGGTGGGGCTACCTCCGGTATCCTGTATAATGAATTATTCAAAGAAATAATGACAGCACGAGGCCTTGACTCATACACAGCATGTCGCCTCCACAAGTATGGCTGGCCTAATAATACATCACAAACATCCAGAGGTGTAACATCACACAGTACCTCGTCTGTGAAGGGTTTGATGCTGTAGGGAAGGCGACACTGCTGGCGAACTTTCAGATCTCGTCCTTCGTGAAGCCACCCGATACTGTACGGCTGCGGGTGCGGTGTAGTCGGTAGGCCCAACTGCTTCACGACCTCTGCTGAAACCAGGTTCTTTTGGCTACCACTGTCGACAATGAATCGCAACGGTGAACCCTTCACCCACATCTGTGAGTGGAAAAGACGTTCCCCCTCCTCTGGATCTTCGGGCTCATTTTTCTTGATCTTGGCGGTGGCAACAGTGGCACTGGGATCCGCATCAATGATCTGCTTCCCTTTGCCATTCCCCTTGTCGGGTTCTGGCTCAGGATCGGAACATGCATCTGATTCGGAAGCCTTCAACTCGGCCACCAGCGACTGCTTGGTCCGACACTCACTTGTGTTATGAGTGGGACTCTTGTGGAACTCACACCACTTTCCTGTGTCCTTCTTCGGCTTCGTGGTGTTGTTATTTTCTTGCGGCTTCGACGGGTTGTCTTGGGTCACCCCACCTTGGCTTTTTCCTTTTGGCTTCGGATTTGCAGATCCAAAGTCTCGCTTCTTCTGTTTGAACTTTTGCTCGATTTTGACAGTGTATCGGTATGCTGTGCCAAGTGAGGGGATGTTCAAGAACACCATCTCTTCCTGGATGTATCTGTGTAGGTAGCCACGATATTTGAGTACCAGATGCAGCTCAGAATCTTTGATACCCAACTGTGTGCGAAGGGTATGAAAAATGTTTGTGAACTCCGGCACATCTTGGTCTCGTCCCTGCCGCAGTGTGGTCCATTTGATATATTTGTCCTCATAGCTTCCAACAGGGTAGTACTTCTCCTTGATGGCATCTCGGAAGTCATTCCAAGTGGGTGCGGCTGAAAATAGGGAGCCTGTGCTTTCATCCTTCCGCTCGCAGTAGGTTTCCCACCAGTCCTTGACGTGGGGGGCTGCTTTGAGAAGAGCGAAAACAATCTTTTCCCGACTTGAAAATTCATGAACAGAAAAATATCCATCTAGCAGATTTAACCATTTATCTACGGCATCTGCGTCTATTTTACCCTCGAAGATGGGGATTTCAAAATTCACTTGTACCTTAAACGGTGTGGCGTTTACAGAGTCGCTGTTGGAAGCCGATGTGTCGCCTCTGGGTAGCCGTTGAAGGATCTGTGCAAAGCTATCCATCATCGCGTTCCGTTGCCGCTCGAGCGCTTCTTCGAGCAAGATTTTGATAGGATCTCCTACCCCCTCGTCTTTCTTCTCATCCGCCATGGGAGGCCGTCAGGATTTGTGAGGCTGGTCTTACAAAGGTTCGACCAGTTCAAGCCCTAACTCCTTATATCCCGACCTCGTTGGGGACATGTAAATAAAAACAGAGAAAAAGTAGACCGCTCTGATACCACTGATCCAGATTTAAATAGGAACGCAATAGATTACAGAGATAGCCATAAATATAGAGATGTGATAACCATAAATACAGAGATGCAGCGGAAATAATACTTCATTTCATTAATGTAAAATACTAAAATGTGCTTACAAACAGAAATGGAAAGAAACCAGCTAGGGCGATGGTAGCTTATCTCTGAGAAGAGATGTGGCGGCTACATGCCTCTGAACTGTTCCGAACTGTATTACAATGAGGCTCGAAGGCCTATTTATTGTTGAGAAACAATGGAAAACCCTTCACATCCCGAAACCTAACCCTAGAAGATGAAACGCCAAATTGTGGGCCCCGTTTGGGTAAATTGGTACATCAATTTCCCGGGGTCGTAACTTTGGCATACGATCTCTGTTTGACGCGTACGATAGCTCGTTAGAAATATCTATCCGAGTACTACCACTTTGGGAGGCAACATCGGTCCATGGACCCATGTTGCCCCAGATTCCCAAAAAAACGTCGTTTAGGGCCTCAAAACGGCTCCGAAAGTTCAGGACCCGAAAAACTGCTAAAAATAGTAAACTGTGCTACAATTTAGGAAACTGAAAGAGACAGTTGTGGGGGTCAAAATGGGTTGGTGGGTGGCCACCAACATCCACCTGGATCAGAGCTCTCAGACATCGAGGGTGTTGGAGGCCCAAGTTGGCATTGGGATTTAGGTGGGGCTTCCTATCCGATATCACACATGTAGGATGGCTATGGCATTGATGAGGTAGTCAAACCCATGCCTGAGTGCATGCATTCCTTAGGGGAGCTCCAGTTGATGCTAGTGGCTAGGTGGTTTGTGAGCAGAATCCATTGGTTTTTTTGGCATTTTGGTTGCACATGGGGGCACAAGATGATTAAAATTCTCTGGTAGGAGCTAGTTCGAGGAGGTGGCATGGGTAGGCCACCAGACTAAATATTTTATGGAGACGATGTTCTCCAATTGAGGCTTAGGAATCAGGGGTCATAGATGATCGACACAACAGAGATATCCCCTTAGAAGGAGTGGAGTTAGGGTGCTCAGGTCTACGAGGATGTATGAGGGGACATGACGCGTGTAATGGTAGGGTCACTATCAGAGTGGTGAACACTTTGGCACATGCAGGATACCATATGTTACAGGGTGGTATGATAGTAGGCAGTGGTACATAATACTACACAGTGTCAGGTCACAGTGTTCAGTGTTATACAGAGGTATATGGCCTGATACATACAAACCCAATTCTAGGCCATAGCAACCAGTGGTGTGCAGGACTATGCAGCAAGGAGCAATGATCTGTAGAGGATCATGGAGATACATGGTGGTATACCATAGCATGTCGGTTTACACTATGGGGTAGGAGGAGTGACTCGCATCGCATTGAGGATGTGCGGGGAGCGACAGGTGTAGTGACACAGGCATGACACAAGAAGGGTACATGATGGTATAACCATTGTAGGAGGTATCCAGTGGTGTATAGGGATAGGTTGCGACATACAGTGGCATTTCATGGAGTGTGGTGGTACTTGGTGGTATGCAATGACACATGATGCGGTGAATCAGGCCCTTGGAGCTTTGCCTCCAGGGAGACTTATGGATAGGGATAATAGGTGTACCATTAGACGCAACTCACCTAGGATCGATGAGGACATTGTCGAGAATTTGGGGACACCATGTTTAGTGGAGGCAGGGCCTCGAGGGAGTTATCAGCAGTTCTGAGGCGGAGAGAGGGTCATTTGTAGGAATACTCTTGAGCATTCCAACAGACTATTTATCATACTCTTTGGGACATAGCCACCCATCATCCTCTAATGTTTCTTACAATCGTAGAGAGTTCGATTGTTTCACTTTGACACTCTCCATTTAGGCAGCAGGGCATGGGGGACTCACCCTGGGCACTTGGATGAAACATCACTTTTCATGGGCCGAGAGGAGACTCTCCAGTTGAGTCACTTGGTAGGTGCACGAGTTCATAGTTATAGACTTATGGATGGCATGGTTGATTGTCGAGGTAGCATATGTTCCACCCATAAGTTCACACTTGGGGAGGTTACCAAGAGGGAGTTACATGGTGCTTTTTTAGTTGGACAACTTGAGGCGTTAGGGGAGCATGAGGTGCAAAGGACAGTAGTCTTTATTTGCAGGATGGTGCCTAGGCTTCTAGTAGTACCCGAGCACATCATTAGGAGCTGCAATAGCAGATCTCACTGTGTGAATTGGCAAGCATAGAACAATTGGATATTTGTGGCACAGGTTCTTGATGCTCAGTGCCTACCTATTGGATACCTGCAGGAGGCAAAGATAGGGCATAAAGAGGTCACAACAACTAGCAGCATATCACAGCAACAGACAGAGAGGATTCGGGTTTGTGGACCTCCAGTATGGTTATGGGATCCAGGGATCCAATGGATTGGTGGGATACTCCACTCCTCAATGAGCATGGCTAGGATAACAAGCGGACTGATTCGTTCATAGGTGAACACATGGGCGATCACTGAAGTCTGTAGGTTTTAACCCTGTACAGAAATTACCTGCATACAAATTCTAAAACACAGAAAATAAACAATGTGAGAGCATAACACATAAAACACATATACATAGAGATTTTCCCTTGGATCCTAAAATTGGGACTACCAGCTTGATTTTTCATTATTTTCCTTTCAATGTTACAATACATATTTATACATGCCGAAGCATCCAATACCATGGACCGAAAACCATCACATCCAAAACCATGGACCAAAAACCATCACGTCGAAAACCATGTGTGAAAAACATGCACAAAACCATAGGTAGGTCCGCCAAACCTAACATAGGGCCCAAAACCAAAATTTTCCAGGGCACTGCCCTATACCCCATAGAGTGGGGTTACCTGTACCCCTCAAACCCCCTATAACTCCCCTCGCTACGCAATCGGCACAACGAAGGGGGGGGCTTCGCCCCCACTCTAACCCCCTGGTTAACTATGTGGGCTACTCGTGGAAAGAATATAACACAACCCAAAATTCTCCCACTTGTTGTTTTCTTTCCATAGGGGACCACAGTAAAGCTTAGTCATTTTTCCAACCTTGAAATGCCCATTGTTTCTCTACACTAGGAGAACTTCTCAGAGCTCACATATTTTGACAATGCATCTGCAGTATTCTTCAAAGTGTCCACTTTTACCAGCAACACCTTTTTGTCTTCTATCATATCCCTCACAAAGTGATACTGAACATCAATGTGCTTTGTCTTTGAATGATAAGCAAGGTTCTTTTCCAAGAAAATTTCACTTTGCTTGTCACATTCTATCCTTATAGCTCCATGTACTAACCCCATACTTGAACACAATCTCTGCAACCAAACTGCTTCCTTTCTTCCATGAGTGGCTGCCATGTATTCTGCCTCTGTAGTTGATAGTGCCACTATAGATTGTTTCTTACTCATCCAACTGACTACACCTCCAAATAGGTTAAACACATACCCAATTGTAGATCTTCTCTGATCCAGACCTCCAGCCTAGTCTGCATCAACAAATTGACGAATATCCAACACTCTGTCTAATCCTGATCTTCCTTGGTAGCACAAACCATAATCACTAGTGCCAAGAAAATACCTGAAAACCTGCTTCACTGCTGTCCAGTGCTCCTTCCCTGGTTTTGACATAAACCTGCTCAATACTCCTACTACATCTGCAATGTATGGTCTAGTACAGACCATCACATACATCAGGCTACCGACTGCACTTGCATATGGAACACGGGACATGTCCTCTTCCTCTTCTTGTGTCTCGGGACATTGCTCAACAGATAAATTTACACCTACATGAATAGGAACCTTCACTGATTGTCTCAACATACTTCCTCTGGTTTAACCAGAGCTTCCTCTTTGTCCGATATCTTTTAATTTCCATGCCCAAACATAGTTTGTAGCACCAAGATCTTTCATGTCAAATTTGGAAGACAAATGGATCTTCAAATCCTGGATAATTTCTTTTTCATTTCCAACCAGCAACATATCATCGACATACAAGACCAAATAAATAACTCGGTCACCAATTAATTTAAAATACACACAATGATCTTCTTTGGTTCTAGTGAAGCCAAGTCCCCGTATAAATGTATCAAATTTCTGATACCACATCCTTGGTGATTGTTTTAACCCATACAAAGACTTCTTTAACTTGCATACCAATTCTTCCTTACCCTTCACTGCAAAGCCTTCAGGTTGCTTCATGTAGATCTCCTCTTCCAGATCCTCGTGAAGAAATTTTGTCTTCACATCCATCTGTTCTTGTTACACTAAAAAATGTCACCATGACTATTTACAGTTAGTATGGCTCTATCAACAGTCATGCTACCCTCTTAGGCAAGTCTTATGCCTCTGCTCTCCATGTCAAACTCCAAAAAGAGAGATAAGTCTTTATAAATGTATTTATCTCTGGGGACGCAGGTTCTCTCAACCTTACCTGCGGGGACGCACCCAATGTTCACAAAAGATGCGTCTTTGGACGCTCTATATGTAAAGGGGCAGGTGCGTCCCCCTGTAAAGGTTAAAATGTGCAAGTTTCATCTTTAAAAAGTCACTTGTAGTCATTTCTAGAGCATTCTAGAAGGTTGTTCGACGTGTATTGAGCGCCTCCAGATGGTTCATGCACTCCTACCAAAGAGGAACTTATCCCATCAATAAGGGAGCTATCCCATCCAAAGAGGGGATTATCCCATTGATGGTGGACCTGATTAACTTCCTCTTGAGCACTATAAATACAGGCATTGGGCCAGAAGGAGAAAGGGTTGAAAGCTATACATTTCTAAGGGTAAATGCTGCAGGAATTAGGACTCCCATTTAGAAGCTTGT
The DNA here is from genome assembly GCA_031772625.1 of Pinus tabuliformis. NCBI lineage: Eukaryota > Viridiplantae > Streptophyta > Pinopsida > Pinales > Pinaceae > Pinus > Pinus tabuliformis. The sequence continues at coordinate 811,540,318 of CM062815.1, read as the reverse complement.
GAGGAGAGATTGCCATCTTTGCTTGTTCTATTTGGAAGTGGGTGAGCTTTGTCAAAGTAAAGGAGAACTCTTGATGGACCCTGGGAGGGACTTGCACAACACCAAGGCTCAGGTTGTATTTGTTCCTTTTATTACCTATTAATGCAAATGAGTCCATTCTTCTCAATAACTTGTTATTTATGAGTTGTTTCATGTACTCCTTGGTCTATGTGTTAAATATGTTTTATTCTATGAGATTATCAAGTGCTATTTAATCGTTTGATTGTTAGTGTATGCAGGTTTCAAAGTGAAGGAGGAGCTCATCCGGATCAGCGGAGCTGGACTGCTACAACAGCGTTGGATTACAGGTAGGATCTAAACACTTGATTTCCCATATAGTAAATGCATGTTTAGAGAAGGATTGCTCTTGTTTGTCTTGTTTGTCACTAGAGAGTCTTAGGCTCCTAGGGAGGTTGGTTGTGTCCGTACAATCGACTCTTTCTGCCTGACAAATTGGTGACCATACTGGGGACTCCATTGATGTGAAAAGTCTTTTCCTTTGTATGAACTTTGCTCTGAGAAAATTGGTTTATTTTTCTGGTTTTTGGCTCTGTGACTTTGTCTTTGGGTGGGTTAGCTTAGGGTTAGATTCATTTTGGTTTTTCTTGAGTTTTCCAGTAGGACGCACCCTCTGAGTATTGCACAGTGCGTCCCTGGACGCACTATCGCTGTGTGCACAGAGCGGGCCCGCACCTGTTCTAACGGGTCGCCTGCATCCTCTGCTAAAATTTGAGAAAATTCCATTTTTTGCATTTTTGCTCTTAGACTTTGCTTTTTCTTAGTTTTTACTGCCCAGATTCATTAGTCCCTTTTCAAAGATCTTCACCTGAACTTGTTTCGATAGCATTGAGTGTTTTAGTGGATTTCATGGAAGTTTAAGCCCTAGGGTTTGATTTTTGAGTAGGTCTTGTAGTGACTTTGGCGGTAGAAGTTGTCAAGCCTTAGATCTCTCTGGTTTTGTTAGCATTCTTAGAAGTCAGACCTGTCATAAAGTCTACCTATGAGAGTAACTTACTATTGAGTTGTCTCTTTGGGCAAATTTCGAAGTGCTTGTTGATTGAGTCTTGAATTCCATTTTACAAAAAGAACAAAAAGATTTGAGTTTTGTTTTGACTAGTCTTTTGATTCTGCATTAGCTGGTCCTTGATTTGATTTTGGTCAAGTAAAACAACCTAGAATCATCTTTGTGAGCTTTTGCCTTGTTAGGTTTGCTTAGAGTAATTTCCCTTTTGATTTGCTTGTGAGTCAAGTTTTCATAGATTTTATAACTTTTGAGATCGTTTTTTGTTAAGATAGGTTTATATGCTTTATTAAAAAGAGAAAATACAAAAACATCTCCTTTGAAAAGTTTTGTTTCAAGTAGCTTTGAAAAGTTTTGAAAGAAAAGAGTTTTTCGTGCACGTAAGGAGTGGTCGTGTTTGTATGCTTGAAAAGATAAAGAGAATTGTTTCTTTGATTGTCTTTTCTAAGAAAGTGGTTTTCTATAAAATTTGCATCTCTCAACTCTCTTAGTTAAGAATTTCATTGAAAAAGGAAAGTAGCGTAAATCATATTTGTAGTGGTTTGAGTCAAGTCTACACACCATTGGTTTCACTTCCGCTACCTTTTGTCTTTAAGAAAAAACCATAAAATTAACGCTTAAAGTAAAATCGACGTAGTAACTTTTATTTACTAGGGCTCTGAAACACCAATTTAGATCAGGCTAGTGTCTTGGAGTAGGTGAGTAATTAACTCTCCAAGACAACAAAACCAAACAAGTAGCTTATCTTGTGATAGAATAAATCCAATTGTCTCATTTGTACTCTGGGAAAGCTCCTCTTAAAGGAGAAGCACGAGCTCGTGTCCGAACCAGTGAGGGGATCAATCCCCCCTCGTTGGGAACGACGCTAGACACGCACATATTACAAACGGTAAACCTCAGATTAACCATTGTCGAGGAGCCAGGGGTCACTTGTCGGTAAACCTTGGATTATTGTCAAGGAGCCGGCAAGGGGATTGAGCTTGCTACTCTGCCCTTGCGTGCTGTCGGAGTTTAGACTGTTCCCCCAGGTGCATTTGTTGCGGTTGGTAACCTTAGTGACCATTATCTTTAGGATTCTACCGAGGTGACGATGGAGGGAAGATCCCACTGTACCTGGAGCAGACGTCGGCTAGACTCACTTGGATTTTCTTGGGGGTTCACTTCACTCGAGACGGTTAAAGTGGAGGAACTTGGTCCAGTCTATTCATTAAGCAGGTTGCCGGGGTAACTGTTCCACCTGCCACTTCTGTACTGAATCCAGCGATGTCGGGCTTCATCACCAACTAGCGCTTTCGGTCTGGAAGGCTACTGTTTGTGCTTGGTTTGACGCCCTAGATTCTTTAGGCGTGTGATTCAAATTTGTTTGGTTCTTTAGAGACTTTAGGTGGTTTGATTTGAAATTTTATTTGGTTTTCGTGTGTAGTAGTTAAAATTTTTTAGCCGTGGCGGAATTACCGAGACAGTCCCGTAGACTTCGGGGCCAGTCTCCTGAAGTTGTTTCTGTGGCCGAATTGTTGAGAAGATCTCGTAGACTTAGGGGATCACCTCCTCGAGACGACCCGGGTAATCTAGAAGGTTTAAAGGTCCTTGTAACTCCTCCTAGTGGCAGTAGAGTAGGTTCACCTGAAGAAGGAGAATCTTCCTTGGTAGTCCATTCAGATTACCAAGGTTTAGAGACAGGTTATAATCCCGAAGCTGTTACAGTTTCTGAGCTTGTTGGTAGTTTTTCGTCTGCTAGTGATATAGGCGAAGAACCTGAAATATCTGAACCTGTTACTCCGACTTCTAGTGTTCCTGATTCACCGAGAATAGAAAGAATTATCACCGAAAATCTTCCTACTGGTTTGATTGCTATCGAAGAACTTGCTCCAGAGGAAGAAATAGGCGTCTCTAACCTTGAAGATCAACTTACTATTGATCTAAGGGAGCGTGAATCTATCTTTTACAGTCCTCCTAGAAGTGCTACTTGGTACCTTTCGTTAACCAATTATTTAGACAACTTTGGGGTAGGTTTTTCTACACCTCGTACTCCTTTTCCACCTAGAGGTATTCATACTCCTATCAATATGCCTGGTCCGTCGTCCGTGTTTACTCAAAGCCCTGAATCTTTTTTACATGGCGGTCCTTCTGTTCCCACTGGGTATCAATCATTTTCTGGTACTTTTGCGGGGGCATCTCCTCAACCCATTGATCATGGGTTATTAGCTGGAAACAGTGGTAATGTACCATTCGGTGTAGGTGACATTTACATGATGTCAGGTTCAGTTCCCGTATCCCAACCTCAAGGTGGCCAATTACCGCCTGGGGGGCAGCCTCAGTTAACGCCTGGGGGGCAACCTCAAGGTACACCATTTGTGTCTGGGGGGCAACCTCAAGGTCAGTATGTGCCTATGGTGCAATACATGCCTCAAGGTCAACCCCAGCCTCAATATGTACCCCAGGGTCAACCTCAGTATCAATATCAACCTCAAGGATGGCAACCTCAAGGATGGCAACCCCAAGGGTATCAACCCCAAGGGTATCAACCTCAAGGGTACCAACCTCAAGGTCAAGGTCAACCCCAGTATCCGTATTTACCTCAAGGTTATTAACCTCAAGGTCAATACTCGAGTCAAGGTTATCAACCACCTCAAGGTCAATCATATGGTCAAGGTATGGGAACTGCACCTTACAATTATCAATCCTATCCTCAATCCGGTTATGGATCTCAGTATCCTCAACCTGTTACGGGTCAATACCCTGGAATGTTAGTGTGGGATCCATCACAGGGTCAACAGGTGTTGCAGCCAAGTATACAGTTGGTACCTCAAGCTGGACAACCCGTAGTTTCTGGTCCACCCCAGCAACCGCAACCTATCCAGTCAAATGTTCAAACTTCTGTAACTTCGGTAGTTACTCAGCCGCCAATTGCACCTAGTACTCCATCTCAAACGGCTGCTGCAACTACCGCCACATCTACCATACTTACTTCTGGAGTACCGACGGCTCCGGTTTCTACTGTCTCTGTAACCACTCCTCAGACATCTTTACCGTTGTTTGGATCTACGATTCAAACCACGGTCCAGATGCCTGCAGGTCAGCCTGGTATAAGTACGATTGTCACTACTCAACCTCAATTTGTTCACCAACCGTACCAGGGACAGTACCAACCTGGGTAAGCTGTCCAACAACCGGTTTACCAGTATCAACCGTATCCTGGGTACACTTATCAACAACCTCAACAACCCCAGTACGGTCCGGTTAATCCTGGTTTTCCAGGAGGATATAATATCCCAAATGCGACTCCTGTTCCTAGTTATCCTCGATATCCTCCTCCTGGGATTGGTCTTGTGACCCAGAGTTTTAGAGATCCTAACCGGTAGTTACCGTTTATCGCAACTTTGGATTTACCAGACTTGACGCGCCTAACGAACGATCCAATTCAATATCTTCCGTTTTGGCCGCCAATGCCAAATAAGTTGCCCATCGATATACCCAAGTTCGAAGGTAAGTCTGGAGAGGATCCGTCCAATCACGTGATGACTTACCACCTCTGGTGTGCTTCAAATTCTATCTCGGATGATTCGATCCGCTTATGTCTTTTCCAGCGTACACTCATTGGTCCTGCGGCCAAGTGGTACATTGAGTTACCACGGGCCTCTTTTTACAATTTTAGCCAGTTAGCTACCTCGTTCTTAACTCACTTTCAGTTGCCGGTCAGATACGATAACGGCACGGAGTTATTAACTTCACTAAAACAATCAACGTCCACGTATATTTCTGATCACATTCATGAGTGGAGACGTCGAAGAAGGCTAGTGAAAGTTTTTATCCCGGACCAAATCTTAGCTGAATGGTTTGTTAAATCATTATTACCGAAGATTACTGAAGATGTAGCTAAGGCCAGAGTAGTTACTGAGGAGCAAGTCATTGCTCAGGCGCAATACCTTGACTTAGTTTACACTCAGTCAGGTACGTTACACGAGAAGATTCTGGATCTTCCAAAGTCGAATCAAATCGCTGCTGCTCCTCGGGATCTCATGCCGCTGATGGTATGATTGGTATCGTGAATACAAAGAGCAAGAAGAAGTCTTCCAAGGCTTCAACTACTCCTATTATCACTTTGCCTGATTCCCCGACAGGAGAGTCTTCTCCTGAACTTACCACCGATATTCACGCTGTAGAGTCATCTACAGCCAAATCAAAAAACGGCGGAAAGAAGAAAGGAAAGAAGAAGGCTAAAGAAGACAAGGCTCCGAAGGAGAAAACAGAAAAGTCAGAAACCAATGACGAAAAGCGCAAACCTCGATATCCTTGTCTTATTTGTGAAGAGGATCATTTTACGAGAGATTGCCCTCATCGGGCCGAGATTGTGAAAATAGTCAAAGGTTCCCCCACTCCTGCTGTGTTAAAAAATCCATTTCCGGAGCAGGAGAATAAGATGATAGGTTCTTCCTCGAATGCCAGTGAAGAACCCATTTTGATGATGTCTCATGTGAGGATTGCGACTCGATCGCAAGATTATGGTAGTAAGAATCCTGTTGATGGTAAGGAAGCAGAATCTTCTCACTCTAACCCATCAACCTCAGCTCCTGGTTCCGATCCACTACAGATCGAGAAACCTAACCCGGACTTAGTAATCAAACCGCCCGCCAAGGGTGTACTTCGAAGGTCTGCTTTCAATCCACATGTGAGAGCAGCCCATAATTACAACATTGTTGAGGACTTAGCTGTTTCACCCTCAGCAATGTCGGCATTAGAAGTGCTGCAATCATGCCCAGCACAACGAAAATTACTTTTGTCGGCTATCGGAGTTGTTGATGTTCAGGACCCGAATCTAATAATCTTCGATCTAGAAAATAGTACACCACGACTCCCCCATCAAATGGCTTTCCAAATCCCAGTGATAGTAAAAAACAAGCCTATTCATCGGACTGTGATTGATGAGGGAGCCTCTACGTGTAATATGTCAATTCAATGTTGGAGATCTCTTGGTTCTCCTTCGTTGGACCAATCCCCCACCATCCTTAAGGCCTTTGATGGCCGTGGGTTCCGTCCGTTTGGTATTCTACAGGAATTGCCTATAGGGGTAGAAGGTAAAACCGTTAGTCTGGATGTGGAAGTGGTTGATGCCCCTCTAGACTACAACCTTCTTTTGGGTCGAAGTTGGTCATATGCTATGACGGCGGTCGTTTCATCGGTCTTCAGAGTAATTAAGTTTCCACATAACGGTAAGATCGTGACTATCGATCAGCTGACATACTTTTCATCTGACCCAGCCTCTTCAGAGATTATCCAACATGTCGGTAAGATGACAATCCCTTATAGGGACTGATGAGCCCCAATTTTGGTACAATTTGGGCTCATTTTTGGCCTATTTTGCTTGCTCAAACCATTCATTTTTATTGTTTATGCATACACTTCTTAGTTTATTCATGTTGTTTGTAGGAGAAAGGATAGGCACTTTATCCACGTAGCTAATGCATTGTGATTCCAGGTTTTGGCATTAAAAGGGAGCAAAAGACAACGAAAAGGTGGCAAGGAGACAACGAGTTGGCATTGCTGACATAAGGAGAGGTTGTCCACGGTTTTGGGGGACATTCCTCGTGATCCTCACCAAGAACTCCGAGCCCACTTCAGCCTCCCTCCGAGCTTAATACACGGCCAGCTGTTCTACAGGAACAGCAGTTCAAAACTGCTCTACAGGAAACAACATTTATGACCATCCTACAGGATCAGCAGTTAAACTATAGATTGAACAGCCGAGCTCCTAGAATCATGGATATCTGTTGGAGCATCGTTTTGTATAAGTATAGAAGCCTTAGCCTTGGTTAGGTTGTTGAAACTCTCGTATTACTATTGTAATTTTGGAGCACAGCTCAAGTTTCGTTCTCTTTTGTAAGCCAATTTGGCATGATATCAGTTATGAATAAAGAAGACAGTTTGTGATCTAGTTCTGAGTTCCTTAAGGAGACTATAGCTCTCAGGTTAGGGCCCAACCTGGGAGCCATAGATCCCCTCTGTTGTAGTGTTATTTCCATTTCATTGCAGCATTGTGAGCTTTCCATTTACACATGCAATTCGAATTACAAGTTGATGAGTTGGTCTTTTTCATGAGTAGATAGGATTTGCTTATGGTGAGTTTGTTTACAGTCATTTAGTGTAGCAGAGGATAGATAGAGTCCATTGGAGCTCCAACAAAAAGGCTGTTAGGACTCACTGCCATCTTTCTTGAAGATTGGGGTGCAGCCCAAAGCTAGCCACCAAAAACACGCATTTCTTCACTTGATGATTGCTGCAATACAGTCACTGTTACGTTAGATGCTTCCTTGTCATCCACTCATGCACTGCACTTCCTTACCACAACTTCATGCACGTTCTCTTTCACATTTCGATTGCTGCTCATTGAATTTACAAGCACAAGTAGTTTAGGTTGATGCATTTTTGGTTAAGTAACAGTCATAATCATTTGTTTCACTTACACTGCTCTCCCTCTCTCTCTCGTTCCATCACTTTGTCCTCCATCTTGATCACGCATGCAGACATCTCTTTGACCCCTGCTCCGCTCTGTTACCTCATCAAGTCTTGCATTCCTCACGTGTCTCCATTCTCTCGCCTTTCGTTGACATAGCCCTTCACCTTCCATCCTCTTTCCTACACTCACCTCCCATCCTAATCTTTCGCTTCTAAGGCCATCACCAACCTCATCCCTACCTTCCACATCTCCCCCTACCATTTCACCATCCCTCCATCACTCCAAACATTCACAGTAGGTCATCCTGTAGCCATTTCTCGACATCCTGTAGAAAACAGAGTATCCTGTAGGATTCTCCACAGCCATCCTGTAGGAGGCCACTCTCTCGGTTGCTGAGCATCTGAATGCGAGGAACCTCTGTGGATGGGTGCTAAGGATCCCTAGGGACCTCTCCTAGCCTCCCCAACCTATCCCACGCTTTCCTTCCTTCTCCATCCCATCTGCACAACCAAACCCTAGTTAGCTCAAGATCACTATCATTCCACACACTTAAAGGAAAAACAAAAAAACACATTTCTCATGATGCCAGTAGCTTAGACCCATGCATTCATACTTGTTAGAGGCAATGACAGCATTCATAAGAGTTGCACCCACATTCTTTGCATTATAGAGGATAGACTAGTTAAATTAGGGTTTCATAGATTTACATGCTTTAAGTTGCTTTTGATTCAGTTTGTCAAGTAGAGTAGCCTTTCTTTGAAGTTAACTTTCATCCATCATTGATAAAGCTTCTTCTGTGAGCCTATAGAAGTTGGCTTAAGCCCTAGCGGACTTGTGCCAGCTGACCAAGTGACAGCTGCGACAAGGGCTAGTACTTGTGCATACAGCACCGTCGCTTCCAAGTTTGTACGAACTACCGGGTTGATAAAATTAAGAGACAGGAAGCCCTAGGAGTTGTAGCATTATTGCTACAATACTGGAGCTCACCATCTTTTTGGCGCCGTTTCCGGGGAAGCGTCAGAGTATTAGCACCTGTTTCTTTTCCTCTACTTTCCTACTCTTACCTTCTGCTAAGTAGTTTGCTTCATTTCCATTCTGCAAAAGTAGCATAGACTTTCCTGCTTTCTTAGACTAGTATTTCCTGCTTTCCTAGATTAGTATTTCCTGCTTTCCTAGATTAATATTTCCTGCTTTCCTAGATTAATATTTCCAATTCCGCAAATTTCATTTGAGCAATCTAGTTAGTTGTAGATCACTTTGTTTCAGTTTTGCAGGTACAAGAAAAAAGCAAAAGCACTAAAAACAGAGAAGAGTCCTTTCCCTTTCATGCCTCGTAGGAACCGAGATAGATCAGGCAAATTCCTACCAAACACCCCCACCACATCACTAAGTCACCCTTCTCTCTTCTTTGGTGACAGTGACCCAGAGGAACCTATAGGTGAACATCCCGAGATATACCAAGACCCTATAGACGAAGAAGAGTTAGAAACCACTCCATCTGAAGCCATGGCTGATAATGGGAGAGAAGATGAGAGAATAGAAGGAGCTTTCCCCATCCGAGAAACCAATGGGGATATGAAAATGAAAAACATTAGCCCCTCTGCCTTGCCTCACTTCCATGGACTGACCACTGAGGATCCGGATACCTTCTTGTTTGAGTTTGCTGTCCTTTGTCGAACCTATGACTATACTGAGGATGAGCAAAAGTTGAAGCTTTTCCCTTCCACTCTCAAGGATGCAGCACTACGTTGGTTCATGGGATTACCTGGGAATAGCATCACCACTTGGGCTCAGATGCAGCAAGCCTTCAATACCAAGTATAGGGATTATTGTAGGTCCAAGGAAACCAAGGGAGAAATCTTTCGAATGACCATGGGGAATGATGAGTCTTTAGAGGACTATGAGGAGAGGTTCCAACTTAGTTATAAACGGGCCAGGTGCACACTTGACCCTGAATCCCTCAAGTTGGTTCTACTCCGAGGAGTCCCTGAAGATCTCCTAGACACCCTTCACATGTTAGCTGGGGGGGACATTTACCAACTGCCTTATGAGGACATCAAAACTGTGTTTCGAAATCATTCCAGGGCAGCTAGAAAACGAGGTAGAGGAAACCTCCTCTCCACCGGTGTCCCTTTCTCCAAACATGAGCTTACAAACCAATTAGAAGATCTTAAGAGTGAGGTGAGACATACCATTGCCATGCAGCTGGACACATTCAGGATCCAGCAAAAGAAAGAGGAAGCTGAGAGAGCCTTGGCTGTCTTCTGCCCTAGGTGCACCAGAAGACACCCTAAGAACGAATTTCCATTGCATTCGGTTGAAGTGTGTTTCGTTTGTGAGGAGGACCACCCAACAAATCAGTGTCCAACCTTGCCTGGGTTTAAAGCCATGTACCAGGGAACTGAAGCCCCCACTGAACCTCTCTACTTCATCAACCAAAGGAGGCCTCAAGGATCTAGACCTTATCAGCAGGGGATACAAGGGGCATCTCAAGCTTATTACAACCCCAACCACTTGACTCCCATGCCTTCCTGGGGTCCCCCTACTCATCCTTCCTGGTCAATGCCTCCTCCATGGTCTTATCCACCTCAGTACCCTACTCAACCTACTTCTCATCCATATCACTCACATACCCAGTCGCAGCCTCAATGGAGTGCACCTCAGTCGGGGTGGAGGCCTCAATACAACAATCCTCCTGCCATTCTGCCTCCACCTCCAGTTCAGCCACAACCATTACCTCCTACTCCTCCAAGGCAACCTCAAATGCCTGCTCAACCGAACCTGAACCCCAACAATAGACAGGCTCAGCAGGTATATACTGGGGAGACCTCATGCCCTACCTATGCTGTGGAGATCCAGGAGATCAATCTGAGATTTGGAAAGACTCTTCCAGATCGCCAACCTCCTCCCCCAGAGGAGGAGGAAGACCATCAGGAAAGTGAACCAAAGCCTATTCCACCCTTTCCTGAGAGACTTACAGCCACCACACAACCCAACCTGGAGGAAGATGAGCTTTTGGGTGAGCTCAAACAGTTGTGTGTTAAAATCCCACTTCTCCAAGCCATCAAGGATGTGCCAATATATAACAAGTTGATTAAGGAGAAGTGTTTCAAACACCCAGGCAGACGGAAGAAAGATGCCTCAACTATCAACGTCATAGGACAACTGTCTGACCTTATGCTAGGACAAGTCATCTGCCCAAAATACCTAGATCCTGGAAGTCCTGTAGTAGATGTACACATCAATGGCACCATTATCCCCCACACCTTGATTGATCTGGGGGCAGCCATCAATGTGATGACCAGGGATACCATGCTTAAACTCAATCTTCAGGGTTCCTTGAGAAAGACTTCGACAGTACTGCAGTTAGCAGATCGCTCCACCGTGACTCCCGAAGGGATTGTGGAGGATGTCTTGGTCTCTATTGACTCTTGGGAGTATCCTGCAGACTTCCTGGTTCTGCAACCAAAGGCAAAGCTTACTGGATATCCCCTCATTTTGGGAAGGCCTTGGTTAGCCACTGCAGATGCCTATATCAGTTGTCGTGCTGGAAATATGACCATTAAAAATGGTCCTATGTCCAAGCAACTTGTCCTATACCCTCCTGCCCAACCCTCTTTAGAGCATGACTTACCACTCTGGTTGGAAGAAGGAGAAGAAGACGAGGTGTATTCAGCACCTCTATGTACCATAGAAACCAATAGAAGAAATCCCCCAACCGAGGATGATTTGATCGAGAACTTGATCCAAAACCCACCTACCAGTGCACTACCTTTAGAAAAATTGGCGGAGGATGCCCAAGCCAGCACCTTAGTGGATCTTTGTACAACCAACCCTGTCACTCCCAGAGTTAAGAATGTGGAGTTCGGCCCTGAGAGAGCATTGAAGATCAGCTCCTCCCTATCTCCTTCCCAGGAGAAGGAGTTGTGTAGCCTATTGTCCAGCCACTTAGATGCCTTTGCTTGGAGCTATAAGGAGATGAAAGGAGTCCATCCCTCGGTCTGTACCCATCATATATACATCAAAGAGGATTGTAAACCAGTTAGGCAACCCCAGAGGAGAATGAATCCAGCCCTTAAGGACATTGTCAAGGAAGAATTGCAAAAACTGTTGGACGTCGGATTCATTTACCCCATCTCAGATAGTGAATGGGTGTCCCCTCTGGTGTTGGTTCCCAAGAAGAATGGGAAGTGGAGGATCTGTGTAGATTACCGGGAGCTGAACAAAGCTACAAAGAAGGACCATTTCCCTCTACCCTTCATAGATCAAGTGTTGGATGGACTGGCAGGAAAGAAGTTCTTCTCTTTCCTGGATGGGTTCAGCGGGTACAATCAAATCCAAATCAGCCCGGAAGACCAAGATAAGACCACCTTCACTTGTCCTTGGGGTACCTTTGCCTACCGAGTCCTTCCCTTTGGGCTATGCAATGCTCCTGCTACTTTTCAGAGAGCTGTCTTGAGCATCTTCTCGGAGTTGGTCCATGATGCAGTGGAAATCTACATGGATGACTTTACCCCTTATGGGGCCAACTTCCAGGAAGCATTGTCCAACTTGGGAAAGGTCCTAACCAAGTGCATCGAGATGAACTTATCCCTTAGCCCTGAGAAATGTGAATTCCTAATGACTGAAGGGACAGTGCTAGGCCATACCATTTCTTCTCAAGGATTGCAGGTGGATCCTAACAAAATTGCTCTCATCAAGAGGGTTCCACCTCCTCAAAAAGTAAGGGATGTTCGGAGTTTCTTGGGATTAGCAGGATACTACCGGAGGTTCATTAAAGACTTCAGCAAGTTAGCCTCACCATTGTTTGGTTTGTTGGCAAAAGATGTGGAGTTTAATTGGACTGACGATTGTCAGAAGAGTTTGAATGAATTAAAAGACAAGTTAGTGTCAGCTCCAATCCTAAGAGGTCCAAACTGGGCCCTACCTTTCCACATCCACACTGATGCCTCGAACAAAGCCATAGGTGCAGCCTTAGGACAAGTTGAGCAAAAACTTCCATATGCCATTTACTTCGTTAGCAAAAACTTGTCCAAAGCAGAGCTGAATTACACTGTAACCGAGAAGGAATTCTTAGCTGTGGTTCATGCACTGAACAAGTTCCGACATTACATTACTGGTTACCAGACTTTTGTACATACTGACCATGCTACTATTAGATACTTGATGAATAAACCAGATGTGAATGCTCGTATTATTAGATGGTTACTTTTATTGCAGCAGTTTGATCTAGCCATTGTTGATAAACCAGGAAAAGAAAATGTTGTTGCTGACTTCTTGTCTAGATTGGATTTGTCTGCAGATGAAGATGGGACGGTGGATGACCAGATGCCTGATGAGCATCTGTTTGCTATCTCAGTACTCTCTCCATGGTTTGCTGACATAGCAAACTACCTTGTTTCAGCTCAGTTTCCTCCGCACCTCTCTTCAAAAGAGAAGAGCAAAATCATCAGAAAGAGTGCCTCATTTACATGGATTGGGGGCAACCTGTTCAAGCTTGGCCCTGATCAGATCTTAAGGCGTTGTGTAAGGGAGGAGGAAGTCTTTGACATTCTCCTCACCTGTCATGATGGTCCTTGTGGAGGACATTTTGCGGCAAAGAGAACTGCCTTCAAGATCCTGCAGGCAGGCTACTATTGGCCCACACTTCATCAAGATGTCAGAAGATATGTTAGCCAGTGTGACCAATGCCAAAGAATGGGGAAACCTACCCAAAGGGATGAGATGCCTCTCCAACCTCAAGTGACTCTCGAGCCATTTGAGAAGTGGGGCATGGACTTTGTGGGCCCAATCAATCCCTCTTCGAGGCAAAGATCCTACATCATAGTGTGTACTGACTACTTGACAAAGTGGGCAGAGACTAAAGCAATCAAAGCAGCAACTGAAGAAAAGGTGGTTGAGTTCTTAAGAGAGAACATCTTCTACAAGTTTGGCTACCCAAGAGAGCTGGTGACCGATCAAGGGAGCCAGTTCACCTCTAACTTGGTTGAAGATCTATTGGCTCATCACAAGATCAAGCATAGGACTTCCACCCCTTATCATCCTCAAGCCAATGGGCAGGTGGAAGTCACCAATAGAGCTCTAGAAGGGATCTTGACCAAAGTGGTAGACAGCAGCAGAAAAGACTGGGCAGATCGCCTAGTTGAAGCCACATGGGCTTACAACACCACTTGGAAGACCACCACCGGTTTCACACCTTATGAGCTGGTCTATGGGAAGAAAGCTTTGTTGTCCATTGAATTTGAGTATAACACTTTGAGGTTGGCAGCTCAGCTGGACCTAGATCTCAGCCATGCACAGCAAGAAAGGCTATTGCAGCTGAATGGACTGGATGAACACCGCACGCAGGCCCTCCTTCACTCATAGGTGGTTCAACTTCAGAGGAAGGTGTGGCATGACCAACATCTCCATGACAAGCAATTTTAGCCGGGAGATTGGGCTTTGTTGTATGATTCCAGATTCAAAGATTTCAAGGGGAAGTTGAGAACCAGATGGCTAGGCCCATATGTGGTGGAACAGTGCCATGACAATGGATCTGTCCTCATTCGAACCATTGATGAGGAATCCATTCCCATGCTTGTAAATGGGCACCGATTGAAGATCTATAGAAGACCTCTCTCAAGACAAGAGTTTATCAGCACTATGGAGAAATCTGTTTTGGTCATAGAGAAGGGTTCTGCATCCACTTTGGGCATACCCTGAAGGATCTAAAACACACAAAAAAAAAAAAAAAAAAGGGAAAAAATAAAGATCCTTGGGTGAAAACCTCTCTGAGGCGCCCAAGGCAGGCAGTAGGGGTGAAAACCTCATTGAGGCGCTCCTATTGTCTTTCAAGAAAAAAAGAGGAAAATAAAGATCCTTGGGTGAAAACCTCTCTGAGGCACCCAAGGCAGGCAGTGGGGGTGAAAACCTCATCTAGGCGCTCCTATTGTCTTTCTAAAAGAAAAAAAAGAAAAAAGAAAAAAAGAGAAAAAAACAATCTGCACAATAAAAAGGTTTGCATGCAGATGTTCTATGGAGGAGAAGAAGCCTCTCCACTCCAAGCCAGGGGCCTTCATCATGCTAGCAAAGGATGTCATCAGCACCTCCTCCAAGAACAGCAATGTTTTTAAGGTATGTGCAGTTATTATCATGCTTTGGATCTTCTACAGGAGGATACAATTTTTCTACAGGGACAGACAGTCTTCCTACAGGAAGACGTGGATCTTCTACAGCAAAGTGCCAAATTTCTACAGGAAGCTCTGTGTTCTACAGGAAACTTCCTGTAGAAGGTTACGATGGCCGAAATGTGTTTCAAATGAAGATCTAGCGACTGAGGAGTGGATTGAATGCATGCATGTCAATGATGGCACCCCTGAACATTGCCATTATCGTCCTCCACCACCCTCGTCGCCATGCAACCCAGATCCCTGCAGCAGCACACCAAAGTAATCAGTTCTCGTGAGAAAGCACCTGTCAAAGAGAAACTAAGCACCGAGAACCATACCACATCCATGTTGATACATCAGAAGCGCTGGGATCATGATCGAGAAGCCAGAACCGCCAGCATGTAGCATACACCCGAGAAGAAAGAACGGTGACAAGCCCCCTCGCGGGGATCCTGTAACAGTTCGACCTGCTCAAGTGAAGACCGTTCACAGCACCGCCATCTGAGATCAAACACGGGCGCATGAACGCAGATCCATCCACTCCATCGCCAGCATCCTGTAACCACGAGCCTACAGGAATGTGCAGCCACATGCGGCAGGTGGATCCATAGCTAAAAAATCTGGAAATCATGTGCAGTCGCGCGCAGGTAAGTGTTCTAATCCTTCTCTCCATCAAACTGCATGATTATTACTTCGATTTGTTTTGCATGGCATAAAGGTGAATGGTTGAGCGGCCTAAAGGCCAGTGATGGGCCACGTCGGTTAGTAAAGGGATAGTCAGAGGACGAGGTGGCAGCCACGACGAGAGACACACGCAGCAAGCATGTGAAGATCAGTCCCGTCAACCGAGAAGTGAAGTTTAACCGAAAAGGGCGGCGGCAGATCTGTGGGAATGAATGCGGCAACAAACGAATGTGCAGGCGAATGAGGGGTGACGTCACCCAACGGTCCGGCGGGGACAGCTCACCCCCGCGCCACGAGCTGCGCCGATTCAAAATCTAATCGGCTCGATTAAGCGTGTACCTCCATCAACCTCACTTCAAAACTCGAGTAGATCCTCTGCTTACCTTTGCATGTTGACACGCCGAGCTCTCGGCCACCTGAACGCTGGTAAAGCACCTCTCGACCGCCAGCCAGCTAAAAGCTCTTCCCGAAGCCTGCACACTGCTCCTACAGGAACAGTTTCTACAGGAACGCCGTCCTACAGGAAGCAGTTTCTACAGGCACGCGGCTCTACAGGAAGGTGAAGTCTTCACGTAAAAAAAGGTGGCAGAAAAGAGGTAACCCTGCAACTCCTTCCGCAATTAGTTTTTTAAAAGGTGGCAAGGCAATTAGTCACAGTGTGGTCATAAAAAAATTTTGGTTTGCCGTGCCTATACTATCGCTCCTACAGGATAGCTGTATAATCACACTGTGGTCTGAAAATTCATTGCATGTTCCGTCGTTAAGACCGAATTTCCTGTGTATCCACCACCTCTGGTACAAACATTGTGTTCATCATGCCTGGCGGGTTTATCAGGCGAGAGCCCACTAATTCAAATGCATTAAGGAGAAATCCGGCACTGGTTGAGCTCTTCACTAGAGCACAATGGATGCCTTTCTGTGATAAACTACAGGGCTACGATGAGGAAGTAGCCGAGGAATTTTTGCAGGCTCTGCAGCCTAAATCACAGACGTTGGCCACGGTAACCTTCAGAGGTCTCAGCCTCAAACTCACCCCCGAGCATATCAGTCGGATTACAGAGTTTCCCATGGGTCTGCCGTGGGACAAAGCCGAGCGGAAGATGAGCCAGCAAGCAAAGAAGGATTTCTTCACACCTGAGGAAGAATTCTCGGAGGATAAAAATGGGGTAAGAAGGACGAGCCTAACACCACTGTGGAATGAAGTCAGTTTGCAAATAATGAAGTATATTACGTGTGAAGGCCGGTTCAGTATAGTATATGCATATCATTTCCGGCTCCTCACTGAATTAAGGCACGGAATTGACGATCCTGTAGACCAAAAACTAAGCATCCCTTATTATCTTCTACAGTCCCTCATGGAGTGTGCTACCAAACTAAGACAGGGCATCCCTGATCAGATAGCCCATCATGGGTTAATAAAATTGCTTGTGGAAGATGCCTTGCACTCATATAGAGTTCCCCTCTCCTGGGAGTCGTTTAGGAATCTGACACGAGATGGAGACATTAAAATGCTGATCGAAGAGAGTGGCTCCTCCAGCACTGAAGACAAGGAAGAGGTGGCTGAGAAAGAAGAGGATAAAGACAAAGCTGACTCCCCCATCCTGTCAGCAAGAGAATTAAGGTCAAAAAGCAGAAGAGACAGAGTCGGGGAAAGCCACGTCAGCCCAATTACCTATCCAGCACTCGCAAGCAAGCAAAAGGATCAATCCACCGTAGAAAAAAGAGAAAAAGGGAAGACACCTACCGCTACAGGGGGGGAAAAGCAGGCTTCTACAGGAAGCCCAAAAGCAAAGACCAAGGCTTCTACAGGAAGCCCGACACCAGCGTCTTCAGGAAGCACAAGGGTGCAAAAACAGGCTTCTACAGGAAGCCATGCACAACCAAAATCTGAGAAGCAAAAGGTGGATGTTTTAGCCAGAGAGGCAGCGGCCGTATTAGCTGGCCTCAGTACGCCACCTAAGCAAAAGGGAAAAAGGAAGAGGGACCCTCCTCTCTACTTCAAAGCACGGAGGAGTGTTCGGATAAAACAGGGAAACCACAGCAGCAGTCCAGCAGCCCAATTGTCATTGAGGACACCCCTGTTTCTCCCAAAGACAAATCTCCCTCAAAGGTCACAGTTACCTATGAAAAGGGCAGCCCGAAGAAGAGCACATGGCAAGACCGAGTGGACCTGATGGACGAGAAGACCCGGCTACAGGAAGCTGAGAACGTCCTACAGGATACCTTAGCTCGACTACAGGAAACTGAACAGAAAGAAGAAGGAGGACCTTCATCACCCAGGGCAGATGAGGCAGAACCCCCTCAAGAAAAAGCAAGAGAGCATATACCTGAACCTAGTCCTTCACCCAATCTTAATTCATATTACACTTTCTTGGAGGCAGGCCAGATCATCCCACAAAAATTCACCGTACCTCTATTCTTCGAATTGGAGCAAGAAAGAGTTCGCTCCCATACCTGGATGCAAATTGCCAAATCAAAGGGGGTAGGGGACATAGGCCCTCTACAAAATCAGCTCAGGGAGGTCAGAAGCGAGTTCACTATGGCTAAACATGTGGCTAGCTGCCAGCAGGCACTTCTACAGGAAGAAAACCAAAAGCTACGGTTGCAGCTGCAAGAACTCCAGGCAAAGGCATGACTATCCTCCAAGGGCATCACATCTGAACAAGAAGGCAAGAAGGAGCTGGCCACCAATATTGAAGGACCAAAAACAGTTCTACAGGAAGAAGAACAGCAGTTAAGAATTGAGGTGCAGGCCTTGAAGGAGCAGCTGCAACAAAAGGAGGCGCAATTGGCTTGCATGGCTAGTTGGGCCATGGAAGCCTTGCAGTGCAGACATCCTGCAAAGTCCTATGGGCTGTACTTAAAGGATCAGTGGCTACAATTCCAGATCAACACCCTAGCACAAAGAGGTATGGAGCAAATTCATGACCCACAGCAGTTTACTGAAGTATGCAACACTAGCTCAGCAGAAGATAAAGCTAAGCTAGCAGAATTTTATATCCACAATCTAATTCTGCCCAATGAGGTCTCTTGGGATCCCAATATCGCCTTGGGCGATATGCAACTAATGGCTTTTGCATCTTGGCTGAATCATGAGGATCAGAGAGCCACTGAGGAGAAGTCGGTCATGAACCGGGAAGTGAGTGAACCACTGTATATTCGGCCAGAACTAGGAGATCCGGTTGCCCTCACCTCAGCCCGCCAACAGTTATCCAATGACCCTGCAGCTTCCTTGAGATTTATAGATCAGCAAGCCCAAGCAATCGCCCATTTTGAAGACATGGACAGACTCTTGGGAGAAACTGCTGGCCATGCTTGTGCACGTAGATGGCATGCTTTGGCACATAGCTTGAAAATCAGGGAATACCATACCCCGACCAGAATGAGGGAAGCATTTGCAAGGATGGACCTGTACAAGAAATCAGTGCAAAGACTTCAGGCCAGTTGGATTGGCCTCAAACTCAGCCCTCCATTGTTGCTAGGATTGGCTGAAGGAGGTGCAGGAAAGGAAGAAAGGGCACAATGGGAAAAAGTGGAAAGTACAACAGGGTTTCATATCAACCATGAAGACATCACCACAGAAGCTTGGGATGTAAGGGGAGCAGTAAAGGCCATGAAGGATGAGGATCTTGACTAAGTTGCTCAAGGATGAGCAAATGGTTCAGCTGGGGGGTGATGATGAGCCCCAATTTTGGTACAATTTGGGCTCATTTTTGGCCTATTTTGCTTGCTCAAACCATTCATTTTTATTGTTTATGCATACACTTCTTAGTTTATTCATGTTGTTTGTAGGAGAAAGGATAGGCACTTTATCCACGTAGCTAATGCATTGTGATTCCAGGTTTTGGCATTAAAAGGGAGCAAAAGACAACGAAAAGGTGGCAAGGAGACAACGAGTTGGCATTGCTGACATAAGGAGAGGTTGTCCACGGTTTTGGGGGACATTCCTCGTGATCCTCACCAAGAACTCCGAGCCCACTTCAGCCTCCCTCCGAGCTTAATACACGGCCAGCTGTTCTACAGGAACAGCAGTTCAAAACTGCTCTACAGGAAACAGCATTTATGACCATCCTACAGGATCAGCAGTTAAACTATAGATTGAACAGCCGAGCTCCTAGAATCATGGATATCTGTTGGAGCATCGTTTTGTATAAGTATAGAAGCCTTAGCCTTGGTTAGGTTGTTGAAACTCTCGTATTACTATTGTAATTTTGGAGCACAGCTCAAGTTTCGTTCTCTTTTGTAAGCCAATTTGGCATGATATCAGTTATGAATAAAGAAGACAGTTTGTGATCTAGTTCTAAGTTCCTTAAGGAGACTATAGCTCTCAGGTTAGGGCCCAACCTGGGAGCCATAGATCCCCTCTGTTGTAGTGTTATTTCCATTTCATTGCAGCATTGTGAGCTTTCCATTTACACATGCAATTCGAATTACAAGTTGATGAGTTGGTCTTTTTCATGAGTAGATAGGATTTGCTTATGGTGAGTTTGTTTACAGTCATTTAGTGTAGCAGAGGATAGATAGAGTCCATTGGAGCTCCAACAAAAAGGCTGTTAGGACTCACTGCCATCTTTCTTGAAGATTGGGGTGCAGCCCAAAGCTAGCCACCAAAAACACGCATTTCTTCACTTGATGATTGCTGCAATACAGTCACTGTTACGTTAGATGCTTCCTTGTCATCCACTCATGCACTGCACTTCCTTACCACAGCTTCATGCACATTCTCTTTCACATTTCGATTGCTGCTCATTGAATTTACAAGCACAAGTAGTTTAGGTTGATGCATTTTTGGTTAAGTAACAGTCATAATCATTTGTTTCACTTAAACTGCTCTCCCTCTCTCTCTCGTTCCATCACTTTGTCCTCCATCTTGATCACACATGCAGACATCTCTTTGACCCCTGCTCCGCTCTGTTACCTCATCAAGTCTTGCATTCCTCACGTGTCTCCATTCTCTCGCCTTTCGTTGACATAGCCCTTCACCTTCCATCCTCTTTCCTACACTCACCTCCCATCCTAATCTTTCGCTTCTAAGGCCATCACCAACCTCATCCCTACCTTCCACATCTCCCCCTACCATTTCACCATCCCTCCATCACTCCAAACATTCACAGTAGGTCATCCTGTAGCCATTTCTCGACATCCTGTAGAAAACAGAGTATCCTGTAGGATTCTCCACAGCCATCCTGTAGGAGGCCACTCTCTCGGTTGCTGAGCATCTGAATGCGAGGAACCTCTGTGGATGTGTGCTAAGGATCCCTAGGGACCTCTCCTAGCCTCCCCAACCTATCCCACGCTTTCCTTCCTTCTCCATCCCATCTGCACAACCAAACCCTAGTTAGCTCAAGATCACCATCATTCCACACACTTAAAGGAAAAACACAAAAACACATTTCTCATGATGCCAGTAGCTTAGACCCATGCATTCATACTTGTTAGAGGCAATGACAGCATTCATAAGAGTTGCACCCACATTCTTTGCATTATAGAGGATAGACTAGTTAAATTAGGGTTTCATAGATTTACATGCTTTAAGTTGCTTTTGATTCAGTTTGTCAAGTAGAGTAGCCTTTCTTTGAAGTTAACTTTCGTCCATCATTGATAAAGCTTCTTCTGTGAGCCTATAGAAGTTGGCTTAAGCCCTAGCGGACTTGTGCCAGCTGACCAAGTGACAGCTGCGACAAGGGCTAGTACTTGTGCATACAGCACCGTCGCTTCCAAGTTTGTACGAACTACCGGGTTGATAAAATTAAGAGACAGGAAGCCCCAGGAGTTGTAGCATTATTGCTACAATACTGGAGCTCACCAGGGACGTTGGTGTAGGTTTAGTTAAAGATTCCGGTTTACTGGGAACTTTTCCTCTCCCTCCACTCAGCGTAGAACCTTCATTTGCAACAATTCATATGATTACATCAGAAAACATTATTTATGATGATCCTTGGATTGTCCCATCTGAATCTGAGATAGACTCATTTGGTGATGCTATGCCTTTGAGTCCATATGAAATTGCTTATGAAGCTGTCATGTCTTTTACCGACTCGCGTTCAACCGAAATCGACCAAATGAATGTGGTCAGTGAAGAATCACTTTTCACCTCAACCTTAGAACGGATAGCGTTTCCGGAAGTCGTGTCATCTGACGAACAACTTCGCGAAATCCTAAGTGTAGACAATCTACCATGGGAAGATCTTCATCACAGATCTTCGTTTTTACCTAAGGATGATGCATTTGAAAGTGATTTTTCATCTATCTTTACCACTGAATATGTCAAAGACGCTCAGGATCCAACGAAACATTCTGATTCAAAGTTGAATTTAGGGAATATTTCTCGCACTATTCCCATTGATATTTCAGTGAAGCCCGGAATTGAGGAGAACATTCATATAGGTGCCGCATGTACAGAAGATGAAATCCAAACTTACAAGGCCCTATTCCAAGAATTCTGCGATGTGTTTGCCTGGTCTTACGAGGAAATTCCAGGAATCAATCCTGCCATTGTTGTTCATGAAATAAAGACCTACCCGGATGCTAAACCCGTCCGGCAACGGTTACGTCAGATTCACCCTCGAAAAGCGGCTGCGATTAAAGCAGAAGTCGAAAAGCTGTTGAAAGCAGGTTTCATTTATCCGATCCCATTAACGGATTGGGTATCGAATATTGTTCCGGTCAACAAGAAACAAGGAACAATAAGAATATGTATCGACTATAGGGATATAAATCGAGCTTGTCCAAAAGACAACTATCCCACGCCTTATATCGATCAAATTATTGATGATTGTTCCGGAAGTGAAATGTTTTCCTTTATGGATGGTTTTTCGGGCTATAATCAAATCAATATTCTACCTGCCGACCAACCAAAAACAGCATTCATTTGTCCATGGGGGACATTTGCTTATTGCAAATTACCTTTTGGGCTTAAGAATGCCGGGGCCACTTTTCAACGGGCGATGTCTTACGCATTTCATGATATCAAGCACATTGTGCAACCGTATCTCGATGATTTGCCTGCTCATTCATTACATCGAGCTGATCACCTTGTCCACTTACGAGCAATCTTTATGAGGTGTAGGCATTATCGAATTCGGTTGAATCCCCACAAGTGTGTTTTCTGTATAGAAACAGGTCGATTGCTGGGCTTCGTTGTTTCAAAAGCCGGCATTCGCGTCGATTCCTCAAAGGTCGAAGCTATCATCAAATTGCCTCCTCCTTCGAGTTTGCGCCAACTCCAAAGTTTGCAAGGGAAAGCGAACTTTTTACGCCGATTCATCCCAAACTACGCCGAGGTCACTAAAGCTTTTACACGGTTGTTGAAACAAAACGCTCAATTCTTTTGGGACAAGATTGCCCAACAATCTTTTGATGCACTTAAACACGCGTTGACCCATGCACCGTTGTTGCATCCTCCCAACTACAACCAGGACTACTTCTTATACCTCGCAGCTTCGCATTCCACCATTGGAATGGTGTTAGTTCAAGAAGATGAATTCGGAGCGGAACATGTGATATATTATCTCAGTAGGACCTTAAATCCCACTGAGCTAAAATATTCGCATGTGGAGAAATTGGCCCTGGCAGCTGTTCAAGCTGTCCAGCGTTTTCGTCACTACATTCTTCTCCGTAAAACTACAGTTATTTCGGACTGCAACCCTATGATTTACATTTTGACAAAACAACTGCTAGGGGGCAAGTAATCTAAATGGATCGTTATCCTGCAAGAGTTCGACTTGGAGTTCGAGAAGTCCAAGTCTAAGAAATCCTTAGTTTTTGCGGAATTGATGTGTGATTTCCCGCGTGTTGACACAGAGACTGTGGCAGAGGAGTCCATTGCGGACGAATCTTTGTTTCTTATCAGTACTTTAGATCCGTGGTACGGGGATATAATCATCTATCTCCAAACCCAAACCTTTCGGCATGAAGCTTCAAAGGCAGAACGTCGAAAAATACGGTTTCAATCCCAACAATACAAAATTATTGGAGATACACTTTATCGCCAGGGGGCAGACTTAGTTTTTCGACGTTGTTTAACTCACGAAGAGGCTGAGAGGGTTTTGAATGATTGTCACTCTGGAGCATGTGGCGGTCATATGTCTGGGTATGCCACAGCTCAGAAGGTGTTGCGCGCTGGCTATTTCTGGCCGTCTATGTTTAAAGATTGTATCATTGCAGTCCGGAAGTGCCACAACTGCCAAGTGTTTGATCGAAAGATGCGCGCACCACCTGCTCATCTCCACCCTATAATTGCCGTTGGTCCATTCGCCAAATGGGGTATCGACTTTATTACTTGTAACCCTCACTCAGCCGGGGGCCATGCGTATATCATCCTCGCGGTTGATTATTTCACTAAATGGGCCGAGGCGATGCCTACATTCGACGCAAGCGGCAAAACAGCTGTAGTTTTCGTATTCAATCATATCATAACTAGGTTTGGTGTCCCACAAGCAATCATTACTGACCATGGGAGCCATTTTCGAAACATCATGATGACTGAGCTTACAAGCCAGCTTGGTTTGCACAACGATAGCTCTACTCCTTATTATCCGCAAGCCAACGGTTTGGTTGAGTCTATCAACAAAGTTCTGGTTATCATGATCCAATGAACCATTGGTATTCATCGGTCGAATTGGCACAACATGTTATTTTCAGCGCTATGGGCATACCGAACCTCAGTGAAAACTTCAACAGGGTTCACTCCTTTCCAGCTAGTTTATGGCTTGGAAGCTGTGTTACCCATTGAATGCGAAATCCCATCACTTCAAATGGCTGTCGAATTACTTCCAGCTACTTCCGAAGAGGAGAAACGTTTATTGTACTTAGCTAAGTTAGATGAGACTCGACGTGACGCTGCATTGGCAATCGAGACTCACGCGAAGCAAATGAAAGCTCAGTATGATAGAAATGTGACCCCTCGAAGTTTTTTGGAGGGAGACCTAGTACTATTATATGATCAAGCTAACGATAAGCTAGGTTCTGGAAAATTCGTTCCTATGTGGCATGGACCCTACATTGTAAAGCGAAAGCTAGCAAAAGGGGCTTATGAGCTGGTAGATTTTGATGGGGACTCTTTGGGTAAACCCAGAAATGGACTTTACCTAAAGAGGTATTATGCTTAAATGGTGGGTATGCACAATTTTTAGTTAGGATAGGTTTTCTTTCTAGCTAGTATGTTTGTTAGTTAGTCAGTGTGCTTAGCTTAGAGAGTGTTTTTTTTGTCGTTATTCTGGCTTATCTTGGTTTTACTCTTGATATTGCAGATGTCGACGCCTCTCCAAACATACATTGGATTTGCTGATGGTGCTTGTCGTAGTACATGGAATATCTCTTCCGCAGCTTGGGTTATCTATTCACCCTCTGACGAGTTAGTTTCTATGCATGGGGTAAGCCTCGGTCAAACAATGAACAACATTGCAGAATACAGTGCAGTGGTTGAATTATTATCCGAATCTATTTCATTTGGAATTCGACGTTTGATAATGACATTCTGAACTTGTTGTATTACAGCTTAATAGAGTTTATGCCATTAGAAATCCTGTGTTATTAAGGTTGTTTTTGAGAGTGTGTCTCTTGGAACGTGAATTTGATTACATTGAATATCAGCATATTCCAAGGTCTTTAAATACATTAGCAGATGCAATTGCTTCTCGAGTGTTGGACAGACATTTACGATAATCATGCAAGTAAATTTAAAAACATTTCATCACATATGTTAAACAAGATAAGCCGGTAATAGTGATATATATATAGATAGGAGTGTGTCAAAAAATATACATCGTCTTCGATCATAGGTTGAAAAACACCTTATGATCGGAAAAAATGATAAAGTACAAAAAGTCAAAAATGTAACATGTGTCTACAAAAAGACTAGCCAATCACTGGTGATGCTCCCTATACGACACCACTGCACGGGCTACCTTACACAAAAATCTCCTAAACGGTCCAGGGACTGCAACTACATAGCGCTGAAGTCTGATAGGAATATCATCTATGGTAGTCTCAGGCATATCCGCCATCAGACGCTCTAGATCCTGCTCCAACTCAGCTAGTGACTCTGCAGCCGCGTCCTGTGGGGCCGGTACCGGTGCAACTGGATGTCTCCTCTCAAAATGCCGGAGGTTGGCTGGGCGCTGTGGACCAACATCTGCATTTTAAAAAAAATTTACTGTCAGTTTTGAGACGATATATATGAAAAACAAAAAAAATACATAATTTGAAAACTTGTGAAAAATAAAGTACCTCTGTCGTCCCATTGTTCTCCCTGTGGAAGAACCATGTCCGGATCACCTCGAAAATCTACTCCGGCATACGGAAAGTCCTGGATCGAAAAAACTTGGTCCTCTAACCAGTGAAAATAACTATCAGTAAATCGAACAACCGCCGCGCCCTCGTCAGGATGCCGGGCCATCACCGTAACCCATCGTATCAGCTTTGGCTCCCGAGGACCCAAGATATCAACAGTGAGTTGCTGAGGGATCAGCATCGGAACTCTCTCTAAGGCAAAGCTCACGACTAGAGACCCATATCCAAAGGTCTTCAGTCGTCCGTTCTTTGCCTTAGTCAGTTGGCTCTTCATATTAGCCGACACAGCATCACACCAATTGAAAATGGTGCCTTGGTAACAGTCAATCGCCATCCGCGTTTGGGATCCGGAGGCAATATGTAAAGCAGCTGCGCCGCAAATTCTGGTAACCGTGAAAGCTATAACTTTGAGTTCACGCAGAGAGATGTGTTTGATTTCCACGCCTTTCGCATGGTGTGCATTGGGTGTGCACCAATCTGCCCGGAGACTAGCAAGGGATTGGCCACCCGGCCTAGTCCCGGCTAGATTGAGTTGCTCGCCTCTATTTGGCAAGCCAGTGAGAAAGTATACATCAGAGGGCTCTATCTCGAGCTGGTGCCCTCCTATGTAAAAGCATTTCTCTTGAACGTTCCATCTCTCAACCAGCCATTTTCTAAGAATCTCACCTGAGCCCTCATGCCAGGTATGGCCCAGTATTTATATAGCCCGCATGCTTTTAGGGCATCAATGGAAGGTTGATGTTCAATTGCAGCTAAATCAACGTCCTCGTGCTCTCTTTCTCTCCAATCCAACATGGTGAGTGCCCTACACACCAAGAAACAATGATTAGAATTGATTTGGGGAAATTTGAATGGTTATTTGTGAGGATTGGGGTTTCAAATTCCGCATTTCACGGAGGACGCACCCCGCGTTTAGAACACAGGGCGTCGGGATGCAGCTGGCCTGAAGGTGGGCTGCGTCCCCCGACCTTTTTCCTGTGTAGGAAAAAGTCGGGGGACGCAGGTCACCCGAAGGGCACCTGCGTCCACCGCAGAGCGCATTTTGAAACCTAAAACCCCCCAAAAAACAAAACTAAAACCTAAAACACAATTTTAATCGGATGAAATTGAAGAGTAGGATGTTGTAAAATACCTGGAAGAGACGGCGTTCGATTCTGACGGTCGGATTTTCCGCAGCGACCACGGGAAGTTTCTTGCCAAAAACCCTTTTTTCAACCTCAATAGTAAAATGGTAAAAATGACATGGTAAAAAGTCTTTTTATAGGTTTTTTGGATGAATTTGTTCATTTTTCACCATGGAAGGATGTTTTTCGATGTATTTTTGCCTATCTTAAACAGGTATGAGTAATGTGTTGTTTTTGTGCAGGACAAAGGGATTTAGAGGGAAAATTGTCATTTTTCACGAACCAAAATATCAGAGTCATCTTTTAAGCCCTTTTCTGACTCCTAAAAAATGAAAAGATTACCGAGCGTTTCTTTTACACTCGTTAAAACGGAATTAAAAGACGGTCCCCTTATAGCTCTTTTCTGACCGTAAAATCAGGAAAAGATTGCCGGGTTTTTGTTGTTTCAAACTCGATACGGAAATAAAACGACGTGTCCTTGATCGCTTTTTACTTTTCAGGTCAGTGGCACTAATTATGAAAGTACTCCTTGGTCGCAAGATCAAGCGGTTCCCCCAGGTATTATTTTATACTTTTTCGGGCTTGAGGGACACAAATCTACGAAAAAGTTCAACTTGGAGTCTTCTTAAGTTTTTCAGACTCTCTAAAATTGAAAAACGTCGAGTTTCTCCTATACTGGGCTCGTTAAAACATTTCACAGTAAAGGACCTGTTCAATTACAAACAGGAACGAACCACTCCTTCCTAGGGTTCGAATCAAAACTAGGTTGGACTCATCCAAAGGATGAGCTTATAATCAAGCATATGTTATCCTCCTCAAGCTTGTTAAAAATAAAGAGGTACTTGCCAGAAATGGTGGGGGAAAAGAGAGAAGAATGAGCCTATTTGTTACCTTTTGTCTCAGAAGAAACTTTATTACCACTCTTGAACACGACACTTTTCATTCACCTGGGTTGGGAAATCCTTTACCTCACAGTTGATCAAACCACTTTGAAAGTCTTCAGCCGGGTTCCGGGGATTAACTTTGAGTCGTTTATCACCAAGCCATCTATTGTGTCGTTATGTGTTCAAGAGGTCTGCAAGTAAAACTTTCATCTGCAAAATACTTGTCGTCCATTTGACCATCCCTGAGTCAGTCCTTACAGCAACATTTCTTCAACTTGAACAATGATTTCGTGTTGCGGGCTTGCCTGCAACGGGTCGCTTTCTATCGACATCAACACATTATCTAGAGAGATGACTTAGAAATCGTCAGTACCTTGAAGTCTGCATGCATCAATGGCAGGTTTCTCGCTTTTGACGTCAGTTTACATCAATGACTTTCGATCAAAGGATTCCGTGAAATGTTCGACATCAACTCATTCATTCACATCTCATGGATTGTATTGGGTACTTTGAGAACCATTGACATTACTGGTGGTCTCTCTCACGCTTGTTAACAGTTTACATCATCAACTGGTAATCAAGTGGTTTCTACCATGTTCGACATCAACTCATTTATTCGCATGGCTAGAATCGTACCAATTCGGGAAGTAGAAATGAAGACCCTGGATCTAGTTTCCACCATCCAGGCTGCGAGGAGTTTTGTATTCATTATCTAAGTAGACTAATCATAAACAGATGGCTGCGCCCATACTATGTCTACAAAAGTCTATGATTATGATGTACTGCAAGATCATTCCTGTATCAGAGTAGTTAGTCTGTTAGTTAAAGTTTTTTAATCTGAGTATGGGAATGCCTACCTCAGTGATGATATAATCTTATACATGTATTTTGTGTTGAAAATTGTAGGTTCTGACCAGGCTCTCCACGAGATAATCCTTGAAATGATAAAGTGCTTCACCCTTCCTAGATGATACAAAACCCTAATCTATTTCAGGCTTCGCACTTTAGGGGGCAATCTGTTACACTAAAAAATGTCACCATGACTATTTACAGTTAGTATGGCTCTATCAACAGTCATGCTACCCTCTTAGGCAAGTCTTATGCCTCTGCTCTCCATGTCAAACTCCAAAAAGAGAGAAAAGTCTTTATAAATGTATTTATCTCTGGGGACGCGGGTTCTCTAAACCTTACCTGCGGGGACGCACCCAATGTTCACAAAAGCTGCGTCTTTGGACGCTCTGTATGTAAAGGGGCAGGTGTGTCCCCCTGTAAAGGTTAAAATGCGCAAGTTTCATCTTTAAAAAGTCACTTATAGTCATTTCTAGAGCATTCTAGAAGGTTGTTCAACATGTATTGAGCGCCTCCAGATGGTTCATGCACTCCTACCAAAGAGGAACTTATCCCATCAATAAGGGAGCTATCCCATCCAAAGAGGGTATTATCCCATTGATGGTGGACCTGATTAACTTCCTCTTGAGCACTATAAATACAGGCATTGGGCCAGAAGGAGAAAGGGTTGAAAGCTATACATTTCTAAGGGTAAATGCTGCAGGAATTAGGACTCCCATTTAGAAGCTTGTGAGGAGAGATTGCCATCTTTTCTTGTTCTATTTGGAAGTGGGTGAGCTTTGTCAAAGTAAAGGAAAACTCTTGATGGACCCTAGGAGGGACTTGCACAACACCAAGGCTCAGGTTGTATTTGTTCCTTTTGTTACCTATTAATGCAAATGAGTCCATTCTTCTCAATAACTTGTTATTTATGAGTTGTTTCATGTACTTCTTGGTCTATGTGTTAAATATGTTTTATTCTATGAGATTATCAAGTGCTATTTAATCGTTTGATTGTTAGTGTATGCAGGTTTCAAAGTGAAGGAGGAGCTCATCCGGATCAGCGGAGCTGGACTGCTACAACAGCGTTGGATTACAGGTAGGATCTAAACACTTGATTTCCCATATAGTAAATGCATGTTTAGAGAAGGATTGCTCTTGTTTGTCTTGTTTGTCACTAGAGAGTCTTAGGCTCCTAGGGAGGTTGGTTGTGTCCGCACAATCGACTCTTTCCGCCTGACAGTTCTACCTCAAAATCAAAAGCAGCAACAACAGAAAAAAGTAATCTAATAGAAGTTACCTTGGCAACAGGAGAAAAAATATCACCAAAATCAATTCCCGGCACCTGGGAATAACCTTTTGCTACCAACGGAGCTTTGTATTTCTCCACCCTTCCTTTTGCATTTGTCTTATTCTTGAACACCCATTTGCTGCCAATGGGTTTCCTTGCAGCCGGCAACTCCACCAGATCCCAAGCCTCATTTTTGTGCAGAGATGCCATTTCATCAACCATGGCCTCTTTCCAGAGTTTTCCATCCTCTGAATCTACTGCTTCCTTCATAGTTCTAGGATCATCATTAGTAATAGATAAAGCAAAATTTGAATAGAAAGCAGATGGACTATATCTTTTTGGTTGTCTTCTTTCTCAAACTAATCTTCTCACACCCGGAGTTTATGGCTCTTCATCCTCTGATTCCTCCTTTGTTGTAGAGTCTGATTCTTCCTCCTTTAGCTCAAACTCTATCTTCTAAGGTTCTTTTGGTTGGAATTCATGTTTAATGACATCTTTCACCTCTCTGAACACCACATCTCCGATGTACACAACCTTCCTTGTTACTGGGTTCCAAAGCTTATAACCCTTTAAACCATCCTTATACCCAATAAAGATGCACTTTTTAGATTTACTATCCAACTTGGTTCGTTTCTCCTTTGGAAAATGTACATATGCATCACATCCAAATACCCTCAGATGTGAAAGAGAAGGTTTCTTACCAATCCATACCTCTTGTGGAGTCTTATCCTCCAACGCTGATAAAGGTGATCTATTGACCAGTTAACATGTTGTCTCCACCGCCTTTGCCCAGAATTCCTGTCCTAACTCGGCACCATTAAGCATACTTCTTGCCCTTTCCATCAACGTCTTGTTCATTCTTTCTACAACTCCATTTTGTTGAGGTGTATATGGAGTAGTCTTCTACTGTGCTATACCAGACTTCTTACAGAATTCTTCAAATTCCTTACTGCAAAACTATCCACCATTATCTATCCTCAGCACCTTTATCTTCTTCTCTGTCTGGTTTTCCACCAGAGCCTTAAATTGTTCAAACCTGTCAAAGACTTCAGATTTCTTCTTAAGGAAATATATCCATGTATTCCTTGAGAAGTCATCCATAAATGATACATAGTACACAGACTTACCTAGTGATGGAACATTCACAGGTCCAAACATATCACTATGCACAAGCTCTAATATATGTTTCGCCCTCTTACCACCAGAGGGGAAACTCACCCGATTCTACTTCCCATATACACAATTTTCACAGAAATCAAAATCCAGAGAGCTATTACTCATACCTTGTACCATACCTTTACCATGAAGTATTTGAAGGCCCTTCTCTCCAATATGTCCAAGCCTTTGATGCCACAACATGGTCTTCTCTCTAGAGACCACTAGGTTTTCTGCGCCACTTTCAGGAACCACGAAACTGTTGCACCCATTGAAAACAGTGATACCTTGCAGCTTGTACAGAGTTCCAATCCGAACTCACCGCATCAATACTAGTGCTTCCTGAACCATCTTGCAGGTATCCTTCTCGAACACTATTTTTACACCTGCATCATCCAACTTGCTTACAGAAATCAAATTTCTGGTAAATGCAGGAATATGCAGAACACCCAGAAGTGTTCTAACCCTTCCAACTTGCAACTTCAACTTTACTTTTCCACGACCAATGATTCTAGCCTTCCTATCATCCCCTAAGAATACATCACCACCATCATATTTCTCATACTCGCAGAACCACTCCCTATGGGGAGTGAAGTGAAAGGATGCACCTAAGTCAATCAACCATGCCTCATGATCTACATGTGTACTTGAAGAAGCCAAGTACACATCCCCACCTTCATCTGAGGTGGTTTTTGCCTCTATAGAAGGAGCATCATCAGATCCATTTCCTTTATCAGGAACTTTATATTTACAATCCCTTTTGTAGTGCCCTTCCTTTCTGCATTTCCAGCACACCACCTTTACTGGTTTTCCTAGAGATTTAGATCTCCCTCTAGATTTAGATCTCCCACTCAATGACTTATTTTTGTTTCTGTTCTGGGACCGTCCTCCTACAGACAAGGCATCACCATTTTGGCTCTCCATATTTTTCCCTCTCATCTCCTCCGTTGGCAACAATGAGACTATTTCATCAAATTGCAAGGTAGTTGCATTGCTACCTATTGCAATAACCAGACTATCCCACGAATCTTGTAGAGAACACAACAAAATGATGCACTTATCTTCATCTGAAATTTTAATATCAACAGATAATACCTGACTTACCACAATATTAAATGCATTTAGATGCTCTGTCACCGAGTCTCCATCTTTCATCCTCAGGTTGTATAGCTTTTTCTGTAGGAACAATTTATTCACCAGAGACTTAGATTGGTACAAAGTCCCTAACTTGTCCCAAAAGGCCTTCGTCGTAGCTTCCCCTAATACATTCATCAATATTGAATCTGAGACACAAAATCATATTGTGCTCTTTGCCTTCCGATCCAACTTCTTCCATTCTTCATCGGACACTCCTGTTGGTTTAGTACCTAGATCTATCACGATCCACTGATCTTTATCCACCAACAGATCCTCCATCTTTAGTTTCCACAACTCAAAACTCTAACCATTAAATTTCTCGATCTCTATCTTTCCACTGCTTGCCATCTTCTTTCGCCACCAGAATCAATCTCACAGATCTCCCACTGAACAGGGTCTACCACAGGCCCGAGTGAAACCCCCCAGCAACAAAGGCATCCCCTTGAAGCCAAAACTGCTATGATACCAAATGTAGGTTTTAACCCCATACAGAAATTACCTACATACGAATTCTAAAACACAGAAAATAAACAATGCGAGAGAATAACACATAAAACACATATACACAGGTATTTTTCCCTAGATCCCAAAACCGAGACTACCAGCTTGATTTTTCATTCTTTCAATGTTGCATTACATATTTATACATGCTGAAGCATGCAATACCATGGACCGAAAACCATCACGTCCAAAACCATGGACCGAAAACCATCGCATCCAAAACCATGTGCGAAAAACATGCACAAAACCATAGGTAGGTCTGCCCAACCCAACATAGGATCCAAAACCAAATTTTTTCGGGGCACTGCCCTAGACCTCATAGAGTGGGGTTACCTGTACCTCTCAAACCCCCTATAACTCCCCTCGCTACGCAATCGGCACAACGAAGGGGGGGGCTCCACCCCCCCTCTAACCCCCCAGTTAACTACGTGGGATAGGTGTGGGAAGAATATAACACAACCCAACAAAATCCTCACTATATGAAAAGGCATATTATTGCCCAAGATTTGGGCTAGCCATGGAGAGATAGGTAATCACATTGTTGAGTCACTTTGGCAAGATTGGCCTAGCCTCAATCATCGCATAGATTATGGCTAAGATATATGGGAGAGGAGGTTCTTGTACGAGCATGCTAGGCATTCATTCATGTCTAGAGTGTCACAATGTCAAAAGGATAGGTTCCTTCTGTGATGGGCAAGGGATTCTGGCATAATAGGGTTGAGCAGTTCAACTACCCGTAGAGGCGAGTTGGTTTCTACAGGGGAGGGTCATGTGGATCTTCCATTTGGTTTTAGTGATTCATTGATGGTGTGGGGAACTTCACCGGTGTGGCAGGGTGATCGACAGGAGGATATCAAGGGATACCATGGTAGACGAGGACTCAATTTCACCAGGATTCGATTGAATCTTCAGGAGTTTACTCTTGTAGTGCATGAGACAGACTATTCAGTAGAGCAGCTTCATAAGGATTTAGGCAGAGTTTTACATCATTAGGATACTCTACTTATTAGTGATAGACACAGGTGTTCAAATGCCCATATCTGATAGGATAGTGAGTGGAGCAAGCGGGGCTTCACATTGATCCGGTTGGCTTAGGATCCTAGTATCAAGGGACTCCTTCACTATTGGATAGTACAACGACCATGGACGATCCAATGGCACATATGGGACCCTCGTGAAGTTGCACTGATAGTGGGGGTTCACGGTCAGAGAGGGTGTTTGTTTAGGCATTTATTGAGGAAAAATGATGTTTGGTGCATTGGAAGAACTTGCCAGATGAGGATGCCACCTAGGAGGGTGAGCATATTTTGGAGCACCCAGCTTTGAGGTTGCTTGAGGGCAAGCAACATTTGGGAGGGGAGGATTGTCATGTCCCTTCTCAAACACGTTAGTAATAGAGTGCCACTACACAATTTTGCACATTTTTTACTAAGGAAGAGGGCCCCACACTTTCGACTTAGGGACTTAGGGGCCAAATCAACTTTATTTAGTTGCTAGTGGAATGTGGGGGCCACCCACATAGGAGTTCGAATTATCCATTCGATATGTTTGGAAGGAAAATAGAATGGGTGGATAGAGGGACCCACATGAGGCTAAGGGGGCCCAAGGAGTTATAAAGAGAGATCAACTCTCATTTTCTTTTCATTATGAATATTTGACAAACAAACTCACTATTGTATGCTCTGCTGCTTAGCAAGTCTACCAGTTGTTTAGTCACGAGTCTTTCGTAGGGAAGATTCAACCTCCACTTCGGGGGACCATCCGTGCCTGCCCTAGGAAGGTTGTTCAACATAGATTATAGGAGTTTTCAGTAGCGATTCACAACTCATCCAGCCACACAAACGAATGGACTGTGTGTTTTATGGGCAACGAGAAATACGCAGAGGTTAATTTAGCCACCCAAGAGGTCGAAAATCCAATATAAAAATCAAAGAAATTCCCTTCTATGTTTTCCTGGGTTTTGTCCAAGGAGTCTAAGACTAAAAGGGTCGAGCTTTCTAGGCAGTTTTTGGGCACTTTCCAGTAGGTCGAAAGTCAGTAGATGTAGTGGGAGAGCAGCTCCCAAGAGGCCGAAAATCCAAAATCAAAATCAGGGAAATTCCATTCTAGGTTTTTTGGGTTTTGTCCAAGGAATCTAAGGCTAAAGGGGTGGAATTTTTTGGGTAGTTTTGGGCACTTTCCAGCAAGCCAAAATTCATAAGATGTAGCTAGAGAGTAGCTCCCAAGAGGCCGAAAATCCAAAGTCAAAATCAGAGAAATTCCCTTTTGGGTTTTTCTGGGTTTTGTCTAAGGAGTCTAACAATAAATGGGAAATATTTTGTGGGAAGTTTTTGGGCATTTTCCAACAATCTGAAGTTAGTAGATCAGTGGTTTACTCGGACAACACAGAGCATAGTAGAGAAACCGCTGAACATCCATCTTTCCATCTATTCTACCACCTGGGTTTGGTCCAACTTGTCATTAAGACAAGCCTAGGTGCACTACTCCATTTATATATTGTACTCATGCTCTCATATTTCATAATATATGGCTCAGCAATTCTAATATTACAGTGTTTCATGGGTGTTTACTAAATGTTTTTAATTTTCCACTATTGCACTGTTTGTTTAATTAGTTTATCACTTAAATTCTTGTATAGGAACATTACACATTGCACACCTGACCTCCAAATAGTTCTATCAATAGTTAGAATTAATTTAACTAAATACAATTGGAAATATCTAAATTGGATTGCTACAACTTAGGAAGCACACATGTTTAACTGAACTCCAAGCTCTCTAACTTGAATTTACTGATCTAATTGAGTGATAAGAGCCATGTCACCTTATTTAACTACCTCCAAGTTGTTTACTGATGTGGAAATTCGATTTTTCTCAATTTGACCAAGGAAAATCCAAATTGAGACTTTCTTGCTACACTTCCCAATAGTCCCAACGTTGATAATGGGGATCAAGATTTGTTACTAGAAAATAAAGGAGTAGCTACCTACAGAGTCATATGGGCATTTACCATGCCCAAGTGTGAAGGCATGAGAAATTCGAGCCATGGAAGAGAGAGATAATGGATGCCATCCATGTATCCCGAAATGTTTTCCTTGAAGGTTTTGAGGGGAGCTCTAAGGGAAATTCCAAGGATTTTATTCCTAGGGTGACTTGGCATAGTGGGGAAACTTGAACACCCAACACAATGAGATGAAAGGAAAACCCAAATCATGTAATGTGAAAAATGGGTTTTCCCGTATGGAGGAAGAACAAGTGGGACCCATAGCTAGTGTGGTAGGTGACATGTCCTCATAGCCACGTGGTGTCCCGATAAGCAGGACATGTGCTAACTAAGTTTGAAGTTTTTGTGGGCCCAAGTGGCCTGTATTCGAACGACACATGGCATATTATGAGTGGGGCCACCTGGAGGGTGACATCACCCCAGTGGAATAGGTTTCTAACATCACCCTAGTGCCTTGTCCTCGACGATTTCTAATGGAGTCTGGTGCAATTCTGTCATGATTTAATCCTCGGGGTTATGTTGTGAGGAAGAGCCCACTCACACATGTGTAAGGAGATGTGATTAGTTTAACTGAGTTGAGGTGGCAGGAGGCAAGGTGGTTGCTCCATGTAACTCTGACAAATGTGAACAAAGGCAGAGTAACATGGACCATGACAACGTAGAAGGGGTGGAGCCCATTCAAGAGATTGTGAAAAATGATGGTGTAGTGTGTGGAGAAAGGATCCACTAGGTCCACATGACCCTAGAAGAATTTCCCCATAAGTTCAAACGAGTGACTGCATATGATTCTGTTGAGATTTTATTCAGATGGTGATGTGGCCAAGGAGGGGCCTGCACCCACGTACAATTCTGTCTATGGAATATATGTTGTAGGTTGGGTCTTGCAAACCTTAGAGAGGGGTTAATGCATGGCATGGCGTGAAAAGGTTGGAAACTATGTGGAAATTCCATGTGGGTGGTGACATGGTGCACAACTAAGGTAGCCACATGGAAGGTTAGGTGACATCGCACTATTCGATTGGAAAAATTTTAACCAACCATACCTTTTGATTTAGGATTCAAATTGAAGCAAATTTTATATTATTGGAAAGGTCTCAACGAGACGAACACAACAATGTCATCCATTTTAGTTTTTGGGAAATGTTGAGTATGTTTTCATTGATATCAAAGTGGGTGCATGATATCATCATTAGTGTCCTCAGATGTTGGTATGCACAGATGAGATGATGCATTAATGAAACCATAGCTTTAGGATTTGGATTCCCTAGATGATGATCATACCCCACACTTGTTGGAGATTTTGAAGAAGTATACCAATGAAATTACCTTGGAGACTATCACCATTGGATTCTTCTCATCATGTTGATTATGTTGATATATGGAGTGCTTCTTGGACCGTCATGGTTTGAGAGATATGCTCAGTAAAATATAGTGCACCCATCTTGTGGTCAAAATCCCCAAATAATGATGATGTGGAACATTTATTTTTTGATTGTTTAACTTGTAGTGGTCATTACAATAGTTTGATTTCCTAAGGGGATAAACCATTTATCTCAAATTAAATTCAAAATTTATTTTCCTATCAATTTATCCTCTTTAAAAAAGGTATTTAAATTCAAAATTTCAAATGGCCCAAAAATTGGAGGGTTGGCTCCAAAATTAAAATTAAAATTTCAAAAGTTCAAATCAATTTTTCCCTCCATGTCTCAAGTTGGCTGTACTTGTGCAAGGGAAAATCGACCCCTTCATCATGTATATAAAGGAATTAAATCGTTCACAAAGTGACATGAGAATAATTTGTTTCTTATCTAAGCAACCTGTGGCCCAATCATAAATTGAGTATTTTATGAGGATACAATTTCTTATAAAGTTTTCTTTGGCTTGTAGTTTGGTGGGTTTCATTGTTCTCTCAAGCTTTTTGCAAGTGGTCTGAATTGATAGCTACCTTCTTCGCTAGAGGGTTTACTTCTGAAACATTTTTGGCATAAGGGTTTTGTTGGGTCTTGGGCTTATTCTTGCAGGTGGATTTGAGTCTGAAGTAAAACTTGATCTTTGCGGCTTCTATACCAATGAAGGAGAAAGTAAAAGTGTCTTTGACTGATCTATTTTTCATAGAAGTATCGATGGGCTAGTTCAAGCTTGCAGAAGGAATTTGCATTGAATTAAAGGAGTTCTTGGATTGTGTAGGCCTTTATTGATTTGCAAGTTCAGTCATCTACTGCAGCCCTATATAATCATGACAGCTCTCTATTAGAAGGTGTGATCTTTGAGAAGATCAAAACAACTTTTTTCAAGGAACCTGTGGAAGTATTTAAGGAGTAACACTCACTATTTTGAAGGCATCAAATCGACCTAAAATCCCCTATTCAAAAGCACTTTTGAACCCTAATGGAAATTCAATGTCTCTTAAGAGAGAACTATAACTAACTATTGAGAGTGCCTTGTGTTCGTATGTATTCAATAATTTATTGTAGTGTCAAATACTCAACATTGTGAGACAAACACATGCTCAAATTTGGTGATAGAAGTGCAAGGCATGTTGGACAAAACGTGGTTTTGAAAAACTTCTCATCAATGTTTTATCTTAGCGCTTCATGGAAATTAAAGCACAGAGTTAAATTGGTGATAGAAAAAAATTGCAGAGTTCTCAAAGTATCTATAGATTTTACGAGCTCAAATAATTGAGTGTTCTTTATTACTATTTCAATCTATGTGGGTTCGATCTCTGAGAAGGGACTCAAATGGAGATGGCACAAAATCATGATCATCATTCTGATTAGAAACAAATTTTACAAGTCTTGGAGCATTAAGCCATGTTTATACCTATTTCCATATTTTATTTGTGACCAATAGAATGAATCCGTTAATAGCCATAACCAGCCTTGACATAACCATACACCTTTTCAATGTATGAAGTGGCATGATGATCCTTCATGGAATACAACTCTAAGTCATGAAAGGTGAAGGGTAAAATACCAAGTAGTGATTTTATTTAGCAATGGATCTAAGAGAACCCTGGAGGTTATATACTGTA
The DNA here is from genome assembly GCA_031772625.1 of Pinus tabuliformis. Taxonomy (NCBI): domain Eukaryota; kingdom Viridiplantae; phylum Streptophyta; class Pinopsida; order Pinales; family Pinaceae; genus Pinus; species Pinus tabuliformis. The sequence continues at coordinate 811,501,722 of CM062815.1, read as the reverse complement.
TGCCCCTAGATCCTACAATCATTGCAATCAACTTCCCTATGATTTGAATTTATCATTAGTTAAGTAGATTGTTCCACTAGTGGCAGAGTTAGTGAAGAAATTGAATCATAACTTCAATCCAAGTCTACTCCATCTATGAACAAGTAGTGAAGGTGTCTGGAACTAGGGTTTGTGTTGTATGGACAAAAATTCTTGGAGTCATACCTCCTTATATATTCAAACAATATTTGCTATGTACTAAGATATTGTTGTTATGCGATTTGAAGTGTTATTATTCCTATGATGTTGATGACTAGAAAAATATTGTTGCACTTGTGACAAAAATGAGCATAAGGAAATTGTGCTAGTGTTTGTGCTACAATAATATAGTGTTATGGTTTATGTAATGAGAAAAAAAATAGTGGCAAGTTGTTGATGTGAAAAATATATTGTTGGGAAGCACAATGATGCCATGACAACCATTAAGGTTTGACATGTGAATAAGTGGTTCGGTGAGAAAAGAGAGTTTTCTTATATTATTACTTAAGGATATGATGTTGAGATAGGAGGTTCATGAAGATTGAGTTCCTAAGATGCTACTAAGCTTGAGCACAATTATTTTTTCCAAAATTTGGATTAGCTGGCTAGTAGATGAGTTTTGGGTAATGATTCTACTGTGGAATCACTATATGGCTATGGTTGTGAGAGAGAGAAGGTTGATTTACTCCTAGAACTAGCGATGATGACCTGATATGATTGATAGTGAAATATTGAAGAATATTAAGATGAGATGAGAAATAAAGTGCAAGTAAATAGAGGTAACAATGAAATGCATCAGTAGTAGAAGTAGGAGTGGACATAGATAGTAGTAAGGTGTAGTAGTAGTGAAGTGTAGAAACAATGGAAGAAGGAGTGGCAGTGAATAATGGTAGAAGTGAAGTGCAGTAGTAGAGGCAGAAGCTCGTGACAATATCAGATGTGGAGCAGATTGTAGCTTGATCATTCTCCCTGGTGCAGGAGCCCAAATGCATTTAGGGAGCATTAGCTTCTTTCCAACCCTTGCTGGTAAAACCCTTAGGGAGTTTTGTACTTCCTTCTAGTTCATCTGGTAAATTGTATATAAGAATACATAACAAAGTAATTGTTTAGAAGTATCTTCTGTGTTGTCATTAATGTGATAATTTGATGAATACTTGTTAAATGATTGATTCTCTGAATACTTAAATGAATCTAACCACTTGCATAAAAAGAGGGAAATATTGATTCACCCCCCTCTTAGTATTTCCAACAGGAAAATTGAAAAAGGTCAAAAAATTTAGATTCCATTTCCATAACTGTAATTTGGAGGTTGGGTTAGCTTAGTAATTACCTCCTCCTACCATTAGTTGGGGCTAGGGATAGTAGGGGGTATGTTACAATATGGAACTTAATCTAACTCTGACGAGAAGAGGAGAAATAAGGTTTTGAAGCTCAAATAGGTTTCCAAAGGGTCATGGTCCGATGAGAGACCCACCTTATCTTATTAATGAAATAGGTGGAAGAGAGCTTAATCTAATGGCTAACAAAGTGGTGAGAGATGGAGCATCAAATCTATTGGTCATAGTGCCCAATCATGTGGGTTCAAAAGCTAGTGCTAAGGCACTTATGACACCACCATGTTGGAGTTGTTATTTCAATGAGAAAATGGTTGGAAAAATGATGGGAAATGTAGTAGTGAGGTTGTTGGTCATAGCCTCTGATCATAGAGGGATGGGTATAAGCACCTATGCACTTATCCTATTACCAGGTGAAACGAAGTGCACATAACAAATTCGAGCGATGAGCGATGAGTGGCAAGCCGAATGATGTAGAAACACACAACAAACATGACATGGCTCAAGTAATGACATGGCCCAATGAGATGATGACATGTAGTAGTGACATGAATAGGATGACACATGGCACTCTACAAACATGACACGTAGTAGGTGGATTTGGAAATTTTAACTAGCCAAGTGGCCCTTTTCTGAGTGACACAATGGCAACATGGGATGACATGTGGTAGAAAGCTAATGTGGGAGATGAGGTGAAAGTAACCTAGAAAGTGAAGTGGAAAAGCCTTAAGATTTGTACCAGGGAGTGATTTTGCAGGGCTCCGCATTGTTAGGAAATTTGGTTGATGGGAAGTGAGCGATAAATGGAAAGATTGAATGTCAAATATTGCATATATTACGTGACAGATTTTGGACACCCCATTAAAGTCTAGATAGTATGGGGACCTCACGGTGAATTTTATGTTTTTTTGATCTAATCGACTCATGATATCACTTGGAGCAAATTAGCAAGGTGTTCGTTGTTTAACATGCATATATAAAAAATTGTGACCCCCTCGTTTATTAAACTACATACAGTCATGGGGGCCCTAAAGTGACTTATCCATTATTGGATTTGATTGGAACATGGGATCACTTGGTGTGCTCTAAGAAGTTGATGGTTGTTTAAGAATTGGAGAATGGTTATCTAAGGCATTCAGTGGTTTAGGGATGTAGGCAACATGCACCTTAGCTTAATACCTATATTTAGATTCAATGGGAAAAATAGTCAAGGTTATGACATTGGTTATGGTTTCATGAGAAGAAGAGTTATCTGGTTTATCAGGCACTCGAGAGTGTGCCTGCATTGACACTAAAAAAAGGGTTGGATTCAAATTCGGTGTAAAAGTAGCTTGGTCAAAGTTTCGAGATAGAGGTTCCATGGAAAATATATTTGGGTCTCCGATTGTAAAGCAAGAGAGCATGTTTAAGCCCAAAACCAGATGTAAGTGAAGCAAGGAAGTTAGAGTTTCGTTGATTTAAGTATCTATATAGAGTGGAAAAAATAACCATCCATCCGAGGGTTGGCTCATATAACAACGTCGATTAGTGCTAAGGGTCATATTTACATATACAATTGAAAATTTTCATTATAAGGACATGGTCCCACCATTTGGTCATATGGGATAATATAGAAGCTCTCAAGTATCCAAGGATCCATTGAAATCATTTTTATCCAGGTCATTGATAAATATTTCTAGCAAGAAAATTAAATGAGTAATCCATTTTTTCTGGATCATATTCCATGGATTGTCGGCCCTACCATAAATTGTAGATCTAATCCAATTGAATAAGCCACATATTTTTGGAAGTTTGGAGAGAATTTGGTTGAGTGTGTTAGAAGTTTTTTTTTGTGTGTTGTGGTTTTATGGTGTGAAAGATGCAAAATATTTATGTGGCATGAAGTCTATAAAGGACATGTGATTGTAGAAGAGGTCAAAGGATAAGTCCATAGGATGCCTGTGAATTCAATATGAGGATACAAAATAAGGAACAGTGTGCAAAACAATGGAGTAGTACAAAACAAAGTTAAAGACATAAAAAAAGGTTTTAGTTAAGAATTTTTAGGTTGGTGCTTGTATATCTTAGGGGTTTGGAACCTCCTTTTGGTTGGTGCTAGTAAATCATCTTAGGGGTTTGGTGCCTCATTATGGTTAGTACCTGAAAAAAAAAAAATTGGGGTTGGTGTCTGCCTATCGTTGGTGCTAGAAAATAAATGTAATTGTAGGTTGGTGCCTACAACATCATTAATTAATAAAAATAAGTGTCTTACGTATATTTAGTTTATTTCTTGTTATTGATGTGATTGATTTTATATGTGCATTAAAAATGTTTTTATTGGTTAAGGTTGGCCATTATATTGATTCTCCCCCCTCCCCTCTCATTATAATTTTATTTTCAACGCCCCTTAAGGAAAATATTAAAATAGTACAAACATATGTCACATGAAACTAATCATATGACACACAGCACTAAGTTAGAGGTATTATCTAGTGAAGGTTAATTTATAGCATCTCATCAATGATAGTTTCCAAGTAAGTTGGGTTAGTGCAAGGTTATTTAAGAGGTGGGTTGTGGTGTTTCTAATAATTTCAAAGTTAGGGGTGTTGTAAAATGTAACTAGGTTTGGTCTTCATAATGACATGTAAATATGATCTTTGTAAATGATGAAATAAAATAATACAATTATTTTTGTAAGATTTTCTTCATGGGTTTCATGGGCAAGAGATTTTCTTTTATCTTTTGGCTCCCATTGAGATCCTTATGATTTATCATTGGAGTCAAAAGAATTAATGTCATGTATGAAGGGCTCTTATTGAGCATATTTAAAATATATATGAGTCTATGTCTATGTCTAAATAGCCCTCCAATGGCAAGCACAATCCTCCTCTTCATTTCAGCTTCAAGTAAAATTAAGAAATTCATGTTAGCTCACCTCAAATAGACACACCTATTCATATGAAAATGTTGGCTCATTTATGGAGGAAAAACTACTATAAATACATAGCTCGTATCTTCTCATAAGGACAATTCAGAACTTGGACAACTTTGAGATTTTCGGTGCTAATTACAGTCAACCAGTTTAGACAGATCATAAGATTTTTGGTGATGTTTTTTTGGATGTTATATCACAACATACAATTCAAATAAAAGAGAAGGGACAATGAAGGTTTGGTTTAGATCTCCACAATCATTAAGCTCGGATTCCTATGAAATCCATACCACAGAAAGGAGGTAAGTTCGGATGGGTTTTTGGAGAGACATCAAAGGGATAACGAGGCCCTTTCAAGGGACAATGAAGACATTCCAAGGGATATCAAGGAAGGACTACATGATACAGCTTGGATGTCTCTCTCTCTTTGCACTTGGAATGAACAATGACATAAGAAAATGACAGTTCAGATGAAGGTACATGATAAGGTACAGTTCGAAGTTAGAGTTCAGTGTAGTTCTATGATAACTTTTCTACTATGATTAAGTGAAGGTTCATAAGGAGATCTCAATGTCATGATGTCACAATGCTGAGAAGGTAAAAGCAATGGAAGAAGAATTTAGAAGACAAAAGAAGAAGAGGACTTGTATCTTGATCTTGGAATGGATAATAGGTCAAGGGTATTGGTCTTGGGATTCGTCAATTAGAATCTCTATAAGAAGAATTTGTGTGGGTTTTACTCTCAAAGATTGAGAGGTTTTGGCCCTGGCTAATAGCCTACATTCTTTGTCTCTTGTGTATTTATGTTCATGCATTGGTTACCGTTTGATGAAAAATAACACTAATATTCTAATGTGAAGAATATCCTAATCTAAAGAAGTAAAAATCATTCATAAGCACACACTAATGGAAGATAATTCAACTAAAAATAATGCCCTAGATTTCTCAACATGGTATCAGAGCTAAGGTGCTGAAGTCAAAGGAAGGGCATCTAATAAAAGAGACATTCAAGGATCAAGTTTCAAGGAAGGCATCAAAGCAAGTTGAAGATTATCCAATCAAATTATCAAGATCTACATTGAAGAATCAAATCCTAGATCGAAGAAGCAGTATACAACAACAATAGATTTTTTTATTATAAAAGGCGACAAAGATCCTCTTCAATTTGTCTACAAGGAAAGATAGTTGAAAGGACTTTAAAGGTGAAGATCACATCATATTGAAGAGATTCTAAATCCTAGAAGCATTTCTGGTCTACGCTAGAAGAGAACTCAAAATATCTTGAAGACTAGAAAGCATTGTCATCATTTTCAAGGTTATAAAGCAAGCAAGGATCCTCTCATTATCCTTGAATAAGTTCATCCAAAGAAGCAAAAAATCATTCTCATCAAAAGGAGACACCTTCTCTACTGAAGAAAATATTTTTCATTTGGAAGAAGATCATCTAAGAGGAGCTCTAATACATATTCTTCAACCGTCATCAAAGTGAATATTTCATCTTCACTTCTCAAGTAAGTATCTTTCATTTTTTAATTAATTTGATAAAATGACTTCGTGTTTGCAAGGAGATCTATAAATTGGATGGGTCATCAAAATTCCTTACATGAAGAAGGAGGATACTTATGAAAGATTCCCTCATATACAAATATTAGAGACACCAAAGATATGCATATGATAAACTCATTCTGTGAAGGTATGACAAAGAAGGTCACATTTCATTTACACAAAAGTAAAGATATAAAAGTATCAAGGATATCTTCATAAGATCCCGTTTTCGAGATCTAGGAAAGAAGATAATCATCATTGATCTATAATGCACTAACTGATAATCAAGGTAACAAATATCCATGGGATACAAAAGTTACCTCATTCAACAACTTATGATTTATATGCAAGATAAAAGATGACAAATTGAAGGAAAAAGTATTGAAGGTTAAGGACTCAAAAATTTGCTGGAAGGAAAGGAAGTTTGGAAAATTCTGAAAGAAGAGCATGGCTGAGATACAATGCTATGAATGCAAAGGCTATGAATATTACAGGAAAGATTGTACTTAGATTAAGAATGAAAATAACAAGAATGATAGAGAACAAGTCCATTTCAACGAATAAGTGGAGGAAGTTGAAACAAGGAAATAGAAGCATTAGAAGCAAGAACTCATGACATCACCATAGGGAAACATGAAGGACCATTGGAACAAAATCTATGGTAGTCAACTTTGGAAGATATAGCTCTTGGTCACCTCATTAAAAGATCAAAAAAAGAATTCATCTAGGAAAAGTCTCATCATACATCAATTTAAAAGGGAAACATCTGCTAAATAAGGATATGCAAGATGGAATTCTCATTTGAGGATTCATCGATCAAGAAAGAAAGCAAGTGTTTCATCAGGAACTCCAACTTGTGAAGTTCATGGGATGATCATATGATGACATGAGAGATGAAACGGATCAAGGGATTAAATATCTTTTCAATCAAGGAAGTTGTTGAAAGAAGCCTATATGACCTAAAAGTAAAATGAGGTATGTATGCTTGTATTTAATATTGTAAAGTCATGTCATATGATTGCAGGCAACAAGAATCACTACTTCTATTTTGAGAAGCAAGATCAAAGGAAAGGAATCTCCTCTTATGAAAGAATGTCGGAAGACATGAGTTGCACTAGATGAAATCAACATAATATGTCCTCATATGAAATATGAGGTGGCTGACTACAATGGAGGAACTTTGATTTGAAGACCCTGGGAATGAAGTGTGTGAAAATATAGGAAGATATTGTGATAACATGCAACGAAGTTAGAAGGCATTCAACATCTAAAGTCCAAGAAGATTTTATTAGAATATCAACCAGAAGAATGTGAAGTTAGAAAAAGATAGAGATCCATGACACTGAACATCTGTGGGAGATGTGTCAATATGCATGCAGGATGCTGATATTTACAGGAAGATGTCATGGTGAAATATCATCACAAAGGTAATTATAATTTGAAGTGTAAATTGATTATTCTTGAACTAACATCTGGTTGGGATTATGTAGGACATTCAAAGGGAAGATCTGTGAATGACTTCCAAGCAGGCCATATAGAAGGATGTAATGTCCTTCCAAGAAATCTGGAATGAATGAATGACGTGAAGCAAAACCAAATGGAAAATATGATAGATCATTTTCTGATGATTTAAGGACATGAATAACTAATGGACAAAAGTGATGGATGATCTATGATGGTTCCAAAGGATGAAGACTCCTTATCATAGAAGAAATTCATGACATCGAAGAAAGGAGCTCTTCATGCAGTTGAGAATTCTAGTATCCCTGCATAAAGAGCTGATATAGGTTCCTGATTAAGAGGGAGCCTGAGAAGAGGTTGCTTACTTGGAAGTAACTTGAAAATTTCTAAACCGAAATCATAGGTACATTCGTCTGTGATAGAAAGGGGTAAATCAAAGCAATAAAACCTCTTGGTATAAGAAGGATCGATAGACGTGTTGTTATGTTCTTCACTTGAGAAGACATAATGGAGGATTGTGTAATCATTTGGCATGTGATGCTCTTGTGGGATGAGTTTGGGAATCCTCTAGAAGAGTAGTCGTAGGGGACCGATATTATTTTGGGGACTGGGGAGTCCAAGAAATGAATAGTTCCATGGAGCATATACTGAGAGAACCTGGGTGGGGTTTGTTCTAAGAGAGACAATGATGAGGATGTCTATAAATCATTTGCCTCACCAACATTTTTCTCTATGGAGATATAGAGATGTTAGTCAAGGCCTTGCTATATAATGCTAGTTGGTATGATTCTATAAAAATGAGTTACAAATCCAAATTCTTCTTATGAGAAATTCTTCAGACTAAAAATGGCCAAGTACCATTATGAATACCTACATAGTTAAGAGGGAGCGTGGTAAAATGTAACTAGGTTCGGTCTTCATAATGACATGTAATTATGATATTTGTAAATGGTGAAATAAAAGAATAAAATTATTTTTGTAAGCCTTGCCTCGTGGGTTTCATGAGCAAGATATTTTATTTTATTAGTGGCTCCCATTGAGAGCCTTAGGATTTATCATTAGCGTCAAAATAATTAATGTCGTGTATGAAGGGCTCTTCTTTAGCATATGTAAAATATATATGAGTCTATGTCTATGTCTAAATAGCCCTCCAATGGTGAGAACAATCCTCCTCTTCATGTCAGCTTCAAGTAAAAATAAAACATTCATGTCGGCTCACCTCAAATAGACACACCTATTCGGATGAACATGTCTTATCATTTATGGAGGACAAACTACTATAAATACCTAGCTTGGATCTTCACATAAGGACAATTCAGAACTTGGACAACTTTGAGATTTTCGGTGCTAATTACAGTCAACCAATTTGGACAGCATCTAAGATTTTCGGTCATGTTTTTTCAGATTTTATATCACAACATACAATTCAAATAAAAGAGAAGGGACATCAAAGGTTTGGTTCAGATCTCCACAGTCATAAAGCTTGTATTCCTCTGAAATTCAGACCACAGAAAGGAGGTAAGTTCGGATGTGTTTTTGGAGAGATATCAAAGGGACAGTGAGGACCTTTCTAGGGACATTGAAGACATTTCAAGGGACAACAAGGAAGGACTATAGGAGACAGCTTGGTTGTCTCTCTCTATATGAACTTGGAATGAACAATGACATAAGAAAATGGTAGTTTAGATGAAGGTACATGATAAGGTGCAGTTCGAAATTAGAGTTTAGTATAGTGCCATAATAACTTCTGTTCTATGATTCGGTGAAGGTTCATAAGAAGATCTCGGTGTCTTGATGATGTCACAATGCTAAGAAGGTAAAATCCATGGAAGAAGAATCTAGAAGACAAAATCGGAAGAGGACTTGTGTCTTGGTCTTGGAATGGCTAATAGGTCAAGGGCCTTGGTAATGGTATTCATCAATTGAAATCTCTATAAGAAGAATTTGTGTGGATTTTCATATCAAAGAGTGAGAGATTTTGGCCCTGGCACATAGCCTACATTTTGTGTCTCTTGTGTATTTATATTCATGTATTGGTTACTATTTGATGAAAAAGAACACTAATAATCTAATTTGAATAAGATATTAATCTAAAGAAGTAAAAAACATTCACAAGTAGTCACTAATGGAAGAGAGATCAACTAACATTAATGTCCTAGATTTCTCAATAAGGGGAGACCCTAATGTGAATAATGCATTGGGGGGGATCAAACCAAGCCAAGGGGAGAGCATGTTAAATTGGCCCAACAAAAAATTGCACAAAATGTCTCTAAATAATAGGATTGGTGAGCACATTTGTATGCTTTAATTTGAGGAAGAAATCCATTTTGCGGTAAGGAGTAGGTGCAAGGAGAAAAGGTGTGTGATCAGAGGAACATAGAAGTATGAGGTGAAATATAAAGATTGAGTTGTGATCTAAGGCTTGAGGTGTGACAAGAAACAATTACTCGAATAATTTGGGAGAAAAAATCAAATCTAGCTATAATGTGGAAACCTTGTAAATCCAAGAATTTCTAAGACACTCCATAAATTAACAAGAGATAATTTTTTTCCATCAATTGCATATGAGGAGAATCATTAGTTCAAGAGGAGTATCCATTTTTAATTTATGTCAAGGGGGGTATTTTGCAAATAAAATTTCAAAGAAATGAGAAGTTGCAAATAGGGGAAGTTAGGAGATAACAAGGGTTCCACAAATTTGCAAAATTTTTCTGAAGGTTTCTATTAATGAAAAAGGGGGGGATTGTTGTAATGCTTTCATTTATGTCAAATTTATAGGGATACCCTAATGTGAATAATGTGTGAAGGGGAGACCCAACCAAGTCAAGGGGAGTGCATGTTAAGTCTTCCCAACAAATATTTGAACCATATTCCTATAAATAATAAGATTAGTGAGTGCATTTGTGTGATTTAAGTTGAGGAAGAAATTGTGATATGAGGCAAGGAGTAGAAGTGTGTAATTAGAGGAACGAAGAGGGATAAGGTACAATTTGAAGCTTGAGCTATGATTTTAGGCTTGAGGTATGGGAAGAATAAATTATTCAAACAATTGGGGAAAATCCTCAAATCTATCTATAATGTGGAAACCTCACAAATTCAAGAATTTATGAGGCACTCCATTATATAATAGGATAAAAAAATTCATTGTCAATTGACAATCCATCTACCGGATACTAGACATATTAATATTTTCATATAACGTTGATAGTTATGTAGTTTCTCCAATATATCAATATCAAGTAAGCCCCTAGTCTCACCTCCTAGTTGTTGGGTGCTTATATGTAGCACTTGAGGGCTTAAGGCCCTCAACATATTAACCATCAACATTTTTGGTTTAGGTATGTTATGTAGTTTTTTGATATTTTGTTACTTGGTAAAATCCTCGTCATGGCTCTTGGTCATTGGTTACTTAGGCATAACACCTAAAGGATTATTTCTTTTGGCATGTTTCCATATTGAAACTTTTATTAAAGTGCATATTCAAAAATTCTCTCATGTATTGACCTTTGGTAAGCACCTAGTCGTAGCCCTCAGTCTTGTTGTGCTTATTTGTAGCACCTAAGGGTTTAAGACCCTTGACATATCACCATATCGACCTTTTTTGTTAAATGTGCAGATCTTCAACATCCCAATATCTAGTAGCACCTATGCATGGCTCTTGGCCAAAAAATTTCTTCTTTATAGCACCTAAGGGCTTAAGGCTTAAATTCCTCATAATATCACATATCTGGAATTTTGATAATTCTTTTAATGCACCGATATCATGATATTTCAATCCTTTGATGTTGTCAATAAGTTACTAGAATGTAATAGAAATAATGTTCATTACATGGTTTAAAAATTCTTGGTTTTGCAAGGTTCTTTTGCATTAGTCAGTTTTGAATATTTTCTTGATATTCCACTTGAAGGGAAAATAAATGGTGTTTTTGCTTTGATATGTCAATAAAGCCATACCAACATACTAGGATATCACCCCACTAAGAGTTTATGAAGTATGTAGTTTTTATTAAGGAGCTATGCTTGAATTCTCATCCAGGGTAAATAGATTGATGGTTCATGGATGCCACAAGCTGTATATGTTGTACTGTAACACAATAATATGAATATATATTGAAAAATCTTGTTGGTTTTCATGGTTTTTGGTTTCAGGGATAAAATATATGTGTTAATGTGTGCATTTATCATTTCATTTTTTCTATTTTATTAGCAATATGTTTGCAAGATTTTATTTGTACAAGGAAAAAAACTATTAGTATTAGAGCCCTAGACTAGGTTCAATTCCCCCGAGTTACGTTAGATGGGGGTTGTTGGAATAATTGTGGCACCTTTGGGAATTGATCATGTGGACTAAAGACCACCCTTGGAACATGGGACTAACCACCCACTCAAGGTAATCTTAAGGGTTTGGAAGTTTACTGATTCCTATAGGTTTTGGTGTAATGGAAAACCTTAATATGGTATCAGAGTAGTTTTGTCTTCAAAGGGATGCTTTTGTGGCTAAGGATTTTCCTTCAAACATGTTTTATACATTGTTCTAATGGGAGATATACATAAGTGAGTCTTGTGGTGAAAAGGAAATATCAAGTAGTTTAAAGATAGAGATTCAAAAAGTCAATAGGTAAAGTATTGAGCTTCTATTGAGCTTTGGATGCTCAAAATGGAATATTTTTTGGTGGATAGAGATTAGTGGATTGTTGTAGATGTAAGTATGGAAACAAAAAGGATGTAAATAGAATATCACCCTCATCGGTGGTGGTTGATAATAATCCACATGAGGTATGGATTGGTAAGAAAATCTCTCTTAAACATCTTTAGGCATTTGGATGTGATTCTTATGTACACATTACAAATGAGAATAGGATTAAGTTTCTTATGTCAAGAGATGAATTTTCTAGACTCTCTAAAGAAAATTTAGAAGAAAAAGACAAGCCTTAAGAAGAGATGCCTTGCGAAGTTAAAGAAGAAGCAACCAACTTTGAATTCCCTATCCTTGAATCATATGAGGAAATTGGGATGAAGAATATTCCTCACTTACTCTACCAAAATTTCAAGGTTTATCCCAGGAATATCCTGACAGATTCTTATTCACATTAACATACTCTACAAGAGTTACATTTATGCCACAAATTCTCAGAAGTTAAAATTATTTCATACCACATCAAGAACATTGCATTACACTAGTTCATGAGTCTTGACAAGGGTAGCATCCACACTTCGAGTTAAATGAAGCAAAAATTACTAGAGAATTTCCAAGGCTATTGCAATGATAAATAAATAAGGGGAGAAGTCTTCAAGATGCTACAAAATTAAGACGAAATTCTTAAATATTATACCGAAAGGTTCAACTACAATCTTCATAGACAAAGGTATGAAAAAATGGCTCATATGACACTATGTGTATTGTTATTAAGAGGAATTAAATATGATTGCATTGAACTCATCAACCTGATGGGAGGATGATATGGCTCTCAATAGCCCTATGACACTATTATTAACTATGTCAAATATTTTATAGGGGCAATTCAAAAGCTGGTGGATGATCAAGAGATGTACTAATGAGAGCTAGCATGGCTACTTGTAGTGGATTTGCAAGAGTAGAAATTGGGAATATGTTGGAAGACTTTAAAACTAATATCCTCATTTACTTAAGATCCCAATTAGATACGTTTCACATAAACAAGAAGAAAGGGGAAGTATAATTGGCATTAGAAAATTTATTGTCGAAATTTTAGAAGGAAGAACCCACTGAAGAAGTGTCCATTGGACCAAATTGAGACATGTGTAATAAGTAGTGAGGACCATGCTACTAGAAAGTGTCCATCTTTGTTGGCCCGACTAAAATGTGTTGAAGTCGAGGAGTTGGAGCATTTATGTTTCGTTTATCAAAAACAACCATGCAACCAAATCCTCAAGGTGTGGTCCAAGACATACATTTTTAGTTTAATTCATATTGAGATATTATTTATTCTACATGGTGCTTTCTTACCTAGCCATGGATGGATCCTCGACCCCCAAGTTAATTTTGGAAACAAGCGTGGAGAAATACCTCTTTTGGAGGCACTCAATAGCTTGTAATACAACCTCCCATGTAATTATTTCCCTCTCTAAAAATGAATCCATATACATCATTCCCTCCTCAACCACAATTATCTGTACAACCTATTCCTAACCCTGATAAAAGTAATGCAGTGCAACTAGCCCAAGTTGTTGGACTTTCAAATTGCCCTACTTACCCAACTTACTATGTCTCTTCCTTAGACTACCATGACATTCACTTAAGATCAAGGAAGACTCTAACCAAAGAACATCCTCCTATACATATAAACTGATTCAATCTCTAGATACCTTAAGAATATACCGCATCTACCAGGAACCATAGGTTCATCCATATTGAGAAAGATTTGGCTAGGAAAAACTAGCTACCCAACCTTATTTTTATCTTTTAGGTGAGTTTAAAAACAAGTTTGTTTGTATAACTTTATTCCAAGTAATTAAATATTTCCCTATCTATTCAAAAGAGGTATGGGGAATGTTTCTAAGGAAACTTGGTAGAAAGAGAAATGATCCTTAAATTGTTCATGTAAAGAGAAATCTTTCAAACTTGATTATTGGGGGGTTCTTGAAGCCAAATACTCAAACCTAAGAATCCCAGTGGCCAACGCATAAATAAAATATACCCTTATCTCAAACATAATGATTGACCTCAAGGTTTCCATCAATCTTGTGACTTGCAAAGCCATGGAGTCCCTGGGACTTTCTTGTCTTAGGTAGACCTACACAATATTACACCTTTGCGATAGATAAACTATCAAACCAGATGGAATTTTGGAAGATGTACTGAAATTGGTTGACTCATGGGAATACCCTACTAAATTTATGGTTCTACAACCAAAATCTTATTTGGGAGGATATCATTTAATCTTTTGAAGGTCATGCCTCACTACTACATATGCTTACATCTGTTGCAAATTAGGAAACATGACCATTTCCCACAAGACCTAAACAAGAAAAATCACCTTGTATCCTTCCACCAAGCCTAGTATAGATCTTTAGACATGATTTTGGGTTGATGGAGAGGAAAGCTATGAAGTTGAAGTTTCCATTCAAGTCCTCATTATTGACTAATATTTGACCATTTGAGATAAAACTAAGGACGAGAAAATTAGTGAATTCACAGCTGTGGAGTACTAAAAAAGGTATGTTTTTGATGATTATTTCAGTATCTTTTCAGTATAACTTGCAAACCTTTTTGCATCATGAACTTGGAAAATGATAAAGAATTATAACGAAACATGTGAGATTAATATGCAAAACTAAAACGCTGACAATTGTCATTTCCTTATGGAGGGAGGAGTGAAAACGAGAAGTTGCCATTCCAAAGGAAATGACAAGGATGAGATAACCGCTATCCCTTTGACAGAAGACCGAATGCAAACAAGTCAAAGCAAATCAAAGTGAATCAACCCAGAAAAGGAGGTGGAGATACCCGCTTGGTGCAGTAGAGAAAAGAAATGATTGAGGATTAACGGTTCAGTGAATCCCTCAGGATCCGATCTTGAGGGATCGTTGTTTTATCTATTTTTGCACTTAGACATCTCTGTCGTCACCCTTATAAAAGGGATAGCACTGTTAGCTCGAGAGAGAGTTGGATATGATTATGCTTTTATGTAATTTCTTTTAAGATCAAAACTTTGATCATCAAGTATCGATAAGAACTGGTTTATTGTATTTTTGCTTTATGCATTAATACAAACTTGGTGATTACTTCATCTCTAAGTCTGGATTAACCTCAAGCGGTGTACCCTTGGGGGCTAAGGGCCCGGCCCTGGAGGACACTTGCTCCTGTATTATTACGTTGGTTTATGCGTGGTTTTCCTATCGTCGTTATTTGGTAATCTGATGTGTTTTATAAGTTTACATCACATGCTCTATTATGTTTAATTCATTAAGTTTTCCATGGAAAGAACTATTGTATTGACTATGCATCATATTACTGTTCTTTTCAGAGTTGATATAATATTATTGGTCTTGATAGAATACTGTTACTATTCTATTACAGAGCTTTTGTGCTATGCACCTGTTCATTCATGTTACAAGATTCATCTTGGGAGTTATTTTCTTTACGATTGTTTGATTTATAAGCAATGTTGTTCTATTTTGAAACGCAGTGGTATTCCTTCTAACTGGGATTGATACTTGGACCAGATTACTATTTAAGTGTGCGGTGTGTGTATATGGCTTTCAAGCGTTGTTCCATAACTTATCAGTAATCAGTGTTGTTCCATTGGTGTGTGTTGTTCGATCTGCCTTAGGAGTGAAAGATTGTTGTTTGATTACAATTAATGCATTTGATTTGATAGATTAAGTTTGTTACTGCTTGTGAGACTTAGTTGCTGTTCTATTTCTTAGCTGTTGTTCCATTACAAACTTGCTGTTTGATTTCTTATTTGTTGTTCCATTTTCTTATCTGTCATTCCATTTACTGGCATTTGTTATTTTGGTGTGGGAGATGATCTAAGGCTGTAGTGAGCCTTGGCATTTACTATCTGGCTCCCAGATCCATGATCTGTTCTCTGATTTCCTTTTCCATCAGTTTCCAAAGGGATGGGTTATCGCTACTGAACCCTTGACTGATAAGTTGCTTAGTCTTTTGAGTGTGTGATTTACTCTTTTGAAGTAGTTAAGTTATAGACAAGCATTCGTTTACTCTTGTATTTCTGAACACTGTACTACTAGCATTACTCTGGAAAATGATAGCCTCAGACTAAGACACTCTTTGAAATAACAAAACGCTCCCAGATTGACATATTAATGTGAGGTAATTAGAGGTGAAAGGGACCCTTTTTATAGCTCTATGTTTTGGCATCGTTGTCGGGGAAAGAGTGGAGCCATTTGTCCTTTTTTCAGAGTAGTGTACGAACCTGCTAGGGAAGAGTTGGATTTTAAAAACGAAACGTAAGAACCTACGTACGAAGCATGTAAAAGCCCTGCTCCTCTATCCTCTTTCCTAAAAGATTTGTTGTTGCTTTGTTTGAATAGAATTTATTAGTTAGTTTAAGTGCATGAATAAGCAGAAAAAACCAGAAAAAAAAAATACCAAACCTCTACCCAAGCCAGAAAAAGCTAAGGGGTCGGTGACCCTTGGCCGAACGACCTTTATAGACGAAATCTACAAGAAAGCAGAATCTCAGCCATCAGTAGGACCCAGGAAAATCATTTCTAAATATCCTACTAGTTCCCTTCAGGCCACAGGATCACCATCTGTAGCCTTTTCTGAGGTGCATAATCAAACTGAAGAGCAGGTCTTTCAAGAAATTGAAAATTCTACTCCATAACTATTGCAGGAAGGGAGTTTCAGCAATCTTTGTGAAGGAGAAGGAGAAACAGGGGAAACTGAGGAACCAAGATCTCCTATTGGAACAACAGAGCCATTAAACAGCCCAGACAAGGGAAGTGCTGCAAAAATCATTGTTGAAGAAACCCAATCTCCTTAGACATCAGGCATTCTCATTATCCCAGATAGAGGAAGTGCTATTAAAACTATTCCTGTCAAAGCCATTCCTTCTCAACCTAGGAATACCCTCCGAGATATACCAGAAGGCTATTGGCATATATTCGACCCTATGGCTCAAAATCAGCCAAACTTTCAAACCTCTACATTACAATACCCTATAGTGGACTTTGCAGTGAATGCGCCTATGAAAGAAATCCCTCTTCAACATATCCCTACATTTCACGGTCTTACATTAGAAGATCTAGATGCATTTTTATTTGAATTTGATGTGTTGTGCAGGGGATATGATTACACCACCGACCCCCAGAAACTGAAATTATTTCCCTCTACATTTAAAGGGGATGCTTTAAGATGGTTTATGGGATTAGGTGGCAGGGTTATAAATAACTGGGATCAAATGAAAGAATCTTTCCTAAAAGAATATCAGATTATTGCAGGTCTAGAGAACTAAAGGAGGAAATATTCCAGATGACAGCTAGACCGAATGAAACATTAGAGGAGTATGTGGAATGTTTCTAGTATAATCTACAAAGATCTCCTTATGCATCACTACCTTTACATGATAATGTGTTAAAAACAGCATTGATCAGGGGCATGAAGGAACAATGGATTGAAACATTAAACATTATGGGAAAAGGGGATATTTATCAAGAAAATTTTGTTGACATTATTGATTTATGTATTAGCAGCTCGAGAGGCAGCACAAGAGTAAAACCAGCAGAACATGATCGGTTTTTAAGAGATAATAAAATTTCGACAGAAGGAGTAACACAAGTAGAAATTGGAAATTTATTGGAAAATTTTAAAACCGATATTCTAGGGACACTAACTACACAACTTGATATTATGCAGGCCAAACAGAAGCAAATGGAGGCAGAACATAATTTGGCGATCTTCTGTCCCCGATGCAGGAAAAAGCATAGTCACAAGGAGTGTCCACAGGATACAATCCAAACATGCGCCATCTGTACAAAGATCACCTTACAGAGAGCTGCCCCTCACTTCCTGGATTGAAAGCGGTATATAAGGAAGCAGAAGAAGAACCAGAATCAGTGTATTTGATCAACCAGCGCCGTCAATGGAAGCCGAGACAATCTGGCATGTTTTCAGACCCAAATTCTTCTTTTCAACCTCCACAGTATAATGCTCAACAATAGAGTATGTGGCAAAGTCAATCCCAACCCCTGTTTCCAAACGGGTCACCGCAGTCGTTTTCTTCTTCAAACCCGTGGTTGAATCAGGCAAGCCAATCTGGTTGGCCGAATTTTCCTTATACTCCACCATATTGGCAAGGTAACTCATATCCACCACAATGGACTCCCCCTACTTCACAAAGTTCAGCTTGGCAAACAAACTGGCAGAGACCGATGCATCAGCCAGTAGGAACTATTCCGCTCCCTCAACCTACACTGCCAGCCTTACAACAAAATCCCCAGTCTAATCTGAGACCACAACTCCCAGCCCAACCCAACCCCAATCCAAATAACAGACCGGTCCAATCTCTCCAAATTATAGAAACACCAGAAATAGGAGCCGATCTAAGGGAGTGTAATGATCTTTAGTTAAGATCTGGGCGTATTATTGAAACCGAGGGAGATAAGACAGTTCAGATAGAAGATCAATTACCCAGAGAACATCTGTCACAACAAGAGGATGTGAATAAACAAAAAACGCATAATCAACCAACCACATCCTCTCCTCCGTTCCCAGAACGATTAGTCATACCTCGACCTATACAATATCCTGATTTTGACATTCTGGGAGAATTACAAAATCTGTACATAAAAATTCCATTCCTCCAAGCCATTCAAGACATCCCGATATACGCAAAAACTATCAAATAATTGTGCATAAAGAAACCAAGGAGGAATATAACAAATAATCCAAGAGTCCAAGTAGTTGGTACTTTATCTGATTTGCTATCAGGGAAAGAAACACCCATTAAATATGAAGACCCAGGAAATCCAATTGTAACTGTCCAAATTTATGGTCAGACCCTGTCCAATGCATTAGTTGATCTAGGAGCTGCAATTAATATCTTAACAACCACTACTTTCCAAAAGCTAGGCATTACATCTGTAGAACCCACCTCTACCTCGCTAGAATTGGCTGACCGATCTGTGGTTAGGCCAGAGGGTACTCTACATGATGTCATGGTCTCTGTTGATTCCTGGGAATATCCAACCAATTTCCTGATAATAAATCCTAAAACCCGACTTGATGGGCATCCACTGGTTTTAGGTAGGCCTTCGCTTGCCACTGCCAATGCTTATATTGGTTTCTGGCAAGGAAATATGACTATAACCAAAGGACCAAATATCAAGAATTTAGTTATATATCCTCCAGCGCAGCCAAGTGTCACAATAATCAAAACTAATAAGCACCCTATATCATACCTTACTGATAACATTAGATCTCCATTAACTATACAAGAGGCACTTGATTTTAAAGATCAAACAAAAGATGAGAAACCCTCATAGCCAGAAGAAGAGGCCGAGCAATCTGAAGGAGAAGAGAAAGAAGAGGTCGAGCAATCTGAAGAGGAGGCTGAGCAATCCGAAGAATAAAATGAAGAAGGAGCCGAGCATTCTGAAACAGAAGCCGAGCAATCTGAGCAAGAGGAGGAAATGGAACAGTAGGAAGGTAGCCCAATGCAGGACCCAGTGGGAGAAGATGAATTGGCCGAAGTCTTGGCCAATATGGGCGAATATGGCCAACCTTCCAGCCCATCAGACCTCCATGATGAAAAGAAACCCCAGGAGGAAAATGCACCTAAAGAACCACATGCAAAGGAGGCAGAAGAAGAGAATCTGTCTGTTCATGATAAAGAAATGATAGGAGATACTGAACAGGAACAATCTATTCCTAACCAGAAGACACCGGAAGAAATTCCGGAGGAAGCAGGGGCAGAAAGAGAAGTCGCCCAAGAAATGACAGAACCAGTTAGGGTTCCTGCCCCATAACAACCAGCGCAGAACAATGAAGAAGCACCCCAGAAGGAAGATCTGGGGACTAGTCATAGTACAGGCCACAGTGAATAGCCTACTGTTCCTTCTAAGGAAATTTTGGAAATCAAAGAACTGCGAAAGGAACAGCAGAGATTATTGAATATAATAGTCCAGCTCCACCAGCAGATTAGGATCCTGAAAGCAAGGAAAAGGGTAAAAAGGACTTCAGGAAGGAAAAAGGTGACCACTCCAGCAAAACCCCGCAAGGCAAAGGGTCGGCGGACCAGAATTCATCCTGCAGTTCAAGGCCCTGTTGAAAACTGAGCTGTTGTCCCAAATGATGCTGAGGAACAGACTGTTGTTCCAATTGAAAAGGAACAGAGACAGACTGATATTCATGTTAAAATAGAAATGGATGACATGATGACCTGTGATAAGGAAATTTAGACGGAGGCACCACTTTCAGGAGTGATAAGGGTTCTGAACTCAAAGCAACGCAATAGGAAAGTTCAGGTAAAACTCCTGGCCTCCACTGCTGCATGGAGAAGCGATCCAAAAATAGTAACCCTACGAAAGGGGTTGAAGCAAGCTCAGCAAGAAGCAGAAAAGCATAGAGAGAAAACGGTCCCTCGCAAAAAGTATGAAGAGCTACAGCAGCAGCTTAGGAACGTCAATCAATCTGAAAGCCATGCTTTTGAATGTTGGCGGAAGGAACAAGAGAAAGTCGCAAAGGTAACTCGTAGGCTAGATATTGTTATCAAGCAGATGGATACCTTATGTTCTTTATACAATGACGTCTTAGCATGTAGAGCCCCTGCCAAGAATTATGCCATGTTTCTATTGGAATGGTATTTGCAATTAAAAATAAAAGCTGTTAAAGTAGGTGATCCCATACAAATCAACACTGCCAATGATTTTATAGACTACTGTAAGCACTACGGGGTAAAACTCCAGAGACTGCTGTGTGATTTCTATTTACATAACCTTGTACTAGACCAGGAGACCAAGCTGAACCCTGGCCCTTTTGTTGGAGACATCCAATTGCAGGCATCTATCTCATTTGGGGTTAATCAGATTAAAGCCTATAATACTTTCCAGAGGCAAGAAAATGACTTAGATTTGTGGGTAAGGGCTGAGCCTAAGAACCCAGTATAGTTGTGGAAAGCACGTAGAAACCTCATGAAGACTCCGGGTGTAATTGAAACGTTAGGACCCATGCATGAGGCACTCATTCGACAGGGATTAGAATACTTTCTTTCTATCAAAGACCTTGCCATTGATGCAGCTAAATTTCGGTATCAAATATCTAATCTGAATATCCAGCTCAGGGAACCGTTTAAGTATGAGAATTTCAAATTAGCTTCAACCGTTTGCACCTTTATGGTGAAATCATTTTGAGGGTAGGACCATCCTGGTTAGGATATAGGTTCCGGAGTCCAATTATTTGGCACCGTGCACCCGAATACCAAGCCCTGTATGAGATGCTCGAGGGTCAGACATGCCATTTCTTTGACTACCTAGTTACTCATCATGGTTGTAGGCCTCCGCATGAGATTCCATCTCCAGCTTATTCTCTCACTGCCTTGCATGTCAACTACAACGTTTTCATGAGGGCATGAAACAGGGTAAGCAGGGGGGTGTGTGGAGTACTAAAAAAAGTATGTTTTTGATGATTATTTCAGTATCTTTTCAGTATAACTTGTAAACCTTTTTGCATCATGAACTTGGAAAACGATAAAGAATTATAACGAAACATGTGAGATTAATATGCAAAACTAAAACGCTGACAATTGTCATTTCCTTATGCAGGGAGGAGTGAAAACGAGAAGTTGCCGTTCCAAAGGAAAGGACAAGGATGAGATAACCGCTGTCCCTTTGATGGGAGACCGAATGCAAACAAGGCAAAGCAAATCAAAGCGAATCGGCCCAGAAAAGGAGGTGGAGATACCAGCTCGGCGTAGGAGAGAAAAGAAATGATTGAGGATTAACGGTTCGACGAATCCCTCAAGATCCTTGATCCTAAGGGATCGCTGTTTTATCTATTTTTACACTTAGACATCTTCATCGTCACCCTTATAAAAGGGACAGCACTATTATCTCGAGAGAGAGTTGGATATGATTATGCTTTTATGTAATTTCTTTTAAGATCAAAACTTTGATCATCGAGTCTCGATAAGAACTAGTTTATTGTAATTTTTCTTTGTGTATTAATACAAAATTGGTGATTACTTCATCTCTGAGTCTGGATTAACCTCAAGCGGTGTACCCTTGGAGGCTAAGGGCCTGACCCTGGAGGACACTAGCTCCTATATTATTACATTGGTTTATGTGTGGTTTGCCTATCGTCATTATTTGGTAATCTGATGTGTTTTATAAGTTTACATCACATGCTCTGTTATGTTTAATTCATTAAGGTTTCCACAAACATAACTATTGTATTGACTCTGCATCATATTACTGTTCTTTTCAGAGTTGATCTAATATTAATGGTCTTGATAGAATATTGTTACCATTCCATTACAGAGCTTTTGTGTTGTGCACCTGTTCATTCACGTTACAGGATTCATCTTTGGAGTTATGTTCTTTACGATTGTTGGATTTATAAGCAATGTTGTTCTATTTTGAAATGCAGTCGTATTCCTTCTAACTGAGGTTGATACTTGGACCAGGTTACTATTTAAGTGTGCGGTGTGTGTATATGGCTTCAAGCGCTGTTCCATAACTTATCAGTAATCAATGTTGTTCCATTGGTGTGTGCTGTTCGATGTGCCTTAGGAGTGAAAGATTACCGTTTGATTAGAATTAATGCATTTGATTTGATAGATTAAGTTTGTTACTGCTTGTGAGACTTAGTTGTTGTTCTATTTCTTAGCTGCTGTTCCATTTAAGAATTGTTGTTCCATTACAGACTTGCTGTTCGATTTCTTATTTGTTGTTCCATTTTCTTATCTATCATTCCATTTACTGGCATTTGTTATTTTGGTGTGGGAGATGATCTAAGGCTGTAGTGAGCCTTGGCATTTACTTTCTAGCTCCCAGATCCACGATCTGTTCTCTGATTTCCTTTTCCATCAGTTTCCAAAGGGATGGGTTATCGCTACCGAACCCTTGACTGATAAGTTGCTTAGTCTTTTGAGTGTGTGATTTACTCTTTTGAAGTAGTTAAGCTGTAGACAAGCATCCGTTTACTCTTTTATTTCTGAACACTGTACTACTAGCATTACTGTGACAAATGATAGCCTCAAACTGAGACACTCTTTGAAATAACAAAATGCTCCCGGATTGACATATTAATGTGAGGTAATTATAGGTGAAAGAGACCCTTTTTATAGCTCTACAACAGCTTCATCCTCCTCTTCACCTAACACACATGATCTTGCTCACATCATGGACCCAAAAGTCCATGCTTCTATTATTGCATCAAATGAATCACTAATAGAACATGCAACCTATTTTTCCAATGTGACAGAACCAACCCTATAGACTATAGAAATGATCCCTATAAAGACCTTGAAAATCAATCTAGGGTTAACCAAATAATAAAATAAATGCTTATCTAAGTGTTGTGGATTCATAGTGATGCTTTCACTTGGAAATACACTTATATGAAAGGAATCCATCCTTACCTATGCACTGACCATATCTATATAAAGGAAGGATCAAGACCCATTCACTAGATTCATTGATGGATGAATCTAGCACTAAGGGATATAATTAAAGAGAAGTTGTAGAAATTGTTATCAACCAACTTTATCAATCCCAGTTTTGGAAATCGGTGGATATCCTCTCTTGTCATTGTACCAAAGAAGAATGATAAATGAGTATTTTTTTCGACTATCGAGAGATTAATAAAGAAACAAACAAAGAACATTTCCCATTTCCATTCATTAACCAGGTCTTATATACGATGGTAGCAAACAATATTTTTCTTTCCTCAATGGATTCAATGGATATAAGAAAATCCAAATCGCTCCAAAAGACCAAGACAAAACTACATTCACCTATCCTCAAGGAAATTTTTCTTATTTTGTTCTACCCTTTAGACTTTGGAACACTCTAACCGCTTTCTAGTAAGTTGTAATTGGGATCTTGTTTGATCTAATTAACCAGTGCATGGAAATATATATGGATTACTTCACAACATATGGTGATATATTTGATATGTCTATGGCCAATCTAGAAAAGGTTTTAATAATATGTAAGGAAAGCCATGTTTCTCTTAGCAATGGAAACTAACACATACTGTTAATCCATGGCATAGTCTTAGGGCACCATATCTTAGAAAAATGCATTCAAGTGGATCCAGTGAATATTAATGTAATATTAAACTTTTCAATTCCATGAACACATAAATAGGTATGAATTCTTATAAGACACAATGGTTAATATCATCACTTAGTTAAATAATTTCCTCAAGTAGCTTGCCCCTTGTTTGCTCTAATTAATAAAATATTGAATTTGTGTGGGAAGAAAGTTACAAACAGTCCTTTGAAGAGTTGAAATCTAGAGTCTCCAAAGATCATATTTTAAGAGGGCCTAATTGGTCCCTCCCATTCTATATATCCACACATCCATCAACATATTCTAAGATCGTATTCTAATTGTAGTTGCTACAACACTGCCCAATTTTTTTCTATACGTCTAAATTTTAGGCCCCCTTATGTTTTTCAATGTCTTGATGGATATCCCCATCGATTGTAAAAGTCAAAATTCTTTGATATCCTAGTTATAATCGATGCTACAAGTGATTATACGTCCATAAAACACATTTCCTATTTTTTCTTTTCCTCCTCCATCCTCAACATTAGGACTTATGGAATTTTTCATTCATTCATTTTGTATGATTTTTTGGCACTTTCTCTCCATTTATGTTTATGCAGGCTATATGAATTATCTCTCTAATAATTTGTCAAAAATATGCTTATGTGTACCCTTTTTATGCCTAGGGTTTGGATGAAGAAACAATGAGGCCAAGAGGCTTAATACCACTAGGAGCAACTCTTAATGGGAAACATATATTATTATTTCAACAGGGATATAAGATGTATCAGATTCATCTATGGTTCAACATAGGCATATCTTCATAGGGATAAATCTAACACATCCATACTTGATTCCACATATTATAATGAGATTTGGCTTAGGCCTTGAAAAGATTGATTTTTTTTCCTTTGTCCCAATTCGCAATCACAACTTGCAATGCTAGTTTGCTTGCCCTCTAGAAGTGCAATTTGTGACTTACACTGCAAATCTCATCTTACGAAGTTGAAAATCACAATTCTAGTGCCTAGTGACTTGTTGCCTACCTTGTACAAATGAAACTTGTGACTATGAATGTCTTCATTGCATGCAACAAAGCCAAGTCACACTACTAAACTACGACTGCCACTACGAAGGGTGACTATGACTAGAAACTGCGACTATGACTACAAATTGTCACTACCACTAGAAATTGTGATTATGACTACAAGGTTGACTGTGACTAGAAATTGCGAATGCGACTACAAGTGTCACTGCCACTAGAAATTGCAAATGTGACTACAAGGGTGATTGTGGCTAAAAATTATGACTGTCACTACAAAGTGTCATTGCCACTAGAAATTGTGACTGTGACTACAAAGTGCCGCTGTCACTAGAAATTGCGACTCTAACTAGATAAAAAGTGTCACTACCACTAGAAATTATGACTATGCCTATAAGGGTGAATGTGACTAGAATTTGTTACTACATCAAAGTGTCACTTCCACTATAAATTGTGATTGCAGCTACAAGGGTGAATGTGGCTAGAAATTATGACTATGATTACAAAGTGTCACTACAATTAGAAATTGTGACTACAATTACAAGGGTGGTCGTGACTAGAAATTGTGACTACGACTACAATGGTGACTGTGACTAGAAATTGTGATTATGACTACCAAGCATGACTACAACTACAAGGAATATGAAAGGTCACAAGGAACATGAAAGGTCATAGGGAAGGTGAAAAGCGACCTTCCTATTTGTAGAATTATACCATCATACCTCATTTGTGAGCAATTTTAGCACTTGAGCTAGGGCTAGCATGTTATCGGGAAAACTAGTGTCTATTCAGAGCTCCTAGTCCCACTAAGACGGGTAGCTATCTTAGAAACAAACAAACTAAAGTCACTTGTGTTTTCCTTTATGAGAGATAGATGAGAAAGAAGCAGAGAGTACCAACCTCAGTCTTTCGCTTGGCTCCTTGCTTGTTTCCTTTCCTCTTTGACAGAATCTCACCACTCCTTCCTTACTTGTCCCACTTCAAAGAGCACCTGTAGAGTCAAAGCAAATAATACCATCAAAGCATAGAGATCTATCACTATAAACAATATAGGATCATATATATATTGACCATACAAATGCATATATCAACACAATATTCAGAGATACACAAGAATATAAAGAAAAACTCAAATAGCTTTATTGATAGAAGTAGTAGAAGAGAGAATTACAACCACTTGGTCTGACCCAGCGCCATCCTCTCAGCATGAAAGCCCTCTTCACCTCATACAAAGCAAGATCACCCAACAATGTCTTCAAAGAGAAACCAACAGCACTTCCTTGCAAATTACAAAATATCAGCCTTTGGATCTCTAGGATGAGGGATCCATATATAGATATTTGCAGGGGGTGAGTTAGCTTATGGGATTTTGATTAGTGGTCATCTCTCTGATAGTTCTTGGTTCCACTTGGAGATTTCATGATCTCTTACTCATCCCTGGGTGAATTTAGAGAGGAAAGTGTCAAATGAGCAGCTTCTAGAAGATTCTCAGGGTCTCCACCTAGCAAACTACTTGTGCCATTTTTCTGCTCTCGCTCATCGCACCCTACAGAAGGGCTTTCCAGTATGCATTTCACTTTTGCATGTGATAGGTGAGGTGCATCACACCCTTAGCACTAGGCAGTCTGTATGGTCCTGCTTTGACCAGTTCTTAGTAGTTTTTTCATGGAGAATTTCTGGGAGATGATGTAATCAGCTGACCTTACTCCTTTAGGGTATGGAACAAAAATTTTATGGAATTAGAAGCCCTTGGTTTATGGACATATGTGATTGGGGTTTCAGTGCCCAAATATGTCTATAACAGTTGCCCCCTGAAGCATGTGGTCGTAAATCTTTTTGATGTCGGGTGAAATGCTTTATAATGAGGATCCGAGGTTTTTCGAACTAGAAGGTGACCTGTAATAAGATATAATACAATACATTATCTTCATAATATTTTCATGATCTAGCTGAGGCGGGAATTCCCATGCTCAGCTTGATAAATTCGTTTTCATGTACATAGGGAAGTCAATCGTCTGTGTGCAGAGTGATGATTCTGGTAGAGCCATCATCCTTTAGTTTGGATGTATATGTGTAGCAATGATGTACATTTGATGTCTTTATTTTCCTGAATATATCACAGCCCGGATGGATGAAACTAGATCCGGGGTCTTCAAAACTCGTTCAATCTTCGCCTGAAAGTACAAGTTGGTCCATGTGAAAAGATGTTCTGATGTCGAACATGGAAAGACATCACCTGATTACTAGCCAATGATTAAGTTGTTAATAGGTGCAAGAGGAATCACCGATGATGATGATGACCCTCAAGGTAATGCAATACAATTCACATGGTGCGAATACATGAGTCGATGTCGAACACCACGCAAATCTTTCAGTCAAAGGCCATTAATGTAAACCTATCGTCGGAACTGAGAAACTTGCCATTGAGGCATGCAAGCTTCAAAGTACTGAAAGGGTTGTTCTTAGGTCGACATCTTGGATAATGAGCTGATGTCGACAAGAAGTGACCTGTCATAGGAGGGCCTTAATGAATCCCACATCTACGACACGAAACGGAGCAAATGATTTTGTGGAGGTGAAAACGCTCTGATGATACAAGGTTTAGGGTGGCGTTCATGAAAGAATGAAGCGTGAAGGTATTGCAGTGGATGAGACACAAGCTGGGTAGGTGAATTCTCTGAGTGACTTCTCTTGAACATATCGATGACACTAAAATGGATTGCTAGTGTTAACCCCAAAAGTGGATGGTACGGTGGACCAATGGTGATACGACTGGTGAACGAAATAACCCAACCCGACTCAATCATGGTGATGGAGTGAAAGTGTCATGTTCAAGAGAGACCTGCTACCAATAAAGTTTCTTCAAGTTTTCTTCCCAATTTTCCCCAGTCATTTCTGACCAGTACCTCTTTATTTTTGTTAAGCTTGAGGAGGATAACATATGCTTGTTCTATAATTTTCCCTTCGGGCAAAACCTGTCGCTATGTTTTAACAAGCCTAGCGACAGTGAGACTCACTCTTGTCTGAATGGACAAGCTTGTCACTATTGTTTTAACGAGTTTAACGACAAGGATAAATCAATTATTTTCAATTTTAGAGAGTCTGAAAAGAGACGGAAAGGAAACTCCAATATTCCTTTTTTGTAATATAATCCCTTAAGTCTGAAAAAGTATAAAACAATGCGGAAGGGATGACTTTTCGATAGTTTTAACGGGACGAACAAGACAAACGCTTGATATTTTTGTGTAATAATCCCTCAGGTCCAAAAAGATTAAAATCTAGAGGGGGGATGGCACTTCTAATCAATTTAACGAGCTGGAGAGGCCAATTGCTCGGCAATCTTTTCATATTTTACGAGTCAGATGAAAATAGCTTAAAGGAGACTCGTTTTTTGAGGAACAAGTGATGTTTTTGGATAGCAGCTAGTTCCAGGTAATGTTTGGAACTTTTCAATCACGACAGTGTAAAGAAAATGGCTAATAGGATCACTAGTCGCAGTTGTTCCTCAAAAGGGGTAAACAATCAAACGGAGGCATATGATTGGCTAAAAAAAGAGTGGAGGTGATGGTAAGAACATGACCAAGGCTTAAAAGCTGATAATAATGTGATCGCACTAGTTATTTATCGAAGGTGGGTTCATTTTTTAACGAGCTTAAACTCTAGTGGAACATATGCTCATTGCTAGGTTTATTTTTTAACGAGCTTGAACTTCGCGTAAAACTGCTCGTGCCAGTCGTATAATAAGGATGTCTCATCGATAGGTTCATTTTTTAGGGAGCTTGCACCATTCAAAATTTTGCTCCGACTCCTTTTATTATGTAAGCTAGGAATGACCAATCCTACAAGTTTAAAGGGTTAAGAATCTACAAACTAGGAAAATAAATGGTCGCTTTTCACTTTCATGCAAAAAGGTTTGAATGCCCCCAGGTATAGTGAAGTAGAGTTTCCAGGTTATCCCTCAATTTGCAAACAAAAAATTTGTTCTATCGGGAAAGGCATACCTTCTGATGGAGGTATCTTATTCCGGTCTAATCCTATTTTCCTAAATGGATGGGTGTGTCAGACCAGTCATATATCCTCCACGGAAACCTACCCTATACCCAAATTTTTCCTACCGAAGTAGACTAGGGTGCATGCCCCCTAGGTTTCAGCCACAACCACTGAATCACTCGTGATCATCAGGTGGACAAACTGGAGATTGATGATACATTCCTTGCGCAAAAAGACCTGTTAGGGATGGTATTTGACTATTAGCTATGTGTGAACCGGGGAATGAAAGCTCGTCTACGAGCTAGACCATTTTTCCTTCATGCGGAAAACACATCACTCGAAAGAGTGAGGAAACAATAGCTCCCATGCTATAAATGTAGTCACGCCCAAGGAGTAGATTGTAATCTAAAGGTCCCTGGACTACCATTATCTTTAGATAAATGGTTTCCTTCTCAAAGTTATAGGCAAATTTGGAAGGATCCCTAACAGTTGACTGGTTCCTTTGTCGAAGCCTGTCAGATTTCACATCTCAGCAAAAAGCGATGGCGAACCAAGCGCTTTCCAATCAATTAAGGAAAGGATACTTGCAAAAGCCCCTTCATCTATGATTAGTACCGACATGACCATTCTGTAAGCTTGTACTATGATTCGGAATGGCACATTAGATGGTAGACGGGGTCTGCCTAGTAGATTCCAATCGAAGGAGACGACTAGGTTGCTTGGAGGTGGGACCGAATAAACGGCTGGATATGACTCTGACGAAATTCCTTCTTGCGGTAAAGGAATGGGTAGATTGTCCCCATGTTCATCGAAGTATCTATTTACGAAGAAGATTTGAACAGTGTCATTCTCATTCTCTTTGGTGACTATATCATCTAAAGTTAGATCCTCTGAAGACAAGATGGGGTCGACTGTCGTCTCGACCTATTGACTTTGGTCCAATGTGGACTCAGAGGGTTTACCTTCAATGATAGGTGCTTTGACTGACAACAAAGGTGTGTCAGTCAGATTTTCAACTAGCAATGGACTCAGCAAGAGCTTCTTATATCCTGGAGGAAGTCGTTGCAGTGATGCAGGACAGTTATCCAAGACTCTTTTAGCTTCATCCAGGAAGGGACAATGGTGGAGGGCATGATCGCCTTCACACAGTCTGCAAGGAAATTTAGATCTTCCTTTTTGTCTGGTGACTTTGTTTTCACTAGTTGATGGTGTACTCTCAACATGATCGTTAGAGGTTGAAGGCACCAGATTGTGCAAGCAGGGAGACCAGTCCCTTAAGATCCATGGGATACAAGGAAAATCTCGATGATAGTGGTCCTCTTTGCATATGACACATGGAGATTTAGGTTTGGATGGTGCAGTGTGTGGATTTTTGCTAGATGATGTACGGTTGCCCCTTTTTTTCTGTTGGCTCCTTCTTCTTCTTCTCCTTCCCTTTCTTCTTCTTCTCAGTTACTTGGTTTTTAGTTTTACTATTTTCACCAAGTGAAGAGGAAGAAGGAGAGGGAGAAACAAACGAAGTAGAAGGTTGGGGGGAAACTCTAATATCATCTAGTTGCTGATTTGATTGTTCAAGAATCATGGTGCTTTGAATGACAGAGGTCGAGAAAAGCCATACTGGCAGGCCAATTGTCAATCCTGGAAGGGACAATGTGGCCATATGAGGTGCACCAACATCTCCCCAAGAGGAGAAAGGGCTAGGATTTCCCCCAAGGGGAAATCCTTTATTGGTGGACTCCATTTTCTCAACCTAAGATCAATAAGGGAACAGTGACGTTATTCCATTTAAAATAAATTTTAGACGCTTTGACACAACTTGCTTTTTCAATTTTTAAGAGTCGAGAAAAAGCTGAA
This sequence comes from Pinus tabuliformis, assembly GCA_031772625.1. NCBI lineage: Eukaryota > Viridiplantae > Streptophyta > Pinopsida > Pinales > Pinaceae > Pinus > Pinus tabuliformis. The sequence goes on along the minus strand of CM062815.1, from coordinate 811,470,845 downwards.
GATGACTCTAGTCGCCTTCAATTTTTAATGAGCCTAAAGTGACAAGTGCTCAGATGGACCTTTTCCTTTAAGGATTCTGAAAAGGAACAAAAGGGACTACTCTAGAAATCTAGACAAAGGGATTACCAAACCAATCACAAAACTACAGAATACTTTTTACGGTACGGCAGTCAATCTTCCCGAATGCTATGTTTAGTGCATTGCGATCGATAGGGTGGCAGACACAGCTTCCTAAGGATAAAGGATATAGCCTATTGTGGTCTCCCAATATATACTCGATGGTATGTGGGAGCACAAGTCCGTACTGGAACTTATCATCTCAAAGAAGAGGAATCACCCAACCTACGATGAAAGCGACAGTTACCAGGGTTTACGACGCCGAAATACGTCTCTAGCCTAGACTTCTAGATGTTGTGCGTTAGGTTCCAAAGCATTTTTATGTTCATTGAATTTATTTTACAGTTGATCTTTCTTAAGAAGTTTGCCTTTAAGTTTCACCGCGTGATGTAGATATACAACTCCTAAATATGCAATCTAAGATGATAAACAGTGGTTTACTCTTCTTTTTGCTATGAAAATCCTAGCTACTAAGGAAAGAGAAGTGAAATCCTTTCAACATAGAGCAGAGAGCACACACTAAATGCACTGTCCTAAATAAAAATCAACAAGTAGTCTAAATGCAAATGCACATGCATGTAATTTTTTTCCGCTTTCTTAATGTGTGAATGAAAAAAGAATGCTAAATACAAATCTGAATTATTTCTTCTTTCAAAGTGACAATACTAACGATTTTCTTTTCAAAAAGAAAGGGAGACAAGATGACACTTTGCAATTTTGAATTGAAAACTGCTTTCGACACTTGAAATACTACAAATTCAGATCAAATACAAGAGTAACAGTGTAATCGACTATCAACAAGAGGAGGATTCTTTTCTTTGACTAAAAATGACATTTGCGACACTTTCAAATCAAAAGACAATAGTTCGATTAAGTTACTATTTTGTAAAGGAGAACTGTAAATGGCGAAAAATACATAAAAAACATTCAAAATTATTTGTACAATGGAGGCCAAATAATGCAAAGGAAGGGGGTTTCCATAGTGGTCTACTGATCACAAGACAAAAAAACTCCTTAATAAAGCTGAAGACAATGAAGAAAATACCAAAATCTAGAGGCAGAAACAGTCTTACCTGATCATCGCACCTGTAACACAGGAAAATAGGGATGCATCCCACCTACGCACATGGGAGGTGCGATGCATCCAGTCTGCCAAAAAGAGACAGTGCGATGGTCCAGGAATGAGACTTTAACTTGGTTTTTGGTCACAGTTTGCAGCTTATTTCAAGGATTTAGGCCGAGTAAATGATAGTCAGTAACTACAAAGTATAGGGGCTGATCTAATGAGGTTACTTGAGCTACCTCTAGGGCACTTAGGATGTTTGCAAGTCAATTGTTAAGTTCCTAAACAAACCTGGAGATTGACTAAAGCAGCGTTGATCTACTTTGCACTTGCATAGCAAAAGCAGTTTGAAGGCTAGCTAGCTTAACTTCAGGCTCCGTCTGTAGTTTATGAAGCAAACAAATAGAGAAGCAATTAGACTATTTGCTCCCCAGCGGAGTCACCATTTTTTTATCGGTAAAACAAGTGTCTATTCAGAACTGCTAGTCCCACTAAGACGGGTAGCTATCTTAGAAACAAACATACTAAAGTCACTTGTGTTTTCCTTTATGAGAGATAGATGAGAAAGAAGCAGAGAGTACCAACCTCAGTCTTTCGCTTGGCTCCTTGCTTTTTTCCTTTCCCCTTTGACAGAATCTCGCCACTCCTCCCTTACTTGTCCTGCTTCAAAGAGCACCTATAGAGTTAAAGAAGCATAATTCCATCAAAGCATAGAGATCTATCACCGTAAACAACATAGGATCAGATATATATTGACCATACAAATGCATATATCAACACAATATTCAGAGATACACAAGAATATGGAGGAAAACTCAAATAGCTTTATTGATAGAAGTAGTAGAAGAGAGAATTACAACCACTTGGTCTGACCCAGCGCCATCCTCCCAGCATGAAAGCCCTCTTCACCTCATACAAATCAAGATCATCCAACAATGTCTTCAAAGAGAAACCAACAACACTTCCTTGCAAATTACAAAATTCCAGCCTCCAGCCTCTGGATCTCTAGGATGAGGGATCCATATATAGATGTTTGCAGGGGGGCGAGTTAGCTTCTGGGATTCTGATTAGTGTCATCTCTCTGATATTTTTTGGTTCCACTTGGAGATTTCATGATCTCTTACTCATCCTTGGGCGAATTCATAGAGGCAAGTGTCAAATGAGCAGCTTCTAGAAGATTCTCAGGGTCTCCACCTAGCAAACTACTTGTGCCATTTGTCTGCTCTCGCTCATCTTTGTCTGCTCTCGCTCATCGCACCCTACAGAAGGGATTTCCAATATGCATCACACTTTTTTCATGTGGCAGGTGAGATGCATCACACCTTTAGCACTGGGCAATCTGTATGGTCCTGCTTTGACCAGTTCTGAGTAGTTTTTCATGGAGAACTTCTGGGAGATGATGTAATCAGCTGAACTTGCTCCTTTAGGGTATGAAACAACACTTTTAGGGACTTAGAAGCCCTTGCTTTATGGACATATATGATTGGGGTTGCAATGCCCAAATATGTCTATAACAGTTGCCCCCTAAAGCATGAGGTCCTAAATCTTTTTGATGTCAAGTGAAATGCTTTATAATGAGAGGTCTGAGGTTTTTCGAACTGGAAGGTGACCTGTAATAAGATACAATAAAATACATTATCTTCATAATATTTTCATGATCTAGCTAAGGCGGGCATTCCCATGCTCAGCTTGATAAATTCATTTTCATGTACATAGGACAAACAACCATCTGTGTGCAGACAGTTTATTGATAGAAGTAGTAGAAGAGAGAATTACAACCACTTGGTCTGACCCAGCGCCATCCTCCCAGCATGAAAGCCCTCTTCACCTCATACAAAGCAATATCACCCAACAATGTCTTCAAATAGAAACCAACAACACTTCCTTGCAAATTACAAAATTCCAGCCTTTGGATCTCTGGGATGAGGGATCCATATATAGATGTTTACATGGGGGTGAGTCAGCTTCTAGGATTTTGATCAGTGTCATCTCTCTTATATTTCTTGGTTCCAATTGGAGATTTCATGATCTCTTACTCATCCTTGGGCAAATTTAGAGAGGCAATTGTCAAATGAGGAGCTTCTAGAATATTCTCAGGGTCTCCACCTAGCAAACTAATTCTGCCATTTGTCTACTCTTTCTCATCGAACCCTACAGAAGGGCTTTCCAGTATGCATCGCACTTTTTTCATGCGGCAGGTGAGATGCATCACACCCTTAGCACTGGGTAGTCTGTATGGTCTTGCTTTGACCAGTTCTGAGTAGTTTTTTCATGGAGAACTTCTGGGAGATGATGTAATCAGCTGACCTTGCTCCTTTAGGGTATGAAACAACACTTTTAGGGACTTAGAAGCCCTTGGTTTATGGACATATGTGATTGGGGTTGCAGTGCCAAAATATGTCTATAACATAGCATTATATAGTTTGTTTAGTGCTTAAGGAACTAGAAGCACTCAACTCTTGGTTGACAGTAGGGTGATGTGTGGTGAGGCTAGGATTTGATCATATAGATGACATGAACAGTTCCCATCCCACTATTGGGTTTTGATGGAATTTTTGGCACATGTATTTGAATTGGCAGTGTTATAAATGAGAAGTTCTTCAATTTTGGCACACATTCCCATGCATTCATTTGTTGGTTGTACTAGATAATTGATACTCCAATTAAGTCTGCATTCATGCTTTCATGTTGGCTTTATGTCGATGAACTAATTCATGAATATAGCTTATAGGTTTGTTTTGAGTCTTTTCTTTCCTAATTTCTCCACATTTGATAGCAAGGAGCAAAACATACATGGTGGCAGTCTAGCCCTCATGCCGGATGGGGTTCCTATCCCAAATGGTGTGAAGTATGATTGGGACTTCACACCAGGGAGACTCCCTAATTGTTGGCGAGACATTTTTATTTGTCAACGCACTACTATTGGAACTATCTTACAAAAATATGTAAATGCTCCATGTGAAATTCATTTTATCAACAAAAATATCTCACCCATAGAACTAAATTTTATGGTGATAGAAAAGGATATTCTTGTGGAAATACATGCAAATAAAAAATTATGACATTATATAACATTTTATCCAATAATTTTTCACAGTGACCATGTTGCAATAAAATACTTAATGAATAAACCAATCATGAATGGTAGAGTAACTAGGTGGTTATTATTATTGCAAGAATTTGACATAACCATCTTGAATAAACCAAGGAATGTAGTGGCTAATTTTTTTTAAAGACTAACATCAAATGATAAAATCCGTCTTGTATAAGATTATTTCCCTAATGAACATCTCTTTGCAGTATCTACTAACTCTCCTTGGTTTGTAGATATTACTAATTACTTGGCTATAGGAAAAATTCCTCATCACGTGTCTCCAAAGGAGCAACTAAAAACCATCAAACATAGTTGGATATTCTCATGGATCGATGGGTGTCACTTCTACATAATGCTAAATATATTATCTAGATATGTGTGTTAGAGCCTAGATTGACCTCAGGCTGAAGGGAGGCAATCCTAGGATAACCACAAACCAAGCTTAACCTGGTAGCTAGCCCTACCAGGTCAAGAGAGGGCTCTCTCCTTATCAATTTCAGTTGAAATGAATAAATCAAATATGGATTTTAGGCTAGGTATAGTAGCTCTAGGGTTTTTTGGTTGATTTTTATGGTTTTGTTGCTGGATCAAATGGAGCAGGCAACTTTGGGTCGGGAAAGCAAGTCAAAATTGCAGGATGTTCTATGGGGCGAGGTAGGTAGGTGTTTTGGCACTTGGAATTGAGTGAGATGGTAGGTATAAGACTAGTGAGGAGCTGAGGAAGGCATGCAAGGATCATGAGTCCTCTTTAGACTGCTAAAAACATCAAACACTAAATGTATTCCCAAGGCAGAGCATTGTTTCCAGTGTATTCCACGTATCTATCTTGATTTCATTTAGTTAAGAAGAATGAAATAGATTTTGGCACATATAACACATGAGAAAAACTAATGACAGAGGGAGAGACAATGAAAAAACACATTACCATGAGAATCCCACAAAAATAGTTGCAAACTGCAGGAATCTACAGGGTAAGTTCCTCAGACAGAACACCAAAGGACACCGCTCACAACCAGATCGCAGATCAATACACCAGTATTTTTGACGTGGTTAAAACCCTCAAAGAGGGAAATAGCCCACGGCCTGAGCCAATGCGGCCACTTCAGGCAATTTATTAATAAAAGAATGAAAATTTACATAAGCTTCTCTCATGCACGGATTACACTACAAATGACCCTCCATGCGCTTTAAATAGAAATCATGGACCAATTGGGTATTAAGCCACGGATCAAGTGTCGGTAATACCGAGAAGAGAATGAACCGTCAGATCACTACATATCGTGACCGTCAGATTGTAAGTTACAAAATGTACAAGGTAAAGAAACACACTTTACCTAACTCTATACCTAACTCTATACTAGACCAAGTTGAACTTAACTATTTCCTATGTGTCAGAATATCCTAACATCCCCCCTCAAGAACAACTTGGGATAGGATTGAAGGATTTACAAATATGACACAATAGGAGAAGGAAGGAGGCACTAGAGCCTATCCCCCCTTAGTGACAACTTCCTGAACTCCAACCATAAATCGAAGTTTAGTGAACTTCGCCTCTGTGAGAGCCTTTGTAAAGATGTCTGCAACTTGATCATCTGTTGAACAATATTGCACTTCAAGAACATGGTCATGAATGAGCTTTCTGATGAAGTGCATGTGCAGTTCAATGTGTTTTCTACGCTGATGTTGGACTCGATCTTTGCATATCTGAATGGCACTTTGATTATCACACCAAATTGTAGTCGGATGTTGTTGCTGAAAGCCAAACTCTGACAGAATCTGACGAAGCCACAAGGCTTCCTTACTAGCTTCTACGGCACCACGATACTCTGCTTCTGCTGAAGAAAGAGAAATGGCACCTTGTTTCTTGCAAGCCCATGTAATAGGTCTTGAACCAAGAGTGAACACATAACCTGCAGTAGACTTCCGATCATCAGGGTCACCAGCCCAATTGGAATCAGTGAAACCAACCAATAGAGGAGATGCTTCAGCACTGTAATGTATCCCAAACTGAACTGTACCTCGAACATAACGAAGTATTCTTTTAGCTACTTTCCAATGACTTTCACGTGGGTTTTGCATAAGCCGAGCAACAAGGCCAACAGCAAAGGAAAGGTTAGGACGAGTATGGGTTAGATAAAAAAGTTTTCCTACAAGTTGACGGTATAAGGTAGCATCAACTTCAGGAGAAGTACAAGTGACTGAAAGTTTGACTCCAGACTGAAAGGTAGAAGGGGCTGGCTTACAGTCTTCCATGTGAAAGTGGCGTAGAATATCACAGGCATACTTGGACTGAGAAAGGGAAATACCTTCCTTGGATTGCAAGACCTGAAGACCAAGAAAATAATGTAAGTGTCTTAAGTCTGTCATTTCAAACTTCCTTTTAAGGCTAGACTTCACATGGTTTATAAGGTTGGGATCACTACCAGTCAGGATAAGATCATCAACATAAAGAACAATAATGATAAGAGACTTGCCCACTTTCTTGGTGTAGACAGTATTGTCAGAATGGCACCTAGAGAAGCCAGATTCTAAAAGAAAGTTATCCATTTTGGCATACCAAGCTCGAGGAGCTTGCTTGAGACCATAAAGGGATTTCTTAAGCTGACATACAAGGCTGGAGTCTGTTTGTATAAAGCCAATAGGTTGTTCCATATATATTTCTTCATGCAAGTCCCCATGCAAGAAGGCGGATTTAACATCCATCTGATGGAGTTCCCATTTGAACGAGGCAGCAAGGGAAAGAACAAGGCAGATAGAGTTCATTTTGGCAACAGGGGAGAAGGTTTCGGTGTAGTCAATGCCTTCAACCTATGAAAAACCTTTAGCAACAAGACGAGCTTTATGTTTATCAACTTTCCCATCTGGTCCATACTTGGTTCTGTAAACCCATTTGCATCTAACAAGTTTTTGTCCATTTGGTAGAGGAACAAGATCCCATGTATCATTTGCCAATAATGAATGATATTCTTCATTCATATCTGCTTCCCAATCTGGATGGCCTGAAGCTTCTGCAAAGGTGTCAGGATCATAATTTACTAGAGCTTGAGCCAGTAAAGAAGAGGCTCTGTCAAACTGAGAACGTGTGCGTCGCTGATCTGTAGGATCACCGACAAGATCACCTGTTGCATCTCGAGTAGCACAAACCCATTTTGGAAGCTGAGGAGCTGAAGGAGGATCCTGAGATGGTGGGGGAGGATTGTCATCCTCACTTTCATCATCTGAAGAAGAAATGTTTTCAAAGGTAGATGAGATAGGGAGAGGTGGCACATCCACCGGACTAGGCTTGCAGGCCGATATATTTTCATCAAATTTTACATCTCTTCTAATGATAACATTTTTGGACTTAAATGGAATAAGTTTATAGCCTTTGACATCTTCAGAATATCCAACAAAAGTACATTTTTCACTCTTAGGTTCTAAAGCTTTATGCTTTTCATCTGGAATATGGGCCCACGCTTCACTTCCAAAAACACGAAAGTGACTTACACCTGGTTTGATTGAGCTCCATGCTTCTTCTGGAGTGATATTCTTTAAAGCCTTAGTAGGAGTGCGATTTATTATGTAATTTGCACAGTTAATTGCTTCTGCCCAAAAACTAAGACCAAGTCCTTTAGATTGTATCATACAATTAGCCATTTCCTTTAAGGTGCGATTCTTCCTTTTAGCTACACCATTTTGTTGTGGAGTATATGGAACAGTATGTTGCATTTGAATTCCATTCTCAGTGCAAAAGTTGATGAAAGTGTTTTTAAACATATTCTCTGCCATTATCAGATCTTAGCTTAAGAATTTGATGTCCAGATTGTTTTTCAACAAAGGCCTTGAAGGCCAAAAATGTGTTAAATACTTCACTCTTGAGTTTTAAGAAGTATTCCCAAGTGCGTCTGGAGAAATAATCAATGAAAGTTAAGAAATACTTGCAGCCAGAGAATGAAACAACTGGAAGTGGACCACATAAATCACTATGCACAAGTTGTAAAGGGGCTGAGCGTGCCAAGAGGCACGTTTT